>CM036338.1:13050793-13730792 GCA_020615435.1 Telenomus remus
CCAAAACAACAAATAAACAAACTAACAGAAGCAACACAAAGAATTAACTTTTAGTTTTCCACCTTTTGTTCAAACTTTTTTGTTTACTTTTTCAATTCACAAAGGAAGAATTGTTTTTAACATTTGTTTTTTTTTTTAAATCTGACGGAGAAAGAACGAACTTTGAATTGTTTGTTGATCAATGTACAAAGTAAACAATGAAAGTAAAGACAGGAAAGAAACGAATGAACTGTAAATTGTGATTGCAAAAGATGGAGTAAGTCTTTGACAGAAATAAATGAAAGACATGAACTGAAGGGTGAATGAAAATGTTAATTGTAAAACTCGGGAGAGAGGAGAAAAAATTTGCGTGGCTCGGAGTGCGCAAAGAACAGTTATGAGAAACGTGGGTTTTTCCGGCGGAAGGCAAGAAACGCCGTGGCGGCGGTGAAAAGAGTACGTTAGCGAACGCTCTCAGGGTCTGGATCGCACACGTCGCGGAACGGAGCAGGCCGCCGCTCGCGGACATTCTTTGTCTTTGAGTCGAAGACGGCATTCCACGGGTACCTGTCCTTAACTCAACCTCCTACGGATCACGTTCACGACCAGGCCGCCTAACCACAATACGCCGCTCGGCATAAATTCTCACAACGGTTCTCATTGTGCGCGCGATTATTAAAGAGCGTTTCACAAAACTAAACCGCTCGAAAAAAACTAGTAAAAAGGTAAAAAATCGAAACAAAAAATATTGAAATGTTTAAAAAAAAACTAAATAGTAAACAAAACAGGGAGAATAACGAAAAAAGGGACAAACTTATTTGTGCGTCTTTTTTTTTCATTTCACAGAACTGTCCTGAAGAGCGTTGGCTTTGTTTTCGAGCGCCTTTGAGAAAATCCACGCCACTTTGACTGTGCTTGGCCGATCCAAAGTTTCGCCACACGCTCGATCAAAGCAAAAATAAAATCCCGCCGCTTTGATCCTTGACGACTTTGTCTCCAACCCAAGTGAATAAACAAACTGAAATAATTTACCAAAAACAAACACGTGTTTGCGAAAAAATTCACTTTAATAATGTCACTAGAAAGAACGTTTTCGTTTAACACAAATAAGCCGAAAATCCATTCATAAAGTTAACCGAGACCGTAGATACGTTATCGCGCAGTTTTTGTTTATTTACGAAGCAACAACGTCGAGCGGTTGCGTGAGCCAAGCGTGTGCGCGCGCGTCCCTTTCACGAGCGCCAACGAAATTCCGTCGCTTGAAAATTGCAAACGCCAATTGCGCGTCAATTTCAACCGAAAGAATATTGTCCGTCGAAGCACGCGCGCCGTGACGAGTTGCAAATGAAAAAAAAAAGGCGCCAAAATTGTTTTGGCGCGCGGACCGACGAGCGACGGAAAAAAGAGACGGAAGATGAACAGAAAACGAAATAAAGAAAGACGGAGAGAAAAAAAACTGGCGGCGTCGACGGAGTAAAAATAGCGCTGCGACGACGGAGCACCGAGTGATGTAACGCGAGACTAGACCGTCGATAGTAGAAGCGCGCAATAGTAAACGACGAAAAGCAAGAAAAAAAGGTACCGCGACAACAAAGAGAACAACCGAAAACAATCCGAGACAAGGAACTAGTTGCAAAAAACACAACAAAAAACAGAAAAAAACGTACTTGTTTCAATCGTCGGCGGTATCCAAAAATTTTGTCAGCTTTGAACAAAACACCATAATGCACCACTGCAAAACAATCCTGTCCTCGCATCCACCACACTTGAAACGACGATAAAACCGAAAAAATTGCTTCGCCACTAGCGTGGCACAAAGACAAGTCACAGTAATTCACAAAGCACGATGGTTGGTTTGACGAAAAAATTTGTTGGCAGTTTGGTCACAGGGAGCGTTTCTCGGAACGTCGGTGTGGGGGCAAACACACGCACACAAACGCGTGTGGCCGCTTCCTGTAGCGGGGCCGGAAGTGTTCTATAGTACTACGCGAGTGGCAGCAGCGGCGGCGGCGGCATCGTGGAACGTCGTGCGAACGTGGTGCGAACACGCCCGTTACATAAAGGCCCGCGCGTCCGCGTCGTTTCGCGTTGCACGTGCGACGACGATGCTTTTGCGCGTCGCTTTTTTCGCAACACGTGGCGTCGGCGCTGTTGCGTCCCTCGTTCTCACTCGCAACAATGATCGCGACGGCAATTTCGCCGGCACGACGTCGCCCGACGTTACAACACCGAGACGCACTCACGCATGGCTCGTGGCGCACTGAGACCGAGTGAGATAGCTGGTGCAGCGCGATCGGCGTCGCGGAGCGGACCTGCGCGCTCGGACGAGTGCGCAGCGGAAGGCGCGCGTGCGCGCGCGAACCACCGCGATGAGAGCGCGTAAGCTGCCGCGGCGGCGCGGGGGACAGAGCGTACCCGTTACTTCTCGGAAGCGGATCGACAAACGCGCCCGGCCTCTGCTTCTCCTCTCTCTCTCTCTTGAGTTTGTCCCTCTCGCGCTTAGGGCCCCGGCTCTCTCTTTCTTCGCGCTCTTTTTGCAACCGACCAGCCGCGCCTTCGACGTAACGCCGCGTGCTCCACTGAATTCCGACGCCCCAAAAATTCTAACCACCCCTCCTTCCATCTGTTTACTAAATTCAAACCAGAACAAAAATAAACAATATTATTACTTTGTTATCATCTCAGAAACTACTGCAATGCAGAGTTGTAACTTTTACGAGAAAAAATTTACTTGTATATGTTAAAAGAACTACTTGTAAGTATAAAATACAATAACAACACTCTCATTGTTGATGTTGTAATTTGTATTTTTTTTGCAGGTTGGACATTTGAGTACAAAATGAAGAGAGAGATAGAGAGAAGGCAAGGAATAAAAATGAAGAAAAAGAAATATGATTTAGTCGGAGCAAAAGAACGACGCAGTATGGGCAACGTTTACGTCACACACGATTGTGTACACAATCGAGTGGCTCGAGCTGGTTAATCGGCGCACTTCTTTCTATCAATTGATATCACTGATATTGGCGTCGAAAACGTCGTCGGTGCCCCCACTATATCGTCGGGTTCGCGAGCTTTGCTCTCCTTGTTTGCTCACGCGCTCGCTACTCCTGCAAGTGGAATTTCCCCGACGCTCGCGTGGGATAACGAGAGACATTCCAAAGATGAGAGCGTTTACGCGCGCGCGGGGAGACTCCCCGCTCTTCGCCGGTAATGTGAATTGGATATTAAGACGTTAGGTGACGTCTTCGTGGCGAGTTTATTTTACTATTATCATTATTATCCTCAACGTTATGATTATTGTTTCGTTTGTTATTGCAAAAACTTGAATTCTATTTTATGCCTCTTGGTCCGATGTTTTGCACGAGTTTAAATTCAACGAATGAAATTGTTTTGCAAAAACAGACTGAAATGAATGTAAAACAACGATAAACATAGAGTTTTGTAAGTGAGAGATAAAACGGACGATGGAAACTGGCTGTTAAATTGGCCTGGAATGTCATCCGTCGCGGTACAGTTAGAGCGGAGCGTTATTTTTATAAACAAGTCGATGAATGAAATGGCCGATTACGCGTAAACACATTGTGCGCGCAGGCATAAGCAAAAGGCCGTGAATGAATGAATAGATAATTAAATCGTTATCGTTGCTTTTAATTCAATACGCTGCCTCGCGTATGGCAAAAAGTCTTGTGCAATCGGATGTGATGTTATCTGGTGCTTTGCAAACGTCTAATTATCCTACCAAATTGTTTCGCCCAAATTTCTAACCGACAGACGTCACCAACTCTGTTTATACAAAACAAGTCACAATTTCACAGTTTTTGACGTCAAGCGAATAAATCACTTAGCGAATTGCGTTCTCGCAATTTCACACTCGAATGAAAAGCATCAGATTTACATTTTATTTGTCTATTTGCAGATCGAACAGGATGGAGGAAAGAAAAATTTGCAATGTCAACGATTTGAAATGGAAGTGTAATAAAGGAGAGAAGCGACGTAGAATGTTGTGCGACGACATCGGTGGCCGAGCAAGGAAGTTCGCCTGCGGCCCGAACGAGGAGAGATTCATTAACAGTTCCTCGGCCACATACGCTCGAGCATTCCATCGGTCTTTCGCGCGTGTGAACCGAGCGACTGATTGAACGACGTACGTGCGTACTTCAAAGCGACAAGTAGGCGTGCGCGAGAGAGCGCGACACACGCCCCGAAGAGAGACATGAGCCGAGAGTCCGAGGCCGCGTGCATATACCCGTACTTGACATGCACACTTGTGCCCGGCAGACGGCGGACCTTGTTTATCGTCTCATTCGCGAACCAACGCGACCCGAGTTATTAAGGTCAGTGGCGACCTATCTAATGACCTCAACTATTTTCAAACCACCCTTCTTTCTCTCACCTTTTTTTTCACACTTTCAGATTCAAACCAAAAATGAACAACAATCAAGTGCGTCAAAAAAAAAAGAAGAAACTAGGCAGAAAAGTGAAGCAGAAAAGTCAAGCGAAACTAAAGGAGGGCTTAGAAAAATTCCATCCTCCAAATGTGTAAAGAAAGATCGTTGTTGGATTTGGTAATAATCAGTTGACGAAAAAAAAAGGTTTTTTTGGAAGGTGAAGAAAAAGTTGATCAGGACATTGGTGTGCTCATTTTTTGTTGTTGGTTGAGCCTCGGCGAGGAGAAGCTCGGACTCATTCGAATTCCAATTTGAGTGGCTGGGTCGGACTCGGCGGTTCGCTCACGTCTCATTAAAATGTTCGGCTCGTTGGGATTGATTTGCAGCGGTGAATTTTTGTGTTGCTGCTGCTGGGCGTGTGTGCGGTGCCAGGTCGGCAGCAGCGGCCGCTGTCGCAGACGCGGGTCGACGTGAAAGTATGCGGCTGGCGCGATCACGTCATCCCGCGACATTGCCGCTGTTATCGCGAACGTTAATAATAGAGGTCGGCGATCCAGCTATTTCTGTCTTGTATGCAAAAATCATGAGTTTCAGTGACAGGAAACGCTCGTTCTATATTTGTCCCGACCAAAATCTTAGCTAAAAACAGCAAGACAGCCTGAGAGGCCAAACAAAAATATGTTTGTGTAATTATTTATCAGTCGGGATGTGAATCTTTAAAAAAAGAGGAAATAAAAAAAGAATCAAGTGAGCGTACGGGGCCCTGGCAAGGGGTTAAGAACCCGCCAGCAGATGCATTGGAAGACGCTCGCAACAGGAAATTCTTCGTCTCCCTTTCTCCAAGTGCAAACTCTTATTCCGCTTCTTTGCCGTGCCGTTCGCCACTCACTGTCGTTACAACTCGACTCTGGAGCTTCTTCCGTCCCCTCGGTGTGCTCGCGACTTCAAGCGTATCCCCACCACGGGCTCTGTCGTCTCGAAAGTTAAGCGCTAACTAGTGAATGGACCGTCGCGCAAAAGAACTCAAACAGCATATCGCTTGCGAAAGTGATGGAAACACAATTTTAGAAATTCATGAATGAAAGCTCTCGCGCGCCTCGCTCCCACGCTTTTTATTCTTAGACACTCTAACACCTTTACCAAATTCGACATACAACTGTATTTCCATTCAAACAAAATGATTCTTATATTAACAAAAGCAATACAAGCGAATATATATAAATTGTCGACCAAATAGCGTCGTAGATTTGCAAGATAACAAGGAGTGAAAAAAATGTTTTTGGTAATTGTGCTCGCGAATCGTTATTTTGGGAGAGGGGGCGATTTAAGTTGCGTGATGATAATCGTCATTGCGTGTGTGACGGCGACCAAAGTAAGATTCCGGCCTCTGGAAGTGTAAAGTCCGACAATACGTGCGTTGAAAAGTCCGTCACAAAGGAGGTGCGATTAAGAGGGCGAAGAGAGGGCATATCTAACGAGCGAGAGGCAAAAAAAGGAGGGAGAAAAACGGGGTCGATCAAAGGCACGACCAAGTTGGTCGGTCGCGGTGATGAAGGGGTAATAACGACG
This sequence comes from Telenomus remus, assembly GCA_020615435.1. Classification (NCBI taxonomy): domain Eukaryota; kingdom Metazoa; phylum Arthropoda; class Insecta; order Hymenoptera; family Scelionidae; genus Telenomus; species Telenomus remus. The sequence goes on from CM036338.1 coordinate 13,056,730, forward strand.
ATTAATGACGCTAGTTGTAACGCCTGCACCTGTCCGCCTCGCAGGTTCCTGTGACGCATTTCCGTGCTGCGACATTACGGCCAACGAACGTTTACGTAGCGCACGGCACACAAACACGCATGCCAGTTCTCGCTATCAGACGGGCCAACCGTAATCCGACTTTTGCTATCTGCTCCACTCTGTTCCCAAAAGATACCGATCTTCTCTGTCTCTTAACATTTTCAACGCCTCGAAACCTTGCTATAAGAAGGCAAGCACAACTTTTCAGTCCCTCGTTTTTAACTTTTCATATTTTAATTATTTATCATTGTAATCAATCATCAATCTTGTTTGTATTTTCAACAAACTTACCAATTACCCCCAGTTTTATTCATCAGATTGAAAATGGGATTTCAAAATCAACTCACCTGCAACAGAAAAAAAACACATTTTGATTAATATCTTTTCAACACTTGTCGTTATGATATAAAAAACAAAAAAAAAAGGCACTGAAGAAAATCTCGGGAAATTAAAAGGAGGAGGAAGAAAAAGCGAAGTAATTCAAAAACATTTGAATTCTTGTACCGTGCAAACACTTAGCGCGGTTATGAATATGCATGCACATTTAACTGCAACTGCGAGCGTCTCAATTTTTATTTCTCGCCGCGTCGGGCATCTTGTTCGCTAACCCGACGTAAAAATTCATTTAGAAGTATTGCCTCGGCGCATAAATAAAATGCGTAGGCAGTGGAAAGCGCGCTAATAAACTTCGCTCCATTTGAAAAGCCATGGAAACAACGGAGACAGAGACGTTTCCTCTTATGCTGCTCGCTTACAGCCTGCCTTGAACGTGGTTCCGCCTGACGTAGTAGTGTAGTATAGTAGTAAAAGCGAAAAAAAAAAACGGACGACGAAGAAGAGAGATAAAAAAATCAAGGGGGGAGGAGGGAAAAAACAGTGTACGATAATGACCGTGCCTCGAGTATAGTACAGCTAGTATCCGCCAGGCGCTGTGAACCAGCGCCGGTGAATGAACCGGAGAAAAATTCAAGCGAGCGCAATTATTATTGCAGACGGTGCGCGAAAGTTGGCGGTCAGGCCCTGCTAAGGAGCTGTGATTTTTTTTCCGTTTTTCATGACCGATCGATGATCGGCGTAAAAGAGCGCGCATCCAATCGCGTCCGATTTGCATGCAAATCGTTTAAGCGACGTATCAATTTTCATTAAACTGCGCTGTGCGAATGAAACGAGCGCCAATTTCTCACAGGCCAAAGCTTCTCCACGTTTTCAATCGACGAATTGTCAAACAAGGCCTCTCGTTTGCTCTCCAAGTAACTCTCAAATTTAACGACGTACAATTATGCGCACCTTCGAGCTCAATTAACGCAGGATAAATTATGTCTTCTGTTTGGACGGCGAATCATTATTGTCTTAATCTGCAAACTTAAAAGTTTATACAGTCAGAATTATCCATAGAATGAAAAACTTTTGAGTTTTTTTTAATTGCGTCTAGCAAGTGTAAATTGAAAAAGAGGAACAAAAGTTGTTAATGGATTTTTTCATTTTTTGGGGCACCGCCTTGTTTCTGATGTGAAGAAAGAGGTAGGTTTACGAGATAATGAAAACGTAATATCATACAAAGTAAATGTTAATTAGGCAAATAAGTAACTGATACGGTAAACTTGTCACCGAGAGGTACATCGTAAATTAGCGGTTGGCTCATTAATAATGTGAGGCTTCAGGAACGTTTTATTAAATATTGGAATGGCGCCTACGCTTTATCAATTGTACCTAAAACGGCTGATCGATAACAGTGGTTCAACAACCACACCGTCCGAACGCTCCGTTCGTTCCACTTTACATTCTAACAATCTCTTATTTATTCTTTTTTTACGATTTTTTTTTCGCGCAGGAAAACCTTTTTGCTGGTAGCAAAATTAATGAGCGCAAATTACTGTGGGGTGCAAGGAAGAAAAGAGAAACAGATTTATACAATTTTTATTAATGGTTTGTACTACGGCGCATTATGAAACTTACTACGTTCATTAACTGGTTTGAAAATGAGCTCACTTTTTGCTGCTTACAACGGTGGAACGAAGCCTGATGGGATTCGTCGACTCTTTCAAAGTTCAAACGTCGTATAAATAAACAAAAAAGTGCAACCGAAAGTGGCGAGGAATTGTCAAAGGTAGAAAAAGAGGAAGAAGAAGGAGGGAAAAAAAGAATGCATCCCTTAATCCTGTTGTGACTGTTGATGCTTTTACGCCCCGAGTGAGCCCGAGCCGAGGTCAATGGACGACCGGAAGTCGAGCGACGTAGCGAAGTCAAAGTTGACTCTCTATCGGGTTTACGGTTGTCATTCGCGCTGCTTAGTTTATTCACAAGTCTAGTTTCACTTTTAAAGCTCCGAGGCGTCTGGGCAACTCGAACGATGGGGCCCCGCCAAACAAATCGCGCGCACTTTCTTCTTGTTTATTGTTCCTCATTACCATGATTTCTGCACGAAACGTATCGTCATTGTTACAACCTTTTTTTTCTTCTTTCCGCTCCTTTTCAAGACTCTTCGACTCAATGAATGAACTTGATGAATGAATGCAGCAATCTGCGCTACAATGTATCACAATTATTAGAAATTTCAGTTGTTTCTCTTTCAATGCTTTTCATTTTTTTTTGTTCATCTAATTGTTCAGAGCTTCAAAATTCGTTGCTATTCAAAATAGTCGCTGTTTTTTGAAAATTGTACACGTTTCAACTTTTTTGTTTAAACAAAATGAACTTGTAAATGAGATTTGTAAATGTAAAATTGCATATTGTTTCAACCGGGGTCTACTCATTGATCAAACATGTCTGGTTGGAGCAACCAGATAGGTGTCGTTACTTGCCAGTAGTGATAAGGCAACCTGGTTACTTCAAACAGAACATTTTCAACGTTTCAAGTTGAAACACAAGCACGGAATGAAAGCGATTCGATAATAAATCATCAAAATTGTTTCATTACGAAAACGTGAATGTACAATTGAATGTGAAATTCAGACCACGTAGTAATTCAATTCTGCAATCGATCAGAAAGAATTTCACAGTTACAAATCTGAATTTTAATCGAAAGGCATTGGTCAGTGCGGTTTTGCACAACTGCGGTCAGCTGCGTCTTGGGCCGATCGATAACAACCACTGTGTGGATCGCGCGAAGGATGCCTTGCATGGAAAAGCGTGTGATGTCCGCCAACACGCGTCTCATATATTGTGGATGACTCGACGCGACATTGCACAGTGTGACGTCACATTTGCCCACCAACGGCGTTGCATCGTTCAATTGACAGGCATTTCGCAAAGTAATTCAAGCCAAACAAAACAACGCTACATTATTTATCACCCAAACCATAAGAAAATTGGTCTGAAAAGTGCAAGAACCAGATCAAACACCCACAATTATCATATCACGATGTTTTTAATAACGATAATTTTGTATTCCAGGTAAACTTTTTTTTGCACTTAGCAAACACGGAAATAAAGTTCTCAAGCTGTTGAGTTTGAGAAAGAAAATTAAATTGAATGAGTTTAAATAGAACCCGAGAGGTGAAAAAACGTTAAGGATATAGAAGGGACAGAAGAAACAGGTGTTGCAAGTGTAATAAATAATTCAAAATGAAAGAAATGAACCTGAGCTGCAAATAAAGCTTGGTAGTACAGATTCAAAAATCTTCTTTTTCGAAATTAATCGAAAATTCGTAACAGTGATTAGAGTTAAAAAATGTTAAAGTTAGCGTTTCTAACAAAAATATTAGTTTAATTTGAAAGAAATCAGAAGATTTCAAAACTGATTTCTAAACTCATGAACGCGTTAGTACCACCTCAACATTTGTTGAATAACGGGGGAAGAAAGAAAGGAAAAAAAGGCGGAGGAGGAGAACGAAAAAGAACTGGGGCTAAGGCGAAAAGTCGTGGACGTATCGATGTGTGCGCGCGGGGTCACATGAAGCGAGAGAGAATAGTGCTCGGCCATGTGTGGGACCGGAAGTGTGAGTATCCGGCCAGACTCGTGTGGGTTTCTCTTACGCTCTCGCAGCCTCTCTCTGTCTCGCTCGCAAGCCGAGCGCGCGGGCATAAAAAATTGTATTTCGATCGGGCCGGCAAAGTACAATTTGTTCGGTCGCTAAAATTAATTTCGCTCCGAGAATAGCGTGGTGTGCTTTCGCATCGTTTTTGACCAAATGTAAAACTGCGCAGCGCGACCGGAATCTTTGGATTCGCGTGATTTAAAAATAACGCGCAAGTTGGTACTAAGCCGCCCCCATTTTGCTTCTCCTTCGAGGCGTTTGTGTGCGTCATAATGGGCGAATTTAGCAATATCCTGGCGTCGATTCATTCACACACATAAGCGCGCCGTACGAGCGCGCCGGCCGACTCTCAGACGTATTTCTTTCTCGTCTTTTCCTACGCAGCGATGGTTACGAGCGATATCGCGCGAGAGCAAACTCGACCATCGGCTTCGCCACATGAAGAGATAACGACACACATACTTTTGTCGACGCGCTGCTTCTCAGAACGCGTAGACATTATTTTCGGTGCTGTAAATGAATAAATTTAATGATCCTGAGGAGCCTCGTCATTTATAACTGCCATATCGACCGCTCGCTTTTTTGTTGCTTCGCCTCGTCGTTTATTCGTGTACTGTATTTTATGCGCAGCAAAAATAGATATCCAAGTGTCCACAAATATTGTAATTGTACCGCGCTCTGAGTGACGTTGCACAAAAAAAGAAACGACATTCGACCAATTAGAGCACCTTCTTATTGGAGCCCCAAAATGTATGCGCATTTGTGATTCGCAGTAGCCGCCTATTGATTTGATCACGGCACTTTCTAAAACGTCGCAACTGCGTTTTACGCGCGCCCTCACGTCAGCCATGGGAATAACCGTAATGTTTGTCACGAAATGTTCCACTTCTTCTCGTTTTTCTTTTTGCATAAATAAAAAACCTGTTGATTTGAATTTGCGGATCCTATGCGCGGATCGTCGCGCGCTCAATGAAGCAAAATCTGCTCGGCTCTCATTCAAAAGCCGAGGATGGCCGGCTCCGGCCGATCTACATGGCTGAAAAACGACGCCCGTACCGCATTCTACAGTACAGTTAACTACCGTCGCATAGTTAGGCAGACCGGAGTTTTTTTTTCTGCTTGGCGCTCTTTTTGTCAACGTCACAGTGCCACACATTCTTTTCTTTATCTTCGTTCTCGGGCCTTTTTTATTGCCCCCTCTTTCTCTCTCGTTTGGTCTTTCTCTCGCTCGCTCTTGCTTGACTCGCGTCGCTCCTTCTTGGGCCGATTTGGCGCTAAAAAGTATTTATGACACGGGCGCGATAATTGCGACAGTGTGCGCTTGAACGGACTCGAGTGCCGCTCGATGACACCGTTCTTCTGAGCAGCGTCGATGACGGTGGTCTCTCTGCTTGCTCGGGCCACGCAAATCCAACGCACCCGTGACAAACACAGACACATCGAGTCCAGAAAAGACGCTGCCGCTATTTTGGTTGTGTGTGCATGCGTTTCGTCTCAATCGATGAATACATCGATCGCACCCACGTACTCCAATTTCTTCCAGGAACACCAAAGCCTCAGCCTCATAATCAGCTTGAATTAGAGCACCAATTCTGTGTCTGCCAGTTCATAACTTTTTGTTCAATGTAGTTATTGCAAATAGAATTTCAGTCGACGCACTTGAATTAACTCAAAAATCAAAAGGAAACTTGGGTCAATCAAGATTTTTATTTTAACTTATTAAGATTTTCAACCAAAAATCATTTTAAAATTCATTATTACAATTCGGTTTAGTGCAAAAGTTTCAGAAACGTTAATCTTGTTATCTGTCATGTGGGCACTTCAGAGATAAGAATATTTCTGAATGTGAGTTTTTGCGAAATTTAGTTTTTTAAAAAAACAATACCCTAATTGAAGTTCAGTTGAATTTTGTTGGAGAAACAGAGTTTCTGAGTCAAATCGGTCACTTTTAAGAGTGGCGCTAGTGAGTGAATTGAGTTTGTCGTGAAACTCAATTGACCGACAAAAGAGCGAAATCGTTTTTTTCAGCGTCCTTCTGTGTACATCCCGGGGTAGAGCAATTTCGTTTTGTACGATAGACCTGTTGCATACGTGACGAGTCCAAGAGAATACAATCGAATTGTTCTTAATCAATAAATCGATAATTGAGTTGAACAGCGCGGAATCAGGTTGACTTGACAGGCAGCATTTTTGCATGCAACATAATGGCGCTGTGCTCTTTGCCAAACGGTTTGATCGTGTTTCGCGTAGATAAAAGCAAAAATTAACGTCACAAAACAGTCGATAATAATGTGTCACATAAGAAGACAACGCAAAAATTCTACTTAAAAAGCCTGCACAGTGCATGCATTCGCAATTGACAGTGCAAATCGGTCTGTGTGGCTAAACCGTCGAGGGACAAAGGTTTTAATGATTGATATTGAAATTGATCCATCAATTTCGAGATGGACATTGAAAGATTACAACCGATGTTATTGGGAATAGTTTGGTTTGTAAATAAAAGTAATAATAGCGTTCTAAACAAGATAATACAGCGCGGTGGAATGGAAAAAAATGTTGACGATAATGAAGACAGGAACAAAATGTTGGTTAATGAGTGTACGAAATGGTGGTCGTAAAAAAAGGCGAAAAAGAAAAGCAAAGACGAAGGCGGCCGCTGATGGTAGTGGTGAGAGCGAGAGAGAGGTACGTGTTAGAGAGGTGTTCGAACGGGCGCGTCCTTTTTTGTCGCCGCCGATGGAGCAAAATAATGTACAGTATATAATTGATGGTTCGAAATAGGAATTTCTCACGGGTTTGTTGCGTCGTGGCGCAAGAAAGTTTGGAGAACGAAATTCGGGCTGCGAGATGATATCAGGTTTCGGGAGGCCGGCACTGGAAGCGGCACTAGCCAGGCTCGGGACCAGTTATTCGGTTCTCCACTTGGCCGCCGCCGCTCTCGCCTAATTCTGTTGTCTATTTTTGTTGGCGTCTCGTTGTTCGCGCTTACGCGCCGAGCGCTTCTCTCGCCTATTGTCGACCACCCGCCAGCATAATGCATCTTAAACGGCGGCGCCTCAAAGATCGACGCCTCGGCTTGCCTTCTTCGGAATTCTTCAATATAAATTAGATTCCTGAATGAGCGGACGAGCGCCCGCAGGGACGAGAGAAGGCCAGGCCGAGCGGGGTGAGGAGCCAAGCGGAGAGCACACCAAGCTGGACCATCCACGGGGAAAGCAACAGTCAAAAGACGATGAATGCGAGGGAGCCTGGGAACAAACATTCACGCGCCGACTTCTTCTTCTTCTTTCCCTCCTCCTCCTCCTTCGTCCGGCCAGACCTCCTCTTTATCTTCTGCGTGCTCAGTTTGTACGATTGTTCGGCCACAGGTTTTCGCTGCATTTTTTCGCTTTTCTCTGCTCCGCGCTTATCCCCTTTACTTTTTTTTCCACTTCGCCTCTTTTTTGTTCAGCACAAATAGCCCGAATTCTTCATCCAAATTTTCTTGTAGACAAGCGACTGGAATTTTGTTAGTCCGCGATACAGATGCAAATTTTGCAATCGCTTTAGTTAGTTAACGCAAAAAAGAATGTTCATTTTTCGGTTTTGCAGTTTGTGCGATGGTATTTATCTTGGAGGTAATTTTGTGCGGTGCAAATGGTTGGGCTAGATCGAATGATTTTTTCGGTTCAAATCCGGTCGATGAATACATTTTTTGTCAGCAGGGTTGTGAAAATTGTGAGTCTGAGTCATCGAGGCGTTACACCTGTACCGAGGCGAACGTTAAGTAGATGCGAAATACTCGCGTCCGTACACATATCTCTATAGCGACATTCCTCTTTCCATTACTTGCGTTCCAGCTCGCGTGTATCTACAATCGTTTCGCTAGCCATCACTTGAGCCGAGAACTAACTGTACCGTAACGACAAAACCCACGGTCATCGCGATCCTCCTTTTCCAAGGATTTCATTCATCATTTAGCTCTCGTGCATTTTTATCCTCTTCTTTTGTGCCGGCATATTTTCCACATCTCTCTCGAGCGTCGATTTTCCCATCGCGTTTCAAATATTTGTCAGCTTCGAATGTACATATTTTCAATCGGGCTCGATTGTGGGAAAACAAAACTCGCTTTTGAAATATCAAGGTGGGCATTTGAAAACAAATTTCTCCGTTCCCGTTGATGGGATTGAGAATTTGAAGAAAGTGAGAGACAAAAGGTCGAGGATGGGACGAAACGAGCGGAGAGGAGTTTACGGGCTCGAAGTTATAAAGCGGTCAAAACGTGGTTTAATCTATGATAATCAGCGAGCGTGGAGGTAGACATTTGCTGCATTCCTCAGTTGAACATTCGTTACTGTGACACAAATACCAACGAGACACGTGGATATGCATAACATCCAAGCACCACGTGATCGTGTAATACGTGCGCCCGAGAAAAGAGCAACTTGCTACGTTTACAGAATTGCAGCACTTGTCGAGCATATTTCTTCACAACCTCGTTATAAACGTTGCGGATTAACTTAGGTTTCGAGTATTAAATGTCGTATCTCCTTGTACTCCTCTTTCCTACCTTTTGAACCCTCGTAGCTCACAACAAGTGTTATTAAAAACATTTTCTTTTCAATTTCTCTCCTTTCATTTGTCTCTCAAGATTGAAACCCCACTTTAATCAGTGTTTAGATTAAACAATTCTGTTGCAAAAAAAACATATTTTTGTTTTTATTTGGTTTTTGTTTTGGAAGGAAAAAAGAAGTTTTGATATTTAGAGGTGGATTAAATTCGCGATAGCTCTTTTGCAGAAGTGACGGGATGATTGAATGGCGAGTAAAATTTTTTCGCCGGCGTTAAAGCCAGAGCGACTAAGCGGAGAGGCGAGCACGCGTCGTATTTTTGCGGAGAACGCGCACACGCTACCAGTTTATCATATCTTTGCGGGTTGCAAACGAGCATCCGAACTTGTAAAATCCTCCGCCCCGTTTTCACCCTGCAAACGCGCAGCGCTGCTGATCGGCAGTGTTTTATTATCTCCGACGAGATATTTAAGCGTCTTTAACTGGGCAGCTCGTTTACAACAAATCGAAATCCGAAACGGGTTCCTGTACGCAAAACAATTCGCTTTATTTCATCCTCAATTCCAACTTGGAATTCAATTTTTACCAACAAACATTGTCGTTCAATTCTTCTACAGAAAAACTGTTGGACTTGAAAATGGACTTGAAAAATTTTGCAATTAATCAGTGTTGCAGAAAAAAAATGAATCGTGTTACATCGAGTGGCTTATACGAATCGCTACATCCAATCCGAGTTTGTAAGCAACGAAATTAGTTTTGTAATTTCTCCGGAGGATTTAAATTCGCGGCTTGCAGTTGCTATATTTGCGACTAACTGACGTGAATCAATTAGGCGTTCGCCACTATTATCCCAGATGTGTAGCTAGCACTTATTGCAATGCATTTTGTTTCGTCCGAAACCATTCCGACGGATTTACATCGCAGTTTCAGTTTTGTCTCACGCCGCGCTAAACTTTTCCTTCCCCAATTTATATCTCGCGTATAAGGACACAAAAAAAAAGGACTTGAGAATTTTAAAAAGTGTCACACGCGCGACGTTGAAGAGAAACTAATTTTTCGAAAGAAAGTGCCTAACGTCGCATTAGCTAACAGATTTTTGTGGAAAACTGTCTCTGCCAATCTCAAAAAAATGATTCAATGTCAAATAATTTTTGATAGTTCACTACAAAATCCAAATATTCAATTGAATATCTATAAAGAATTCAAAACGAGACTCAAAAGTGTTGTTTCCAAATCGCGAATTGAAACTTGTTGTGGTGTGGCTAGAACAAATGGCTTGTTTTGGTTGGTGCGTGACCCACGAAGGATTCGGTTTTATAAGGCGTGCGTGCCCGCGGTGTAAGTCGCGAAAATGCGAGGCCGGCAGGCGGAGAAGCGAGGGGAGGACGAATGGAATGCACTGAGTGAGAGAGAGGGGACGAAAAAAGAGAGACGCAGGATCTCTGTGAGGGGCCCTTGATAGGTGCGTGTGCACGAGACAACGAATAACAAGGAAGGAAAAGGGCCGAGGACCGAACTCTCCTCGGTCGAAAAAAAGGACTCGATAACCGGCGGGCTATCGTCTTGTCTTCTTCTCGCTCTCTTTCATGGCTTCTCTCTCACTTGCTCTTTTGCGTTTCTCTCTCATCGAGCACAACAAACAGACGCCGCCTCGTAATTTGTTTTCATACGTTCGCGGCGTTCGCCGATCTACGCCTTCGAGATCTGTTGCGTCCTTTTCGTTCTCGTCGTTTTTTTGTTGCTCCTCTTTCATTCTTACTCATGTGCGCACAACTTGGCAAGAATATGGCCGATTTTCAAGTTCGCTCGAGCTCGTCCGATAAACAGTTCTATGAATTTCGCTTCTCTTGCTCGTTTCAGTTTTTTGCAATCAAAATTCTGTTTCATTTCAATTTTTCCTCGTCAAAATAACAACGAAAGGGTCGAAAAGTCTACAACGAACGAAATTTCGTACCGTTTTTGCTCCACTTGGTTCCAGTTTTGAGAAATTTATTGACCGGAAAGTGATTATAAGCAACAGCTTTCGATTAGGAAGGAATAAAAATGGAGTCCGTTAAATGTAAAAGATTGTAAAGACAGGCTATGTCTTCAAATACTGGGAAAAAAGCGGGAGGCCGACGTAATTTAGATAATACAGCGTCGAACAATTTTCATTTTCATTAGAAGTTTGTGTTCGTAGCGTTTAAAAAGAAGTTGCGCAGGCAAATTGCACGACGTCAAACTGAAACTTAAGAGCGTCTGGTGACATTTTACTCGCAGACTTAATGATATCGTTTTTAAGAAACGGTTTACTTACATAAACGTTTTCGTGAAAATATGCGCTCTCAAGGAATTTGAAGGTATTATGAGAGCCGAGTTACGAAATGCCTCTTTTCTTCTCTCTCTCTCTCTCTCTCACCCCCTGTCTTTTTCTATTTAACTCTGGTGATGCTGCAAGTGAAAGTTTATTTGAAGGCTCGAAATTAGACGAGCATCTTTTTGTTCGTAAGATCAAACGTTATTGATCTTTAAAAGCAATGCAAACACGGGCCGAGATGGGGCGGGCCACCGCGCGTCGCGCGATTCCGCATCCGATTTGCGAGGGTCGTAATCCGCCAAAGTGTAAGATGAACCGCCCTTCTGTTCGTCCGATATCGATTCAATTCGAACGAAGCAATCGAATTCAACGCACGATCACACATCGCTCAATCGCATTCCATTTCTAACTTGTAACGTTTTTTTTTTCAATTTTACATTTTTGCATTTTTGTTCCCTAACCATTTTCTTTTCATTACTGCATTGAGAAACAAGAAAATTGATCGTACAACTTTGAAAAATTGGAAGAAAACGTTGTTTTGGAACAAAAATTAACTTGCAATTCGTAGGGGTAGGGTAATATTTGGCAGCAGAAACAGTCTAGTCGTGAAAAAACGAGGAGAAGGAAAAAAAAGGAACGTGCTTTATGCTGCTATTTTTCTCAGTACACTTTGCAACGCTTCACGGATAATAAATTTTAACAACTTACCATCAATGATTATGTTTGATATCTTATAATGCAAGGAGTCGACTCACCTGAAACAGAGGCAGAAAAAAAATGTACAATTAATTTCTTGTTATTCATTAAGTTTACAGTAAATATCAAGTTTGCGTATAAACGTAAATAAGTCAAGTGTATCGTTGGAAGTAATTGCTTCCTTTGCCGTAATCGTGCAAATAAGTTATTTTCGCGATAAGAAAATGATGAAATTTATTGAAAAACGCGAGCATTCACCCTTGCCTTTTATTCGCCCATAAAAATCAATTGCACGTTGTGTTTGAACGCACTGCATAAAAAAGAAGCTGAAAATAAAAAAAAGCCAAAAATTGTTTTGAAAAAGGAACAAAACAGATGGCGAAATTCTGTTGTTGGCATTGGCATCACGAAGTTCCTGAGAAGCGATTGGGATCTTCGGGCGGATAATTGGGCGTCGTCTAATCTGACGCGGGATTTTGAAAAGTTGCGCGCGTTTATCGTGTGTTTTTGTTGTTCGTGCTCTAGTCGGCACGGCAAAAGAAGGGGTTGCGAGAAACGTATCGAGTGGTAATTTGGGTGATCAGTTTCTCGGTGCGAATCGCATCGGCTCGATTCGGACGAGGTGGTGAAAATGAGCCGAGAGTGGCGGCAGCTTGGAAGGCGAGAAAGAGATCGGCGAGGAGAGGCGCGCCAAAGAATAAGAGGATTGGACGGGGATAGTCTTTGGTTAGAAGCGCGCAGCAGCGGCGCCCCGGGGCCATCCATCATTCCAATAATTGCTTCCCTTCCCATCATATAATTCGTATGGAATTCCCTGCGTCCCCTCCGCCTGGACGCCTTATTCGATTTCTACACGACCCTGGCTCGCGAATCGCCGACCATGAGCTTTCGATTCTAGTTTGTGTGTTATCCTTTGCGAGAATCATTTGGGCGACGCTGCTTGGCACCAATTTGGCGCATTTCGAGCCCGGGTGGGGGAACGGGTCAGTGCGCCTTCAGTAGACCGAGGGAGAGATACGCTGATTAAAGTGGATTGATGAATGAGCTCCTCGCCTTTTTGATATTGCTTATGCTCCAAATGGAATTTCAACAGTTTATCCACCATCTTGAAACATTTTTGTCCGCCAGAATTTGTATGAAATCTCGGCAGCGCGCCACACACAAACAATTGTGAATGAACCTTCCTCGTCTTTCTTTCTTTCTTTGCTTTTTTTTAACCATCGTTCCGGCTGTTTGTGCCCCGTTGTATTTATTTCAAACTCTCATCTCAGTTGACAAACAAAATAATTTCTCCGCTCGCAATAAAAACATCGCAAGCAAAGTCCACGAGAGTTTCATGAATTCCAATTTATTCCACACTGACGGCAATAAGCAAGACGATGGGCGTCACATACTGGACTGCGACAACGCGCGCGGCATACCATCGTTTTTCTATCAACTTTGTGCTTCCAACAAAAAAATCATCCGTCCTCTCCTTCTTTCTCAACTCTTTCCACTCCCTTTTCTTTCTTCATTCTCAATATGCCTAGTACCAATTTAATCATTGCTTTTCTCGTAGCGCTTTCAATGAGCCGTCAATGGAATCCAAATTTCAAAACTCACACTCGATAAACAAAATATTTTGCAGCGAGAAAGTGATGTGCTGTGAGTTACAAATCGACGTGGAGACGTAAGGCCGAGGTCGAGGTTGGCTAGAAAGTGCAAGTGCGGAATGCTCGAGGTCGTCAGCCACTGTGCAGCGATTTCCTTTGCAGCGTTGCACCTATTGAAATCTCACGGAAGATCCAATTATATACTTCACTGACGCTAATCAAATAACAATATAACTAAATACCACCACTGTCATACAAGTATCCACTTGTAAAGCTTACATCCGCCAGCAATTCAATTTAGCCTGCTATTAATCACGACCTAACCGAGTGTCCAGAAACGTCCAAATTCTTATTAATCAGTAACAAAAAAAAAGGAAGGTTATAACACAGTAAAAAAAACTGTCAACCATGAATCGAGCAGTTGAATCCTTTAAATCCGGTACAAAATATTGTTCTGTTCGGTGCGCTCAAAATCGCTGGTATCACGCTTCGATAAGTTTTTTATTCGCAGGGACGAAACGCGCTTTACTGTTAACTTTATTGGATAATTCATGGTGTTGAATTCGCCATTTAATTCAGCGCTGCTCAATTAATTCGCCTGATACTTGAAACGTATTATTTCAATGGAAATGCAAACTGAATCTCTTCTGCTGCTAACAAGTTACGCCAAATAAATCGTCCTAAACAAACATTCTCAAATCAATTACAATTTGCAACTCGAAGAGTGGTTATTTATCAAGAGCGTTAACATTGGTCGTCGTTTTAGAGAGGTAACAAAGTGACAAAAGTAATGTTCATTTCGATTGGATTCTTTGGTGTCTGAGATCGCGAGGCCGATCGGGGCCCGGCGTGTCAAATTCCGCGAAGGCACAAGGAGACAGAGAAATAGATTGGAAATGGAATGAGAATGCGGCCGAGGCTGCCAATTCTTCTTCGAGGCTCGCGCATGCGAGTTGGAACGTTTACGAGTGCGTAAAGAATCCCATTCATAGCAGCGGATCGAAAGGAGAGGGATTAGAAGCGGGGCGCGCGGCTCGGTCCGATGTTCGACTCAGACGTGGGGCGCTGCGAGTCAGGTAGGAGAGAAACGCTTAATGAAAGATTTCCGCGTAGACAAGCCACGGCTTTATGTCGCTTTGCAAAATGTTTGCTCTTGCAAACGCACGCAAAAGTCGAAACAAAAAAACACCCACGCTTTTGTTTTTAGCACAATGACAACTGGACGAAGGGATTAGTGCTGTCTAACAGTCGAATTCTGGTTCTCGACTCCACGCAGACACTCAATATTCAAGTGAAATTCTTCGATCCTTTATTTGATGTTGGATAAGATTCCAGCGGACGAATAATTCCGCTATCACTCGCGGACAGCCAAGTATGCCCTTATCTCCAATAACTTTTCAGCGTCAAATAAATCCATCGGAATTCGGTGTGTCAACGTTGAAATAACAAAAGCCGAGCGCGAGCAAACGAAAAAATGACACGTCGACTGGAATTCCCCTGTTTGAGCCACTCTCGCGAATCCACTGCACTTCCTGCTGATGACCCCGAGCCAAAAGTCGGTCCCTGTCATTCAGCCGAGATTGCATGACGTGGATCAAGACGTTCCTACGAATTTGTCACTGTAAACTTGTTCCTGGAATCTTGAGAAAGTAGACTTGAGCAAACTTTTATGGAATCAGAAGCTGTCAGGAACAAACTATAAAAGACCAGGTTGATAATTTTGCACTTGTTTCTTTTTTTATGTAAACAAACTTTTCGGTTCCAAAGTAATGTCTCTCGTCGCAAATTTTGTTTACAAGACATTCCGATTTGTACCTCTTTTTAATTACTTTTCATCAAAGGTATGAAGTTTCAAAAGAATGGTGTTACAAAAAATAATTTGAATTTAGTACAACGAGTGTTAAAAATTGGTTCGAAAATTTAACTGGATGATAAATAAGAGACCGATCTCTGGGTTGTTTCTTTTCGTCAATTTTGGCTGGGACCTACCCATTCATCCCATCTGCATTCCATCGGCGCTACCTGGGGCACGTGAAATTCCTCCGTCCGGTTCCTCATCACAAACTACTATTCTCGTTTCGCCGACACTTTGTGCCAACTACGATCGCAGTTTATTGGCAATAACTAACCCAAACTGTATCAGCAAACACCACGTCCGATGGTGTTTTAACGAAAAATATAGTCGACTCGCCGGCATAAACATTTTACAGCGCCTGCGGAGCGTTGATAATTGAAAACGCACCCGAATCGTCGCAGTAACTCACGACCACCTTTCATAGAGAGGAACAAAAGAAAAAAACAATCAGCAGCTTTCGTCTCTCGAGACGGAACAACAAATTGTCTAATTAAAATTTGTATCGATCCAAAGGCAGAGTTCACGTGAGATGGAATGCGATCGTCATCTGATTAGAGAGACGCTAAGTTCTTTTGGAAGCAAAAGCCAGACGCACAAACGTTTTAAAATCAAATTTCAAGTTACGATCGAGTTCCTGGTAGAGCGCCAGCGCTGAATTCCGATAGGGCCCATTAAAAGGTTGATGTATTTTGTCGGTCGGAGTACAGCTCACGTTCACCAGGTAGTCCAGGCCGATTTCTGTGCGAATGATAAACAAAAGACCGAATAAAAAGCTGGCAGCAAGAATAATAATCCGAGATGGTCTGAAAGCAGGGGAGTGGCTAAGCAGGCATTTTTGCAACAGTTAGAGAATAGCACATTTAGCGAGTGTCAAAACGCTTGATGGGCGGAAACGAGCCGAAAAACAACCATATAATCTTGCTCGCCCACAAATAGCCGGGCTAGACGTGCAATGAAGATATTACACGGCTCGCAAACTAACGTTTTCCGCGATAATTTAACGACTTTCGTTTCAATTAATTCGTACGAAGCGGCGTTAATGCGCTTGATGGATGATTATTCTTTATGGAAGCCGCAGCGCGAGATCGACATCTTTTACGCGCGAACATGCCCGGTCCACCTTCGACTTGGATACAGGTGGGTTCAAAGGCAGGTATACCGCGAGGCGTGGCAGGTGAATGGATTTCCAAGAAGCCAACTTGCGTAGTTCCCCTGCTCTGGGGACAACCCGAACACTAGAGCACCGAGGTTGACAACCGTTTTTTTGCCTTTTTTTCTCGTCTCTCTCCTTCCACTCCATTCTGCTGTTCATTTACGAATCATTCCCTACCTCTTTATTAAATTTCAACCAAGTCTTTTGATCATTAAAAGCCGTGTTTGCCGGTCGACAGATTTCGCAGGAGGTGCTTTTTCCAGCAGAGCTCGTGTGTTGTTGTGTGCGCTCAATTCCAACCAATTAGTTCGTTCTGACTCAAAAGACGACATCGACCTGACGAGGAATGCCGTCTGCCTTGCGAGCCGGAGTTTCCCTCCTTGATTTTTGAATCGACTTCTAATCGAGGTCACCGTGAATCAGTTGAAAGGAACGAATTCGCTCCTCCTCCAATTCGCTAGCCGATGTTTGTTTCAACGCCAATTTCATGTACATCCACGAATCAGTTTAGCTTTTGGACTTCCAATTTGTTTCTCAATTTTGCGAGAGATTTTCGATTTTCAAGATTAATCGGAGCGATCAAAACAATAATCATTTATTTTTCGTTCCAAACAGTTGAATTTCATGCAAGTCTTTAGCAAAGCCTCGCCAATGGGCCGAACTAATTGTGAGTAGACGAATAGAGAACGGACGATGAAACGTCAGCGACTGCGTGGCCAAAAGTCATATGCAAATTCAGGGCCAACTATTGACCCGCCGGACGCTCTCAAAATTGATGTAATAACAGACAAGGCGTCGTATAATTAGACGGGCACAGCATTTTTTCCTTCACCCCTTGTTGTTCTTCCACTCTGTTTTTTTTTTGCTCGACCCAGGTGACGCCATAATGCACTTGTTCGTCTCGTTTGGTAATTTGATGATTGTCGGGTTGGGTAAAAGCGAGAGGCATAGTTTTCAAAAAAAATCGTTATTAACACGCGCCCGGCTCAAATGGTTCTCAGGAAGCTGCTCGTTGACGAAGGTCAAGACGCAAATTTCCTGGGCCTGAAAACAGCCCGAGCGCGCCAAAGGAGCGCCGCCGAATTCGAGGTAAGGCCTTCCAGGAACGATCTAGCACCCAGAAAAAAAAACGAGCGAAAGAAAAAAAGAACCAACAGAGCTCGTAGAAGAAACGAGCGCCGGGAGGGGGTCGATTCTCACGTTTTTCTTCGTCCTCTCGATGGCCCTCGTCCCATTCACAGAGTCC
The DNA here is from genome assembly GCA_020615435.1 of Telenomus remus. Classification (NCBI taxonomy): domain Eukaryota; kingdom Metazoa; phylum Arthropoda; class Insecta; order Hymenoptera; family Scelionidae; genus Telenomus; species Telenomus remus. The sequence goes on from CM036338.1 coordinate 13,074,155, forward strand.
GGGAAACACACTTTTTTTCCCCGGCTTTCATTTCCATTCATTAATCCGGCCTGAGAGGCGACTAATTGCGGCCACATTTGGGGGAAACTGTTGCGTTCGTTGGCGACGTAAGTGACCCGGGCTGCTCTTCATGCGGGTGTGCTTTTCTGCTAAATCCGTCCATTCATCGAACCTGGAATTTGGAGTTTCGACTGAAAGACGATTGGAATGCGCGTTTGACACGTTTTGATTTCTTTCACCTCTCGTTGTGAAGTAACAGTCAGCGGTGTCGGTTGATCAAAGTGCGTACCCCTGAAAAGTTTTTTTTCCCAGATATTAAGTTTCGTTTTATTTGATTTGTCCGGTTCTAGGAAAACAATTCTTTCTTCTTTTCTGATATTTTTTTTGCAATTGAATTTTTTTCGCAGCTGGGTTGAAATTGATAAACGGTCAGAGTGATAGAAGAAAGGAGCGCACATTTGGAATCACTAAGGATTTATCAAAGTTATAACTAGCTCTATGAGCGTTGTCAGAATGACAAATTTCGCGCACTCTGTCGATTGGAGATTTGCGAGGAATCTGAAACCCGGGGGAAGGCATTTTATATTAGACAATCATTTGCATTTGACATTGTCTCTCAAGATGAATACAATTTCCCCGTGAAAAAAGATTCGAACGGCGCTAGCCCGTGACGTTTCATCCTGGGGATCGATACGTTTTCCTGTCGAATGATCGTCGACACGTCACTCAGCCGCGATCGCAACTTTTCGCCTCGTATCAGCTGGATAATCGCGCCCTTTCATCTATTCTACATAAACTATCCATTTCCGTCGATCCATCATAAAATTTGCCTACTTTTTCCTCCACTTCTGTGACTTGCACTTTTCTCTCTCGCTCCTCTCCCTCTCGCCTTCTCTCTTCTCTGCTTTATTTTCTCTTTTTGTTCTCTCGTCCGGTAAAAGCCATTGAATAAGTATGAGAAATCGACAATGACTTTCCGAGAATGCGAGTCGCGCCTGACTTTTAACATAAATTTCGAGTCTCTTTCTTTCCTCGCGTTCCATCAGGAAAAGTGCGTTTCTCTTCCCAGGATATCGCACTTTTCTCTCTCACTCACAAGCTCATTTTCAAAATTTGATACGCCATTTAAGGAAGAATCATGGAAAAAAATATAAATCTCAACTCTACACTATAACATGTATCGCTTATTTCATGTTTTTTGGTTTAAAACCGATCATTCATAGAAACGTATGGTCGACTACTGGTACATTTACCCTAATGTCGATCGGACAAAATGTTTGTCAGATTATTTTTAGTCTACAAAAAGCTTTTTATGAAGAATCGGTTCTTTTTTTCTCCACGCATTGCTCTCGCCTGGTTCTGTGATTTGCTTTCGTGAGAAATATCGTGCGACGTATTTAAGAGGATAAAATCTCTCGAAAGCAGAACTACTAAATTCCCACGCACTTTTGGACCTGCGCCGGGCGCTGGTTTTTGGAGGGTTGGAGAGCGAGGAGACGCGGCAGCAACATCGCCAGATAATCCGTTACAAAAAAAGGGAAATATCAGTGAAAGTCGGTGCTTGGAACTTGGGAGGCGAGGCGAAGGCGCTGAATCGTGGCCCGCGGGGCCATTTCAAATCTCAAATATTGATACACAAAACAGACTGATGTAAATGTTGTTTGTCCAAATTCCAACGACGGCTTTATACACGGCCGAATTTCACGTCGGCTTTTTGTATGTGCCGGGCCGGTGTGCTGTGCAGCGCGGCCAATGCGAATGCGCGGGGCCCGTCGGAATTCGCCGCCCTATGAAATACGACCTTGCAAACGTTTTCGTGGATTTTTCGGTGCCGCCCGCGGGATACCATTTGTCGTCTCTGTTTATCGCGCGACACATCTATCTCGCTTATTCGGTTTGTTCACAAAACATACCGTGCGTTTGTATCACTCACGGATTTCGAAAGCAGCCACCTTCCTTCTCGGAAAAAGCTTTGCCACGCAAACTTAGGTAGACGATGCCGTTCGCTTCGCCGGAATCATAATTCAGCGCGAAACATTCCACCAAATTATTAATCCCGCTGAGCATAATTAAACCCTCCCCTTTTTTTCCATTTCATATCATGTTATTCTTGAAAAGCACAATAATTTCTGGAAAAAAAAACTTATTTAATTGAGCTTGATTAATTTATTGAATTAACTGTACTAATTGAAATGGGATGGTTTGCAAAAATTCGAGTCGGAAAAAAAAGCGGACCCACTTTTATCTCATTCAAAATGTTCAAATGAGAATTTAATTTACTCCGCAAAGATAAAGGCCGAGAGAAGAAAGAGGGAGTGTAAAAAAAAACTTATCGATCGATCGATTCCGGTTGATTAAACGTGTGTTTTTTGTCTCGATTTGCATTTTAAAAGTTAAATTATGTTCTACGAATCGTTGCTCGCGAACGGGACTAAATCTCCATTGGAATTCGATGATATTTTTTGAGACTTTTTCTCGGGATAGATTCCTGGCCCAATTAAGGTGCTCTCGCTGGTGCGGCGCGATGGAACGCGCGCGTCTACGTCTGCACGCCTCATCTCGTTTGCTCCTCTTTTGTCGATCGCTCTCCTTCTCCCCGGCTTCTCGTTTCTGCGCGAGTTGTCGAACTTTTTGAGAGAGTCGAGATCAGGATTCAGTCATTCACAGAAATCGTAGAATGCCAGACGCGATCGGAGAGGGGGCAGCGACTTGGCGCCAGCGGGTCCTACGCGCCCCTCGCCAAAGGGATGCTTGCCTAACCTGACCCCTCTCAAAAATGACGTCGTTTCACCGTTTCAAATATCTCCCGACTCGCTCTCAGCTCGCATTCCAATTTTTACACTTCCACGTCATAAAACAACATTTCAGCCTAATCAAAACTCAATTTCAGTTCGACGAAAATCTAAACGCATTTTTCGACACCACTTTTTGAATGGAAAACCGATGCTTTTATTGCCCACCGGAAGGATGTATATCTTCTTTTTTTTTTATTAGTTCTGCTTCTTCTGATAGTTTTTCAAGTGTACGCATATAATATCTAACTGCCACATTTTGTTCCCTTCTTCTTAGCTACCATCGACGGAGTTCCGAAAAGTTTCTAAAAAAAAGTGTCACGTTCGGGGGACCACACACGTTTCATTTATGATAATTACTGTTTGTTTTGAAGCTGCCATTGTTAATTGTTTCAAGTCTACATATTTCACTCGAGTGGCCGCGCGCATTTTCTTTGGTCTAGTTTGAACGTGACAGACTTGTTTATTTTCCTTCAAATAATCCAAATACAGACACTTGTTCCACACTATCTCGACCAGTTTGCACCGAAACAATTTTGTTTGGCCTACATTTGAATTTCATTCTTTTTTAATTTACATCCTGAAAGAACCACCGAAAGTGTCAACGAAAACAAATTTGTTAAAATCCTGACAAGACGTACTCTATTTCCTTGTTCTAATCAGTCCGAGGTATTTGTCTTATTTCATTTCCGTTTGCTTTTGAGCACTATCAAAAAAATGTGTCGACAACGAGTTAAAACGAAATCAATCGGGCCTGTGTTTGTTCTAGTTCGTCTCTTCTATAATTTCAAACGAACTGGAACGAGACATTGGAATGTTTGCGCCCGGATAATAACGGAATAGAAGACACTTCATTTTCCATTTAGTATCTCGTTGGTTCGAGCGATTAGTTAGCTTTTCGTTCAACATTGACGTTTCCGGTTTGGTTCCCTGAAAACTATCGGAAGCACTAAAAAAAACCCCCTAAAACATAATTCCAGAAAAGCTTAAAAAAAGTGACCCTGAAAACCACACCAATCAGTTCATTTTTTGGACGAAATAATAATATTTCTTATCAAAATACCAAAAGCCATTTTTAACAGATTCCCCAAGGTGGAGAAAATCAATCAAGACAACTCAGCAGTCGAATTTCTTCCGCCTGAAAAGTTGAGGGCGTCGAGTGAAACCCAGCGTTATCTCTGACAATGACGTTTTCTCCTTCTATCAAAACAAAAAGACTTTCGCTAATCCTATCGATCCTGATGTTAATCTAAAAAAAAAGATAGAGAAACGAAGAGCGAGAGGTAAGGGGGGGGGCTTGTAAAAAGCCCGGGTCAATTATCGGATGCCATCACGAAACACAATCAGGACAGAAGTACAAAACTAAATATTAATTTCGAGGAAAAATAAATATGAAGGTGGAATTGAAGCAGAAAGCGATCGCTAAAGAGATCAGGGTGGTTCTCACCCTGCGAGCGCGAGCGCTGTGTCGGTGGCCCGATTCTCGGAAGGACCTCATTTGTTGCTCGCTGCTATATATCTTTGGGTCCTCTTGCGTCTGTGTTGTTGGTGCTCGGGGAATTTCGGCAGGATGGCGGAGAGAGCGCGCATAGTTAGAGGTCCCCCGTTCGTTCCCTCGGCCGTCGCGAGGAGCGTTTACTCTCACGATTACAACGCGCAGCGCGCCAACGCTCACGGGCATTTAGATAGTTGGACAGGTACACGTTTGCTCGCACGCACACACACGCACACAGTGACAAAAAACTGCGAGCGAATGAAAAAAAAAAAAAAAAAAAAAACGGGAGAAATAAGAAACGAGAAAAAGAAACGAGATGGACATAAAGAAAGAGCGAGACAGAAATAACGAAACTAAAAAAAGACGAGAGCCGGCGGGCCGTTTGAATTGGAGAAACCGAGGCGTGTGAGAATCTCGAGTGCGCCGCTTGATAAGAGCGCGTTATCGGTTATTTTCGAAGAAGCCACGACGGCGACCGGAAAATAAAATAATCTGGTGGCTGTGATATGGGTGTTGCAACGCGGAGGAAGCGCGCGAACTGACCTTATACGGTTAGTCGGAGTTATCGAGGGCTGTTTAAAGGGCGGTTGGTTTTGTTGTTGGTAGCAGGGGTGTGAAAGGGGTAGGAGGAATGTTAATTGGTGAGGGCTGAAAAATGAATTGCGGATGACGAGGTGGGCGCGGTGTGTGTTGGCGAGGATTGAGTTTGTGCGATTTTGTGCGTGGCGCCCCGCGCGCCAAGGGCAGTGCTCTCGGGTGGGAGCCCGCGTGTCGTATCTGCAGTCGAGTAGGCACTCACGAAACTGGTCGTCGGGTGATGAGGCGAGCGTCATCGGTCGGCCCGATTGAGAAAGGCACTTGCGAGGGAGCAAGAAGCGACGTGCGAAGGCACGACGGGCCGAAGAAAGAGGCGAAGAAGCACAAGCTGACAAAAAGGAGAAAAGAGGAAGAGGCGTGAGGGGCGTGTGGATGCAAGGCCAGAGAAGTTGTGTTGCCGCAACGGATTCAAAGAACTCGCAGCGAGGTAAACAAAATATTTCAGCGGCCGAGTGTGTGAGGCGCGCGTGTGTGTGCGAACGCGACGCACACGCACGCAAACGCAGACGAACAAACAGAGAAAGAGAGAGGAAGGATGCGCGGGAATGTGTAGCGGGGTACTTACACAGTGGCGCCGCCCGGTAGAGGCCCCGAAGATGGACCAGTTCTTGTTGTTGAGAGGCAGCGCGAGGGGGAGGCAGAGGGCGCGTAGTATGCAGAATTCGCGGCGGTGGGGCGACGGAGAAGCAGCCGCGCGAGAGAGACGCACCGAGTCAAGGGCCTGGAATGCGGCCCAGCGTGTGCGAGAGGGTATTTGTGTATTTATGTGGAATACCGCGGCAGCCCAGACCGAGCCAATGACTACGAGGTGTGTGTGCGCTCATGCTCTTTTCGACTGCGCCGGCCCGACTATGCAGCAAGACCATCACGAGTTGCAACGCCGAGAAGACGACAACCTCTGCGATGCCCATCGCCAGCTCTCGTGTCCTCCTTCGTCTTCGCCCTGGCTGCATTCCACAGGCCCAACACACGCTCCATCCCATCCGCTGCTCAGAAAAGCCACCATCACTTTTCTCCGTACTTTTCCCTCGGTCCGTTGGTGGTCCTCCTTTTTTCTCTTCTTTCAATCGCTTCAAATTTCTCGACAAACCCAAATGATGAAGATTAACGATCTCGATCGAGACACCCGACACTGCGCGACCAGCCGATCAATCAAATCGATCGCTCACATCTTTCTAACCGACATCATTATTCCAATCGGATGCTACACTGCAGATCTCACCCCCTCGACAAATTGTATCGCTCAAAAAAGCAACAACTTTGAATTCGCTCTCTCCAAGTCATACGATTCTTCAAATCTCAACCTGGCTCCTCTTATGGTCGACGCGATCAGAAGTGTGATTCTGGATAGGATTTGCTTCGAGGACAGCGTGGAGCTGCGCGTTGATCATTTTCTCATCGCGTTGATGGTCCGGATGATTAACACCTCTGCTGGTTGGTTGTGTACGAAAAGGGCCAACCGGTCCCGTCGTGGGTTCCAGGAATTTGTCATCTAGCGGAGTCAACGAACCGGTCCGGTTAATAACATATGTATCGGGCTGTACTGCTGATTCGCCTATCGCGTGGAATTCTTGTTCCGCGTGCATTCAGCGTCAGCCGTGAGATATACGCCGATCCTTTTCTCATTTTTTTTTCGACTTCTTCTTCTCCACCTCGTGGTTGTGTTGTTCTTTTTGAACCGCCGCTTAATGCTGCCACGACGAATGCCCCACCGAGTTGCGGTGCCGGACTCTTTCTCTCTGTAATCTCCCTCGCTGCGCCTCGTCGCCCAACACACGGCGACGACACGGGTGCCCGCGACGTGAGAGAATGTCGCTAATGCGCAACGCTTCGCCCCGCCACTGCCCGTCGGAATAAATAATCCGCCGATCATCGTTAATGATCGTACCACCACGGCCATCAATAATTATGAGTAATCGGCCGGCTCGTCTGATCTTTCCTGATAATCATTTATTATTATTTCTAAGGAAATCCGCGCTGGCTTTCGATGATTAAACGCGTCATGTTTTTCTGGAAGAGATCGCCGAATTTTGCTCACGCAGAGAACAGTTTAGTCATTTATAATCAGTTTCTACTACTTATGCATCAAATTAGCGTAATACAAAACGCTTAGTGAAATTTACTGCTGAATTGTATTGATTAAATTCCTGCTTGAGTTATGTTCATTACAATTATATACATCATCTTAATTACAGTTTGTGTTTACATTTTAACTAGTTCAAGTATTATTGGTTATCAACTATTATTTGATAACAAGAAAACCCAAACAAAAGAAACCCAAACGAGTCATTTTGATTTATCGCAAGAAGAATTTTGCTGGCTGTTACAATTTATTGCTCCTATTATTTGCGACGGGAAAATGGATTATTTTTAATCATCTTCAGGCATTTTAAGAAACATGAAAATGATTTAAAAATTCAATATCTTTTGGTTCAACAATCATGTTGATTTGTTGATAACATACTGAGGAGATATTTAATAACTTAGTTAGGATTTTTTCAGGTCGACGAGAATACACTAAACCAAGATGTTTAGGGAGGATAAGGTTGAGCGTCGGGGTGTGCTTATCACTGTTGAATTGTTGTGTGGACAGTGCGATTGGATCTCCATTAGTCGAAGACACCATTCAAAGTACAAATGGTCGGCGATCGTGTAACTATGCGCACTCCCGTAGAACGTGGTATTCTAACCACGTGAGCGGATTTGTGCGGATTCCGTACGTGGCTGCCGATGCTGATAACGATATCGATATCGATATCAGTGTTGATGCTCTGCTCGGATCGCCGCGTCTGCCCATGCGAGAAGCACCGCGGGATTAACAGGTAGCTTGCCGGACGAGATTGCACTCGGTCGGGCACATACGACATATTTGTCGAGTTGTTGGAATTCCGAGAGTGGAATACATTTTCATGTTTGGTGTGTGTCGTTCACCAGCTGCACTCGCAGAAATGCACTGACAAACCGGGACTAATGAATTGCCGTCATTGCAATTCGTACTGTTTGAAATTATTAGAATTGTTTGCCATCGCAACGGTGCAAAATTAACAAATCTTCCGCAAGCTCACTTTCATAATCACGTTCATCGATTATTCCAACTGTCTCAACTTTTTGAATCTCTTCCAAAAACAGACAAAAATCGCGAAATCGATCAAGACCAAGTTACCGATGATTAACAATCAAACACGAATTATAATTGGAAAAGTTGATATGAACTAAAATTAAACTCTGTCTGGAAATAGTACGCGCAAAGAATGTGTCCGACATGGTCTGCGATGCAATCAATCAAGATGACCAACATCGGAGAGTTCCGGCCGCTTCTAATGTCAAGATCCGGCTTTTAAATTGCAGCGCCAAGTTCCTCTCATATTTTCTCCCATTAAAATCTGTGATAAACAGAAGCGTCCAATTAAGCCAATGAAACGAGATGAATTTTATCACGAGTCCAAGTCGAAGAAGAGACTGGCGGGGACAATTGCCCTCTCATCGACTGCAGTCGAGGCGAGAGCGTCGAGGGGCAATCTTTGATTCAAAAAATGCATCCCAAATCGCGAGTTCAAAGCGACGCAGAAGAAGAAGAAAACAAAAGGAAGAAGAAGAAGCAGAAGAAAAAAAGAGCTTAGACATTGGACGAGGGAGGGGAGGGCGAATGCGTGTAGTAGTTGACGGCGTTGGAATCCTGCATCCACCTTCCTATTTTGTTCAGGCCAGCATCTCAGGCGGTCCAGAGCGCGGCCCCACCACACCGGACATTGCACATGCGGTCGGCGAGGATGCGTGAGTGCGCGAACCGAGAGAGACGCATGCTGCCCCTCTTCGGTGTGCCTCACGGCCGGGCGGGGAGCCGGACGCGAACGTGCGTGCGAGCGAGACCAAGCGTCAAAAGAGAGAGAGAGCCAGAGTCTCGGGCGTTGCGCCGTGGGAACCGTGGAAAACGTTTCCCGCATACCTTTTGCCTCGACTCTCCGCACCACCTTCGGCCTGCCCTCCTCCCGCTGTCCCTCATCCGGCCTCGCTCTGCCGCCGTGTGTGGACGCGCACGTACGTGCCACACACTTGCCGTCCACGCACGCAACACATCGCCGATACGAAACGCGATACTGACCTAACCGTAACTTCCAATGGCTTCGAGACGACGTGTGGTCGTATGTGTGTGAGAGCCTTCTCGCACCCCTCGCTCCGCAGTCACATGTGAGGCCCAAATTTTTAACACTCCAGATCAGATGATGCTTTTTGTTTATCCCTCGTTCAGTCACCGATACCACTCATTCTCTTATCAAACTCGTGACTTTTTGCAATCTTCACAGTCCTTTGGTACTTACCACAGAGGATGGTAAACAACAATTTTAAGTGGCTTTGCATCAAACTTACCTGTAACAGAAAAGACAAAATTATTAGATATTGTTAGATGGTAATTCAGTTTGGGTTTGCTTAGCCTATTGTGGGGGTTGAATTGTGAAAGGGGTTCATTTTGTTGCTTTTTGGTTAACCGCTATTTGGATTAGTAGTTTTTTTTTTAATTTGAAGAAGAAGCACTCGTTCAATTATAAAGGTCGTCACATGAAAGGACAATTTTAGGTCGAGAGGTCAGACGGTCGGGCATAAAAAATTCAATTACACACAGGGAATGTGCTATTGAGTGCGGGAAACAGAAGCTGCGCGGATTAATTGTGTTATCTGTTAACCAGCGGTATGAGGTGGATTTCTGCGAGGAGTATTATTTTATTGAAGTTGCAAATGTGCGAGCATCAATGATGTGCTTACTCCTTTTCTTTCAGCGAAATCGTCAATGTTGTTTGCATTGGAAAGTTTGCATGAATTCAATTTGTCGACGTTCAAACAACCTGTGGGACTTTGAATGTACAATTAATCAAGTCCTGAATCAGTCGGTGCAAGTCAATTCATTGAATCGACGAAAATTAATTCGACAACACTTTTGACCGAGCAGTCTCGTTCCGGTGCATAATTGCGTTTACAGTCGACAAATTTGTTTCTCCAGCAAACATATCAAGTTCGACTTGGAAAAATCGAAGCTGATCAAATGTTGTGGAGGGATGGATGGCAGGGCCGAAAAAGCATCCGATTGACATCGTCTCGGTTACAAGCACTGTTTACACTTTGGGAGAGAGAAACAAGAATGGCCGAAAGTGGCAGCGCCAGGGATATGCTCCTGGCAGGATCATTTTGATTGCTGGGAGTGGGTAAAAAGCTGAACGAAGAGGCCAAACATCGCAGACAAGGACAGCGACATCCAAACGAAGTAAACACGAAGGATGTCTGCAAGAGGGAGGGGGAGGGAGGCGAGGGCAGAGCCCGCGGTCTATATGAAAGAGACCCGAGGGAGGTCGCCGGCCTTCCAGGAACCCTTATAAACCTGGACCTGATCTTTTCCCCCCCAGCTCCCCCCTGTCAGCCGTCTCGCTCCGTCCTTCTTCCCTTGCGGCTTCTCTTGGCGAGATTCTTTGCTGCGCACATTTTGGCAGGCCGGATCAAAATGAGCGCGACAGGTCATCGAGCGTGTTTTGGTGCTCGCGTTGCGAATTCGTCCCGACGACCCCGAGGTCGAGGGTGGGAAGCGCGAATGCGCGTCTCATTTCTCTCTTCTTTGCTCTTAAAGTGCATCGCGTGGGAAGGTGACACCGAAGACGTTCACTCGCTTGTATCCATTAAGGATATCTCGTGTGAAAGGACGAACTCTTGTTACGTTCGGATTGGAATAAACATTTCTGAAAAGGGAACGATTTTGAGATGTTGACATGTGTCGCATCATCCTCGATTCTTTTCTTTTCATTCTTGCATTTTTTTCTTTCAGTCTGCTCGAGTGCCGCGCGCGGTTGCTTTGACAGTGAGAAAATTAGGACGCTTTTCAGCGTGCACACAAGTACCGTTAGCTTCAACAGCAAGAGGGGGCAAAAGAAATGCGCGAAATTCGACGGTCGAGCGACACAACAGTTTGGACGATTGTGCTTTGCGAATTCGCGTTGATGAGGGAGAGAGAGAGAGAAAGAACAGCGTTATCTTTTGGGATGGGAAAAGTTGCGATTGGTCATTGGGAGGATTGAATCATCGTCTGAAAATTCGATTACAAGTGTAACAACTGGACTTGTAAAGCGGAGTGTTGGGTGATTGCGGGTCGCACGGTGTGACCCACTTAGCGAGACAATTTATTCTAAAAGACACACGGAATTGGTCGGTGTGGCGGCGAAAACGACGCGCCAAGTGAAATAATAATCGCGCAACGAAAATTGGTTGACGAGTTGGCTCTCGGATTGGCCCTTGCCCACTTAACTGCTCGATTGTCCAGACACGCCTCCGGCAAAATGAAATTTGATTTTGTCGGGTAATTTCGCGCCTAAATCAGCCCCCTGCGAGACCGTCGCCTCTTGTAACGACGTTAAGCATCGCTTCGCGGTATTGGTCTCATTCAACACGCGTCGAGAGCACTCTTACGGCGCCCAAAAAAGGGGACCCCTAAGATTGCCCTGACCAGCTCTTGGCTATTTCGATCACGCGCCAATTTGCTCCTCTATGCGATTAAAAACATTTTCCTCTCATACTATTCTCTTAAATTAAAATCAAAAGAAAGCAACAAACAGAGTCTTTACAACTTTTATTGTACATCCATTGACTTGAAAAATGTTCGCATTATCAAGAGCAAAGGCACCTGTTCGAAAATTGTCAAAACAAGGGAAGAAACGACGAAGAAAGAAGATGGAATGTGGTATCACGATCGAAATTCCTGAGTTATGTTTTTGTTCTGTTTGATTGCACGTTCTGTTTGGTTGATTCAATAGATAATTTTATCTATGTAGTCACATCGAGATAAAATAGTACAATGTAACAGCGACACTGCTGTGTACTTAGAGATAATTATAATATTTGTACGAAAGTTATGCAACGTCGTTGGAGTCATTAGTTGGAATCTGAATTGAAACTTATGATAAGTGGGATTGAGAGACAGAGAGCGAGCATTTGCGGTGCAAGGTGCGAAGTGTAAACAGTAACATAATTTTGTCTCGGAAATTGTCGAGGTGAAGAACAGCGTCGCCAGCCGATCGCAGATAACGACGAAATCGGCGAACGCCAATTGGTCGTCCCACGAGATAGCGGACAACGACACCGCACGAATTCGCCATTGATACGCGTCGCGTTGTGTGCCCGACGCACAAACACACACCTATCACCAGGCCGACTATTTTTTTTCGTTCTTTCTTTCTCTCGAATTCCATTCAGATGGAATTCGTGTTAAATCGACCAAATAATGTTTAAACATACGTGATAGCGAACGGCTTTTGGATAGATTTCAATTGCACCCAGAACAAAATAATATTCTTTTCATTCAATATTTCTGTGAAACATAATTATGAAATTTGGAAAAAAAATTCTGTGAATTGAAAAAAACTTTGATTTGAAAAAAAAGGTTCTTTAAAATCAAAAGTCATCATTATCCAACAGATTGCAACATCAAAAATGTCTAAATTTTCAGTTTTTCAAAAAATTGTTTTCGGAATTCAAAAATGGGGATGAAAAGAGTTGTGCACTAGAGGGTTACTATTTTTTCGGAGCTTTGAGTTAGAATTGGACTTTGAGATGTAAAAACAGTCTTATGAAAAAGTATCCGAGGTTAATTCGTAAAGAGAACGTTAGAGAGGGAAATGTGCGATTCGATCGCGACATCTTCGCCACAAAGCAGACATTGGAATAATTCGCGAGCGGAGTCGTGGGTCCTCTCAGCCGAATAACGACTACTTTGCGAGGGAACATAATCATTGGCGTATCGAGGAAGAAAACGAGCGTCACTGTATCGAGATCGATTTAAACAACTCGCGCCGCTTTACGAGACCGCCGAGGGGATCAAAAAATTGTCGTGCTTATTCGCGATGCAAAATGACTTTCAACAGCGCCTCGTCGTTTTCGAGCACATTTAGAGCCCGAGCTGCTCGTCGCGCAATCACAATTTTCAGGTCGTAAAATTTACATCATCGATAAATGAATGGCTCGCGACTTGTCGCGACGATATTAATCATTCGGGGATCGTTCGTCGAAGATACGGTTTATGGAAAGCGCACTCGAGAGCGATTTCAATTTCTAAAGATCAACTTGAATTCGCTTGGAATCACGTCAAGTGAGCTTACAAAAAGCAATACTGGGTTGGAAAAGCTTCGAAAATCGTCCTTTTTCTTTTCTCGAGAAGATGTTTTTTCTCCACCACATACTCGATAAAACCAAGAGTGATTATATAAATTTGATATCGTGTTCAAGCGGAGTTACGTCGCGGTACTGTGAAATGACTGATGGCGTTATAGGTTGTCAAGAAATTGTACGATTCCAAGAATTTGTTTCTTGAAATAGAAAACAGCGCTGATATTGTAACACAGTTTCCTGTTTCGTGTTTTCTCATTCACTTTCCATGTCAATTTTTTTGTTCGTTCCATTCCCAACGTGTCTTCTTTTTTTTTCAGTTTTCATAATACTTCTGCAAAACAATCAGAACAAATAAAACTTAACCTGATGAAATTACGAAAGAGATTAAATAAAAACGTTGAAATGGCGAGAGAGAGAAAAAAGGATTGACGAATGAGAACTGTGCAGTGAAGTTAATTTGATCCTCTGATCCTGATCTTGAAGCAAAGTGGCAGAAAAAGTGACGGAGAAAGCGAGGCGAGGGTGCAGTTCACATCGACAAGCCGCGTTATACAATCGTCACTGGATTTGCATGTGTACCGGATGTTTACAATCTGCCACTCTACTACGGCCGGTCGAGCGGTTACATACGAACGTATCATTTTACGTTTCAATTCAAATACTTATATCTTATGTTCACTTATTCGCGGATAAACTTATCAATCAATGCCAAGTTACAAAATCAAAAAAAAAAAGAACGATCAAAGTACCATTACTTGTCAGGACAATGTTTTTTATTTTTGTTTTCATAAGGCGAAATCACTTTGTCGAGTATAATTAAGGGACAAAAACGAAGCTGTTGAATTGGATCAAGAGTAGGAAGTGTCGGGAAAGGTCGCGCGTTATCGTCACAATGGCAGACGCGGAGTCAAGCGTGCAAGTCAAAGCGGCTGAAAATCAATTAGGCGGCGAGTCATCGGAAGTAAGACGCAGACGTTATGGCAAGCGTTGACTGCTATTGTATCACAAAGGGCGCCTTTCATCTTCGTGACGTACCAACCACCTGCACCCTCGTTGGGTTTCCCTTGCGTTGCGTCGCGTTAACGTTACGTCACTCAAACAAGAGAACATGCAAATCCACTGCCAAAATCAACCTTTTGGTTTTGTGTCCACCTCTCGTCATTATCAACTTCAATCCACTAATCGCAACAATTGTTTTTCCAAACAAAATATCAATAACCGACTGAACGATCGTTTAACCAAAACCTTAATCAACCTGTCTATAAATAGTTATGAACCGTTGTCATTGAGTTTATTTCTGTGCAAAACTACCGCGCAAACTACGTTTCTTGCCGTTGAATTATTTAGTCCAAGTCTACTTTTACATTGTTTTATGAACTTGAGACTTGAAAATAAACCAAACGTCAAACGTCAAGTTGAAAGTCAATGTTGTTTTCTGAAAACAGAGATCAGTTGATTGTACGAAGAAGATTATCCGAAAGCGAAGGTGTAAAATGGAAAGAGTGAGAAGAGTGTTGGACGTTGTACATTTGATGTTGGCTAAACGGCTGGAAGGGTTCGGATGCGAAGCGTGAAAGAGAAGCGAGGCGAAGGAAGAATGCATAGGAAGCACACCAGCTGTCAAAGTGTCGTCTTTCTGCGCACAAAAGGAGCGAATCGTTCTGTGCGATTGGCGTGCAACAGTTGTCTCATCCGCGGTCAAAAAATTATATTTCGGACGCGCAACAGCGCCTGCCACATGTCGCAGCTACTGGTGTAGGGTGTACGCGTTCCACTCCAAGGCCTCCTCGGCTCTAAGACACTCGCATCATTCTCAAACCTCAAAAGTCCTTTTCAAAACAAAACGTTCAATGAAATCGTCACGTAAATTTCGACCCCGGGAGTTATCTCAACGTTTGATTTCATTAGCGAGCACCAATTTGGGTTCATTCACTGAACCGAAGTGTCGCGCTTTTCTTTTGGCCTGTTCAACAATGAGAGGAGAAAATAACTCGGGGCATTATCGCGATCGAGAGCTGTGCCTGCACCTGAATGCGTTCGGCAATTCGGGATTACGAGCACTGATGCAATTAGAGGAAGAACACAGGGTTGCTAAGCCCCCGCGGGGGGACACTCTCGGACGAGGCAAAAATCGACCTCGCCAATGACCGTAAATTGATCGTTGGAGAATTCTTATACGCATTGCTGATATGCTTTTGCTTTTATTTCGCAGTCCCGAGGCTCTCGTTGAGATTTGAATATTGACTATTCCTGATCGCTGTCTCGGTTAGAGCGCTTGTAAAGGGGCCGATCCACTTTTGAGTGCATGCATGTAAGTTTCCACTGACACCAACGGCTGCGAGCAAGTTAGCTCCAGAGTGATTGCGCTATGTACAAAGAATCTTTTCAGCCAACTGCTTTGATACGACGCGTTAAACGTATTATAGGTCGCTTTTAATTAACTCCCTCAGGTCGGCTTTCTCACTCTGACGTCACAACCGTTGTACATCGCAAATTCCTCTTCAATCGCAGACAAAAGACAAACAAGCACGAGCGATCAAAAAGTTTGGAGGCAAAATTAGAAGAACGGTTTTTTTGTTTGTTTTGTGTTTTATTGGCGAGACAGAGAAATGTTGTAGAGTTGGTGTTTATCGAGGCAAACGTGGACAAATCGCGGCTCTCTCCCACGCGTATTTTTTCGCCATCCAAATTATCCCGCTCACGTACGAAACGGTTGGTGCAATATAAAAGCGGCGCATAAATAGAATCGCGCGCTGTCGTCTATAACGTCCGACGTGCCCGGTTGAATACGTAAAGCGCTGACAAAATATGTGGATGGATTGCGAAAAGCACGCGCAGAAAAGCGAAATAAAAATATGGTAAACGTGCAAATAAAAGAGGGATAACGAGCGCGCCACGCACACTCTACCGCGCTGTGATAAGTCGCGCACTTCTCCACGCACAATGCTTCTTGTATCGATGCGAGGCAATCACTTTGCTAACGCCTCTTCCGAGTACGTGCGCCCAAAGAACGATTCATTTCCGTTTGTAGATCCACTTGTTTTTTTGTTCCTTTTTTTTCGTACCAGTTTTTGCTGCCGGATAAAACAAGTTAATTACACGATAGTAATCCGACAAGTGTTTAACTAAATTTAATCACTCGATTTTGGATGTTGAAAAAACTTGTTGCACTTTTAACGAGATTTATTTTAATTTTTGACTATCAATATTTAATAAGTTGTAAAATTGGCGAGGTAATGTAACATCATTGAGACACTTAGCAGCACGTGAGTGGCGGTAACTCAAACAACACATTAAAACACCCAGAAAGAGCGCAAATGTTTTAGTTGGTTCAAGTTCTTGGAACAAGTTGAGTTAAGATGACATTACACACTAATAACTTCGGCAATAATTACATTTTTCCGCCACTTTTGCCGGCACGAACCGTTCATTAATAATGCACCTCATTCTCTTTTTTTTTCCCTGAATGCTCACCGTTTATACACTTGTCAGAATCACGCGTGGATGTAATCTACGATTAGGCAAATAACCCACACTAACAACAGATCCCACAAGACTTTTGCACTTTTCCAGCTTGTGACCGAATTCCAAGAGTCTCCATCTTGAAGACCAAAAAAAACTCTAGACCAAAAAATCTATTTTGGAAAAAAACTGAATAGCAGCGACGCAAAATCGTGACAGCTGATAAATCAAGTTTGGAAAATTAGCAACGTAACAAGAAGGTTGAAAAAAAATGGAAACTCACCGGTGGGAAGTTGCAATGCGAGGACAAATTGCGAAAGAGGTCAACGGCGAGGTAAAAAGTGTGCGAGCACGTGTGTTTTGCTAGCGAGACACAATGCCGCGCAAAAGCGGCCATATTGTTGCGCCGTTGCGATTCAGCAGTGTCAATTCGCGCGGCCTGTCAGATGTAGAAGAGGCGCAATTTCTTTGAGTGAGCGTCAGTCCTCTGGGGAAGTCCCGCTCGGTTGTCACACACGCACGTGATACGAAAATCGCACAAACGTCAGCGTTGGTATTTACAATTGGGATTGCGGCCGAGGCCGCGAGAGGGCGGCGTGTCGTCGTTGGACGAGGCGAAAAATGCGAAACACAAAAGCCCGTCGGACACCGACAGTATTGGGGAGGAAAAAGCGCGGAAATAAGCCGAGAGGCGGCGTTCCGCCGGGGCTCTGCGCGCGAATAACGCTTCGCTTCTAATCGATTGGCTTCTTTTATCAGCGCTCTCGAAAATTACGTAATCGCGCTCGACTCTGGCGTCGCGCAGTTCCCAAGTCTCCCGGCGCTGCGAGGTGATTGGCCCCGCAACGTTTCGAATCAACTGCTTTTTCGTTTTGCACACTTTAGCCCTGCCATAAAAGTCGAATCAAAGAATAATTTCGAACATTATCTTCACCTTTGAGGTCTTCAAGACCAACACTCTTTTTCGTGAACAAACAAGTTTTAGATTTCGGTTTAGTTGCACAATCTTGGGTAATACCAACGTTTTTATGTCAAAGCTTGACTGTTCGAGTTGTGTTTTTGGAGAACCTACTCTTGGCACAGACAATTTTTTTCGCAGATGATTCTTTTAAAACATGAGAAGTTTTTCTAAAGAACGAGAACTTTTGTTATCCAATTTCCTGAAACAATCTAGATATTTTTCAAAAAAGAATTTATGTAATTGAATTTTCTAAAAGTTTCCAACGTTGAAATTAAAATTGTGTTTAACAATTCATCGCTACATTGGAAGTCCTTTTATTTGTTTATTACTTTTTCATGAACTTTTACAGAAACATAAGTGAAAGGTAATTAATGCCGCGAAAGTGATAAAGTAATTTTGTACAAACTTTATTAAGTTATTAATTTTTCAATGACAATGCACAAGACACCCCGATCTATAATCCATCACCTGTTGGCTTGTAAAACATTTATTTAAAAACTGAATAATGAAAACAATTACAAACAACACTAACTAAAAGTTTTTGATTTGAAAAACAGTTCTACTTAGTTGTTGCTTCTGCTAGTTTTTTCTTATTACGTTATTATGTTTATTATTACATACGATACCTATTTTTGTAAAGTACAAATTGAAAAAATTCGGTAATTAACCAAAATAGAGTAAAAAAGAATAAAGACCAATGCAAAAAAAAATGGGTGGGGGGCAAGAATGTTCAATTGTTTGTTTGTCTTACAGTCGGAGGTATGCGAAAAAGCTCGACAGTAGTGTAACGAGGGAAAAAGTGAAATTCGAGTCTCTGAATCAGGTCTGAATACACACGCAGGCCTGTCATAACGGCTGCAGAGAAAAAGAAAGGTAATTGACCGGACCCGCAGGAACCACCTCCGAGATCGACAAAATCCGGGTGGCCGAGTGTCGGAGTGCAGAAAAATAAAGCAAACTCGCGTGCAAAAATAAAGAGTCGGGGGAGGGCGAAAAAAATGAGTTGAAGCGCGCACAATAATGGGACCCACCTGGGCGCAACAGAAACAGAATCCAAAACAGTCGATGAGGGGCTTGTTTGTAAACATTGGCGGCATTCATATCCGCCTCCTTGCACGCGCCTTTATCAACTTTTTTTCTTCCCAGTCGTCCACCTCAACGACTGATTTCGTTTGTTTAGTTTTTTCAACTTTAGTTTTTCTTGTCCTTGTTGAACCGGTTCGCGACACAATTTGGTCCTGAGGTTTACGAATTGATTGGTGATGAGTGCCAGGAAAAAAAGAGCGATAAAATAGAGAGAGACTGAAGGAAGTTCGAAATGAGAGTTGATAAAAAGTTGTGATTGGCGTACTTTATTATCGACGGCTAATTAATTATCTCGGCCGATTTCACATTGATAAACAAATAGCGTGTCGATAGCGGTTTACATCTCGGTGGCGCGCGGTTCTTATCCGCAATCTGCGGACCAGAAGAATGCAATGGAAAGTTGATGGTGGTGAAACTATCGACGGTGCTTTCATTTTCATGTGGTTCCCCGTGAAAGCAGAGTGTGAGAACGGTCGAGCGGTTTGTTTTGACGACACCGCCGCGTGCATTCATCGAGATGTTAATCTAAAATGCAAAATATGATATTCGCAGGAGTCGAGAGAAAGAGCTCGCACAAACGAATAATCCGGCATGAATATAAAACCAGGACGAAGAAGAGAGACAAAAAAAGGAGTTCGGTAATCGGGGCCGTTCGACTGTTAATTCGGTCGCCGATTTTGCCGCTCATGAATAAGAAGGTTTTTTCAAAACAAAAGGCCACGATTTGCATTATATAAAAATAATTCGCAACTCAGGTGTATAGCTGAACTAATGCATATTACAAACACGCAATGACATCGCGCTTCTCGGAATATCAAGCATGTGCCGAGTTTATAAAGTCAAATGCGCGAAATGTCCTTAAAAACTTGTGTCTACGGCTAATTTGATTCATCGCAGCCAGGACGTTCTCGGCTGATTACGCGACGCCATTTGCATCTCAAACGAGCGTCTCCTGTGTGCACACTCGCTTGCCAAAATTTGCACCCAGAGAGAAACTGCGAGCGCGCTCAACCGAGCCCATGCACCCAGTCGCATTGACCAACACAGTTCGCAATATTGCGATATCAGTTCGGGCGTGTCGTCACGTCCAGTTATTATATCGCGATCGACTGTTAGCCTCCGAGCGGATTCTTTGAATACTGGAGCGTAGATTCATCGATGAGCTGTCAACTCGCGTTCTACACTTACACGTAATCTAACCATGAATGAATCAACGAGTCGTACAAGATGTTTATTGTAATTTCTTCAATCGATTTTTTCAACCGATTTTTGAACTTTAGAAAATATGCTAATAGAGGGGTAGGCGAGGATGGTGTCGGATTCAGAAGACGAACCGCAGCGTAAAAAGATGAGGCCTCATGTAGATCACGTTGGGGGCGTCAAACTCCCATATGTTCGAAGAAGAAAACGACATGTCGTTTGCAGTCTCCGGTGTCGCTTGGAAGTTTACAAGAATCAAGTCATTTTTTTTATTTTCGATTTTGTTTTGAGTTGAAAATATCGTATGATCATCGAACTAGAGACGTTATTGAGACTGAAACGTTTTAGGTCGACTTGTTGAAATCAGAGACAATGTCAGACATGGATGCGAAGAAGAGGCAGATAAAGATGTTGCAACAAACATTGAAGGGCATGCAGGAGCAGCTCATTCAGACGAAGAAACAACAGATCCAACATGATCGTCAGATAAAACACCTCTTAGTTAAACTCAACGCAAACAAAAAAAATGAGTAGACTAACAATGAGGCAATTTACAATTTTTTTTTCAAGTCAGTTTTAAATTAACTTAAATCTGGTCATTTGACCGTAGATTTCTTGTTGAGAATAATGGTTTTTAGTTATTTTCTATCCGTCCAAAGGAAGGTATTTTGGTTGATGCAAAAAAAGTATGCATCAATGATTGATTGATTCCAAAAAAGTTACAAAACCGATAG
The DNA here is from genome assembly GCA_020615435.1 of Telenomus remus. Taxonomy (NCBI): domain Eukaryota; kingdom Metazoa; phylum Arthropoda; class Insecta; order Hymenoptera; family Scelionidae; genus Telenomus; species Telenomus remus. The sequence goes on from CM036338.1 coordinate 13,094,624, forward strand.
TGTTGTCTTTTGGCAGTGCATTGTAAACATGTAATTTGGAATAACAGCATGGCAATCCATAGCAAACTGAAAAAAAGAAGAATACCAGTGTGTGAAGATTCCAATTGCTGAGACCTTGGTTGTCAGTTAGTAGCTAACCGTTGCGATGAAAGGTCGCGCGCTAGACGCTCGAATTAATCGACCCTTACATCAACATCGATCTTGTGCCTGACTGAAAAACATTGAACTTGAACATTTCTTAGGGCACAAAGTGTAGGCGAATCGTGTGATTAAGGAAAAAGGTGTGACTTGATTAAAAACCAACTTGCTTGAAAAAAATAATTACAAACGAAATGAAACATGGCATTGATGTTATAAAGTGGGTACAAATCATCCAGCTCTGTCCACGAGTAAATTTTACAAACCATCCTCGTGCCCTTGTCATGTAATTCCATTGACATGTTGTTTTTTGAACGACCTGTTGCATGGCACGTGTTCTTTACACTGCCTCAAACCGTCAAAGGTCATGACCAATAATAACAATAACTAAATATACATTTTTCTTCAAGAAAGTTCTCAGGGCCTGATCAATTACTTCTAAAGATGTGCATTGTGTTTACAAGCGAACAATCATCAACACTTGTCTATAAATAATTCATTGAAAAATCAGAATTTAAATTCAGAATATCTTAAACAGTTTCATGACATAATATTCATAATTTGGTACTTGCCTCAGCAATCATAATTTCCATTCATTGCAAAATATTTTGACCAAAAGATATTGTTCTGTATTTTATTCGTTTCTTATTAAAATCTAATGACCAAACGAGAATATCAGTTGATTAAAATTCTGAAGCGATTAAAAACGCGTGAAACATTCAGTCGAGCAGAGGCCTTAACTGGGCATACATAACGTAAATTATTTTATGAAATGGCACTGACCTAGCTAGTTGTCTTACGAGGACCACCTTAGGTGGACTGTTCCTCACCATTTCAAGTACTGTTATTTGGCTGGCACACTTTGGTGCTGATAGCCAGCGCGAGAGCGAGAAAGAAAGCGGACCTGTGCATATCCAGCCACAATACATGACAATATTCTGATATTTATTCTCGAATCAAAATCGAACTTAATTTCAACCTTCTAAAACAGAGCATTCTATTTTCCTTTTCATTTTCTACCATCATTGATATTCTGGGGAAAGCAACTATCCATCTTTTGAATTTATTAGGAATCAAACATGGTGACACGGCAAGCGAGTTTGAGCAACTTTGTTTAGCCAAGCGGTAACGAATCAATGGCTGTTGGCGTGCATGTGCATGGACCATGACCTAAGACGAGGCTGCGAGCGCCCTTCCAGCTTCGAGAATCACGCAAAACTTAGCAAGATGCAAGATGCGACTCGCGGAATGCAAAAATCGTTGAAGGCCAGTCAAGTAGAGCATTTAATGCAATCCATAGAAAAATGTTAGACGAGAAATATGTAATTTCAACGTGTGATCTTGATTGTTGTCAATTGAAGTTTTATTAAGTCGCGTTAATTTGATGAGAATTACGGAACCACAAACATGTGCCAGGTATGTGCATAGCTGTTACCACGCTTTGTAATCCGAGTAGTGAAACTTAGTCTTTATCGCATCTTTGATACAGTTTCGGTAGTAAATTTAATTCTAGTATTATTTTTTGTATAAATTTCGATAACAATTTAGTTTATGTGATGGTAATACCAATCTAATATTTAGACGTTTATTTATCTTTATCTAAAAGCGTGAAGCAAAATAAAACATCTGAAATGTTTCCACTTGTGTACTATTTTGTTGTTACAGAATGATTACTAGTTTTATTTTAGTTATGATTTCATTGAATCTGATTGATCTTAACAAAGTTTCACTTCCAGAAGGAATTCATATGGCTACGAAATTGAATAATTGTTCTAAAACCAGAAACTCTTCAAAGTGCAACGACGTCACCGGTCACCACAGCTGAACCGACGACTCCAAAAACTCTATCAACCAGATTAACAACAGTTGGAGTGGCAGAATCTCATTTAGACATCAAATTCACTCAAGAACTGAGAATGCGTTTTTGAGGAAACCAACTTTTTTCTGTTTCTATTGAACTGCTACATCACACCACATCTCGATGAAGGTGAGAAAGTGCGAAGCTTCAAAGATTCTAGAAAAAACAAAACTGGAAAATTGAACAACCTGATCTGCCCCAGAATAAAGTCCTACGGTTATGGTTGAGCTGGACCTGGTCGTCCTGAAGTTTGCACAAAAGTTTTCATTATCTTAATCGGGTTAAAATGAGACTGTCTGGAACAGATTTTGAATGTTTATCCAGGTCTCAAATTTGGAATGAGTTTCTTGAATGCTCATCAGATGGAAGTGATGAGCAATTTCAACCAAGAAAGACTCTGGAGTGTGAATTTTATTTGTAATTGTTGCATTCTCATTACTATAAATGAGATTAGTTAATGACTTTACACGAAACAATCAATTGAAGGAAAAATTAATTGTTTCGCGTCATTGTCACGCTAGTCAGAGCGTAACAATACTTTACATCTATCAAGCACGCCAAATTCAAAATTGTACTTGTAACTTGTATACGATTCTGAAAACCAGTTTCTTTATTTATCAATCAATGAATAAGATATGAAAAAAAGAAAATCAAACTTCAAGAGAGCCACTGCAAGAACCACAGTCATTAAACTACAAAAATCAATTACCCAATGCAATTGTAATTGTAAACTCCCAGCATCCAAAGATAAATTGAAACAAAATCATTAGTCGGGCTTTTACTAACAAGAAGCTCTTTATAAACTATGAATCCAAGATTCTGTTCAGATTATATTCCCTTCATCATCATTATTTGATGTTCCTCGGATAAATTATTAGTTTGATCCTCTTCTACACCTAAACATAACTTTTTCAAACAACAAAGTGTCACAAAATGTTTCTCACAAAAGTTGGACGATATTTGGTAAACTTTTATCGGGTATTACAATTTCATAATTCAATCGCGCTTAAAAATACACGTGCCTCGTAAAAAAGGAATGAATTATTCGACTGACATGGATTTTTTTCGTCGACCAAAATTAAGTAACATCTCGAGTTCTCACCTGTCTCACGAAGCAGGTGGCGATACATGTGCCCTTTCATAGCGATCCAGTGGCCATACTACTTATAGGCTATATTCTTGTTTGTCGAATTTTTTTTTGATATCGCGAATTCGTTTGCCTCTCTCAAAATCAGAATCACAAATCTGATTTATCCAAGAAACGTCAACGTTTTCTCTTCGCCGACGAAAAAAAAATGAAAAATCAAGTGTGTGGCATAAAAACAAGGAGACGTAAAAAGTAATGGAGTGTAAAATGGAGTAAATAATCGGTTAAAAAAGGTTACGTTACGATCAAAACGTAACGACCAAATGCGCAGTAAATTTCGTGCGGTTGATCGATTAATACTATTCGCGCAATGGTCGCGGGGCGATGAGTGCTCTGGTACATATCTGGGCTGTCGCGACGCGAATGTTCGAGTGACGCCAGTGTCGCTATCAGGCGCCTATATCAGCCTTATATTCTACTACGCACGAGCGTTCGAAATAGGCCATCGCGGAGCGTGTTATCGAAGTTCGAAATGGCAGACTCTAGTCACGGCTTGATATTCCACTACGTACCGGCGCTCACGTGACGCGTGACGTACCAACGACTCACGTGGCGATGAAAGCTCTGCGTCATTTGCCATCGCTCATTTCGCAGCGCATTTTTCTCTCATTTGCACGAGCTCTTTTTTCTGCGATCACGATCATCGCGCCTGATATGAATCGTTTCAAAAGAATGCCAACGATTACGACTTCATTATTCAATAAAAAAAAAAGTTGTACAAAAATGTGAGCATATTTCGCACTCGAACCATTTTTTACAACTTTCAAAGCTCTAATTATATAACAATGTTACAGATTCAATGCCAAGATTGGAAAATAAAAATGCACCACTTTAAATACAGTCATCTGATACAAGCCGTGCTGATTGCTTTTTAATTGAAATGCGACTAAGTTTAGTTTAGCGTGCGTGTGTGTGTGCGACATGAAACGCGCAGGAATTCAAATTGGCGTAGCTGTTTAAATCGAGCGACGACGTCTGTGCGCCGCCACTGAGGAAATAACCGTTTAGAAAAGGAGAAACCAAAAGAGAACAAAGTGCGAGTGGGAGGTGCACACAAAAAAAGCACATCTAAAAGTCACTAGTGCAGAAACAAACCGCTCGAAATCGCTCAGCGGATGCTTTTTCGTGTTTATCGATAGGGGACAAAATTGTCAACCGAAAAATGATATCTCCATTTCCAGGAACAAAAGTTCATACTCAAATGAAAGTTGTGTTATTTTTTTTTTCGTATGCATGCGTTTTAACTTAATTAACCGGGCCGCTCAGGTGGAGCAAAAAAAGTAATAATAAACTGCGCTTATTGCGAGTTTCTGAAGAGCGATCATAAAAATGTGAATGGACGGGCGAGCTCTGAATTCACGCGTAAACACGTCTAAAGATTATATTTTGCCGGTCGAGCGGGGTGCTTCCGTGATTCTCCACGATGTGCAGAAAAGAGGGGAGGGGAGGGGGATACAATTCAGGCGAATTATCAATTAGAATTAATTAGTAATTAAGTGCGCGCTCTTGGCATCTTGGATTAACTCGGCGTTGTGAGTTATCCATCTCGACACGGGGATAACTCGAGTGGAATGCTTCAAAGTCCAGGAGATCGCTCAACCCTAAAGATACAGATAAAGTATGCAAAATAGAAGCTTTTTGGAACGCGAGGAAATTGGATTGTTGGTTTGTTTTGTACGCCTTTTTTTTTATTATTCCTCGTCATATACTGTGCGAAGGGGAGAACTGAAATTCATTAATTTCCAAGTGGCAAATGGAAAAAAGAAGTTGAGCCGGGTGTACGCCCGCGATTCCGGTGAATTTTAATCAACTTATCCGCGATAATTAAAAATGACTTTTATGCGAGACCGATGAATCATGGAAATCGAATTCCACGCAGTCATTAAAATCTGACTCATTCTTTCTCCGTCACGAGGCGAGTCATCGCAATTTTCTTTGCTCAAAATCAAAACATGTTTTTGAGCGCAAATTTTTCGTCAAATTTGATTCACTCGCGGCTACAAAAACAGCTTGAAACAAAATCGTAATCAAAAAGTTCTTGGAAGCCGTGCGTCATCGGTTGCGTCGCGCCTTATCGCGCGACAGAATAATTGCATTCTCACGTTATGTCAGTGCGAGTCGCGCTCAAACTTGAGGCAAACGTAGCGAGCGAGAGAGAGCAAGACAGAGCGAGAGAGAAAAAAAAGGTGCGAGTTTAATGAGCGACGTGTCGCGCTGAATCGGGAATTGACGGCAGCTTCTGCGAAAAGTGCTCGATGATTCAGAGTCGACAAGTGCTTTTACAGCTCTCCACTGACGCGCTTGTACGATGTTATTCATTCAAAAATCGTATTTCAATGACGTCATTGTGCTCGCAAATGTTATCTGTTGAATTAAAAAAGCTACGCTTTGCCGCGGCTGCGAGTGAAACAAAAAAAAATGGAGGAACTGCTCCGAAATGACACATCGGGTTATAAAACGAAACCCCCTTTTTTTATTTATTAGCAAACTTCCGGTCGCGTCTACTTCTGCAAAACTCATAAAAATGCAAGAGAACAAAACGCGTTTTTAGTATAGATTTCGAGGCAAAATCAATCGGACAGTTTCTTTTTGTTTTTTTTTTCTGGGCGAGCAGATAAGATGTCTTTGTAGGAAAGACAAGAAAGGGCCATTGGATAAAGAGCAATTTGGAAGACTAGTTTGAATGCTCGAGAAAAGATCAAAGCAAAGGACTCTCTCTGCTAGGAGTAAGATGTGTGAATTTGGGCATGTATAAGGCTGATTCTGATATCGTCGGGCCAGAGGAACAACGGTAGACTGAACGAATGGGGGGTTATCGTGCGGATGTTATATCTCAGAGATTAGAATGATTCTCAAATGTTCGATAACCTCGCCCAGCCGGGGTAAGCGTATTACGTTGTGAATGCATCCGCCAGCACGCCCAAATTCGCATCAAAAGGCGCTGCTCTCGTGGGCTTTTGAACCAACGATATTACACAATCAGCAAAGACACTGTACGAGTTGACGTCGATTCGCTGCCATGGACTAGTCAAATTCGTCCAATATTTCGGGTTGAACAAGTGAAAGAGTTTTTGGGTCATCTAGGCTCAACGGAATAAAGATACTACTGTACGAGTTGACATCGAAACGTCTCTATTGGGGCCGATGTCGAAACAGCCGCGCACACTGATTATGAAAATGTTACAACGTTCATTCATAAACGTGGTCATGACTAATGCAGAGGAACTGATACACAGAGAAAACGTGAATGATACAGTTTTTTTTCGGCTGATAAGATAAAATAGCTGGCGAGGCGGCTCGATTTTTTTTGTTACAAGCAATTTTTTGTCCCTTGAACAATGAACCGAATTGGGTATAAAACTGTGGTGCCTGTCCGATATGGAAAAACGGTGAATGGAATTTTGCGTCATTTTACGCTCGTTGACTGCTAAAAATATCCCGACGTTTAATTATAATGTTTGTTTGTCATTGCAGGGGCGTACGCACGGGCGGCGTGCCCTTTTTTGCCCGACGTAGTTAAAGCGTGGCTCAATAAAATCCGGTTCTTTGACTCCGCATCTGAATGAAGTTTGAACTAAAAAAAAAACAAATCTAAATGAAAAGTGCACTATTTTTAACACACCCACGCCTTGTCAAATCGATTCAACCCCATGAAATTAAACGTTTTCAACGTTTTATTATCATTTTTACAATTGCGGAACTATAAATTTGAAAGAATTGTAATTGAACGTCTTTGAGTTTGATTTTGAGTCGAGTCGATTGAGGCGTCGTGAAGTTTGAGAAATGCTAGTCGATGCAAAATTAGACTTTGCATTGCGCAGCCGGGAGTGTGATTGCGCTTCGGAAACGAGCCACGAGGCGAGGTTATGGGTGCCGGACGACGACTAAAAGCAAAAAAAAATATAAGAAGGTAGGGGGAAAAGGTTATTTTTAGCGATGACACATTGTGTTGTTCGGCGTTCTCACTCGCGACATTGAAACGCACCGGTGTGCGTTCGCGAAAAACCCACCTCCCATTTAGAGAGCTGGACTTGTTAAATTGAATCCCCTTTGATAACTCAACTCCAAAGGAGAGAGAATAATTTTGTTCTCGCAGCTTCCTTTACCAGAAAAATAACCCACGTGACACGTGACGTCATAGAAAATTCGTAGTTGTAAACTCGTGAATAGAAAGACGGCGAGAAAAAAGTCGAGAGGCAGGCGTGGAAGAAAAATAGAAGCGATTTGAGAGTTGATTCGAAATTAAAATGAAATTCTGAAGTGAGACAAAGCGCGAGTGGAAAAAGAAACGAGAGGAGACAAAAAAATAGAAACGTATACTGGTCGGCTTGGAAGGTTATCATCGCAATTCGACGATAAAAGGCGGCCTTAATGTATGCAGGGTCGCCACGCAATTTCCGTTTCTCGAATCAAATTCTCGGGACTGTCTCGGTCGGCAGCCGATCAAATTTAAGAATCGCTCGCTGGCCCTGGGGCTTTTGCATTGGTCGATCGAATGACGCCGATTAAGTGAATTGATAGACGCCTTTTCGCCGAGTTAAATATTTGAGTTCATTAATATTGATGAATGAACGGATTAGCTGTTGCGAAGGACGATGAGAATGGCTCGTTGCACAATGATCGGCGCTAAGTGAATGGCTAAACTCAAGTTATTGTTCGTGCGCGGGGACGAGGACGCGCGGACGGATGTTCGGCCAGATCCGCGACGCCAGACATTTGCATCGGGCCGCCTCCATTTGTACGACACTCTGGTAGCGCGCCGAGTGACTCTCCGGCACGGTTCATCAGTCAGGTCGTCGATAACGAATTCATTCACAAAGCGATTTACGACTTCGGCCTATCGTTTCGGATATTGCGAAACACGTGACGCGCGCACGCGTACTTTGAATTCTGTTCTTCCCCGGCGGCGTGTTATCAGTGGCGCGTAGGTGGCGCCACTTCACGGCGGCACAATTCACATTCTTTTTTCGGCTTTCCGGCCAACCAAAAGCGTAAATACACGGGCAGGAAAAAACAGCGAGAAATAGGTCGCTGGGACAAAAAACAGGAAGGACGTTGAAGCTTGACGAGACTGCCACCGAGAAAGAATTCCGATGTGTCATGAATGACGCAAACGCCCACGCACTATGACGCATACGCTTGGCACGAGGGATACAAATTGCCGTGATTCTCAATGGCTAAATAAGAACGCCCGCTGATTGAGCGTCAAAGTGTATGCCGGAGTAATTGATAACTGTCACGGGCCTCTGGGCGTTCAATTTCCAATACAATATTGTTTCTTTTTAATCCGCTTTGTCTTGCTCGCTCGTACTCATGGTGACGGGCCTGTCGATTCTTACAGCTACATCGTTTGGCATCAAGATGTAATTATTTAGGTGGGAAGGATTCTTTGTCGAGCGCTTCTGGCGCAGTAAAATCGAGAATGTTGTATAAGAGTGCAGATGGTCCGAACCGAAAGTGTATCTGGTAAACAAACTCGATCCGATTTCTGTTTTCTGATCACGAAACAAGCCTTTGGATATCGACTTTGAAGGTCGACCCCTTTTCAGAGCCATGATGAAATGGGTCCTTGTGTTTAGCATCAGAATTCAATTGTGAACTTACCTGAAACAAAATCAACAAAATCATCATTTCATTGTCCAGTCGAATACAAGATTAGACATTTTCTTTTCAATTGGAATAGATGACAAGTAAATTGACAAGATTATCCTCGATTGAGGGTGTTTTTCAAGTTGATTAGCCGATAAAAATGCCACGAGATGTAATTAGTCGCGGTTAAAAAGGAATATTATGATTTGTAAATGCTGCATCGTCGGATGGCATACACCAATGAAGCCTGGCAACCTAATTGAAAGCAATAAATTTGTTTTTCCCGCTCCGAATGAAATTACTTAAATTAGCTGGCGAGCTCTTTCAGCGTCAAATTCGATGCGGGAACAATCGTTGAAAAATGAGACTTGATAAAATAGAACAGTTTATTAAAGTTCCGGCTTACTTAGGGGATTTACGATGCGAAAGCCCCCGCAACAATGAGAGACACCGCATTATTTCCTATAATAGTTTTCCCCAATGGCACGTTTTCAATGTAAAATCTAACCGTGCCATCCAGCGTATCATCCTTTCAATGTTCGACATACGTCAACGTACCAACTGTTCATCCCCGTTGCTTTAATTAACCGTGAATTTCAACAACCGAACGTGATTCCAAAAATCACGCAGATACTGACGTCCCGCATTAATCATACCCAGCCGTTTTCTACTAGCAGTAAATCTTAAACTCGCTGTACCATATAAATCTTACAAACTGATTTTCTACTTCGTTATCACAACGTCCATACAACTACACTTCTACTTTTTTTCTTGTTATTCATGTCGACAGTTTCTCATTTCCACATTCTATTTTAGTTCACTCGCAATCGTTGTTGTAAAATATCGAAACCTCAAAAAATAACAAATCTTAATACAAAAACCACCTTTAATTATTCAGTCCTCTGGCTTGACTAATTTGCAACCAGAAAATGAAAAATGAAAGAACAAAAAACCTCGATTGAAAAGTATAGTTCATCATTTAGTAAAGTGTGCAACGATTTTCATGCCAATTAAAATCAAACGTGGACAATAAATGACAAAAGGGGACGGAAGATGTTGGATTGTGCTAAAATTGCTATTACAGAGCGATCGCGGTGGTTCATAAAGCAAAAATGGGGGCTGGGTAATGTCGCGTCGATCGGAATGATCTGATTATTTGTATGGAAGTCAAGTTTCATTTGTGGGCGATAGATAAATAAGTCGCATTATTCTAGGGCGAAGCAGCGGCACGTTTCGGGGACTGTGCAAATGGTGGCGGCTGTGCAGAGGCCATGCAGTGTCGGGTCAGATCTCGCGGCACATCTGGCAGGAAACCACGTGACAGAGAGGTAGTGGGAGGTGACGGTGGACCATCGCAAGACAATGGCCACAAGGTGGTGAATCTGCCCGCGCCCTACCATTGACCTTCGCCAACATGCTCGACGTCACAAAAGCTGGTCCCTGGCACCTGGATCACGTTGGGCAAGGTTTCACCAAGGAATCCGTATACCTGGTGTTGAGGCGCATCTGCCGCTGTCGCGTGCTCAGGTTCTTGCCCCTCTCCTTAATAACAATAATCGCGTGCACAACATCCATCCTGATTGCGATCCGAGGAGATCACTCTGCTAATGTGATTAGTGCATTTTTCTCTTTTTTTCTATCTCTCTTTCTCTATCTTATTTTTGATTTGAGTTCTTTTCAAGCACCAAAATTGCAGCGGTGGAGAAAATAAAAAAGCTGAGACATCTTGATACAGGTCGGAGTTTTTCATTTGGTCTTGAAGGAATTATTGCAATCATACAATGTTAGCCGGCCGATGGCCGAGGTAAGATAGGGTCATGGCTCAACTTGTGTACTATGAGATACGCATCTATAATTGCTTTTTTATTTCAACGGTGTGGCCCTTGTCATTGGGCGTACTCCGACGAAATTGTTTTTGTTTGCTCGTTACCGTCGGGCATGGAAATTAGCAAAGAGCTCTGCGCCAGGGCGGGTATCAGTTTTGTTCCTGATAATAGACGCGGTGGCCATTCAGCGGATCCTCCGCCAAAATTATAGCCCGGTTCTCAAACTACATTCAATGGCTGACGCTTTGATTGCACATTATTCGATGCACAACTTTCGAGACATTTTTATTACGCTCATGAATTACTATCATTTCCAGTTTCGCTTATATTAAAACTCCACCAATCCCGTTTTCGATTTGACAATTAAAGAGAGCCTGCAATCAAGTGTCAGTTGAACGACTTAGTATTCTTTTACCAAAAAAAAAAGAAAGAACGAAAGAAAAAGAATAAAAAAATGATAAAGTTTCTTTTACGTGAGAAAATACTTATTAGCTCTTGTGCAATATCATCAAACACCATCAGGGTTAAAATTCACTATCTTAACAAGAGACTTCTGGTTAGCCAGAGCGTCTAATGAAAAGCAAAAGGGAGAGCCGAGGAAGGAGCCGCAGAAAAGTGGAGATAATTCAACGTAGAAATAAAAGAACGAGGCGAACAGCTCACCGCGAAACGCAGTTTAGTGGCTGAAGTGGAAGGGAGGGAGGGCGAGGGGGGTTGCAGTTGGGTGTCGAGAAGAAGAGGGTGGCTAAGGAGGGAAAAGAGAGCTTAAGGCGACGGGGCCGGCAGGTGATGCGCCAGGTGGAACTTGATGGCGCGTGCGCCGACCCGTCCCCCTGGCTTTTGATCACGTGCCCCTATGTACGCGAACGCTCGGCGTTTTATATCATTCCTTCGACGACTCTCAACTGCCTCTTTTTCTCCACAAGCAAGCCAATATTTCTGACGTTACCAGATTTTTGAGTGGCCAATTTCGCGCACCAAATCTGGCAACTGCGCCGCGCGCGAACCACGACAGATGCTCCGACGCACAATGTACACCCATCCGACCGACAACACTTGTTCGCTTAACCCAACACCCATTATTATTCTCCTTTTCTTTTTTCCAGCTTTTAGGATGCACAGGATGCGAGATAAACATCGACCTTCCGTTCCAACTTTTGTCCAAACTCGACGAAGCTCAGGAGAAAAAAGTCGACTCTTTGTTATTGATTGCACATTCAAATTCGCTAACCAACCTTAATTTCCCAATCAAAGCTTCACAGAAATTATCAAATCGTTCTTTCTTTGTTATTTTCTTTGTCAAGTTAGCAGGGGTGGGGACAAGAAATAACATATTTTGAGTCGCAAGCTGCGTATCTTTCCGCTTAAGTGGTGTTTAATCAGAGACAGAAATGTCGTTTGTGGTATCCTTCCGGTTGAAAAGCCATCGACCCCTGTTCAATACGAAAGATAAATTCGGACCGTCTGGCATTTTCTTCATCGACATAATCGAACGTCACGAGACTGTATGTGGGTATGGCTTCGTGCGACACACACCTGCCTTTGGAAAAAGCGCCCGCAGTCTCCCGCAGATACGCGGAATTATCCGTGTGCTTCTTCCTCCTTGGCGAAATAGCGTCTGCCGCACCGATGGCCACGTGCCACGAAATATCGCGTCAGCTGCGATACGAGATCCACAAGTTTCGGGCGCACCCTTCCCGCACCAACACTTTTACAGCGCTATTCACGCTCTCGAGGAGCCAAGCTGGAAACATTTTTAAATTCATCCGAAAAAATAAGCCCTTCGCATTATTCGAAAAGCCAAACTGGTTGGTTTATATCAAAGAACTGGCATACCAAAACATTGTCTACGAAGAATCGTGTCTGATGTAACAATGTCTACACTACTTTTCGTGGCAACGAAATTCTGTTGGTGATTTTCACGAGTTGAAAAATGAACGTCGTCAGGTCAAAGTCGAGTTACGTGTTAACATCTGGATCCGTAGTCGAATAAATTTGTTCATTATTAACTGTTATCTTATCATTTTCACGAATTTTTCAGCCTTAAAAGCTTAAGCTGCGAGACTTTGGTGTTAATCTTGATGTCGCATTAACATAAGTCAACGCTTGCATGTCGTGCTTTAAAAGGTACACGTTACACACTGGTTCGCGCGGGCTTACTCGAGCGGGAATTTCGCCCCGCGGTGAATTAAATTTTTCACTTACTTACATCAAAGAGTCAAAGCGTCTCGTTGTTCCCAAACGCGACGATTAAGCGATCTTCAAATTTCACCACCCAGCTTGAAAAATGTTGTTTTCTCCCTCGCGAGTTTCTGTGCCTTAATTTATGGGATCAAATTTGTTGTAAAATCGGTTGTCAAAGGGTGCAATAAGCATCGGAGCACGTCGTTGACATTGGCGAAAAAAAATGAGTAAGACAATTTACTGGAATCACCTAGTCGCGGTTACAGGATAAACAGATGCCAGTTGGGCAGGGTGCGGCGGCGGGGACGAAAAGTGCATTAATTTTGCTCTCACCGAAACGTCGGGCCGCAGTAACAGATGTTGACGATGCCTCGCGTCTCGTCGTCGCTCTTCTCCGCCTCGTCGATATCCATTTATCTAACGTGGGCGCGTTAGACGGCGCGAGGGGAGCGCGCTGCTGACTCGATCTTTGAAAAATCGCGCGCAACATAATCCCCGTTCCTAGGGTGCTCCGAAATTTCGCTCACAAAAATGTTCCCTCCGACGTGTGTTAACATCCATAATAATCCGAACGAGGACAATTTCGTGAAAACCGTTTTAAGGACTTACTCTGCTCGCAGATGCAAATTCATAAACAACCGTAAATTCAATCTTTTTGTGAGGATTTGAAGATGGTTGGGTAATATGATAAAATTATTGAGAAGAGCCTGGAAAGACTGATAATTGTGAAACTAAATTCGGACGAAACTTGAGGCAAGTCGAGCAATGTCGATTAAGTAGTAGGACGGGCTAATTACATCGACATTATTAATTAGAGTCGCGTTTTTACGAGCGACGTAGGTATTGCGAATGCAACAGCTGGCAATTTCGTTGTATCTGTGTCGGCATCAAAGTCGACACATCAGAACGTAAAATGGCTTAACTATGCTCGATGCACCTTCTCATTAAAAATACATAGGAGTCGTTGGGGAGACGGTTGTCTAGGATATGCCAAGGGTCCTAAACGACGCAATAATTCATGCCTACTTTACACAAGCACCGAATCGTTGAAAATTTTACCAGCTCCGCGTCAAGGCTTTAATTTACCAGCTTTTAACATTGTTAACAGTCGCGCTGCTCCAAATAGCTCGGCGACGATTTGCGCACGCACGTGGGCTTTTTTTGCCTTTGGTGTATATAAATACAGAACGCGGGGGAAAATGGTATCCCGGATTTGATTTCGATTGGAGGATTCCGATCGGGGGATTACAATCGACACCGAACTATTTATCTGCGATCAGAAAAAACAACACAGCGAGTAGGCTCATTGAATATATAAAATATAACAGATTCGCAGATTACGTTGGACTTGTCGGCGGGCGCCTTGTGATTTGTTCGAATTTATGTTTGAGGCAGTTATACGTGAGCGCCATTTATAAAGCAGTCGCAGGAATGCACGACAAACGCGATTCCCCGAGCCTTTTTGTCTAACAGCAAAAAATTGCGCAAGGGACAAGGGGGATTCGCCTCTCTGCTTCCTGTTCCGTTGGGTAATCTTCATCGTTCAACTTTTTTTCTCTTCTCTGTCGTTTTTTTAGCCTCTCTTTTGTTTATTTTTTCGATGACGAAATCGGGAGAGAACAACAACCGCCACGTATCGCTTATAAAACGAGAGTGCATCAAATTTTTCGAACTGTGTCGAATCACGCCTTTCAAGATTATCGACACAAGTTCATCTCAACTTGAGTCGACTTTGGAAACACAACTTCTGGTCAACATTTGTTTAACATCTGTCAGTCTGTCAGATTCACTGACAGACTGACAGAATGTTCAATTGCAAATAATTTGTATTCAATTTTACGGAATGATTCATGCAAATAATAAATTTTAACTGAGTTATTATTTCGATTGCTGTGATAATTTGTCAAATGATTTTGCACCAGTCTCCACACTTATTTTTAATGGAAAATTTCTTCAGCAAAGTTGTTCTTTGAAGCATCGAGAGATAGGCGAGAGTAGCACAGTTGAAAGTAGCAGCCGAAATGAAAAGCGTAGAGATAAATGCAAAACTAATTTCTCGTATCGGAGCGAGTGGCGAGAGATGGTTGAGTTAAACGAATTTCTGTGACGTTGATTTTGTATTGAATAAAAATGCGCGCATTCATAACAACGATGCAGTCGGCAGAGAAAGAGAAAAGCAGCGCGATTTGACTGAGACGCGACGACACCGGGGCGAACAATGTGCGGACGAAGGAACGAACGAAAGAAAAGAAGTCTCGTAGGCTAAGAAAAAGGGGAGTCGCTCGGGAGGAAGGAAACACATGCCGTGGCTCGGCTCGTGCCACGTGATCTAAATGGTATCTTGTAGGTTGCAGCTGTCCTTTGAGGGGGCCCACGACTTGGTTTTTGGCGTTTCTCTGCAACCGAGAGTGAGACACAGAGCGAGGGCCGACGAACGAATCCGTTGATTCTCTTTTTGCTCGGCGACCCTCGAATTACGCGTTCGCGCGATACGCCTTTATACGAGTATTACGTGTAAACACGAGGCGGGGTCGATCGCGACGCGCACCTGGACTCTCGCGCGCCGGCCCAAGCGCGTAATAAGGACCCCGCATAAGTCCCCGTATAATCATATGCGCGCACCTACTGTTCCGCCTGCAGACTCATTAGGCGAATTTTCGTTTCGCTCGTCTCCGACGAGCCGTCGCAGGTTGCGAAGATTACCCGCCGAGATAAAAATAAGATGACATCGAGAACCATTGATTGGACGGGCTCCAATTTGATTGTGTTTTATAGTCGCGTTTACAGCTTGCAAAACAAGCTGCCTCTCACTTTCCAAACAGCCATTTTTGCAACTTTTAGTTTATTTGCAGAGAAATTATCGCTATCAGGTGATAGTTGTATTTATTGCCTGATCAACGATTGTTTCGTGCAAATATTGCGTTGTTTTTTAATTAGAATCGCACAGCTCCGGGTTGGATTGAACGTTCGTTTAAGTTCTGAGTTATAACAAACAGAGGAAGAGAAAAAAAAGTTGCGAGAAAGTACATCGAAGCATTTTGTTCAGCTTCAGTTAGTTTAGTCGACGAAACAAAAGCACATGTGCTTTGAAGTTTGATTAATTGCTCGAAACTTGAACAAACTTGAATCGAGTTAAATTAACTACATATCGAAGGTGAACCGTTAACGAAGTGTAGTCGCAATACATTTTCCTTCAACTTACGATCTGAACCGACTCTAACGAGATGCGATTATTTATAGGGATTTTGTTTGTTCACATTTTCTAAAGGTGGTTCATACGATGCTTCCATTTGTTATAAATAAATTCAAATGAAACCAAACTTAATAACAAAGAAAGAGTCAATAATGCGAAAAAAAATTTCGTTTGAAGTTGGTTGAAAAATAACAACGGTATCATCTTTGTGCTACGACGTAGAAACACCATCCCAGACAAATTAGAGCAATGTAATTTTAGAAGGGTAGATTGAAATTTTCCAAGGAAACCCAGAAATGCGGCGCACAGATCCCCGCAGCTGGACAAACAATTGTACAGTGGTCAAAGTTTACAAAGTAATGACACTGATGTAGAAGATCCTTTTGCCTCCTTTCCTTTCCGAGTTGTTAATGGCATTCGAAATTGCTCCTTTTTTCTCAACCCCACAGACTGATGCTTCCGATTATTGCAACGGTTTATTTGAAATTCTCCAGTTTTCTTTCTAATCCTCATTTCCTACATGCTAATAAATTCATTGCACAGGTCTAGGTACGAGAAATTTTTTAATTCCTAAAAGTATCCCATATTTGTTTTGTAAATAAATCATAACTAGATGCAATTCTAATATCCACTTCCAACCACGATGTAAACATTAGTTAACATTCAAACATCAACACCGTATTAGAAATGCTAAAATTATACGTGATGGCAAAATAATAACCCAGATTTATATTACAAGAAATATTGTGTCTCGATTCGCGTTGAGTTCATTCATTATGTAATAGCAGTGTAAGTCTGATACTTAGATCTTGATGCTAATTTCGAAGAAGAGTCTAACAAACCGCAAAGTTATACATCTCCTGTCATAAATTGTGTACTCGTCGCAGACACTTTTTTGCACTCGAATCATCATTATAGTTAAGAAAGTGCGATGGAAAAAAAAGTAACAGTAAACGTTTATAAAATTAGACGAACCGGATAAACCCCGTGACGTATATGTTTTCGAGCCAATTGTCGAACTTGCTTAGACAACATTCCTAGCGTTAAAAATGCACGAGAGCATACTATTTCCGTGCAATTTTTCCGAGCTTACATTGTGTAGAGCGCCTGAACGTTGTTCATTAATTCATTCAACGACGTACGTTTGCATTGATACATTGATCGACCGAATTACACTGTAACCGTACCTCCATCTAATGGCCCTGTCTCAAAATAAGCTCGCTCTTCTTTCGTCTTCTTTTTTTTCCTCGCAAAAACAGCTGGATCCTTCGAACTTTCAACTTCAAACTAATTGGACTGATTTTCTTCTCTCTTGTTTCGTAAGTTACGAATGGGTAAACTTTAATTGGCGCAACTGATGTTACGTTTAAGAAAGACAAAAAAATAACTCCATCGGGTAACAAAGTTCACATCAAGTTTCGTTCGAGCGATTCGAATATATTCGCAGCACTGTCATCTCCCGCAGAGGTCTGACCTATTTGCCGATCTAAAAACAACGAGTAAGGAACGAAAAAAGTCGGTTCGATAAGAGGATACGTTGCAATAATTTTTCACCTTTGGAGAAGCGAGAGAGGGGTTATCGTTCGACCCGAGAAGTACCTGGAAAGATCGCGAAGGGCCTCGGCGCAATTTTAGGAGGCGCGAAGTCGCCTCGGGGTGGAGCACTGAATCGACGTCGACCTTAATGCATGTCAAAGGAGAGACGCTGTTGCTCAGATCGTGTGTTTTAACGTTGCCAACAGGGTTACCTCAGACAGGATAAGTGATGAAAAATAGCGACATATCACACAGCGGTTGAACGCGAGCGACGAAGAGAAAGAGGCGAATGCAAAAACGGTAAGAAAATTCTGCGCATGAAAAAACGACACTTTCGGAGCAAGCGTGATCTGCATTGTTAAAGCGAGTTTCAGTGGATCGATAACGATGTTTCTTCGACGCCAGAAGAAGTGAGTGGACATGTCTGTCCACCTTGTAAAATTCAAAAAGCGAAAACTTCCTCGAAAGCTAGAATCGGATGAAAAAGGTATTTCGCAATTGAACAGACGCTGTCTCAATAAAAGATGCACTTTTTCTTATTCCGACAGATTCAAAAATGAACTGACCTTTTTGCTTGGGTGGACAGTTGAGATAAGAAGTAATCTCAATAATGTGTTTTTTTTATTTAAGTAAATTATACTGATATGAATTAAGACTATTATAAAAAATGTTTTTGTGTTTTTCAAAAGAGAAAATCATTCCTAGAATGTAAAAAAACAGTATCACGTCCTTGTCATACAAGAGCTGATTCAGTTGTGGATAATTTGGTATGTTCATCATAAAAAATGAATCGCTTATGTGAAAAGTTATCAAACATTTAATCCTATAACGCGGTGCACCACTTTCGCGGTACGCCGTTCTGAGGAATTTGACGCAGCGCGCATAATGTCATAATTTTGTTCCAACCGGCTCACTTGCATTTTATTACGAGCTTAAATTCAAATCATCATATCATAAAAAAATATGCTATGATGCATATGGTAGATAAAAAAGAAAAAAAATATGAGGAAAAATTCAAGTAAAACATATAAAAGAACCCCTATCACAAAAGCGGGTGTAAATTGGGCCCAATTGTTAATGCGAAAGTCAGTTTAATTAAGAAATTGTTACTGACATTTCAGACAGTCATTATTCTAAAGCTACAGTCGATGAGAATTCAGATTAAGAATTTGGTCAGCTCGAAAATTCGCTATGTTTATTTTTATGATTGACCATTAATTAGAACGCATTTAATCAATCTCGAATCATTTAAATTTGCAATGGTCAGAAATCTAGTACGTCGTCGCGTTTCCAGCTTGTCTTTGTTTTGATTTTGACACTGATAAGAATACTAGCAATTCAATTCTCGACCAACTCATTATTAAATGTACTGTTCAAATCTATCGAATGTTTGCTTCTATATCGTTTGTTTTGATCCGAATGGAAAAACTTCCATTTCTTCTGGCCATCAACTAAAATTCGTAAATGATGCTCAACCTTTAATAGTTCATTTCATGACAACGATGGACATAATTTCCCATTATTTAATTGTGGACAAACAGTTATAGGGCTCTTGCAATGAAAAAAGATGGTTTCAAGGAAAATAACTCGACTATCTTCTTCAACGTCGTTTGTGCGAGCATCAGCCGTCTCACTTGGCGTAGTCTGCTTCCGGTAGCTCCGGATCTTCTGACATCTGGCGGTTTCCTGCTCGTCCTCTTTCGCCCGCGCAAGAAATTAACGCGCGTATTTGAGAATCAGAGATGCAAGGGTGGATCCAACACAGATGCTCAGCTTATGAGTCCAATTCCCATCGTCTTTTTACAATCTTCTTCCCTCCAATGCCTCGGCTCGGAGCAAAAATTCAAAGCCAACACGGTTGACCAAAAATTAAACAATTGCATATGATTTTCGCGAGCAAAAGCAAAGATTTGGAGGCGCCGGGCATCGATCCCGGTACCTCTCGCATGCTAAGCGAGCGCTCTACCATCTGAGCTACGCCCCCCGACGAAACTGTTTTAGGTAGAGGCTGCTCAATTTGTCCAAGAGTAGTCCACTTTCAACGACCTTTCAAGTGAAAGGGTAAAAGAAAATAGAGTGGCGTCGGCAGCCTTTTGAAACTCGTCCGAGTACTTTCGGCGCGTTAATCATTCACCTCAGCGTCAAAACACGTACTTAAGAAGTGTCCAACCAAAAAGAAGCACGAAAACGTCAGTTAATCATACGATAGCGAAAATTTGAACGAATTAAAACCAAGTTGATTAGCTTGTAGAAAATTGTCGGTGGAGTGATAGAAAATAAAAGTTTCTGTACCAGAATCGTTACAACTCCGAACTGCAATTGGACTGCAATTTTCTGTGGTTCGCATCGCGGAAAATTAGATTGGAAAATAAAAACTTTCAAGCGTGAGCTGGACAAAAACTGCGAAAACGTGGTAAATTCAAACTGGAGCGAAAACAAACAGTCCCAGAGTGAAGCAAAAAAGGGTAGACAGGGGGAAGGGGGGGGCGGAAAAGCGCATGCAAAGCGCCCGCCAAGAATAACATTTTTGATCTAGTTGAAAGCGACGAGTTAAGGAGCCATTGAAGCAATATCATAATTCACTAGATTTCTGTCATAGTTTTGGTGACGTCGTTTCCGAGTGCGGTGTCTCTCGACTTCAAAGAGAATGACCTGCGAAAGTAGTGGGTCAGCGTGTGTGTGTGTCAGGCGCAGCTTTTCCTCGCGGCAAACGTCAGGCAAAGGGGCAACAGCGCGAGAGAAGGAGGAGACAAAAAAAGAAGCCTTGGCAGCAAGTGAAATGACAATTTTTCGATTGCCGAGTTTGCAGCGGGTCGCCCTTAGGGCACGAAGCGAGTGGCAAAGCTCTCGCGACGAATTAGGACAGGCGCCGTAGCCATTTCCGTGTGGGCGTGCGCGACAGTTCTGCGCCTTCAATACGTCTCGTCTGACGGCATGTAACCGACTCTGCTAAGCGGAAGTCGAAGCTGTCTCGGCACAGCTCGCGCAATGAAACATTTTCTGATCAAGCGAAATACTTTTTCACTTCAAAGGGCATCGACCGCCTCGATTTCGATTTTGTTATTAACCCTTTAGTTTGGCTCACGGAATATCCGCGTTATTAGATTCGAAAATATGTATTACTATTGAGTTGAATTAACGTCACTAATAATAATATCATATTATTTAATAAAATTTAATATAATATAATAAATTGTACACCATATAAAAATTGTAATTCTTTCAGAGATATTGATTTTGAACACCTGTGATATGAATGTTCGTTTTTCGATGAAACGAAATGGCAATTGTTTGCTGGCGACGATGAAATTGTAAATGAGCTATCTCTTCAATATTTGTCAAACTCAGGAAACCACGCAATTGTCCACAAAATTGTAAAATTGGTCAGAGCAATATTGATTCACATCATTGAGAGAAGTGCGAGGGATTTCTATTCTAAATGTTTCAATTATTTATATAAAACTAGAAAAACAATTGTAATCTGATCATCTTCGTTTAAATGGCTCATTATCTTCGACATAGTAAAATTTGAATGAAACCATAAGGTCTATTAAAAACGACGAAGTAAACTTTCTGGGCGTTCAACTATGAATTTATAGAGCACATCCGGGGGCCCCGAATTTGATGTAAGGGTTAATGCGAAACTAGGCCGAGAGGCAAACAAGCCGGCGCGACAAATGATGAGCGCGGAGGTCGCGGGCGCGAAGCATCAATCAAGGCGAGCACGAACATCTGTCAGGGCATCTCTCGAATTTGCGGCGAATATTTGGAAGTGAAGTGGCGTGTAGCGGGCCAATGGCACGGCGGCTCCCGCGACTCCTGAATTCAACTGGCTTGGGAAGAAGAGACGAGCAGGAGCGCCAGATAAGCGCGACAAGGACAGCACAACACGAGGGGGGAAGAGGCCCGTTCAGGGGTGAAATGGATAAAGAATGGTGAATGGCTACACCTGGCCTCCGGATGGTCGATGGCACGCGCGCCGCTTCTCCTCCTCCTCCGCTCCCTTTTTTGCGACGCTCCATCCTCGTCCGGCTCCCTTCACACCTGCCCATCAGCAACACTCGCTGTGTCGTTACACTCGACGTAGACAGCAGGGTCGTAAACGCACCGGATTACTACTGCGGCCTCAAAGATGAAGGCCCAAGAAGGGGACGCAGATAAGTGGAAAGAGAGCCCAAGACGGAAGCAAGGATGCGGGACAACGGCGGCCGGCTGTCGCAACGCGCCGGCCCATCAGATACCACCCAAAACCATGCCTCTGCCCGTTTTATTTCTTTCGTCCATTCTTTATCCTTTTTTAACACGCCATAGTGTTAATGATACGAGCCGCAATTGCACCAGTCGACGACTTTTTGATCGAGTCGTCGGCCCGCCTTTTTCTTCGATGCATGCCTCACCGTCACTTGTCCTGGAGGTTAATGGCTTTTTCATAACATGTGCACCTACTCTACGGTTTTCGTAACCTTTTGCGAACGTCAGTGCTAAACACGATTTCCCGTCTTTTTTTAAAGCTTAATCCTTTGAATACGAATTACAACGAAAGAATAATCTGAAAATCGGATTTATCATAACATCACGAACAAATACCTCGAATTTTGAATAACATGAAGTATTTAAAAAACGGAATTATCTTATTACTAAACATTGTTTCAACAGTTTCAAGGATAGAATTACGAGAAACATAAAAAGAAAAATAGAAAGAAAAGTTGGGTGTATAAAAATTGCGGAAATTTTCGAAAAAGTTTGCAGTTAAGATAAACAAGAGAAACCTAAAACAAAGCTAAACTAAAATAGTCAGGATTTGTATGAAAAGACTTGATTTAAGAATTCAAGTTGGCAACTGACAAATGAAAGGTCACTTATTTCATTTGTAATGATAAGGTTTGCACGTTTCCAGATGATTAGTCACATAAACGTGTCATGAAACTGTAACACGAATGTGTCATGCGCTCAAGCTTACATTCCTGTTAGAGCAATCTGCGCTATTAGATTATGATAACAGATTTCTTATTTTTTCCATCGGTTTTTCAGTTTTCTTTTCAAACCATTGTAGGTGATTGTATTGTGATTAGTTTAATCAGTTTCGTGCCTGAGATTGTAAGACTCGTATTAATGAACTATGAATTTATTAACTTACTAATATTTTAATATCTAATCTGTTGATTGTATGATCGGATTTTGATCTATTCATTTGAAACTTCTAACAAATTAATTCACAGCGAGAAAAACATCTAATGTGATTTCGTTGTTATAGTTTGCAATAATTGAATTAATTGATTATAAATTAATTTTAAACGAATATCTATTTGTCAAATAGATTGCCTAGAATGGCATAATAATAATCTCTTCTAATATACTATCACAATATCAAGTCAGTAACCCCAGGTTGTGTACAACATTTATAATTCAACTGGGCAAATATCAAAAATATGCGAGTTTGAAGGAAAAAATACATAAACGGCAGCTCGCTCGTACAGAATGTGGTTTCTAAACTGGATACGTGATGTTTTAAAAAATAATGTACTGCGTCAAATAGCCGCAGTGCATTCATCAAAATTGTACACCGGTGTTATCATTAGAGATAACGTAACATTGAATCGCAGCTGATAACTTTTCACGACGCGGCATAAATTTATCTTGAAAAAACCCCAGGACAATTCTCTTTCCCGTAAACACACGAAGGAAATCGTAAATAACACCGAACAAATTATCTCGCGCGAATTTCACAATTCAAACCTTGAAAATGAAACCACAGTTTGTGTTTGATTTTTGTTCTCATTTGAAATTTGAGTTGTTCTTTTTTCTCGTCTTTTTCTTTTACAAATCAAAAAATTAATTGTATTTGTGGTCTTTATCTAAAACAAAAATAACAGGAATTTGGAGTTCACGCCCGAAGTGAATCATTTTTAAGAGTGCTGAGCCGTTGCGAGTCAATGATTGGGAAATACGAGCAGTCTTGCTCGGCAGCGAGAACGATGACTTGGAAATAATGCCTGTGCCGGCACATTGGCAACGACGAACAGATGGCAACGGGGCTGAGCGCGTGCCCGCAATCCACCCGCTTGATACTTCTTTCTTTTTTCTTTCAAAATAGTTAATCATTGGGAATCATCGAAACCCACGGCTGACGTCTGTTTATCTTTCTTCAGCATCTACCAAATTCCAATTAACCTCATGAAATTTTCGATCACAAATTATAACAACCCCTACCAAATAGTGTGGTTTTATCCAGCTTTTATCAAACATTTGAAATAATTCCAAAATGTCAGATTTTTTGTATAAACGAAAAAAGAAAGTAAATAAAGATGTATTTCAGTAAACGTACTTTTAATTTACATCTCTGTTTTAGTAGGAACAAAAATTGTTGTACTTTTTGTATTCACAAATATGTGGATAGTGAAAGAACGGCAGATAATTTTGCAGAGAATCCAAAACGAGACAATACAGAATGCGACAGCTCGTCAACGGGGGACAATATTTTCGGAAAATGGAGGCAACAAAAAAGAAGGCAATTTGGTGCGATGAAGAACACGGTCGTTCGTCGACGGGTTATAATTCTCCGGCGAGTGAAATATTTGAGCGATGAAGGACGATATCCGCCTTCTGTGTGTCGGCTATGGGAGTGTGGCGCGAGCTCGCGCGCACTCCTTTCTGACGCAAAATATTCTGCGCAATAAACGTCTCGTCATTCCGCAAAGTCTAGGGCCATACGCTGTGCATGAAACGCGATAGCGCAATGAATCGTGCCATCGCGATCAAAAATATTGACTTATCGCAATTACCAGCGTGCGTGACGCGTGACGATGATAACTCCTCGAACAAACGTTTCGACTGAATCATGCGTTCTGATAATCATTTTTCATCTTCTAAGTCACGTACTAATCAATCAATAACCAAAACACCATCGAAAACCCTTGCCGCAAAACAAACCAAACAAAAAATTCTGATTTCCGAAAGCAGAACACCCTCAATGGTACCAAATTTCATTTACCATTTAAGTTAGTCCAGTTTTTTTGAAACTCAAAACTTTTCAGTTAATTTTCCAGAAATGAAAATGTCATAAATCTACTGGTCAATGACACGATGTAATTGGTACAAGTTTTACATGGCTTTTTTCTTCCTCGCGGAAGGGCGCTTTGTTGGAAAGTTTCAAGCCGGCGTGCTCTGGCCATACAAATATCATAGCGATGTGCCTGCATGAATTATAAAGCTCCTTTCGATATAGATTTTCGCGTCGACGACAAACTTTCGTGTGTGTGTGGGCGGGCAAAAGTTGCGAGAACTTGCGTGGACCATGATCGTGGATAGTGCATCAATTACCGCCAGGTCGCAGTGCTAGTAAGGCTGTGGCGTCCCTAAATTTTACACTTTCTTTCCCAAAAGTTTGACGGTTCAAGTTGCTCGGAGGCTATCATTTTTTAAGTAGTTTTCATACTGGTTGTCTCGCCCGACTGACGTGTGACGTAACGATCAATCCAAAATTGGGTCGGCTTTTATCCGGTGGAGATTTTAATCCTTAAATAAACGGTGTTAATTATACACGAGTATCTGCAATCAGTGCTTCAAATGGTCCTATCCAGAATATCATCTTTATTGTCATCTCAGTTCCAGTTTTGTCTATCTATTTATACTCAAGCACTCAGATCATAATTAAGTGGACGAATTGATTTTCCATCGCACATTTGACGTGCTCTCAAAAGCCGCGAATAAATGTGGAAAACAATAAATGAAAACAAAAACAAGAACCAAAGATTCGTCTACGAATTCAGTACAGTTCTATGAACCGATAGTGCAGAAATGGAGCAGACGAAACAAAATACCGCTAAATATAATCTGAATCTTAGGTAACGTCTGCAGTGAGTCTAGACCAAGAATTCCCTGGATAGTCGAGCAAAAATAACGACGAAACAAGATTCGCGAGTTCTAACCGAGAGGCAAATCGGCGGGTTTTCGTGCCGAACTAAGTCGCAGTTTGATGCAGCGTTTGATGGGCGCGTGTTTGCTCGCGCTGCATCAAGAACCTCTTTTTCTCTGTCTTTTCCTAAACGTTTCTCATAAGGGAGAGGGTCTTATTTGTAAGAGTAATTCAGTATGCTAGATAACTCGCACATTTTGTACCGGCGTGTAACCGGAAACCATTCAGAAGCTCGAGATACTCGACGTAACAGACGTTTCATTACGCGCTTCGTAGCAAATAGGCATCTTCGAATTCGCGGTATCAAAAATGATTCCTAAAATACAAACACGTCTCGCAGTGTCAAAGAAAACAAACATTTCTTCTCCACCATTCGAAGGATCCAAAATAATGGACTTATCATAAGTCTCACTATTTCCATCCAGATCGAAGTTTAGTTTTAGAAAACTGGTTGTTACTTGTGGGGGTTTTCTGAATCAGATCAGGATGACAAAAAAAGTGAGTCAAATTGTGAGTTGTAATCGCAAGAAAGTGAAAAGTGTTAGATCGAATAAGGTGACGAGGTTTGTCCGTTGGAAAAGTGCAAGATGCGAGAAGAGGGGACGATGACGTTGACCTCAAAGAAGGCGCCATCGGACGTTGGGTTGGCAGGCAAGGAGAACGCGACGCCGCGAGCCGCGACGCTGACGCACCGTGTATATTTGGCCGAGCGGCCCGTGCTGTCGCTGCGTCTCTGTCTATCTGGTGCGTGTCTCTCTGTATGGGTCGCAGTCATAGCGCGCTCTTCCGGATACATAATTTGCCTGAGTCTCGCGACGTCCATAATTATGTGCAAGTTGTCAGGCGCGGCGCGCGCCCACGCATCTCACTCGCAGACTATATCCCGCGAAAACTGAACGGTCTTCTAAAAACAGCGACGCTGCTCTTACGCCTAAGCGATTCTGCATAGCCCGACTCTCCATATAAACGCAGCGTCGAGCAGACCTAAAAGACGCCGACGAGTCCCCGGGTTCCTTCGCCACTACAAATATAATCTTTTCGATTTAAACCTACTGTTCCACCGAGTCGCTATAATTCAAATTTGTTTGTCGACGAAAATCATTTTTGCCCTCGTTCATTTCGCCTGCGAATCTATTTGATTTGATCTCAAAATAAACGTCTCTTTCATGTCCAATCAGTTGATACGTCGGGCTTCGGCTATTTGCACACATTTTCGCTAACAAGACTCGCTGTCTTTACTCGTTTCGTTTTGTTTTTCTCTACTATTCCAAGTACCTGTTGGGGAAATAAAAGAAAGTTTTGCCTAATAATTATACCTGCAAGTAGGGGTTCTTATAATCCTGCCCTACACAACTCCAACATTGTTTTAGCATGACAAAGTTACGCGGACTATAAAGCGTATTATTTGATGCGAACTCTTAGCATGCCATTATCGGATAACTAAAGAAACTTGCTATTTATGAAATAAAGTTAGCTGGTTTGATTGAATCGAAACGAAATCATATTTCGTTCGTTCAAGTACGAATAATCATGTCAATTTACTTGTCTTGCAAAATGCGAGCTTTTTTATTTTTGATCGCAAAATGTTACCAATTGATTGTTTTGGAACGCCGATTAATTGCACTTACCTATTATAGGAGATTGTGGAATTGATGTGCTCGTGCAGCTGTTCTAAAATTGATAGTTGTTGACCCTCCTCTCCATCTTTGCTGTAAATTGAAAACCAAATTCATCAGATTATCTACAGAAACGAATCGTTCAAAATAAAGAACAAGTTTTTTGTTATTGACTTTCAACTTGTCCATTCATAATTAACTTAGAGGTACCCATTATCTTACAAATTGATAATTAATTTTTCATTTCAACTTCCAATCAACTTACAATATTTTAATAGGGGTGTAACCGACTTTGTTATCCGGACCGTCTTCCGAGCTGCAATTCTGGCTGTCTTCTCCTGCGTCGATCAGTTCTGCAATTTATCAGAAAATATTCCTCAATCAATATCAGTGACAAACTAAAAATTTTCTCCTTAATTTTACATTTTATGTTGCAACAATCTCAAACAACCATAACATCAACTGAATCGAAAAAAAAAACTTTCCAAGAGATCTATAAAAACCGGGGCAATTTTTTCTACAATCCTATAAGAATGCATCAGTTACATTTGACCATTCGTCCTGCTGTCCGTGGCAGGCACTTTTTTGCGCCCGCTCGAACCACCCCTGATCCCCAACCCGGTCGATTCAATCATAAGAAATTCATTTGAATCACATGTCCCAGCAAAAGTCAAGTGTACGTTATTACCTCCTGAAAATCAGACACCTCAATCTTCCTCTCCCCCTTCCCAGCGTCCTCTTCACCAATTCAAAACAATTTGATCGAGTCGAAGAAACCCGAATCCAGAGAGTCTAACAATGACAATTATCCAACCTTGGACGTCGTCAGCAAATGCAAACTGGCATCAAATCGCGTACCATTTGATTCTCATCAACTCAGAACAAACGTCTTAAAAAGCACCGAGCCAAGTCGGATTGAACTAGACTACGCGGAAGAGAGTAGAGGCGTAGTGCTCGCGGCGACGTGATTCTCACGCCTTATTATCTCGGTCATAAGCCAAGAGGGCCCGAGATCGTGGGATTTTTGTGTCATCGGGGGTTTTGCGTCTGTGACAAGTATCCGTCGAGCTGGCATTCACGGTAATGGATAGTGTACGATAACCCAACTAGTGAGGAGGATCGGCGGGGGGGAGGGGCACCCGGAGCGGTCCGCAAGGGGTGAAGATGAGGAGCCAGAGAGACAAATAGATAGGGACAGAAAACTAGGGAGGGAGCCGAGAGGGGCGTGGCAAGATGAATGATCGCAAGACGCGGGAGTATTGATCCCGGAGTCCGTATTATACTGTCTGTCTCTGTCTGCCGCCCGGCTCTCTTTGCTCTCTGTTGCGTCTGTCCCGTCTCACCCATTCGTCCTTCCTCTCTCGCTCCTTCTTTCGCCCGCTGCTTCTCTTTCTCTACTCTCTAGTATACCGGGTGGCATACGAGTGTCCGAGTTCAGGGTCATTGCAAACACCCCCCCCCCTCAAGAAATCCGCCCCTGGACCATTGCTATGGCTTTGGCTTGTGTCCTACTCGTGACCTGTCAGTAACAACTGTCAATTGAGGTTCGCGCGACTTGCGACGACTAATTGAATGAGACGGCTTGAGACTCACCTGCGGCGGTTCGTAGAGGACCGACCCCCCCGCAGACGAGGGTATCGATTGGCAGCGGCTATCTGTGCTATGCACCAAGTCGCATTATGTCTGTCTAATAATTGACCGGTGATCTGTGTGTCAACAAAACTATACACCACAGGGCTACTTGGGACACTCGGATGGACGTTTGACTTGCCCATACACAAGAGGTAATGAAGGGGCATGGTTGATCAATTATTCAGACGGATCATTTGTAACCACCCCAAGACTCGAAACACGAGAGGTCTCAGGTTTGATCCTCATCTCGTTATTAGGATACAGGATCTCCATCAAGTCTTTAACTTTGATGTTTCAGGACGGAGATGACCGAAAATGTGTCTTTGTCGGAGTCATATTTTTCGTTGAAAATTGAAGCGATAGTGTTAACTGTGCACAAGGTTATGATCTGATAATGCCCGAGGTGGATTATGAATAGGAATAATAGAGCCGGCCAAAGTGGCCGAGTTAATGACGACGTGACGAAAATGCACAGCAAACGATAGCTCCGGGAGGGTGACAGAGAGAATTTCGGGCGCATTTTTGCGTGCCTCGGCACTCCCTCGAGGGGGTCCGTGCGTTCTTTCGGCGTTCTGCCACCCTACTTTTCTACCCTCGACCGTTTCCGATGGAAGCAAGATGAAGCAGCGGGGCAAGGAGGGCCCCGAGCAAGGAGCAGCGGCAAGAAAAGTGTAAGGAAGACGCACAGATAGATCAATAACGAACCATTATGGACTCGCGGGGCTGCAAAATGTGCGCCGATCGTGCGTGTACACAGGCAGATCGCGCGACCATTAACGCTCGTGCATGCGTGCCGCTAAATGGTCTCTGGCTCTCGCCGCGATACCGATCCCCAATTAGTTGTAATTAATAGCGCTGATCGCGCCGATAGCCCGTCCGCGCTATCGTGTCTGTTTAGTATTTAAATTTCGTTTTAATTTGCGCCCGTGCTGCAACAACGTACGAATTCGAGTTTCAATTTCAAATTCCTCCGAGATTTAGCGTTTTCAGAAAAGTGGATCGAGCTTCTGTGGACGGTCTACTTGCAACTTTGCGTTAGTTAATTGAGCGGAGGTACTTGTTGAGTAACGATGCTAATCATGCTTATTAGGACGATACAAAACGAAATGTTTCGAATAGTTTCGAGGCAGATTTTCGGCGGAACTGAGTTGGGTTGAGATTGGGAGAAGAACTACTGGTTGGAAGCTAAAACAATTGACGTAAGCAGAGACGCGAGGTCGAAATTACCTCTCAAAATGTCGACTCCAGACGGTCTGTGGCTGAGAAGTGTACGTGCGAATAATCCATAAGTGAAAGAACCTTAAGCATGACCCGGCACAGTTCTAGCGACACACATGTCCTTGAACCCCGCACAGAACTGTCAAAGAACCGAACTGATCGGCGTCGGCCATAGTCGCCGGTGGGGCGCGAATTTTGGGCTTAAAAAAATGGTTGTCGCGGTGACGTACGCGCGGACTACGCCTAGGTCGAATGTGCGCGAAACCGACGTGCGAGGCCGGAAGACGCGGGCGAATTTCGCGAGCTTGAGGAGAGGCCGCACGCCGGGCGACCGGCGCAACCGTCGGCGGCGACATCGGAGCGCCCTCTCGTCGTCCCGGCTCTGCCCACGCCGCTGTACGCGGCTGCCCCGCCGCCCCCTCGGCTCGTTTTACGCATCGCGAATTTTCGGGGCTAGACCGGCGGGGGCGCCACCGCGCGGCGGATACGCCGACGCCCGCGATCGATAGTGCGCCGTCGTCGTCGGCACACCGGCGTACGCGCGAAGGGTAAAGGGCGTGCGAGGCCCAGCGAACGTCCACCAACGCAAAATTCAAGCCCAACCACACTGTCATTCATTAATTTACCCCGTACGAGGAGATGCCAACTGGACCCCAATGCCCCAGCCTTGTTTTCGTCTTACAATTTTTCTTTGGTTTTTTTTCTTTTCTTTTTTTTTTTGCTGAGATTATTTTAACAACGACGTAGCCTGTCTCGCGGCGCAAATACCCCGTAAAATAATGTTGCACACTAGAGACTGTCTGGTCGATGCACGCTTAGATATTTCGGACCTGACGGATAAATGTAGATTTCACGACAACAAGAACTCTGTGCGGCCATTCTTTTTGGTTTTGGTAGTTTTCAAACGGTGTTTGTGATTATTAAGGTTTTCACAGTAGTTAACTCGAGTCGGTGTGAACACTCAGCGGTTGTAACAATCTTTACGTTGCCTTTTTTAGTTGGTAGTGGTGATATTTATTTGTAATTTCGTGTGTCTATTGAATTTTGAAATATTGACCTGTTAAACAATGAGTTTCATTTAGTTTTCATTTTTACTAGCTTTTTTACCGGAAACAATGTTTCCATTGTTGAGTATTCTAGGTCAAAATTACTCACTTTTCAGCGCTACTTTTTGTTTGTTATCTCAATTTACGTTCTACAATTTATGAACATAATGATTATTTTCGGAAGCAATGAATTTCCGCAATGACGTTGTAAAAAAATTAAACCACCATAAGTGCTCGTGTGAACAAATAAATAAAAATCACTTTCAAAGTTATTTTTCCCATAAAAGAGTCAGGAAATAATGGGTTTTCGAACCGAAATTGTTAGCTCATAAAAGAAACGTGGTTTTGAACTATCGACATTTCGCGATAGTATCTCTAAATGGTCCTTTTACGAGCAAATAATAAAATTGTTAAATTTGAAATGAAATATTGACAAATTTCGGTGACTTGAAGCGTTTGTGAAAAATCACTTGAAAAAATTCAATTGACGACAAGGTAACAGTCTTATATGAGGGTGTTAATAAATGAATAGCGAAGCGTGCTCTTGAACACACATGTGGACGTTCTTTGACCGGCGTAGCCCAGGCTTAAATTGATGCCAACGCGCGCAATCGAACGCCAATTTACGTTCCAGATGACGATAAGTCGCCAACGGTCAGCGAACTGATACGAAAATCATTTACAATCAATAGGTCAACGGTAATAGACTCGGTGAATAAATCATGCCCACTCGCTTTTGCACTCTGCACGAACATATTTGCTCGGCGAAATTCCCCTATAGCTGAGAAAGCAAGAAAATTGTATCGCTGCGATTTTTATTTGATTTCTCTTACTTTTCCTCATTCTCTCATTTTTTCCTCTCTTTTTTGTACGTGTTTATATTTGAGATTTAATATTCGAAGGAATTCGTCGCTGTTTTTGATTAACTCTTCTGCAACACTAGGTTCATTAATTATGAAGCTGCAAAAGATAGATCAGAAGGTAGAAATAGAAATAAACAAACAAACAAACAAACGCGACTGTAAACGCTGGAGCGATGTTATCGAGGTGTTCATGAGGAATTAAACAATTACACGACCTGTTAGTGTTGCGACGTCGTAATTATTTCACTGGTATCGTTCTTGACAATGGTTTGTGTACAATCGCCGTTGCCTCCTCCTCTTCCATTTTGCCGCGGATTCACAAGTGCGGTCCTATACGCGACGGTCGTGTGCGCGCCTACGCGAATCATCATAATTCAAATTTCCATAAATGTGCAGATGCAAATTCATCAGCGCGAAATAACGTCAAAAGAGGCGTCGCAGTACATGCTTTATAGCTGATTAACACTTTGGTGTCCCAAACAAAAACTCAAAATTAAAAATGTGACAAAAAGACAAACAAAATTTTCATTTATATTCACTTTCCAAAGTCGAAATCAACAAGTTTTTCTATCTAAAAAAAGTTGTTTTAAAAATCAAAACATTTGAATGTTTGAAAATTTGTCTATTGGAGTGTAAAACTGAGGATCTAAAAGTCCCAGGTTCAATCCCAGGGTTCGGCTAAATTTTCAAATGTTTTTTTCAAGTTTAACAAATTTAGGGGACTCCCCTTTAGAAGGATCGATGAAAAATGCTGTCGTGAGCGAGGTAAAAACCGCGATGATGCGCGCACGATCACTCATTGATTGCAGTGTGGTGTAGCATGGGTTCTTGCATGCTAAGCAGCGACAATTAATGAACGAGCGCCATTTACGGCGTGCAGGTAGACGTCGGCAATGAAAATTCGTGCGTGTGTCGCGCGATACCGTCAGCGGCGACAAAAGCCACGATGAAAAGTTAACGAAAACAAAACTGGATGAATGAAAGCGCGAGATCGACCTCGTTAAAATTATTTGTTTTCGCCACGCGCGAAGCCACACGAAACGTTTGAATAAACGTTTGATTAGCGCTCGCAAGCACGTTTAATTGGATCGCGATGTTTCTTTGCGCGCGATAAGCGCGACTTGCGTTTTGTGCAAAATTTACACCTCATTTCTGATTCCACTTTGCAACAGTTCGTGCACAAAAACTCAACCCCAAACATAATTCAAAAAAAGACAAACAACAATTAAACCTTTCATCATTCTTCTATTATCAACAGATTTTAGTTTTTTGTTTATACGAAAAATTTCTACTTTTATAACTGGTATAAGTATAAAATGAAACGAATTGCAAAGAAAGGATTTGTCGAGGAGAAAAAAATAACATGCAAATAAATCATGGAGAGAGAAGAAATATTTTCAGACCACATCCGATAGAAGTGCTCTATTCTTATCTTCTGATTGACATGCGCTTTATGAATAAATAAATATAAATCAAGAGAAGAAAAAACTAAGAAATTTGATTCGTTAATTTTGTATGAATTCTAAAATGATTATCCGAAACAAATGAAAAAAGTCAACTCTGCGAAATAATAACGACGTACCTCCCAAGTACTCTGATTGGTTATTATTTATTGAACAAAGAAGGCGAGGTAATTGGCTGGATGAAAAAAAGTGTGCCAGACGGTTGAATGGCGTGAAACGAGACGCGAAAGGCGCGAAAAAGAACGGGGATGGGCCGGCCGCGAGTTTCCGCCACCCGTGCGACCCACATCGTCGGTGCACGCCGAGGGTTTATGAATAAACGTTTCTCCTTTTTGTTCCAAACGAAGAAACGCTGCGCACCGTAATCGCAAACAGGCACAATTGAAAAAAAAGACACGCCATCGCAAGTGCGCGTTTTAAAACTAGCACCTCTCCCTGTACCTCGTCCCTCACTTGTCATTTCGCTCATTTTAGGCATCACACTGCAATCACCAAAAAAGATTCCAAATCCGTGCAAAAGACAAAAAACAATCTGTGCCATAAGTATACAGAAAACGCTGAGGTTGTCAATGTCTCGACAATTTCTGTTATTAAGATTTTGTCTTCTTGAGAGGTACGAAAATGGACACTGCTTTTCATTTTAACTCAACTAAATAAAAATGGGATTATGAACGCAAGTCGCATAGCCGTTTTGGAGTTGAAGGCGTGATAATAATTCATAATAATGAAACTGCTGGAGCAATTTTGCAGTGTACATACAACGCGGGCGATAAAATTTGATCCAGCAATTTCTGCGTAATTCATCGTCAAGATGAAAAAAGAACCCCCCTGGAATGAAAAATAAACGAAAAGATAAAAAGCTGCAGAAGAGTGCATAAGGCGGGGGCGTGTTTTGTTTCTCCTGAGTTAGGCTAATTAAACCACGGTGATAAAGTTTATGAAGAGCTTAAAATAGCGTGCAGCACATTATCCAGGAATGCAAACGGCCACATCCCACTTGGATCATTGTATTAAACCTGCAGATCAGACGAATGTTGAAGTTGTCAATGTTGGAATCCGAGAAAAAAAAATGCAGCGCGGATTTTTGGGCAAAGGGATAGCCAAACGGATAGACGGGAACGCGACCAAGCGAGAATAACGAGTCGCAAGAAGGTATCAACGTTAAAAGCGAGGGTCAGCATTAAATATAACCGTGGGCTCGAGCTATTTATAAAGATTAACTTGTTGGCGCGATAACGAAGCAGTCGTGGTGGTAATAGTTGCGGCGCGCTATTGCCGAGTTGAAAAGAGACGCGGCCAGTGCGAAAAAGAATTCAGCGAGGGGATAAAATGAGAAAAGACAAGACGAGCAACAGCGGCCCGAGACAGCTATTCCAATCCGGCTACTTGTTCGTTCGCTCCTCTATCCTCAACAAAATGTTGGCTTATTTGTTGTCGCAACGAAATTTCAACACAAGATGCAAATCGGACGAGCAAAAACATCGGCATTCTTTTCTCTCTGCGTAACGTTCAATTCATTTAAACGCCCTCTTTAAAGGAATTCCAAGAAATTAATCGCAGCTTTCCATAAAAGTGTCGCGTCTCGGGCGGGGGCTTTTGTATGCAGAATTGCGACTGTTGGACATGCATCGATTACCGAATGCGAGGGTATAATCGGGCCAGCGATGTAGGTGGCGAGACGGTTTTGCAATCGCTAATTTGATCTGCGGCTAAAAAATGAACGACGCACGTGCATTATTGATATGCCATATGTATAACACAAATGTCTCAGAGTCTGGCTGGTAGACGCGCCGATGGGACGTTTTTTCAACTCTAAATAATCATCACAATTAAGATCCAACATGGAGATAAATCAGAACGCCATGAAACGCCACGTAATTTTCTTAATATGTAGAATTAAATGGGTCTGAGGTAATCATATCGAATGCGAAATGATATCATGTGGCATACGGGGTTGCAGATCAGATATCAATCTTGCATACAAATCAACCAATTTAAATATTCGTATTCCAATGGGTCCGGAGTTAATTTAGTTATCATATGCGAGTCCACGAAGTGGGGGTACTATTTTTTTCAATTTTATCTTGAGCATTTTAGTTTTCAATCAAAAATCGGCCATTTCGGTATCGATCAAAAGTAAGCAATTCTGACTTATAAACAAAACAAACAAAAATATTCAAATTTACAACCGAGAAAGAAACCCTAACTCATTATCGTGTAAAACATTTTTCAATTCCAAATATTACCGTCATTAAGACCAAAAAGTTTATTCAAAAGTTATAAATTATATATTTAGTTTGTTCGGGTTTGGCCTATTGAAGGTACATATTTGTCTTGGAGCACGATTCATTCACCTCGGCTGTGCGTTGACGTTGGCTCGCCCGCGCCGAGAAAGCGATCGAGCACGTGCTCTCGCGGTCAGCTTTGCCGCCGGTTATCGTCATGGACAACGACTGCACTTTGTCCTGCTAGTAGGATGTGGCCGTGCGTCTTGTCGTTTATCGCGCGACGAACACGCAATACACGGTGTCGCATAAGTAAGAAACTGTCGACACGCCATTTCACGTCGCACCTAACAGGGCCCCGATCCAAGCATAACTAATGCGCCGTATTTGTCACGCGTCCACTTGTCCCAACCATTTTTATCCTAACGACCATATCACCGATTCGCCGCGTACCCTTTTATCATCGCTAATAAATATTTGATTACGACTCGTGTTTATGGTCTATTGTTCATTCGCCTTTTTCTTCCTTCCTCCCTTCTTTCACTCTGGCTGTGCTTTTTTTATTCGCTCGCGAATTCCCGGATTCAACTTCAATTACATCGGCCTACACGTCCACTCCGAATCAAGATCCACCTCGGCTCCAACTTTTTTGTATTTCGCTTTTCCTTCTACTTTTTCGTTCACTCTGCTTTTTTGTTTTCAAACAACTATTTTCATGTACCACAACTAGCATCTCTCGCGCGCACAGGTTCTAATCAAAGCGACAGCAACTTTTTGCTCGACATTGTTATGCTTTCTCTGTGATTATTCATGAAAAATGAAAATTAGTGAGCAAAGTCAGCAAGCCGAAACGATGAAGTTGGACAGAAAATTGACCTGGAGTTATTTGCCACTGGTTGAAACCTTGCGCATTCCCCCCGCCAGGTCCACTCAAGCTCGACAAATTTGGTTGATCGCTCGGCATTCTGGATTAGAGGTGAGTCAAGTACTTTTTGGAACGGCTTGCGCTTCAAAGAAAGCCTCTATGTGCATTACCATAGGTGCTCAGGCTTTATCTCCAGAACGCTTAAGCTAACTAACAAGATGGTTAATCTAAACTAGTTGCAGTTAAGTAGGTGGCGTAAACCAATTTGCCAACTGGAATGCTTCTGGGTAATCCATCATTGTTCTTGCCGCACGCTAAATGGAATCCGAAAAAGCGTGCAGCATAAATTGTAACAAAATTAAAAGCGAGAAAAACAGAGAGAGACAGCAACAAGGCACAGAATAAAGGGCACCTCCATTTATCTTGACGTTATTCGCAAAAAGGTGTAATCAAGTAACGAACCAGAGCACGCTTCTCTCCCTCCCTTTTTTTCTACCCAGCTCTTTCTTAGGATCCAAGGCAAAATATCACGACAGAATCAAAGACCGGACAAATCGAACGGCACAAAGTGGGAAATTAACTCAAAGCTTTTGTCAATCTCGTTCCTTTCATCGCGCGCGACACGCGCGCCAAAGTTATTTCGCTCTTTTATCGAACGCTCTGCGATACACCCGGGCATCGGACTTTGCTTCTCTCTTACAACCTATTGGACCATTATTTCCTCCGTTGATTCTGCCGGATTGTTTTGCTACTCGCAAGTAGTTCCCAGACGGCCTACCGATAGCATCTAAGCGAGATTTGCAGCTGTCCGGGTCTCCGTAAATGGTAATCAGCGATGGCCTAGCGTCCCACAAGTTGCAACAGCTCGACAAATGTGTAATTATGATTGGTGATGGTGAAATGAAGTCATGAACAAAGTCAAAGGTAGCCAAAGTATCAGACTTATCATCGTCCAGGATCAGTGAAAACATTTCCGGTTTTGTTATTGTTTTTTTTTACTGTAATAAAAAAAGTTATTATTCAAGCACCTCTGGATGGTTCAGTTGTGTATATAACTGGAATAATTTTTGCGACTTGTAAATACAAAAGCTGCTGTTTTGAGTGAAAAGAAGGAGGGAAAAAGGACAGTGAAAAAATAAATACGAACGGTTGAACGACAATCGTCATTCTTGCGATGAGTTTAACACGTGACGGAACGCGGAAATGACGCACGTCTGGGGACCAGGTAAAGGATCGCGTCCTCCCGTTCCACTTGCGCTAACAGTATTTCTATTAATATCATGCAAGTCGCGATATTATTGTTGCGCGAAACAACCATTTGGCGTTCACATTTCTACCGAGCACACATGAATTGTCGCGCCAACAGCTACGTGCAAATGTTCAACAATTCCTAAGATGAAGCAACCAAACGATCAACGAGTTTTACATTCCATCAAAACATGTTATCATTTTCTATTCAAAATAAGGAATTCAGATAACCAGCGACGTGCAAATATTCGACAATTCTCAAGTTTTACATCTCGTTAAACTGTTTTTGGAAATCGTCATTAACAATTTGGGATTAAGGAGATCAAGTTGAAATAGTAGATTTGGAATTGGAGCAGAGCAGAAACTTTGGACGTTGGTTCTTTCTCTGGCGTTTTTATGCCGCTCGTTAGTCATCAGTCTTTTTTATGAATGAGTTCTTTCGCGGCTATGAAGAGTCACACTACCCACTACCAGCGTCTACTACGACCAATACTAGCGCCACCACTATCAACGCTACTACAATTACTACTACGGAATGCCGTGATTACCATTACCAAAGTGCTATTCAAAAATGCGACGTGCTCCCCGGAGGCTTTTTATGAATTCTCACATCACAGTCAGCGTCAGCTGAATAGCAATCGATCTCAGAGTGTCTTTGCAAAAATTACACGCCCGGCTTCTATCTATTTATCCCGTTTCTACATAGCCCACTGAACTAAATGTCGAAACGCGCTGCTTGTTTCAAGTCAATAACTCGTTTCAACATTCAACGTTTTCTAAACATAGTTCATCTCAATCAACAGTTTAAAATCAAAACTTGTTCAAACAAAAAGTATGTTATTTTTCGCGACGTCGTTCATTCACTGGATTATTTGCACGAATCAAGGCCGAGCTGGCTATCATTGATATTGCGCTAAATCTGTTGTTGCGCGCGAGCTCTGGCGTGGATCGCGTCTCGTGTCTCATAAAATCAATCGTCCTTCTCCGATGGTCTTCGCTGTGCGTCGTTTGTTTGTCTTTCTCTAGCGGCAACTAACGAGAGACTGCGAAGGGGAATCGGAGACAGACTTGGAAAAAGGGAGACGACGCACGGGAAAGGCCGCTGGAGCTGAACTCTCGATGGCATCCGAAGAATTCCATGTAATAATCGAGCTCGCAATTGCGGTAGCCGTTCGACAGGAGGCGCCACTGCTCGGCGCGCCGCAATTATTTTCATTCGGCCCTCTTGCGCTCTAGCGCTCTTGCACTTGAACGAAATAAAATTATAAAAACGAGCCGAAGAAGTGCGATTAATATTGCACCCGGGATTTGGCTTCCCCTTGGAATTCCCTGTTGCAGCGAACAAAAAAGAAGCCGTCACAAAATTCGACTTCAATCTGCAACATCAAGTGAGATTTTGCACAATTTCAGATTTATTTCATTTGCAAGGTACAATTCATTTTGATTGAGAATTGGGTATTGTTATTGTGGAAAGTCGAACGAAGAAGAAGAAACGACGCGAGATGAACTAATTGTACAAAGTAGAAAAAGCGGGCTTCGAGGAGACGCACGATGGTTGATTGATAGAGCACGCCGAGGCTTGTAAACCGGCCGAAAAATGCGTGCACGCGGTTCTCAAACGCGGGTCCCTTCGAGATTATGCGCGACGCATCCGGTTCTCGGATGCGAATTTAATAAGGAGAATAAATCATTTTAATGTTGCACGAGGGGTCGCAGTAGGTTCTGAATCGGAAAGAAAATAGCGCGTGCAGCGACAGAAGCGTCGGGGTGGGGGGAGGGGGAGAACGAGCGAGATAAAAAAAGGAGAACCGGTATTTTTTAGCGATTTCGGAGGGTGCATTTTCGTTGCGATTATAAATGCCGGGCAACCCCCGATGGCGCGTCTAGACGGCGTGGCCTCCTATCAAAAACAGACCACCGAACTGAATAGACGAAAAGGGCAAGGAACTCGACTGACAATGCGAAGAAATTAAAGTTTCTACGTACATGACCTAAAGTTGCTCTCGTCGCGTTTGCCCGTTCCACTCCACTTCTAGGCTCGGTTTAAATCAAAGGCCACGCAACGACCAAAAGAATCGCAAACTAGGTCTGAAGGTAAAGCCACAGTTTCCTTCCCCAATAGTTTTCATCCCTTTGCAAATTCAGTTAAGACTTATCTAAATCCAAATTTTCGATCCCTACGAGATTTCCTCTAAATAACAAATTGGTTTTTGAGTCTGCAAAGTTGTCATTTACCATCTCGACCTACAAAATGCAAAAGAAAAAGTTGAATGCATGAAACGTTGGTATAAGCATGATAATCAGCGAATGTTGTATTCAGAAACAACTTGTTACTTAACGTTGTTGCGAACAGAGGGAAACCTCGCAGTTTCTTCGCGGTAACGAAAGCTGACTTGGCGCGCACAAAATCGAGCCAAAGTTGCCTAAGCCAATCACGTGTTTGAACGCGCTACGCCCAAGAAAGCAGCCTGGTTTCATTAGCAGACCAAAGATGTAGCCACATTTTAGCAGCTGGGCTGAGCACTGGGTTCATCTTGGATTCACGAGATTACATTCAGAAATATGAGTGCAAGCTCGGCTCATAAACGAGCTCTAGTTAGATCAAACTGAGACCCGCCGAGAACCGACCATTTTGTAAAGCTCGAACATCGCCAAACCAAGATCCTATTCGGTTGTAACTTCTGGCCAATTGCGATCAGCCGACATTCAATGTGACTAAAAATCTTCCTCCTTTTTCTAAAACCAATCAAAACTTAATACCCTGCAAAATTACCAGACATAAAAATGATGTTCAGTTCTTGTCTGACCACTTTTTTCGAGTTTCCTGTACCTTGCTTTTTTGTTATTTGTGCGATGTTTTGTATTCAGTTATAGAATTGTGCGGTGAAGTAGAGAAAATGAAAAAGAGGTGGCTCAAAAAGCCGACCTGTGACGCAATATAAATTTTAATTAGATTTCACATGGGCTTCAGACAATATCAAGTTACGAGGTCGAAATTAATGTTTCTTGAAAACACAAATACCAGACAGCGGCGGACAGTATCGGCCAAGTTTGGACGTTCCGAGAAGTTTGGTTTGCTTGAAAATTACCATCGCGGCGGTACGGCTGCATCCACGACAGATGGCAGTAGCAAATAGAGAACAAACGACCGAGATCAGTAACCCCGACTGGCAAAAGACCGCGGGAATATTGCTCAATGTATTATACTTGTTTCACAATTTTTTGTTTGTTTTTCATTTTTCTTTTGTTTTAACAAATGACAGATCTTGTCGGTGTAAAACAGTCACTCAAACTCAAAATTTAAACTCTCGTTTCATGAATCCATTAGGAACTACTGTTCTATTTTGTTTTTGCAAAAATAACAAAGAACTTGATTTTATGTGAGTACACGTTGCCATTAAAATAAGACACCTGTTGCAATTATTGTAATCGTTTCATCATAAACGAGAAGTCTAAAGACAATAAAACCTATTATGAGGCGCAAACTTGTGCAATTATTATTCCATAAACAACACGCATGAAAATAGAGCGAACGCACGTTGAGTTAATGGTTCGCTTTGTTTGTCAATTTGTGTGATAATTCTAATTGAACAACTCACAGGGCTAATTTCTTTATTTCCCATAAGTTCGTCCTTTATTTTCATTAATTATTTAATTAGTTTCTGTGGAAGTAAATCTAAGATCTTACGCTAAGCAAATCAAGAAAGAAAACAAATCTTGTTTTGCGAAAACAAAAAGAAAACACAATGTTTGCAGAATGTAAACATAAGAGAAAAATAATGTAAACAAAGAGGGGAAAACAATTGGAAAACAACAAAGAAGTAAAAAAGGAACAAGTGATCAGTGCACTGCCAAGTGATGTACAAAAAAACTTACACGCACACACGAAATTGCGAGATTGCGAGAATATAAAAAGAAAGAAGCGACAAAGCCAAAACAATTCCCCACCCCTGCGCGTAAATATCAATAACCTTTCCAAGCAAGTAAACAGCGCAAAGGTCAGTGGCGCTCCCTGTTGACAGAAGGACGCATATATTTTGAAGTGGCAATTTCGCCAAGTGTCGCGCATGTGAGAGCAAGATAAAAAATCAGTAGCGTGACACTCACGCCACCAAGGGGGCACCGTCTGATAAACGTAACCTGCAAATTTGTCCGGATGAGAATGCCGAGGAAATGGGCTTTTTGCGCAAGCACGGCCGAGAATTTTCGGACTCGGGGACGAATGGCACTGATCACTTGTTCGTGCAGAAAACAATGACCCGGCGATAACCGGGACGAGCGAGACACTCACCGCTGTCGTAGTCGGCCGAATCAAAACTCCGCGAGTCCTGTTGCAAGGATGGATCTGAAATTGAAAAACACCGTCGATTAGACCGTTGAACCCTCGTGTTTTTCTCCGCTGTCTCATCTTCCTCATGAGCACTCACTCACCCGCCATATTGTAACAAACTGTCGCGCACTCTCGCGGCCACGCGCGATCTTTCGCAAACCGGTGGCGCACTAAGTGACGATCCCGTGAATTCAGTTTCCTTCAGTTCCCACGGCCCACACTTTTCTTCTCATCCCGAAACCCGAAAGTTTTTCAGTCGGCTTATTCGAATAAGACTAACCTTAACTTTGCGCGCGCAAAATTTTTGCAAATTTTGTTCACCCCGTATGTTTGTTTGTTTGTCATTTGTTTATTTGCTTGCTTTGCATTTGATAACAACATTGACACGAAAGACTACGTTTATACTATCATTGCGAATAATAAAAGTTTGAAAGAAACATGCAAATTGCGAATTTTCCTATAACGTTTGACGAAGAATTGTTGCGTCGCCGCTAGATTTGGCAGGCTCTCTCCATGGTCCGTGCTCTGGAAAAGTGATTTGTTTCTGGCGGGAAAAATCAAACGGCCGTTCTTTTCGCAAAAACTAAACAAATTGAAAATTGACTGAATAAAAGTTGAATTTGAAGAATATATTTTATGTCAAACATTCATATATATAATACTGTTGGTTTCACATCTATTAAATATATATATAACATTTAGATTTTTGTTCTTAAATGTATTACATCCTACGGAATCGATAGGATTTGAACATGATATAGAAAGATCCGAGGAAAGATCAAAGATATGAAAATAAAGTTTGATGTTACAGATATCTGACGGAATGTAATTGTTTATTGCAACATTCTATTTAAATGCTTAATTAAAGCGTAAAGTGGCAATCCCATCACAGTATAAAAGTCACCATTTATTTTCTCAACTAAACATCCTCCAACTCCTTGAATGCCATATCCTCCAGCTTTATCTCTACAAACAAAAGCAAAAACTGTCAAAGAAACAAAACACAAAAACAAAACTGTGTTATAACATCATTTTCATCGCGAAAAAATTGACTTTTACCTGGGTTCTCCAGTTTTTACATAAGCTCTTATTTGGTCCTCTGTAACTTCTCCAAAATAAACTTCTGTAGATTCGCAAAATTTGACTTCTGTCTTTGGCGTTTTTAAACATACACCCGTATATACAATGTGTTTTTTTCCTGCTAGGCTGCAAGTAAAACAGAAAGAATCTATATAAGTTTGTAGACAGAACATTAGTATCTTATTATTCTTATGTTGTTGTTGTTTACATACCAAGACAATATGTTAAAGGCATCAGAATCATTTTTTGGCTTTCCATAGATCACATCGCCCATTGTCACAACTGTATCAGCTCCAATTACAAGACTCGGGGGCACGTCGTCATTTTTTAACTTTTCATAAACAGTCAATACTTTGTGATACGCTAAATCTTGGACGTAATCTTTATGGCAATTGTAATTCCTCCTGTCTAAATTTTCATCAAACGTCGACGGAATCACTTCAGCATTAACACCCTGCAAAAAAGACAATGTTTGAATAAATCATAAACAAGAGCTGTCTAATTGATAATCAATGCAACGTGAGAGAGGAAAAGCCTATTTCTTACGATATTTTTGATGATTTCGTAACGTCTGGGAGATCCACTGGCTAATATGATTCTACCTTTTGACAGGGCTTGAACAGTCGGTTCTAACATGCTTAAGTTTTGTTTAAATTCCCTTTGACCTATTTAACAGAAGGCTCTATTACAAACTTATCACCCACATTGCGACGATGAAATGATGAAAACGCAACTATTTACGGTTGGTAACTGTTAACAACCGTTTTCGTACCTTTTTAAAACAAAACAAACATCAAATCCAACAGGCACAAGAATAAAAAAACACCCCTCCGCTCTCGAACCAACAGAACATCAATATTTTTTCATATTCTGACAGGGGTTACATTAATTTTTGAATCTGACTCACAGCGACATCTCTTTTGATTGTGACTTTACTATTGGTTTCGCGTCCTTGTTCAATCCAAGTTAAGCGAAAAAGAGGGAACTAAAAAACATCAATGAGAAATAACAAACAACTATGGCGGTCTATGCATTGATTATAATATGGGCGATGGAAACACGAACTTGATGAAAATAAATAACAAACAACTTGTTTTGACATTCTGTGCCAAATAAACTATCAGTCGAACAAAACGTTGCAGGAATAATGTCGACGACGAAGTCCTCGATCGATTTGCGAAGTGAATTAGCCGAGCTTGTCAAGCGTAAGGCTGAGATTGCC
The DNA here is from genome assembly GCA_020615435.1 of Telenomus remus. Taxonomy (NCBI): domain Eukaryota; kingdom Metazoa; phylum Arthropoda; class Insecta; order Hymenoptera; family Scelionidae; genus Telenomus; species Telenomus remus. Next base: position 13,138,818 of record CM036338.1, read on the forward strand.
GTAAGTTGTATTGTCAAAGTCAAACGACAATGGTTCACAATTTGTGTTCATTTGTTTTGTTTGCAATTTCTTTACTTTCCTGGACGGTGCTCGTGAAACTTGTATGATGTATCTTTGATGATTCTCCAGATATCTACTTTGTTGATTATCTGTTGACTAAGTAACTTTTTTAATAGGAACTAAGTTTTAGAGGTTATCTTTTTAAGGTGCAATGGTCCGTCTAACACTAAAAAATGTCTAATTATTGTAGGATACTTTGGCAAACTTGGAAAGACAAATTTATGCGTTCGAAGGGAGTTATTTAGAGGACACACAACTTTATGGAAACATTATTAGAGGATGGGACAGATATTTGACCACTAGCAACAAAAACACAAATAGCAAAGCTGACAAAAGAAATAGAAAATTCAAAGAAGCTGAGAGACTGTTTTCAAAATCGTCCATTACTTCCATGGCTGTAAGTTAAACTTAAAAAAGAAAATGTAATGGTTAATTGCAAAAACAATCATGTTTCTTCAATCTTTTTAATTTAAAATACTATTTTTGCAGGCCGTTAGTGGGCTGATGGAAAATACGCAAGAAAAAAGTAAGGACATCAATGGATATTAGTAGTTATTTCTTATTCAATACTAAGTAGAATTATGTTATTTTCCTGTACACATTTTTTTATCTTCCACGAACTGATGACTTGAACTGAAGATTCCTGAACAGAATTCATAATCACTATACAAGTTCAGTTTTTCAATTTACCCGTTCAGTAATCTTGCATTTCAACAATGATGCAACTTAGCTGTAGGTAGACCAAATTTATTGTATATGATTTCTTTCATTTGTACTCGATATGTAGACTTGTGCAAACCAGTAAACTATTTCTCGTAGCTTAATTTTTTCTCATCTTTTTTTAACAACATTCAATTTTAATTTAATTCGAAAAATGATTTTTATTTCTTCCAAATTCTGCTTGTTATTAGTTCTCTTTATTTCAAAAAGCAAAAAGTCTGCACATCAGTGAATTATTGTGCTAGCCTTAGTTCCATCGTGATCTACAATACTGTACATACCTTTTAGTAAATATACCGTTATATTTATTTGAAAAAAAAACACTTTTGGCTTTGTTTATTCTTGTTGTCTCAAGTCGTCGAACACGCTCCTTTATTATTTTGCTTACTGCAGCTTCTGGCTCCTCGTCCATTTTGGGAAATCTGCGCGAAACAAATGATTTTTCAGTTATGAATAAAAAAGAAACAAAGAAGGAATGAAGTTGCACTTTTTACTTTCGGTTTTGATTTGTTTAGCGAGCCTCTGTTTTTGTTTTCCATCTCTCAAACACCTTGTACTGTTAATCAGAAGACGAATATTCCAGTTGATCGGTACAGTGAGTCGGAGTCGCAAATTGGCAACAGCGGCAGTGAGGACAATTCCAATTTCGGGACCTTGAGCTCGGTGCCGGCGGGCAAAGAAACCAGTGGCAAAAACCACACGACCGTTAGCGCGAGCTTTAATCAAAACAATGGCCTGTTTGGCAACGGCGACGGTAACAACCCAGGAACGAACGGTCCTATGTCGAACGGTAGTCTCGAGTCGCACGCGTCGAGCCCTGTGAAAGATAGTTTTGGTCATAACAAAGACGCCAACAAGAACAGGCCGACGAACAGCGTTAAGAAGAGCAACAACAAACGATCGAGAAACAGATAGGATCGTTGCAATTGAATTGTATTGCTCATCACCAAATTGTACAGTCATCCTCAATGGGATACTAATCTTCACTTGATCCAGCACTGTGAACTCATTTTCTCTTTCGTTTTCAAATCGATCTTTGTATATGTTAACAAAAGGGAGTAGATAGCACGAGGGTGCGATGCGATTTCACCTTCGGAAGAAACCTCGTCTCGATAATAGACATTTGAATCAAATGTATTTATATTATTCATGAAAAATTGGACGCGCACAGTGTCGCGCTCCAGTTTTTTTCCAGTCATGTTTTGCTTATTATCTGGTATCAAGATAAGTATAAGATTCTAGTGTAATTCATACTCTGTATTCAAATTATACGTGGATAAGAAAAAAAACAAATTGTATCATAAGTCTCTTCGATTGAGTCTCGTTCAATAAACATGATAAATCATTTGATGGTTCTTTTTCATGTGACGGTCGAGTTTAAGGATGTTTCCTTTGTGCTTGAAATATTTTAGGATGGAAGAGGGAAATGAAAACTAAAACTTGCAAACAAATTTGAACAAACTGAACTGACGCGAATTATTATCGCTTAACGACATTAACATCATCAATATTATCATTATATTTTCAATTGTCAATCAACATTAGGATCCTAACTCTTCAACATAAGTTGCGATGTTATTAAATAATCACTCAATTTCGAATTGAAATGATGTTTAAATATCAGATATCGAAAGTAAAAAATTTCAGATCGATTGGTCAAGAAACAAAACTATTTCGAAATCAATTCGTCCACCAAAAGATAAGAACCATTAGTATAATTAGAACTTATAATGTCACAACTGATAAATAAAACGTTTCATGAAATTTTTAACTCGTCCATTTCGATTTGGGATTACTGAAAAGTTGATTTTCAATAGAAGTAAAAACAAACAAATGTTCGGAAATGTTCGGAAATGTAATTTTGAAGTGACTGGTTTGAATTAATATCAAACCAGAACAGAACGTCATTAATAATTAATATTTAATCACACGAATAACGTTATTTCATGTCCGCCTATCCGTTTTGTGTAAACATTTGAATAATTTATCGCAAATTGACATTTCGCACTGGACTACTTGTCCAACAATCAATTCAAAAGTTCATCGCAACAATTTTATTTATTTCACAATTAAAAATCCATATTCACACTCAAATGTTCAGTTTACATAGTCGATAATTTTTATCAACTTAGATAAATTTTTCTATCGCATTGAAATTCTAATATTCATCACTCTCAAGGTACATACCAAACCTTCCACAACGAATCATTCCGTCTTTATTTCTTTTATTTATTAACTGAACACCGCTCGTTCAAAATCCACAGCTGGTGTGTATTTTGCTTTTGTTTAAAAAAGATATAACAATCAGGGCGCGGACTGTTTTACCGACTAAATTAAAATTCGCGCGCGCGGCGCTGTAAGTCACGTATGTGTACAAATTGTACATGTATGTGTGTGCAGTCTGCAGCGGCGCGGCCAGCGCATTATCAATAACCGACCGACAATAACGCTGGGGGTTGGGCTTGGTGGTGGACTCGGGATTCGAAGCGACGTTGCGAGCTGCTTAGAGCCCCGAGGGAACGTTCAACGGTGAAAAATTCGGCTGTCGTTTTGCGAATCGCGAAAACTCGATATCAAATTTAATGACGCACCGGGAGTGACAAAACTGCAACCAACGACTACTCCACAGTAACAAACAAACAAACTTGTAAGTAACGCCACACACAAGGACCTTCGCAGTATTCACGCGCCCAATTTTGCAGATTTTTTGTTTTGTTTCTCTCAACAGCCTCGTGCGTCACTTCATGCTTTTATTTCTTTGTTTACATTCCTTCGAATCAAAATCGCTAAGTGGAAAAAAGGGCGCATGAAAATTTTGGACAGTCAGTGACGTGAGTTCACGTGCACCGAGATCGATTTTATTTTAGATTTAGTTTCTTATACAAAGTCAAACTTTATAACGCGCGGTTTTATTAATCTTTTTCATATCCGTCTTTTTTGAACATTTTTCTTTCTTTGTACTTCATTTTTTGATATAGAAGAAACCCAAGTTCGCCTTCACAGTACGAATTTCGTTATCAATTGATATTTATTTATAGAGACAAATTGGTTCCAGCACGAAAGCTTTCGTGTGAAGAAAAAAATTGCATTTCAAAAAGTCCAAAGTTTTTAATTCACTAATGTTCTCTTTTTTCTGTTCAATTATTCCAATTGACTTTCCGTACACTTCATTCACGCCCAATTTGACAAACCGGTAATCCCATTTTCGCTAAACTAAACATTGACACTATACAAAGATTAGTCAACTTCGAACTTTTTTAAAATCAACTTCCTAACTATTGTTATCTCATTCATCAGTCACCACAGTCAACAATTTCCATCAAAATCAGCTTTTTAAAAAACTTACCAACACAATATTTTTCAAATGAAAATCATTCGTCATTTCTCAATAGTGATTAGTCAACATTAAAAATAAACTTAAACAATGTCTAATGACCGAAGCTTATCGTCAAGCAGCCAAATTGTCGCAAGTGTAATGACGAACAATTGTGACGTACAACTGACGCGGAATCAATAAAGAGAAGATGAATATTTGATTTGCAGATCGGGTATAATGATAGGCAGCCGAACCAAACATGCACTCCACTGCTGTCTGCTCGTGTCCATGATCCTGGCGTTCGAGCTGCTCTCCGGTGGAATCCGTTGGAGCAGTTCGGGCGAGCAAACCGAGCTCAATCCCTGGACGAGTTACGGTTACTTCGGTGCCCTGGTGCTCTACCTGCTACGACTGCTGACGTTCCTCTCGCTGCCGCAAGTCATCTTCAACTTCGTCGGGCTCACTATATACAATGCCTTCCCGGACAAGGTCGTGCTCAAGGGCTCGCCCTTGCTCGCGCCATTCATCTGCATCCGCGTGGTCACCCGGGGCGACTACCCGCAGCTCGTCAAGACCAACGTGCGCCGCAACATGAACACCTGCCTCGAGGCCGGACTCGAGAACTTCATGATCGAAGTCGTGAGTGACAAATCGATTGATTTAAAACCCCAACGGAGGATACGCGAAATTGTCGTGCCGGCCAGCTATCGCACCAGCAGCGGTGCCCTGTTCAAGGCCAGGGCGCTCCAGTACTGCTTGGAGAGTAACGTGAATGAACTCATGGATCACGACTGGATAGTGCACCTGGACGAGGAGACGCTGCTGACGGAGAACTCGGTCAGAGGAATACTCAACTTTGTGCTAGACGGTAAACACCAGTTTGGTCAGGGACTCATCACTTATGCCAACGAGGACGTTGTTAACTGGATCACCACCCTTGCCGACAGCTTTCGTGTCGCTGACGATATGGGCAAACTCAGGCTCCAGTTCACCATGTTTCACAAGCCGCTTTTTAGTATGAAGGGATCTTATGTTGTCACTCAGGTGAGCAACCAACAGGAAAATAGACCGCACTTTGTCTCGTGTCTATTTTTAACATAGAATTTTTTATCTTTTTTGTTTGGTCTTGTTTACTGTTTTTAGTTTGGGTTAAATTGTTTGTTATCGAATATTGTCTCTGGTAATGTAATGTTAAGTCGAGTTTTGTGATGTTTATGATGACTCATAAAACTGTCTTGAGATACACAAATTAAAATTTCCGTCTTATCTTTCATTCACGAGAATGAGTTTTATTTAACCGGTCAACGGTTGTCTGGTGATGAATAATGACGAGATATCCTTAGTTATGAGATTTTGCTGCGTGGAAACCGAATCATGTGCGTGGAATTTTATTTTCCTTGCATTTTCAATTCCAATTTCATTATCATCATCGATCCGGTTGTAATTGCAGTCAAATTAACCTTGAGATCGTACATGGTCACCCATCAAGATACAATTTATGTTCAGTTTTAATTTCGGTGATAAATTTCAGCTGATTATTGAATTTTTCCCTATCTTTTTTTTTGATTAATTGGCCAAACTTTGACAACTACCTATTTCGAAAATTGACTATTTTTTTAAATGGATATTAGATTTTAAAATAATTTTAAACTGTCTTAACAATCTTGAAATTATTTTTAAACGCTGCCGCGAACTTCTTAATTAGGTTTAATTAGAAAAATTTTCAAAAACAGACAAATGTTGTATAACGTGAGGATTTTCAGTTGAGCGTAAAAAAAATAATTAAAAATCATGCACAGATTCGAGAATACGCTTGAAAATAGGATCAAACTACATGCTATAACGCAAAAATAATTTGCTTCTTTGAAGCTGACGTGACCATATTCAGAACAGGTTCTAATTAGATGAATAATTAAAACCATTTTAAAGGCTGCTGAGGCATTCAAGGTGTCGCAAAAATTACTCCGCGCTCCCGCACATTATCATTGTGAAAAATGAGTTCGTTTTTCTCGTTCAACATTATCAGTTGACGGCAGTTGTTTTTACTTTATTTCGTTAATTAACTAATCGTTAGAACAAAAACTAAGTTTGATTAGAATTACAAAATATCAATCAAAACTTGTCCATTAAAACTTTCGCTGGAAACCAATTATTTTACGATCGTTTTTGAGGTCATTTTAATGAGCGTTAGTTCACTTTCGAACTTATCTGTTTTATTGCCCATCCTTTTTTTCTTTTTTTTTATATACAATTGTCAATTTGATGTAATTCAAAAGTTATATAACGTCTAACTGCCTGAAAATCAAAACAGAAAATGAAAAATTAATGCAAAAAAAGACGCAGCAGAGAAAAATGAGCTATGAACTTTGATTCACATTAATATTAAGAAGCATTATAAACATTTCTATCAATATTTTATTGTAGTTTGTATTTCTTAACAACATTTGCAATAAAAATTTCAACAATAAACGATTTAAATGTCAGTTAGTGCAATAATTTAGAAGTGTTCAAAGTGCAAGTCATTCTAATGAAAGGAACTATACTGCACTTTTCATTATTTATCGTGTAAAGTTAATACCTTACATTGAATATATTTAAACGAGTAATCATTGATTGGAATTTCGTTCATACAAATCAAAAGCTCTTGTCCTTGTTTTTATCACGAAAACACACTAAATTCTTGCAACCTGTTAAAACTTGTTTCTATTTTTTTGCAAATTGTTTTGAAACATGTGAAATCGAAAATTTGTAGTTTATAACAAGTAACAAAATGTTGTAAATTCGCAGGTGGCAGCAGAACGAGACGTTTCATTTGACAACGGCCTGGATGGTTCTGTCGCTGAGGACTGTTTCTTTGCGATGAAGGCTTTTACGCAGGGCTACTCGTTCAACTTCGTCGAAGGGGAGATGTGGGAAAAATCGCCATTCACCCTGTGGGACTTTGTGCAGCAGCGTAAAAGGTGGATCCAAGGTATTCTGTTGGTGGTTCATTCAAAGGCGATACCGCTGAAGAAGAAGTTGCTCGTGGGAATCTCGTGTTACTCGTGGGTAACAATGCCTCTGTCCACGTCGAACATCGTGCTTGCCGGACTGTGTCCAATCACATGTCCGCCGATCATCGACTTTCTGTGTGCGTTCATAGGCGCCGTCAACATCTACATGTACGTGTTCGGTGTGATCAAGTCGTTCTCCCTCTACCGTTTCGGTGTGATGCGCTTTTTGTTGTGCATCTGCGGCGCCATCTCGACCATACCATTCAATCTCATCATTGAGAACGTCGCGGTGATCTGGGGCATCTTCGGCAAGAAGCACAAATTCTATGTTGTGACAAAAGAAACGAGAAAGATCACGGTATGATACCAGAACGATCTCTCGACAAATTTCGTGCAAATGTGTTCCATTATCAATCAAGGTTTTGCGTCATATCTAGGTAGATTATTGTACAATCTATCATCGTCTTTTTATATTGCGTAAACGAAAATGACCCGTTTATTTAGTAGTCGATTATGAAAACGAAAAAACAAACACAGAGTTGCCAAGCGCGATTATTTCTTTTGATTCCGGGATTGTCGACGGTTCCGCGCAGTGTCACAGCTTTTCACGCGGGATACAACAATCTGTTACAAATCAGTCACCAAATTCATTTAGTTCTTTTATTATTGTTATTTATTGTTTCGTCTTTGGCGTTTGTTAAGCGTTTTTTGATTGTTATGCGCGTTAGCTCATCGACAAACCTTTTGTCAAGGAATCAATTCCAACAAGTTTGTCTGATAAGATACGATCGGAGTCATGACATCATTCCATCACGGGTTGCGTCTATGATAAATTCATCACATTGATGATAAAGTCGTACCTTAAAACTCTCATAACTTTTGCTGTGTATATAATAATATTGTTAGTTAACTCTTGCTTTACAGCACACCAGTTGTACCAAATTTCACACAAGAGTTTATCTCAATCTTACTTTTTAATATCCGCTCTGACAATTTGACAGAAGCTTCGAATGTCGTTAAAATAACGTTGATTTTGGAAACTTTTTGTAAACATCACGAAGTGTACGTTTGCTGTAAAGGTTTTCAACACGGTTGATTACACTTGACATCATATTTAGTTGAAATGATTGATAATTGAAAATGGAAAATGTAACCCAGGGTCACTTCGAGGGCGTCTGTTTAAAATTGTAAAAACTGGCGGGTATCATTAACTTTTAGTCATTAATTTTTACATCAAGACCAGTGTTTTTCATTGTAACCATGTTATAGACTTTTCTTGCGTCGTGCGTAAAACATAGAAACATTGTAGGAATTTGTTTTAAAACTGTTGAGTGTAAAGTATATTTTCTTATCAACACCGCGACACTTAATATGTTTCGATTGTTATTAACAACTTCAGTGAATGACAGTTACGGATGGAAAATTTTGCTTTTTTAAACCGTACATGTAAAAAAACATGCAAATTACTTATAGATCATTAATTTTTTTCTACGTACTTTATCTACTTTTTTGAGAAACAAAAACAGATTTTGTAGCATTATTTTTTAAACGATTGTTTTGTACTGTAACTTTTTTTTTTAATTCATACAGAAATAACAATGGGAACGTCGCATTTACTTGATTGAATTTTGTGCAATTTTGTACATACGCTCATATAAAACATTCCTATAAAAAATTAATAGATAACTTTAGACAATACCGGCGTAACGTAAAGTATAACTTAATACAAATGTCAAAAGTGCAACAGACGGGCAAGATTTCATTCCCTCGTCTTTCAATCACAAACACGCATCCGTTTAGCGCAAATCTTTCACAAGAATTCATTATTTAAGCACAAACGTTACGTTTCAGTAACCGAACGAAAGCTACAATTGAAGCACCCGACCGACAAAAACAGGAACTTGCATAAAGTGTGTCACTTTTTGTTTGATACACCACAGAGTTTATTCAATTAAAAATACTATGTTTTTTGCAAAAGACTTTGTCCCCCGTTGCGAGGGGGATCAGTGCTGCCAATTTTATTTAAACTTCAAAGGTAAAAATGCCCGAGCGAACCTTGAGTTTTACTTTGTACAATACTTTTTATCCGACAATTGTATTTTATACAATATCTTCGAGCTATCCGCACTTTTAACGTACACATTGTTGCAACACAAATGTCACAAATAATTTCTTATCTTGTTTCCTGAAACGTACGAATTTCGATTTAATGAGTTTCTTTCCTTGCAACAGAAAAGATACTTTGGAATCGCAGTGATACAAGTTGTAACGTTTTAAGCATAAACGATTAATTGTAACGCACGTCAATCAAAAGAGGATCAAACTGTCTTTATTGTCAGCTGCACAAAACTTAGTCTCAGAGTGCATGCTGTCATATAAAAGTTATCCGAGATTGAAACTGAAAGAAAAGCACAACTCATCTGCGTCTCTCTGTTTCAAATCCCTTTTTCTTTCATTTCTTGATGTTCTAAGTTGATACAAATATATTTTTGTAACACTTTTGAATAGCTTTCTCGTTTTTCTAATTAGTAGTAACAATCAACCTTGATATCAAAAATGAATAGCCAAAAATCATTTACGTTGAAATTTCATTTCAAGTTTATAATTCTGTTACGTATATACTTGGAATGTACAATTTAATGGTCAATGTAATAAGCTCCGAAAATTGTGTGTGTACTCTTGGAACAATCTGCGCCATTTGATATCGTCTAGTCAGAAGCGTGCAAGAGAATTTAAGAGGCAGGCATTGAAAAATTTTACTGTTAAAGTTTGTATGAAAAAAAACGACAGTATTACTAGGAGAAAAAACAAGTTTAATTCTAAGCTTTGTTGTACAAAAGAAGGTAATACTTAAGATTTAAATTAGGCACTTTGATTCTTAAATAAGAATGATTTCTTAGCGTAAGGTTTTGAATTAACGATAATTCTTATATTAGAGTTAGTTTGGCAAAACTAAAAACAAGCGAATTTATTCAAATACAATAATTGTAAGAAAACAAATCAAAGCTTTAAACGAAATTCGATTGATAATTAGTTAAAGAAATTGAAAACTGATGCGAATAAAGTGTCTTGCTCATGAAAAATTGTTTCGTGCTTGCATCGATCCAACGAACATATCTTTGAACTTATAAAATTGTTAAAATCGTAATTGCAATATTTTTGAGTGTTTTACTATCAAGTGCCGTCTGCGGATTTTCAAAATCAAAGTACAAATCATTAAACGTCAACGGTACCTTTGAAGCAACTTGATAAATTGACACTTGAAAATCATTTGCTGTTCTGCGTTATGTAATTTCTAATTGATATAATAATTATGTATTAATCGACGCTCTTTAATATAATATTATTATCACTGCAGTTGATAATGTTTTGCTTAATACAAATTCTAATATAAGAAACGGAAAACTATTGTCAGACATTGGTTTTCATGGTCGAGAAAAAATTTTATATAACATTCAAACGAATGAATGTTTTGATTTTCGTTAATCTAAGATTCATAATTCGACATTTCATCAAGATATTAGCGTTTACACCGACAAAAACCGTATGTAAGGACAAACAAAAAAGTAATGTGTGTATCATAAGTGCTAATCATACGAAATCTAAACAAATTTGTAATACAATTGATTATGAAAATAAATTAAACATTTTTTATTAAATGGTTAAAGATTTGTTCTTATTTGTAACAAAATTTCACTTTTACATTTCTAATTCAAGTGGTATATAAGCTTTAAGAACAACAATTTTGCTTTCAAATGTTTTAACCCGTCGCAGTGCTTCTATAAATTGGAAAAAAACAAGACACCATCAAAGACATTTAACCGAAAATCTTGCAAAATTAGTGCCATTTTTATGACAAACAGTGCAAGGTCGAAACTTTCGACCAAAATGGAGGAAGACGAAGACAGCAAGGTTAGTGGGTTCAACAATTGTTTAATTAATTGACAAAATACAATTTTTCCGAATAGTTTCAAATAATATAAAAATAAAATGTATTAACTATATGCAATCAAATCGCATTAAAATTTTATAGAATTTTTATTCGATAAAAGACATCGGTATTGGTGGAAGGTGCACGTGCAATGTTAGTGCTGAAATTTGCGACATCCAAGATCCCAATGAAGCAACGAAACTAAACTGTCAATGCAAGCAGAATTCCTGTGGTCCACAATGAGCAATTTTTATCAAGTATTGTTTAACATTGATCACTAGCAATAAACTCTATGACTTATCCTTTCAGCTTGCAACTGTGGCGGTTCCTACTCCGCTGGCTACTACACTAAATCACAAGCAAAATGCGAGTGTCGTCGGATTTCATACTCCCGGATTGCGATTCTTGTAACCACAGCTATTTTAGCGTTTTTGGCTTATAAATTTCAAGTATTTAAAATGTAATGTGAACTGGTTTCTGTTTCTGCTAAGAAAATTTTTTGTCTAACGGGTATCCTCCTGAATGTTATTATATACTTTTACATTGTGTTCTTGTATGAACCGACTCTTCTTCTTGAAATAAGATAAACTTCTCTTTGAATAAATTGTACGTAATACTTTTGTATTTCTTACAATAAACATGAATAAACGAATGTTTATGTAAATAAATTTGCTTATTTTTTCTATCATAAAACGTTTAAGTTCCAATGAGAAGAATCTCTATAAAATCTTTTTACTACGGCAGATAGAAGTTCCGCACAACGGATGTGATAAAAAAGACGAGATAAATTATTGACCCGTTGATACAATTATCAGAGGGTTCGCAGATTAACATTTTGTACAATTCTTGTAAACAATCTTTCTCTCCAAAATCTGGGACAAACAATTTTAATTCTTCGATTCAGCAAAATGAAACTTTGAAAATTTCTATACAAAAAACCTCAAAATTTTGTTTAAAACAAAAACTCAACAGAACATTTTCGAAGGGTCAAAAATTGTATGACTGTATGAGGGTATAAAAACAGGATTCGGGAAATTCGGTCCATTTGATGAGTTTGAAGAGCGAACATGTGTTAGAACTGATGTTCGTTTTCTCATCCCCCGCCTGGCTGTTCTAAAGAATGGTCCGAGTCTTTTGAGATGCGTGTCTGGAAACACAGTACGAGTCGAGACGCCGCGCCGCTCAGGCATCGTCGGACTCAATCAACTGAAACACAATTTTTTTCATGTATTCAATCGGCTTAATCGTCTGATTTTGCCGCGCTAAAATGTTTCGCCCGGCACAGATCGGTCTGCTGCTTGGGCTGTGCAGTGGTGCAATTGCACACTTACTTACACCGCCTTATTTCAACTTAGCCGAAGGTAAAAATATTACCGCCTCGGCTACCTGTGGTGTGGATACTGAACTCCCGGAACTTTATTGCAAACTCGTCGGTGCTAACTCTGATCAGGATTCTGAAATTAATCTTATCCAAGGACAGGTACACCGAATATTAATGAACTCCGATTTGTTAAACTTGTTCAATTGTTTAGTTATGAATTTAGTTAACAATTTTAGACTCGGACTATTGTTTCATCTGCTATGAAGTAGAGTTGTGTAATACCGAAATAGTATTTCGGAAATGAAAGACGTTCATTATCTCATAGAAGATGGGAGTTGATGTATTCTATATAAATCGGCTGCCAAAACCAGTCCAGCGGTCCTCATAATGGATTCATAGAATTTCATAAAAAGCGCCTGTTTAACAGTTGGCTTTTTGTTCGTAAATTTGTTTCTTTATGTTTTTTATTCAACTTTTTCAGTTATGTTACGATTTTCTTGTAACCCATGCCATTCACACCGTTGGATGTGAAACAAAGAAAACCAGAGAGAACTATTAATAACAAAACTTGTGCACGTGTTCTGAAGTTTGTAGTACTTTTCGATAATCTGTATCGATAATTTTTTGATATTGGTATTGTTGAATTGACAGTAAAAGTTACTTTTTTAGGAATGAATCAATTTTAGAAGAATAAATGAGTTTCTTCTGAGTGAATGCTTAATCTATTCGAAACCCAACGCCCATTCAAATCTTGAAAGGAAGCGATAACAAATGATATAGTTCGCTCGACCTCTTGGCAGCAGATTTTACATCGTTTTTAGCATATCGCATAACTAAGATACTTTCATTCAAAATACTCATCATCGTGTAATAATTTTGAATGTTTTCAATTCGACCTAATTTGTATTAATTAATATTCACTTTTTTATGTTATTAAATAATCCATTGTCTTCGTTATGATCGTCTAAGAATCTAACTACATCGAGGAAATTCAGAAACGACTCATTATTTTACTAGAAATTGCAAAAAATAGAGACACATTATTACTGAAATACTGTATGATTTGCTGTTTGTTATGTTAAATGATGATTTATGATTCAAGGTTTGCGATGTCTGCGATCCGAACGATGATGCGAAGAAACATCCACCAGAGTATGCTGTGGATGGAATGGAAACCTGGTGGCAATCACCGCCACTCTCGAGGGGAAAGCAATACAATAAAGTCAATTTGACAATCGATCTTGGACAAGTTAGTTTGTTTTATTCAGTATTTTCTTATAAATTGTATACTCGTTTTGATTTTAACTCATTTTTTATAACAGCTAAACATCTACATGTGCAAAATTTCTCTTGCCTTTTGTCATGCATGGTTTTTTTTTGTAATTTGATTTGTACGTGAGACGATCGACTTTTTTAAACTGTACTATGTCGATTTGACGAAATTTAATATGCTATTATGTCGCAACTTTCATTTGCTTATACGTCAAATTTACGTGTAAGAACGTTGACTGAAGCTTTTTATAATTATGATTATAATATATAAAATGGACACTAAAATATTCTATTCAATATAATTTTCAATTTGTTGGTTTTTCATATAGTAAATTTTACATCGAAATATCCAGTTTTCAGACGAAACAAGCGTTGAAATATCAAATCTTTTTCTACTCCTTCGAGCGTTAGTTCCGTGAACAATAAGATCTATTTTCGTATAGGCATACATGTCATTAAATACGCTTAGAAATTTCAATAGAAAACTGGCGCGGTGAATTTATACACGGCCGTTGAACGTTTCTGGGAGAATTTCATGCGTAATATTTACGTCCCGTATGATTTTGAAGCGAACATTTCAATTCACATCTGGAGCGCAGACCGTCAACTCTAAATAACCAATCTGGCTCAGAAATTTTATCTCGGACAAAGACATTTTTTTAAAATTTCCTTATTCAAATTCTGTCCCACTCTTTTCTCAAAGTTAATGCCGATAATTGCATTAGCAAGTTAGTTTCATTCACAAAACAACGTTAAGTCCCATGCAGAAGAGTGGCAAAGAGAGAATATCATTATTCAATCAATACCTTTTAAAATAAAAAAGTTCGTATTTTGAAATCGTATTTAGGCTTGATAATTGATAAACGAGCGTTTTTAGGAATTTCACGTAGCATACGTTTACATCAAGATGGGTAATTCACCTCGGCCGGGAGTTTGGGCTTTAGATAAATCGACGGATAACGGAACGACCTGGACAACATGGCAATATTTCTCGGACACTCCGATGAACTGTTGGGACTATTTCAATGTTTCCGCAAACCAACCCATTCTGCAAGACGACGACGTGATCTGTACAACCGAGTTTTCAAAAATCGTACCCCTCGAAGGTGGCGAAATTCTCGTTTCAATGTTAAAAGGTCGTCCATCAGCGGAGCATTATTTCAACTCGTCACGTCTGCAAGAGTGGACCAGAGCGACGAACGTGCGCTTTAGGTTTCTCAGAACAAAGACCTTACTTGGACATCTGATGTCTGTCCATCGTCAAGACACGACAGTAACCAGACGTGTATGTTTCAATTCAAACATCCGTGAAAAAATCTGTCAATCATCATTTCCCATAAATAAATTGTAACTAATCAAAAATTCAATGACCGATTTTGTAGTACTTTTATTCGATAAAAGACATCAGCATCGGTGGAAGGTGCATGTGCAACGGTCACGCTGAAATTTGCGATATCCAAGATCCCAACGAGGCTACGAAACTCCTCTGTCAATGCCAGCATAATACTTGTGGTCCACAGTGCGCAACTTGCTGCAAAGGATTCAGACAGAAAAAATGGAGACAGTCAACTGCATTGGAAAAGTTCGTTTGCGAACGTAAGTCGCTACCGATAGTTCAGAAAAGTTGCCTGTTGGTTTTATAATACAAAATTGATTTTGGTATTCCAACAGCTTGTAATTGTTTCGGACACTCAAACGAGTGCGAGTACAACGCCACGATCGACAGTCTGCATCAATCTCTTGACATTCATGGAAATTACGAAGGCGGTGGAGAGTGTATGAACTGTCGCGACAACACCGAGGGAATCAACTGTAATCGTTGCAAAGCAACATTTTATAGGCCCAGCAACAAACAGTGGAACGATACTGATGTCTGCCAACGTAATTAAATATAACTTTTAAAGCAATTTTAAGAAACTGGAATCATCCAATAATATATTGAATGTATTCTTTTAGCCTGCAACTGCGATAGTTTCTTCTCAACTGGTAACTGCGCTGAATCAACGGGAAAATGTGAATGTCGACCAGAGTTCACTCCCCCGGATTGCGATTCCTGTAACTACGGCTATTTTGGCTTTCCCAATTGCAAGCCATGTGAATGTAATTTAAAGGGTACGAACGGGTACCATTGCGAGGCTACCGCCGGTTCCTGTCCCTGCAAAGAAAACTATTCCGGTCGTTACTGTAACGAGTGCGCTTCGGGATACTACAACTTCTCCGAGTGTCTTCGTACGTAAACAGGCTCTTCTTTGTCACAATCGTTATGACTCTATACCTACTTCATCTCACGAAACTGTCTTTGATTTGTCTATTTTTAGCTTGCGACTGTAACGCCATAGGATCGTTGAAAGACGACTGTGAAATAGTGTCTGGAAACTGCACCTGTAAAAATAACTATGGTGGCAGAACTTGCGACATGTGTGCAGATGGATATTACAACTACCCGTCCTGTACTTGTACGTGGAACGAACTGTAATTTCTAGACTAATTTTTCAAACAGAAACTAGTTAATAAAGTCTATATTTTCAGATTGTAATTGCGATAATCGTGGAACAGAATCGGAGGTTTGTGAAAAGGACAGTGGTAAATGTCTGTGCAAGGAAGGATACGGCGGTGCTCGTTGCGACCAGTGTCTGGCTGGTTACTACGGCTTTCCAAATTGCAAACCTTGCAACTGCAGCACCATTGGATCTTCCTCGATTGGTTGCGACGTGACAGGCAAATGTTCCTGTCTGGCCAACTTTGCGAGCAAAACTTGCGACCAGTGCAAGTCGGGTTACTTTAATTACCCCGAGTGTACAAGTAAGCATCGAAAATACAAATAATCAAACACCAAATGAATTTTACATTAAAATCAAGATTTGATTTTATTTCAGGCTGCAACTGCGATAGTCACGGTTCGATAGGTGCTTCCTGTAGTTCAACCGGTGTTTGTGAGTGTCGCAGCAATTTTGACGGAGAAAAGTGTGACAGATGTAGAGAACTGTTCTACAACTTCCCTACTTGCGAGGGTTGCAACTGCGATCCGGCTGGAATCCGCGCTACCTTCCAAGGTTGTGGAACTCTGCCGCCTGGCGAGCTTTGCCAGTGCAAAGATCGTGTCGAGGGCAGAATTTGCAACAGCTGTAAACCGCTGTTCTGGAATTTACAAGCGTCTAATCCGGAGGGTTGCGAAGGTATGAAACACAAAAGCGAAATAGAAAATTAAAATAACCGCGGTGAAGAAACATTTCAAAACATTATTTAATGATTTGTAGATTGTCAGTGCTACCTTCCTGGTGTGATTGGCAATATTGGCGAATGTAATGCTAAGTCCGGTCAGTGTAATTGTAAGCCCTCGGTGACAGAGCGTAGTTGTTCCGAATGTGTGGACG
Organism: Telenomus remus; assembly: GCA_020615435.1. NCBI lineage: Eukaryota > Metazoa > Arthropoda > Insecta > Hymenoptera > Scelionidae > Telenomus > Telenomus remus. The sequence goes on from CM036338.1 coordinate 13,155,805, forward strand.
GAACCTACAACATCCAGGAAAGCAACGTTTTCGGGTGTACCGGTAAGAAATTATATTTAAGTATTAAAAACTTAAAGAACAGCTTGTTTTTCAACATAAACGATTATTTCAGACTGCAACTGCGACATCGGAGGATCCACCAGTCCCGTCTGCAACAAGACCAGTGGCCAATGTCCCTGTCAATCGCGAGTAACCGGTCTAAAATGTACAGAACCAATTCAAACCTACTACTTCCCTACCCTGTACCAGCTCCAATACGAAGCAGAGAATGGTCGCACCGAGAGTGGCAACCCAGTTCGGTACGGCTTCGAGCAGGACCTCTTCCCAGGTTTCAGCTGGAAGGGATACGCGATGTTTTCGAACCTACAGAACAAAATCATCCACGACATCGACATCGGCAAGTCCTCGCTGTACCGGATAATTCTACGATACGCGAATCCAAACACCGAGCCCTTCCTCGGCACCATCACAATCACTCCAGAGAACCCATCCGAGACCGAACAACCGTTCGATGTGCTGTTCAAACCAACGACAGAACCCTCGTTCGTAACAGTCTCCGGAATTCACGGCAAACCCTTTACAGTGGTAATGAACCCTGGTCGTTGGTCCATCACCATCGCAACCACAAAGAGCTTGTTCCTCGACTACTTTGTCATCCTACCACTCGAGTACTACGAAGCAACCATCTTGTCTCAGGACGTTACAATCCCTTGTGAAATCGAGTCCCAGGGACTGTGCAGACGGTTCGGGTACCCCTCTCTGGACAACTTCGACCTGGTTCTGGGCACTGGTGGTTACACGAACCGAAACAACGTGCGAAACCCACTGACAATCTATTCCGACGACGATGAGGCGCTGAAAGTTCTGAACGAGAATGAGATGCCACTGATAAGTGACCAACAAAACCCCATCCACTTCGAGCATCGGGTCACGAAACCCGGACCCTACGTGCTCGTGGTTAGTTATTTCACCGACAAAAGCAACCGTGGCGACGGCACAAGTAACGTCGCAGTGGACATCAACGGAAATGGAAAAGGAAAAGTGGTGTTCAACCATTGTCGATACACCACTCTGTGTCGCCAGGTGGTGACTGATGTTTACGGAAAAGTCGGCGTTTATAACTTGACTAGTAACTACGTGACCTTGATCCTGACTGCTGAGCCGGGAACAGTGGCTGCGATCAAATCAATCGCCGCAGTGCCACTGGACAAGTGGTCGATGGATTATCTCAAACCGACAACAGTTTGCGTTTGGTACAACGGCGAGTGTGTGCCAAGCACCTTCACCAGTACCGACGGCAAGAAGATCGAGATCGAATCGAGCGGCGAGGTGCTCAACGTCGGTTTAACAACCGTGCCAGAGATCTACGACAAGTCCGCGAGGTTCATCAAACTCAGCGAGGACAACACCATGATCGACGTCTCAGCGAAAATTCCCAAACCCCAGGACCATCCAGGCACTTCTGTTCTGGTGTTGCATTACTACCAGCCGCACTATCCTGAGTACGAGTTGAAGGTTCTCGTACAAAATGGAAAGTTTTACGACGCTAAAGTCGCTGTCCCACATTGTCCCAGTATCGATGGGTGTCGTAGCATCATCAAGCAGGCGGACGATGGAAACACTAATTTCCAGCTGGACGAAAATTTCGTCATTACGTTCAAGGTTGATGAGCCGCGGAGTATTTGGCTTGATTATATCCTGGTTATTCCATCCAACGAGTACAAACAGAATACATTGAAACGAATGAAGTTCGATCAGACGAAGGAGTTTATCAAGAAATGCGGTCAGAACCACTTTTATATTGACGTCAACGAGACTGGGTTCTGTCGAGACTCGATCTTCTCGTTGACTTCAAACTACAACAACGACGTGCTTTACTGCGACTGCGACCCCGAGGGGTCGACCAATTTCGAGTGCGACAAGTTCGGTGGTCAGTGTCCCTGCCTGCCCAACATCATTGGTAGACGGTGCGATTATTGTAAAACTGGATTCTACGGTTTCCCCAACTGTAAACCTTGCAATTGTCCGAGCGCGGCTTTCTGTGAACCGGAAACTGGTTTGTACCATCTTCTTTCTTCTAATCAGTTTTCCTTTCTTCTGCAGAAATAACTGGATTTTCAATTTTGTAGGAGAATGTGTCTGTCCACCAAGAGTGACTGGAGAACTGTGCGACCAATGTCAACCGGAACCTATGGTTACCACCCAATAATCGGTTGCGAGGAGTGCGATTGTTTCCCACAAGGTACAATTAACGGAGATGTCCAGTGCGACTTGGATAACGGAAACTGTAAATGTAAGGAAAACGTCGTGGGGAGACAGTGCGACGAGTGTCTCGCTGGTTACGCATACTATCCATACTGCGACCGGTGCAACTGTAACCTCGACGGAACCATCGACACAATTTGCGACCAGCAGACAGCCGAGTGTCATTGCAAACCAAATGTCCAGGGTCCTGCTTGTGATGTCTGCAAGGAGGGGACATTCGACTTGAGACAAAGCAACCGAAATGGTTGCAGCAAATGTTTCTGTTTTGGTAGAACACCCAAATGTTCATCTGCCCGACTTTATTGGACTTTCGTCTCAGACATGGCTGGATGGGGCTCGGTTATTCTTAGTGAGAAAACCATCGACTCGCCTACTCGTAAGTCAGACCTTGAATATTGATTTCCTTTCTATTTTGAATAATTAGTTGTACCTGATTTTGTAACTTTTCGCTTTTTTTAGTTGGTCCAGTTCCACCATCTCAGGTCAACGAAACAACAATTCTCATGGACCAGATTAACAGCAACAACGCAACTTATTTTTCGGCCCCAACGCCGTACTTGAACAAGAAACTGACGTCCTATGGTGGAAGTCTCAATTACACTTTTTACTATTCGCACAACCAGTACGGGAATGCTATGAATGAGCCAGACGTGATTCTCCAGGGTGGAGACATCACTCTCGTACACTACAGCGTCGAACAACCCTCGTCGTCGGAAAACTTTGAACAGTCAATTCAGTTGTTCGAGGACAACTTCCAAACTGTTAATAATCAACCTGCAACCAGGGAGCAAATGATGGTGGTGCTGAAAAATTTGCAACGGTTGTACATCAAAGCGACCTATTTTGAGTCGACAATTGTGGCGATGCTGTCACACGTGACGATGGACGTGGCGATGGAATATTCGTTCCAAGACGACATCCCAGCCACAAGCGTCGAGCAGTGCCAGTGTCCGCCCAATTACCAAGGATTGTCCTGCGAGGACTGTGCTCCTGGATACTACCGAGTCGATTCTGGCACTTATGGAGGACACTGCTTCAAGTGTCAGTGCAACGGACATTCCGATAGCTGTGACGTGGAGACTGGAATTTGTTTTGTAAGTTTAATGCAAAAGTTCGGGAATATGGGACCGAAAGTCAAAGAGTGTAAAACTAATGGGACGTATTTGAATTTTCAGGATTGCAAAAATGGAACAACTGGCGATCACTGTGAATTGTGCCAAGTTGGGTATTACGGAAATGCCACTATTGGAACACCGTCGGATTGTATGATTTGTGCCTGTCCTTTGCCAACGGAGTCCAACAACTTTGCAACTGGATGTGAAGTCAGTTGCAATTTAACACACTTTTGGACAACAATTTATTGAATTATTGAATGTCTTTAAACTGTATCATTCTTTTCTGTGTCCTCGTAGGTGAGCGATGACGGAAACAGGATCAGTTGCGATTGTAGACCAGGTTACTACGGAGCTCTCTGCGAGTACTGTGCCGCAGGTTACTACGGAGAACCAAGTATCCCGGGCGACTCCTGTAAACCGTGCGAATGTTCTGGGAACATCGACACAAACGAGATTGGGTCATGCGACTCGCACACCGGCGAATGTATGCACTGTCTGAACAACACCTACGGTTCCGCTTGCAACCTCTGCGCTCCGGGATACTTTGGTGATGCCGTGGGAAAGAAGGACTGTCAGAGCTGCCTATGCGACCGTTGCGGCATGGACTACTGTAACAATTACGACGGCATTTGCGAGTGCAAACAGAACGTTGTTGGCGAGAAATGCGACCGCTGCCTTGAAAATCATTACGGTTTCAAAACTTGCGACGGATGCAGAAGCTGCAACTGCGGACTGGCTTCCGAGAGTGCACAGTGCGATGACGATTCTGGACAGTGTATGTGCAAACCAGGAGTCACTGGAAGGACCTGCGACAGGTGCATCGCAGGATTTTGGAATTACGGACCTGATGGATGCACATGTAATTTTTTCTTTAATACAGTGTGTTATTTTATGATTTGAGTATGTACTTAATTTGATTTTTTGTTAGCTTGTGGTTGCAATACTGGATACTCGATTGGTGCGTCCTGCGACACCCTTACTGGCCAGTGTAACTGTCTTCCGGGAGTGATAGGAGAGAAATGTGACCACTGTCCACCTCGTTGGGCATTCACTGCTGAAAGGGGTTGCTTCGAGTGCGATTCTTGCACTGACAATCTTTTGGACACCACTGACGAACTTTCTTATCAACTTGATCCTGTGTTCGAGAAGTTTAATGTAGTTAATTTTAAAATTTGAAAATTATTTGTTTTTTGATAAAGTAAAAGTCTTTTATTCGTTCAATCATTTTTTCCCTATAGTCTGGAGCCGAACAAAACTTTACGACTCAACGACTCAAGTACACAAACGACACTCTGAACGAATTGTCACCAAAAGTGAGTCTGCTGGATCCAAGCCGAGTGATCCTAGTTCCGATTCAGACCAAGGTGGAGAACTTGGCAGTTCGAGCTTTGAATTTGAACCGATACTCGAATTATTTGAAAGAAAAAAGTAACGCCTCGATGATCAAGGGCGAAGAAATGTTCGACGAGATGAGCGAGATGCACGAAAATACAATCAACGAGATGTATTCCGCCAGCGGGGTTGTCCAGAGGATCAATTTACTGGTTTCTAGTATGCAACGAGGCCATGGTGCTCAACTTGGCGACGCCCTCGATGAGGCCAACGATATCCTGACGGCTATCAAGCAAGTGTCGTTCACCGACCAACGGGACATGGCGACCGACAAGTCGCAAGTTGCAAATGTGCTAGTTGAGACGATGTTGGAGAGCTACCAAGTTCCCGTCGAGAACCTTAACGCTTCAACGAAGCTTGTCGAGTCGAAGATCCAAAATTTCACTGCCAAGATCGACGACTTGGATGAAATAGTCAGGAAGGCAAACAAGCTCGCTGAGGAGGTGGAAATTTTGAACTTGGAAAATGGAGATGCAGTGGAGGTAGGAAATATTGGCACTGTGAAAAACGCCTCGTCAGAAGCCAAGGAGTACTTGGACGATGGCGAAAAGATGAACGAGCAATCTGAAAAGTTGTTGGATAGTATTGACTTGGACCTTCTGAATTTGAGTAATTAACAATTTTATTTTCTAATCATTTTGAAGGGGTTTTGATAATTAGTATCTGATTTGAAAAAATAAAACATTTTTAGGAGAGGATGATAGCAGTTCAGCTCCGACCCAACTGAACGAGACGATCTTCCAAAAAGATTTACTGATCAAAGAAGTTTTGGACAAGGTTCCCGCTGCGATTGAACACGCAAAGATATTGCACGCCAGGTCAGAGGACATTGATGACCAGTTGTACGAGACAAGAAGAACTGAAGCGGTCAGAGCTGTCACCGCTCATCAGGCCATTTTAGATGCGATCAATAACGGAGTCAATGATACGATGATAGCGGACGCTGATAACCAAAATGCTACGCGAATGGTACGTTACTGAAATTGCAAAATGATCTAGAATATAACATCATTTTTGTAAATTTCACGTTGGAAACTTTATCATCAACTTCATTTTACAGTCTGACGGATTGAGAGAACGAGCTGATACTTTGTATGGCAATTACCTGACGTTGATCAACGACATCAACATCTCGCGAAGTAAGCATGGGCCTCTGACGAGACGTTTGAACGACACCATTGCAGAGGTCGGTTCTATGAAGAACAAAACTGCTGCGGATTCTGAAAAATTAGACAGCATAAACAAGTACGTATTCAGTCCCAATAAAATGTTTGTATAAGACAACAAGTCACGTTGCAATAAGTCACGTTGCCACTTTTGTGTAATTTTCAGGAGCTTGGACAGTTTGTCGACGAACCCCGAGTCGTCGATTTTCCAACAGGCTTCGGATAACGCTGACAACGTACAGTACAAGATACAGAGGATGAAAGATCACCTGAACGAAATAACTAGCGGTGTTTCAGAAAATTTGAATGTAGCGAAACAGTTGTCAACGAACGCTGCCAATTACAAGGGCGACATTTCACAGATGAACAAACATTTGGACACGTTGAATCGAGTCACGCCGAACATTTCTGAACTGTTGGACAATTTGGAACAGTCCGAGAAAAGAATCGATATTGTTCGCGATAAATTGCACACGAAAATCAACAATTTGAAAGATCAAGTTGATCGGACGCGAGAGATGGTCAATCAGATCAAAACCGGCCTTACGTTTTACCGAAACACAACACTCGAACTCAAAAAACCCGACAGCCATTCTTCGCTTATCACATCCAACGAGTTTTCTGTCTACTTTAAAACTAGCAAACCTAGTGGGCTAGTGTTGTATTTGGGCAAGGAAGAGCAAGAAGAACCTGGCCGAATGGTAATAATCCAAAATGAAGAACAAAATGTTCAATGTTATTTATAATATTAATTGAAAATTACTTCAATTGAAACCAACTCGAAACTTTACAGAAACGAGCGAACGCATGGCAAACGCAGAATGAATTCATGGCTCTTATGATCGAAAATGGATACCCAGTTTTGATATACGATTTCGGTTCGGGACCAGTTGAACTTGTCAGTGATAAATTCGTGTCAGATGACAAATGGAGACAGGCAATCGTCGAAAGGTAATTGACTAGCTGAATTTACAATTTGATAATTTACAATTCTTTTTCAATGCTATTATTTTGTTGTATAGGACTGGACTGAATCTCAAGATTAAAATCCGCGAACAAAAAGACGATGGAACGGACGAATACTTTATAAAAGAAGGAATCATAAACGGACATGCTATATTCAATGTGGATCCAAAGCAAACGAAACTGTTCGTCGGTGGAATACCACCGTCGTTCCAAATTCCTGAGGTCATTAGTTACTCGCCCTTCGAAGGATACATGGAAGAACTCGTGATTGACCACGTTCCAGTTTCGTTCTGGAACTTTATAAACGGTGCCAATAACAGACAAGGCGTTTCAGAGAGGGATACGTTAATCGCTGAGCAATTAACCACCGGACTCAGATTCCACAGACCTGGTTACGCAGCTATCAATGCGTCTACATTACAGCCTGGCAAAATGTTCTTTATTAAATTTGAATTCACGACTTTCGAGGCGGACGGACTGTTGTTCTTTGTAGGCAAGGACCGTATGTTCTTCTCATTGGAGATGAAACATGGTCATGTAGTTTATCGATATAGCTTGGGCAAAGATGAGGTTGCTATCAAATCCAAGGAGAAGTACAATGATGGCAGACGTCATACTGTCGAAGCTCTTAGAAGTGAAAGAACTGGTACAGTTTCGCGAATATAGTAATTCTTATGATTCTAATAAGTTATTAGTTATAATAATTTATCATTTTTTTGTTTAACAGGCAAGTTGACAATTGACAAGGACAAGGTAAAAACTGGCGAACTAGCAGGTAGCGAAAAATCTTACAGAATCAAAGCGCAAAGGTTCTACTTCGGAGGGTTCCCTAAGGATGTCAAACCCAAGAGCCCGTCAGTTAGCAGGATCGGTTTCGATGGCTGTATCTACGATGTTAAAATTAACAATAACGAGATGGATCTTAGTAATAGTGATCAGTCCTACAGAGTCGAACCTGGTTGTCCTGAAAAGGTGACACGATTATTTTTCAAATCATTGGTTGTAGAGTTTTCATTAGAAATAACGTTTTAATGTTTTTTCAGATCTCAACATTTGTATCCTTCGATGAGAACAAACCAGGTTACGTCAAGTGGCCAAACATTTCAATATCAAACAACTACCAGGTGAATCTCAAGTTCAAAACCACCGAGAAAAACGGTGTGTTATTCGTTGTGGAAAAAGACGGCGATATCAGCGCGTTGACCCTCAACGACGGTCATTTATTATTTGACAGTCAGGGAGAAACCCTGTGGTCCAAATCTGCGACCAAATACAACGATGGCGAGTGGCACGTCGTCACAGCGAACCACAATGAACAAAATCTCAGACTCGAGATTGAATCCGACTTAGAATCTTACGGCACGGACTCAAATCCACCTACGCTGCACTTCCTCTACGGCACAATGTACCTCGGTGGTGTTCCTGAGAGTGTGCGAAGTGCACATTCGAACAAAAACTACGAGCCTTTTGTGGGACAGATCGGTGATGCTACTTTCAACGGAGCTGTTATTAACTTTGCTGACTTTTCTGAGCGACCGAACGCTCAATTGGGTTCTTCAGAGAAACAAGGTATTTATAAATACATAAAAGAAAGAATACTTTTTTCTATGTTAGTTTTGTAACATAATATTTCAAATTCAATTGTAGAAATAGTAGACGGAGATATTGATACGTCGGAGATAGACAAAACGAATGTCATAGAAGAGGATGCTAGTTCGGAGTATCCTAACAGGAAAGGCAAGGAAGACGATGAAAAGGAACCAGTAGATTTGGATATGAAACCTGCTGTTACTACGACTGTGGCACCAGCAGAAACTGTGGATGGTTGTGCTTTACCTTACTACCCACAAGCTGATCCTGAAGTTGGACAGGCGCTGAGATTAGGTAGCTGCGAATGATACAAGTTAATTATTATTTTCCATAAAAAATGAAGTAGAAAACAATGAACGTGTATTGAATTTCAGGAACAATGAAGAACAGTAGGTTGGAGTACAGTAATCTAAGAGGGAATTATAGAGACGGTTATGCGTTCCAAATTGACATCAAAACGATGACTGACGAAGGTGTGATATTCTATGCCGATCAAGAAGACGGCAACGATCTCGTCGCACTTTACATGAAGAATGGACAGGTGAGATATTTGAATCATGACCATACACAATGTTATTCTGTTTTTCAATTTTTTTTTATTTGTTATCGAAACAAGTAGTACAAGAATAAATGTTCTCTTTGTATTAAAAATAGTCAACTAATGTTTACAGAGCTTGATTCGCAAGGTGGTAATGAGTAAAGCTAATTTTAAACATCAATTTCATCTGATTACAGATTCATTATGCCTTTGATTGCGGAAACGATCTTATAATTGTTAAAAGTCGCTGGAAGGTCAACGATTATCAGTGGCATACAGTTCTGTTTAAACGAGAGAGTAATTTCGGAGAAATTCTAATCGACGATCATCCGTCGAACAATTACTCGTCGGAGACGGAGTGTCGCACCGACATCGCGGCACCGTTCTTCGTCGGGGGCGTTTCAAGAAGCAAAGCTCAACGAGTCTTAGATAGAATTGTAAGCTGTTACAGATTATTTACAACAATTAGTTACAACAAAACTGATTGGAATATTTTTCTTAGGGAACTAACAAACCGTTTGCTGGCTGCGTCAAAGACTTTACGATAAACGGCGAACCAGTTGGAAAACCAACTGCTCAAGTGGACGTGATACCATGCTCGAAACGTATCGAGCCAGGCTTATTCTTCTACCCAGGAAACGGCAGCAATTACTATATCGCAGGTACAATGTTGATGAGATCGCTCATCTGAGTATTTGTTTATCTTCCAACTAAAGCATTTTGACAATTAACTTTTTATAATTGCAGATGACGAGTTTGTAATAAAACAGAAGGTAGATGCTCAGCAGAAGAATGGAACTCAGATGAGTATTGTAATGGAAATTAAACCTCGCAGTGGGTCAGGTCTTTTGTTCGCAGTACATTCGAAACACAGTTATGTGGTTTTGGAGATGATTAACGGAACGGTTAGGCTCGTTATTAAGAGCAAACACAACATGGTGGAAACCATGCCCGAACCTTCGAAGCCAATTACATTGTGCGACGGAAAGTGGCACACGATTCGAGGCAAGTGAATTATAATATTTAATTATATAAATTTAACAAATAATTAATATACAAAGTTGGACGAATTATTAACGTTGTTAACATTGTGTGTTTAGCAATCAAGAACAAGAAATCAGTGGTTTTGATGGTGGATTCGGATGTCGCGTTGGGTATTAATGGAAGATCATTACTTGTTTCTACCAATGACCCGCTGTACATTGGAGGTCATCCAGATTTAACTAACTTAGAAGGCAGCATTTCCAAAACCCAGTTTGTCGGCTGCATCAAGAAAATCTTGATTCATTCTAAAGAAATCAGCTTCAACCAGAACCGCGGCTACGGTCAGGTCCTCACTGATGTATGCCCGACCATGTAAACGGGACATTTTTTCAAGCAATCCTGAGCAAAACCTCGCGGAATTCGACCCAAACACATTTCAACTCTTTCAGTCACTTTTTACGTACTTTTTTACATCGCTTCGAAAATCAATCAAGCATTTTGCTCATAATTGCACACTAACAATTGTATACTTTTTTGTAAAAAAATCAAACATACTTTTTGATAAATAACAATGTTTTTTAATAAAAACTGGAATTTCATTTATTCCTTCTTCTTCAAATTTTTGAAATAGATTACTGAAATCATGACACTGGAGCTCAAAGTTGCCGAGATGATGAAGTTTGTCAGCAAAATCGCGTCGCCTGAATTTATCCATATCGTAAATAGTCGTGCTGAAAAAGAATAAAAAACGTATCAATTCGTTAATCGCAATTTCTATTTTTAGTGACTGTCACTCACAAATGTTATTATGACAAACTTACTGATATTAGTCAACGTTGAAATAAACCAGGTTAAAATTGAGACCGAATCGGCGTTCCTTGCTCGTAAAATTAATGACAATTGAGCTATTTTTCCTGAGGCTGATATCGGTGTACATAATGGCTAGAAAGAGAAGTTAATTTAGCCCAGTTTAAAGTAAATTATTTTGACATTAAAAAATATTTAAATCAGGAAAACATACTGCCATAAAGGTGAGGACGTATTTTGGCACAATTTGTTTCAAAAATAAGATAAAAAGTACAAAGTACAGAATTGTGAAGACCACTGTTCTTTTGTTGATCGCCCCCATGTATTTAAAAACCAAAAATAAAATTATGTATTGTTGTGATAAAAGCACTGGATACTCCATGTAAGACAACAGCGAATAACCGTTTGTGAAGTTGTAGCTTGTCATTACCGTATAGCTGAAAGTAAACAAACATTATGTAACAACCAGAGATTGCAAAAGATCGTCAAGTTTATTACACGGTATAAAACAATGCTATTTACCTGGTTAGTTCTAAAAATAAACTGAGCATTGATAATCCTTGCACTGATTTCACTTTGGCGAGATTCATAATTTGAGGGATTTTTTGGACGAAACACATGCCAATTGTGAAGATACTTATCAAGTCCAAGAAATACTGCATCCCCGTCGATATTGCCATGATTATTTTTTATTTATTTATTATCTTTTGTAGAATAAAATTCAATAATCAAAATAAATAATCGCGAACAAAATATTTGTCATTTGACAGTAGTTAATGAGTAAAATTACAAAATATCAAGTCCGATAATGATGTTTAGTAGACGAAAACAAATTGAACAATTAACATTTTATCGTATGACGGACGATTTTTATATTACAAAACGAGAAGTCGTGGCCAAACGCAAAAACTAGTCAGTAGGGGAACGCAAGACATAACCTTACGATTTCAAATTGCGGGCACTGTAAAATTTGACATTTGTCGCACATGCGCGTTAGGGAACAAGTAAAAATGGAGCAGAAAGAGGTTATGAAGCTGTCAAATGATTGTTGCGATGTTGTTGCGAGACAACAATAGTTTCATTGCTACATTTTTGATTTTTATTTACAAACAAAAAATGTTCACTGTTTTTAAAATACAAAAACCGTCAAACGCACGAACAAGTTTACATCTAAACTCTGCTTTTGACTATGAAAATTGTGTGTTTACAGAATTTCAATCTGTTTGTGTTAATTAGAAAAACAATATTGTTGTTTGTGCGTTGTGTCATTGTATGATTCGCTTCACGTTTTCAACCGATTCTGAACAAGGTAAACAAACAAATCAAACACGTTATCGTCAATGAATAAACGCGATAATTAATTGCATTGTTGTTTTTTTTTCAAATTATAAACAAGATGTATTCCGAGTGGACTTCTCTCAGCAATCTGATCCAGCAAGGCTCAGAGGAGACACAAAGTGTATTGGATAAATTCGGTCCAGGAGTTGGCAAAGATGTTGCACTGTCAATTGTGCGTTCGCTAGCAGCAAATCTAGGAATCACACAAGCAGCTGAGCCAAGTCCTTTGAACACCGATCGAGAAGTGCAATGGTGCATGGAAGTGATCTGCTACGGCCTGTCCCTACCGCTGGTGGAACACGACACAGTTCGAGACTGCGTCAACGTTTACTGCGAATGGCTCACGGCTCTCTACTCATCGGCAAAAATCTCCGTACCCAAACCAATAGTCGATGATCCCAATTTTTATGCCAGAAAGATCATCGGTCATTTCCACAATTTGTTCGTCCCCAGACGCGGCGAAGGTAACAAAACGAAAAACGATAATTGCACTCCAGTATGAATCCTGGAAATGTAGAACTTCCAAAAATTGTTGACTTCAAATTTGCATTCAGTCTGTTTTTATAACTATAACAAAACTGGAAAATTGATCTGCACTAAAATTGATCCTCTTTCTTTGTAGTCTGGCCATTTTTGTATCAGGATTTAGGTAATCTATCTGATTCTTTATTAACAACTTTCTTCTTCCCTTCCTTTCTTTCTTTCTCTCTTTTGTTTATTGAAAGTAACTGTTTTTTAAATTATTTTTTCGTTATTGTAATTATTGGTTTGTAAACAGGTGTGGATACAATCAACAGACAAGCGGTACTCTGTCATAGAGTTCTAAGAACGTTGCAGCAGGTGGCACGAGGTCCAGTGCCACTCGAGAGAGAAACTTGGCAAAGTTTGTTGTTGTTTTTGATTGGAATCAATGACGCTTTATTAGCACCACCTGCGGTCAGAGAAGATGCCGGAGAACAACTTTGTGAACGAGTTCTCGGGGTTCTTTTAGAGGTTTGATTTCAATAAAAATATATTTCCAAAAACAATGTTGTAAGGCTAGAAACATATTTTGTACTCTTTGATACTAAAATAATGTAATATTTGTAGGTTTGGCTGGTAGCCTGCGAAAAAAATTTTCCATCTCCGCCTCTATGGAGAACTTTGAGGGAATCATGTCTGAGGTGGCGACACAGACTGGCCTTGATCGAACAATGGAACAGAGTTTGCTTAGCACTCACCGCAAGATTATTACAGATCATGTACGGTCCAATGTTCCCCGAACTCAAAATAAGTAAGATTCGAACCATCTCTGAAATGCTATCCAAGTAGAAACAAAATACTTACAAAAACTTAAAAAATTAATTTTATCAGGCGAAGAGGATGGAAATCTGGTTCCACCTACAATGACAAACGAAACAGTGGCTCAAGCTTGGTACCGACTCTTAAGAACCATCGGTGACCCCATCGACCTTTGTCGACCAACAGTCATCTCTCATACGCAAGCTTTTTTGCAGTATGCCATCTCAAGTTCAAACATCGTTGATCCTTGTCAACATGCCTGTTTACAAAACCTGCCGAACATTTTCCTCAAGGCCATCAAAGGCATTGCAGGCCAAGTGGACGCATTTTTAGGTACTGATTTTTTATTGGTTGATTTACTTATAAGAACATAGAAAGATAAAGCCGGTTGCACAGACACTGGGCGATGAAAATTTCGTGCACGCTCGCACTATTTCACATGGTATGGTGATGGTTTGCACGCGAATGATGACCTGTTTTAGGAATCTCCCAGGCGTCTTGTTGGGAGGAGTGCTGCGTCACGAGCGTTTCTTCTGGCGTCGGCGGCGGTGCATTCAACGACAAAATTAGTAGTAAGGATCAACCACAGCCATCACCGACGCCCCCGACGCAACGCAGACTCGCAAAAAGTTTCAGTGTCACACCCTCTGCTGTCACCAAGGGTATCCAAGCACTGTTCATACAATTTTCACAATTGCATCCTAGTTTTTTTCAGTTCTTAAGTTTCTTCAAATCAATTTGTTTTGTTGAATGTACATAAAAAACTGCAACGTAACTTGAAACTATTTTCAATGTTTACTTTCTCTTACTTGCATGATCTTATTTAATATGCATTTTGGGAACTTGGTAGCGTCTTGTACAGACTTTAAAGTGCGACTTTCTTCAGTTTTATATTCTTGTTTTGTTTTTAGTTTTGATATTGTTATTCAGCTAGATTTAAATTGAACGAAATGTTTTAGGAATCCCCAAAGCATCTTTGATCGGTCTCACGACAAGCCGTATCACTAGTACACCTTTGCCGATACCGTCTAGTTCAGGACCTTCCTCTACTTCGAGCACTACTTGTTAGTAAATCAAAAATTCCCAAAAAAACAATTTTTAAACTACAAACGTTTAATAATTGACATTTGATTTTAAATTTAGCCATGATTTCTCTTGGACAAGATGTAAGACCACCGTTAGCTCCGGGACGGCCAAAGTGTAATTCCATCTTACATCTTTTTGGCGAGTGGCTTTTCGAAGCTGCATTTATTGGTACAGAGGGATGGTCGCAAGTTTTACCACGTAAATATAAATTCTAATCAGTGATTTAAATGATTTTTGGATAAATAATTAACGATTTTTTCTTTGTATTTTGTAGAACCTTCAGGTGCTTCCAAACGTCCATCTTCAGTTTTAATCGACGGTCCAAACTCGCTGCAAGAACCGAGTGTTGAGTCACAATCATCGTTGAGCATCGACCGATACGAGTCAGGAAGAGCTGAAGCTATCGGTGCTCTTTGTCGAATTTTCTGTGCAAAAAAAACTGGCGAGGAGATCTTACCAACTTACTTGGCTCGATTTTACCAAGCTATGCAGTATGGTCTTAAAATTAGAGAGGTGAAATATAATTGTTCAATTACAATACAATTATAATTGAACGTGTTCATTGTAAATCAATGTAAATCAATCAACTGTTATAGAATCGAGAATGCAGTGAAACTCTGGCAAGTATTTTGTCTAACTCAGCGGACTTGTTCCGGTTGGATTTGGATGGAGTGCAAGTCCTTGTACCTGCTATTTTATCTGCTCTAGAACTTGTTTTGCCTGACAAAGATGTGAAATTAAAATTGAACGCTGTTACGAAAACTGAACTGAGAAGAGCGTCTATCCATCTGTTATTGTCGCTATTGGTTTTGCCACTACATTTTCAAGTAAGATTTATGACGTCAAAAATTGTTGAAATATTAAGATCGTTTAAGGTACAAAATCATAATTTGTTTCAGAATCTTATGATACGAGACTTGCCAACGATGAATAACATCAATGGCGAAAAACATCATCTGACTTTTGCACAGTTAAAACCAAGATTAATGAGCTTGCTTATTAATGCTCTGAGAGTGGAGACGGATCCTCAGAACACTCATATGCTTTTAGGTTTCAATAATTATTTCGAATACTATTTACTAAAAGCAAAGTTAAATTTAAGTAGAAACAAAATATATAAACATTTTCGAACTTTTCAGGTGGATTACTGTTAAGCGTTCAAGATTCAGCAACTGCTGAAGAGTTGGAACAAGTAACACAACCTGACGTAATCTCGAATGACGCACCAAACTTCTTCTCTTCTGGTAACAATTTGATTAAAGAATGTATAATCTATCAATGCAATACATTTCACGAGCAATAATGTTACAATGGTTGGCGCACTAATTTTGCAAATTCAGAAGCCACATTGTTGCTTGTCTCATCAGCTTTTTTGTTGAAGAATTTGTTGTTCTTCATGTTTTACATTTGTGCAGCGTTGATTTTTTGTTTGTGTACTCCATTTATTGTTGAAATTCATACGTCATTTGGTCACCGCTTTATAGCTACCTACGATTCAGCCAGTCAAATGAGCTTTTCGAGTGACCTGCGATCACTTGGCGATGCATCTGATATCAGCACCACAATGCAAGAGGAGAGTGTTGCTTCTGGTAATAACCAAAACCAGTTTCAACTACTTATTACAAATCATTTAAAATACTTGGCATAAACTTCGCTTTTTTTGTTTAGCACCAGATACAAAGTTTACTCAACGAAATTCTAATTTTTAAGTTTCATAAAATCAAAACTTTCGATCTTTACAGATTCGGCTTACGCATTGTTCGTTACAGCAACAAATCTTATTTGTCATCGATTAACATTGTCTTGGAAGTCCGATCTTAATATATCCCTAGCAGCTTTGGAAATATTGTCAGGGTTAGCTAGAACACGTATTCGTGAAACAGGTTCTTAATTATTTCTTTGATATCTTTCTAGTTTTTTATTGACTTAGACTGCAAATTTAACAAACGTTCAATAAAAAATTGTAGACGTTTTGGAGTGTAAACGAGCTGTAAAACGGTTGTGCGATTACATTACAAGCCAATGCTGGAGACCACCTCCTGCTCATTCCAAGGACCTTCATTCTTCCATCGTAGCTGCATTTTCGTGCCTAACTACTTGGTTGACTGCTCAACCACAACTCCTCCAGGTAGGCGTTTTATTAGTTCATTTTTTGTTTACCTCTTCAAACTAGTTTTCTTAATTACTTATTTTAACAGGATAAAGACTGCTTAATAACGGTATTAGAAGTCGTAGAACTTGGTGTATCAGGTACAAAGAGCATAGGCAAACCAGGAGAACCAGTCAAAATGAAGGACGAAAAAGAATTAAAACCAGCATCGATGAGAGTTAGGGATGCTGCAGATGCTCTTCTAACTATTATTCTCGAGCAGGTATATAAGATAAAACAAGTTATTCATTTGAATTCAATTAGAATTTACTTTTACTTAATCTAACAATTTATTCATCTTATCAGGTTGGATATTTTCCAAGCGCCTGCGGAGCACAATCACTGTCATCGCTAGTAGACGAGGTTTCTCTCTTGAAGCACTGTAACAGTTGCCCTGGTGGTCGAGTGGCAAGACAAAGTGCAGTTGAGAGATTTCGTTATTTTGTCGCAGAAAACTCGACTATTCTAGCTTTGCTTGAGGAACCACTCGGGAACGACCAGGATCCTCAGCCAACAGTAACGGTTCTGATTCGAGGTCCCCATGGCCGACATGCTTGGACCATGCAACTTAGACATCTTCCTAGACACAAGTCCAGCATCCGAAGTGTCAACAATAATCCTGGCCGACCTTTACCGCTCAACGAACCGGTTCCCCAGACAGATTACAAACCAAAATTCTTCCCCAATAACATCGACAAGATTCCTCATTGTAAAGTGTCAGTATATAATTCGTTTAACTTTATGTATTCTTATTTGTGAATGTTTCATTATTAAATATTGATGTTTGAATAATTGTCGGTTACAGAGACGAGTCGATTCCAAGTTTGGATACAATAATGAACGACAACAACAACCTGAAGAACGATTACCAAGCTCTGTCCAGTTGTTTGGATCGTCAAATCGGTCTTGAGAGCAAAACAAATGAAATAATAGACAAGGAACTGGATAAGAGAACAATCGAAGAGTGCAACCCACCGCAGATTTGTCACGAGTTTCAAACTGCCAGATTGTTTTTGAGTCATTTTGGATTTTTGAATCTCGAATACAAACAAACCGATGATTCTTCTATCGGCGGCCTGCTCGCTTTGGATCCAACCTTACCAGGATTTTGTTCGGATTTGGAAGGATTGGATCATATCAGTCCAAGGACTTGCGACACCGTTCATGTCTTTTACGTCAAGTCTGGACAGAAAAGTGCTGAAGTTATATTAAACAATGTTGTGAGTATGGTTCTTAAGCAACAAACACGTTTCATTCCCTGTTGATCAAGTTGAAATTAAATTTTCGTTGTTGGAAATTTGCAGCTTCACGACAGTAACGTTTCGCCATATTTTATGGAGTTTTTGAATTCTCTCGGTTGGCCAGTTTCTGTTGCTTCACACGCTGGTTGGACAGGTCATGTGTCCACGTCCTGGAAATCTACAACTACTCAAGTAAACGTTCCAACTGTCGGACAGAGTGATCATGGTGGTGCTTTGTACAATGGGAATACACACCTTTTGTACTGGGCTGATGTGAGTTCTGAGATCGCTTTCCTGGTGCCAACGAGGAACACAAATACAGCAGTTGATAATGCAGAAGATGGGGGAAATTATAGCGATTCCAGTAGTAGCAACCCATGTTAGTTTCAAATTTTTCTTTGAAATAGTCAAATTTTTACTGGTAGCATGATTTCAAATTTAATAATTGATTGATGCATGGTTTAATGATTTACAGCATGGTTCGAACGAAGTGCAAGTGAATCAATCGGTAGCAGATCGAATCATCCAACAAACCAGTCAAGAACTATGTCTTTGGACTTGGAAAAGCAGCCGTCAAGTTTGGAATCTGCAAACTCGAACACACCTGGAAATGATCCTGTTAAACCGAAAAGAACCCAGAAAAATATGCTTCCTCTACAGACTGACAGCAAAATCATGATCGTCTGGCTTGAAAGCTTAGATGATTATGTACAATTTCCAGTTGGTAAGTTATGAAATACAGGATTGAATCGAATTGAAAGTTATAAGGTATGCGAATGAAAGCTGTATTTTGTACTTTGTAGATGAGATACTGAATTATACAAATACTGGACTCGAAAGTGGTCGCATAGTTCAAGCATCGGATGTACAGATTATATTTTTGCAACCATTGGCGAGCGGACTGATTCGAGTCAAATTGCAAGGACCTATTTCAAAAATGAATTTGGCAACGCCACTAATTGATGGCATGGTTGTTTCTCGTAGAGCTCTAAGCTCTCTGGTGAGACAAACGGCTTTGAATATGGGCCGACGAAAACGATTGGAAAATGACAGGTAATTCATGTTATATTTATTCATTTATTGATTGAAAAAGAAATCAAAAATTTTAATTCGTTTTATCAAAGAATTTTGTTTGATCCTTTTCATTTGAATTCTTTCAGTTACCATCCGCCACATGTAAGGAGACGACTGAAAATTCAAGACATGGTTCAAAAATACCGCAAAAATTTGTCACAGCCGGAACTGCTGACTCTTTTGTTCAACAGTACACCGATGTAAACCAAAATCACGTCTTTAATATATTTTTAAAACGATTTTTCATTGTTAAACTATAATAGCATGTATCTTATATATTATTTAAAAACCAGTTGATTTTATACATTAATTATCATTAAGAAAATATATTAAAAATTGCAAAAACAAACATCTTGATGCACTTCTTTATCATGCGAGTGACTACATTACCAACAGGCACAGGAAGGTTTGTTTTATTAGATTTTTTCTCTGCCCCCTCTTTGCGCTTCGCTTCAATAATAGTCCATCGCGAACACCAGCAAATGCCACTATTGGCAATCAAAACCGTGTCGGCGTTTTAATTTTTATGCCGTTATTAGTGTTTTTCCACGATCAATGTCTACTTCCTTGCTGAGAGCAACCATACTGTCGTGATTTAAAATAGTTATCAAAAGCACTGAGTCTACAATGGCCCAAGTTCGTTACACGCGGAATCTCTTCCTACGTGGAATAAGCATTATTTATTTGTTCGCATTTCTAGGATTTTACATCCAAATTCCAGGTAAACTTTATTCGGTTGGACGATTTTTTTGTTTCATAACGAATATTCGTTTACAGTTAAAAGTTTAATACAATATTGAACACTGCTTGTAATCAAAGTTTCTCTGAGATTTCTTACAATTTATATCGCTTGTAAAAAGTTACATTATCGCTTGTGCGCGTCTTCAATACTCAAGATAATTACATTTTTCTCTATGAAATGTTGAACAATAATAATTTGTAAAAGTTAATACCATGTTTTTGTACTTAGTTATGTTTTACTTAACTTTTGAACTTGAATTTGAAATTTTATTAGGCCTCTATGGCGACAATGGCATTTCACCGGCACGTGTGGTATTGGATCTCACAAACAACAAAGCGTTATCCCAAAAACTTGTCCAGAAACCAACCCTCTTGTGGTTCGCACCACATTTGGGTTTGAATGTTGAATACATGCTCGATCTCATAGCTTTATGTGGAATTATGATCTCTTTTTGCGGGTAAGATCTTAGATTCTTAACAAAAAAACTGTATAACGTAATTTGCAAAAAATCTAACTCATATTTTTAATTTTGTAGCTTCATTTCGCAGAAGTTTTGCAACTCCTTCATGTTTGCGACACTCTGGGCTCTGTATTATTCTTTGTACCAAATCGGACAAGTTTTCATGTCATCCCAATGGTACGTAAACAAGTTTAGTTTTCATTTATTATTCTTCCTTTTACAAAATTAAATAAATATAACATACCGACATAAAACTGAGTAAAAATTTTGATTATATAATATTCTAATTACGTCTAAATATTATACATATGTCAAGGAGTTTGAGATACGTAAACTGGTAATGGTGCATCTGTGTACTAAAAAACATATTACCACACAATACACTATCAAGTTATTGATGTATCGTTTTTCAATGTCACATTTTTTTCAAACTGTATTTAAAATACTAGTATTTTTTTATCAATAATGATGATGCTTTCTTTCAAGGGACGAACTTTTACTTGAAACTGGCTTCCTTTGCATTTTCATCGCGCCCTTTTGGTATTCCAAATTTGAAAAAAAGAATTCGCCCAGCGATCCTGTGACTCTTTGGGCTATTCGTTGGCTATTTTTCCGGTTACAGTTTTCTACTGGGATAGTTAAACTGGCTTCAGGTTGTCCTCTGTGGTGGAGTCTGAAAGGTAAATTTATTTATTGCTCAAAACAGATATGCAAAATAATAGAACCATTCATTTTTTAACACGTTGTACTTTGTTTTTAGCTCTCACTGTTCATTTCGAATCAATGGTCCTTCCATCATACTTCGCCTGGTATGCTCATTTGTTACCAGTGTGGTTCCTGAAACTTGTTCAAATTCTTACTATGTACACGGAGATCGTTATCCCATTTTTGTTCTTCTTCCCGAACGCGTTTGTTCGAGTCGTCGCCTTTTGCTTCCAGGTATTTTATTAATATTAACAAATTTAAATGAAATGAAATTATTATGGACTATGTACTACATCATTCTAATGTTTGCTTTCAGTTGTTCCTCCAACTAAACATCATAGCTACAGGACACTTCGGTTACGTCAACTTTTTGATCATTTGCTTGAGCATTGCGTTGCTTGATGATGACTTTTTCTACAGGCGTAAGAAAAATGACTCGTCAATAATCCGATACATCCTCGTTGCAAGTATCGTCTACACTGGTCTGTTCGTCTATGGGATCCAACTTTTCAAACTGCGCCTCACAGAAAATTGGACTATTGAATCTGAAATGGGTAAAACATATTTTTTAAAGTCATGCATCCTTTCTTTCTCTGATGGCTATGAGAACCAAACCGTAGTTGGGTTTCTCGTATGCCAGGACAGTACAAAAATCATACATAATAATGTCGAGCCCGGTGTGTATCCCCTCCCAACTAAACATAACCCCACAGACACAATACAAACAAACGAATCGCAAGATCCAAGTCGTATCTGGCATCAAGAGTTATTACAAGATTCATTTTTAAATTGTTTGGATTTTAGGAATAACGAAGAGACAGTTTGATCACCTGCTCTCACGAGTACTGCCGATTGCTATTTACATTGCAATGTCATCTCTTGGCATCACAGTTGCGAGAGCTGTAACCAATTCGATATTTTCGAACAAAAATGCAGTCAAAAACGTGCTGACAACTATTGTGACTTTGATATTTTCCGCTATCATCAGTGTTGTCTTTGCTCTTAGTGTGGTACGTTCAATATTTTTAATTTGCTTTATCAAAAAAGAAATAATGGTGTGTCTAATATTTTGTTATTATTTGTAGATACCATTCTCGCAGCTTCACCCAGCTCATAACATAACCCTTCCAACGGAAATGAAAAACGTCTACAGCAAAGTATCGCATCTGCACTGGTTAATAAGTACGGACTGTTTACAAAAATGCCTGGAGTTGATGGCAGAAGTGAGATTATCATTGCCGGCAGCAACAGCGTCGACGGACCTTGGAAAGAGTACGAATTTATGTACAAACCTGGAAATGTCAATGCATCATTGTGGATGGTCATTGCTCCGCATCAACCTCGACTTGATTGGCAAATGTGGTTTGCTGCACAGGGAGAAGCTAACGAACACTCTTGGACCAAGGCACTGGCCTATCGATTGTTGACCGGCCAACCTGAGGTGTTAGCTTTGATGAACCAGGCTGGCAACCCGTTCAAGAATGCCCCACCAAAGTTCATCCGAGCATACGTCTATAAATATCATTATAATAAAGGGTAACTAAAAGATAGTAGATAAGTTTTAGGATTTCCACAGCTTATTGTTCTAACTTGTTGTCAATTTTAGATCTGGACCATCTGTGTGGACGCGTCAAATATATTCGAAGTACTTCCTAGAGCCGAATGAAGGAACCTACAGTCTGGACAACGAACGCTTCATGTCGATAATCAAGGCGAAGCAACTTATCAACAGCAGTACTACACCGAAAGTCATCAATGTATACCTTAAGGCTGTCTTCGATTATCTTAGATCTGTGTTTAGTAAGATCGAAGGCAGTTTGCTACTTTGGAGCATCTTTGCTGCTGGATGCGCTATCAACTTGACTGGTTAAATCGAGATAGACAACTTGGAACTAATGGAAAATTTTGACAAATAATTCTAAACGGGTCATACTCACACCTTGTACTTATATAAGCTCATTTATTGATACTAAAAGGCTACTAACGGTGAAACATTGAGCCTAACGACATACCGGAATAATGAATCTCTTCTTCATAGAGCATGGAAAAAGGTTGCTCTGATTCGATGATATCATTTTGTAAATGGAAGTTATAAATTTATCATTTATAATAGGGTCTACTTTTGTAACTGTTAAGACAGTCTTCAGACAAATACTCAACTTGTGTAGTTCACGTGGCCAAATTTTGCATTTCATAAACTAGAAATTAGATGCAACAGTTTAGATTTAAATTTCACTGTGCAATTTCAGAATGACTGGTACGGTAGTGATAATAATGATTAATGAAAACAAATCGTTTTTTCTTTGTCTTATTTTACATATCATTTTGAAGTTGCAATCTAGATTCAAATGTTAACTTACTGTTAAGTTCAAGTGTAAATTTTTTGTTAATGATTTATTATAAATGTAATAGGTTGTGATGAGCATTTTTTCGGCAATTCATTGAGTGTTTTTTTATGTATATAAACGTAATAAAGGTGTTTCTTATGTATTTTACTTTATATTTATAATTTTGATACATGTTGTTTCGAAAATTGGTTTGTTAAAAGGTAGTCTTTGGTAGGATTTGTAAATATCTTTCATATCACATCTTGAACCATATCATAACAAAAACGAATATCTAAATGAAACATATACTAGAGATAACTTTGTAGAACAAACTTTTGGAACCTGGAAACATCGTTTAAAGTACAAATTTATGTAGAAAATCGACTGAAGTATACATAAAGAAATATAAAAATCGAATAAATGTCGTGTTTCAATGCGTGTTATTGTAAGGATAGATGCAAAACTTATTAGAAACGTTAGCTACGTGACATTGATTAGATCAATTTTTACAAACCAATTAGTTTTAAGATGTCAACAAATTTTATAATTCGTAAACAATTTTTCAATTTCATCGTCACTCTCATATGTAAATTGGTGTATTTAAATCAACCGAAAAAATGATGTATTACAAAAATAAATAAATCCCATGACCGAATCAGAAGCTTGAAAAACAAAATGTATTGTTACAAGTCAAAACAAATAAATTTTATAACTCATCCATTGATTTTCAAATCGTCGTTTTATTAAACATATCATTCTTTACAAAAATAGTTATCTGTTCTCACCACACTTTCAATAATTTAAACATATCAATCATTTACAATATCTGTAACTTAACATCCTGAAACTCAGCTCCCTCCTCAACGTCAATTTCCTCCAGCTGCTCATCCTGGCCAAGTTGGACCTTCTCCTGAACCTGTTCCACAATCGAAGTTTTCCGCCTTTTCCTTTTCGGTACATCCTCAAACGGTGACTCAATATTCTTAACTCCCATAACACTATTCGACTGAATTGAAAACTTCGACATACACATCGGGTACATGAACAGAATCTGAAACCTCCTTTTGAGCAGCTCAAGCGCAACTCGTCCTCGGTACGAGACCTTGAAGCGTCCCCTTAATCTTTCACCTTTGCCCAGCATCTGAACATAATTTAAAATTGTCTGATAACAAGCAAGCGTCGAAGCGGTTGGTTTAATGTAATGAACAATGTCCTGTCCATCTTTCCTAATACTTTTCAAGGTTTTCGTAACCGGATACAAAAACGTTGCATCCTCGTCCATCGGCTTGATCTCCAACAACCAATGCCAAGTGAAGTTCAACGGCGTGTCCTGCCAGTCTTCTTGATCATTACTCTTATCGATCACTAAAACTCGTCTTGACTTCATCGTGTACTTGTTCAGCACCTCTGGAGACAAAATAATAATCTTCTGTGTAGTCTTTGGTTTCTGTTTCTGTTGCGGCCGGCGTTTTGTCTCCACCAACATTCTCTTCAACCTTTCAAACTCCTCGTCACCTTCATCCTCACCAATCTCCTTCATAACATGCTCAGGTGTTGCATCAAACTCATAATCAATCTCTACATTGGTTTTTAGATGACTAGTCGTAAACGAGTAATCAATTGCGTTTGGCTCACAACGGTTTCTTTTGGTACCCTTTGACCTAGTGACACAGTTCAAGGGCAACGGAGGAACGTACGGTGGCGAGGCGACAGTGGCCGGACCACCGAACATTGCCGACCTGTAATGCTCCACTACTCGCTCTCTCTCGCTCGAGTTGACACTTCGTTTACAAAACTCGTTGAGGACATGAAAAAGCTGTTTGTCCTTCTCAGTCATACGGTCCTGGTCGAGACAGTCCGGTCTTCCAATATTCAATTGCAGAGCCTGCAAAATATTGTAGAGTTTCTTCACGTTCTCAGAAAGCTCTTGAGGATTGTAAAACTTCCTCGGAGCAACGTCTGGTGATTGGTTTCCTTGAACGTCGGGTCCAACGCCTTTAAAATAATCGATGATCTGTTTGTCCACGTCGTCCACCTCGATCTCCATGTCCAAAATTTCAGCCGCCTCGTCCTGATGTTCATCGACTGTTGTAACTCTTGGAATCTTCTCGACTGCAATACCACGATTTTCGTACCGCTTAATTGCCGCAAACCGGTGACGCACTTGGACTCGAGTTTTGTTCTCGAACTCTTTGGAGATGCGCGCCCAGTTGTTTCCGTACTCCTCGTACAAACTTAGGAGCTTAATGTCGTCATCGTAGTCCCACAATTGTCGACCATTCTTGTCGCTGGAGAGACGAGCATGCAGAGTGTTGTAGTGGTCGCTGAGCTGGGCGGTCGTGCGCTGCGGCATTATAAATGTCGAGATCCGACTAAAGTTTCGACCGTACTTCTCTATGGCACTTTGGAAGATTGCGTCCTCCTCTTCGGTGAAGCGACCTTTTTTCAAGTACGGTGCAACGTTGTACGTCCAACGGTAGTAGATTTGTTGCTTCGTTCTGTCGGGGATGTAACTTGAAACTTCACTCCAAGGAATGAAATTGCCGATTTTCAACGTGTCCACTACTTTTCTCAGTCTTTTGTCTTCTTCCTGAAATTAAATTGAATGGTTTTCTATACTGCAAATTTTATTTGCCATACAAGAAGGAATTGTGACAAATATTTTTGAAACTTACTTTAGTCCAAGTGGTGGTCTTCATGTTATTTTTTATGTTGTTGTTGTTATACCTAATGAAACACTGATACCCCGATCGGTTGGTCCCCATTTGTTTGGCAATACCATCCCAATCTTGGTGCTTGTGTCGATCAGCTAAAATACTCAGCATGGCATCTTCTTTTTTCGTCCATTTGGTTTTGTTGATATCCGGATGCAAAAATACGTTCCACATAACTCTGCACTCCTCGGCTGTGTGCCTGTTTTGAAAGGTTGCAGTACCAATCTTCATCCAATCAAACTCCTTTTCACCCAGTGCTCCAATGTGTCTCTTCACCTCCTCGGAAATGACTTTCTTACCGTCGCAAAATTGATTATCTAACTGGACTTTCGATTTGATCTGAAATAGTAAAAACATTAATTCAATTTTCTTTTTAATTACGAAACATTCAATTTAAAAAACAAACCTCATCTCTGATTGCTTTGAGTAAGATGTTTTTATCTGCTAAAGTCCACCGGCAAGTAACAGGCAAATGATGGATCTCTAGTTCTTTCCAAGCTGCTTTCAATTTCGCATCATTATTTAATGGAGCATAGTATCCATCTTTTGTTTTGAAATATGGCATGGCAACGGACCAGCTATAATGCCTAGGAAGATTGGGTCTGATCCTGCCTCTCAGCTTGTTCTCTACCATCTCTTGACGTTCCCGACATTTTTCAACAAGTTGTTCAAAATGTTGTTTCGCTTCTTCCAGTGTGGCACTTAGTTTCTGGTTGATCTCCAATAGTCGATTGAGTTTGACGTTTCTTGAATCTGTATAATTTGCTTCTTGATCGGATCCGTTGTCCTCGTAAACGACCATGTGAAGGTCATTTGACGAGCTTGACGCTGGACTGCCGGGAGACGAAAAACTTTCCTTTGGCTTAGAGAGGGCATTTTGCAAAGCTGTGATATCCTCAATTATCTCACTCTCGTCTGCCACGTTCATTTTTCAACCTTTAACAATAAAATTTAAATTAAACAATGTTTTTAACTGGTTTTAACATAATCCTTGTTACATGCACAGAGCTTTCTTTTTCTATGTTCTGTTTAGTTCATTCCTAATGAATTTTTTTAATAACCGAACTTTCGAATGATGTATTGTAAGTTAAATAAATAAATCAAGTAAAATATTCATATTTAATATTTGCACTAACCTCCTTCATGCATCAAGTATACAAAAGGATGATAAAATAAGGTGATTTTTGATCAGTCACCACTTCACATTCATTTTCGCACATTTTTTAATTGGCAAATAATAACATTTTTATGCACACAACAACACCGTGATTCTTGGATAACAATTTTGTGTATCATTCACTTGTTTTCTTGACTTGACGGTCCATTCCCCTTTTGGGAGACGAATTATTTTTGATACTGCTCACCAGAGAGTACACATCTCTAAACAAGTCTGAACGTGACCTGTATTCAAAAAGCTTGTGAACTACGTTCAGGGATACGTAAACAAAGATTTCACAAACTATTTTTTGTGGTTATCAAGATGTAAACACAACAATCAATTAATTTTTAATTGTCACAATCAATGTAACATAACCTGAAATTGACATTAGAACTTGATGAGAAAATAAACAAACGAGTTATGATTTCAATACTGTACTTCAAGTTTTGCCTTCGCTATTGATTTTTGTTTTAGAAATTTGATGAATGAGATGAAAAGAAGGTGAAGTTTGTTGAAGTTTATTCATCTAAAAAGTGATCATTGCAGTGAAATTGAGGAAAGTAACAAATTTGATGCTGACTTTTTTTTTATTTTGACATTAGGCGTGCGGGAACGGAAATCGCGGACATATGTTTCCGGGATAGAGGTCCGCGGGCAGTTCTCGGAGGGCGCACGCGCGTTTCGCGCGACGTAAAAATGTCGGCCGAGGCGAAATACGTCTCACACTTGGGACTCGGGAAAAGCCGCGTTTGTTGAGTCGTATTCTCGGCTGTGATAGCGTCTGATAATCGCGACTAACGACGAACGAATCGCACGCCAACACGTACGGGCTGTCCGCGAGCTCTGCGACGATCGCCAGCAATCGGCGTATGTCAAGCGAACAGCAGAGCCGACGACCCGTGCCAACATGAAGAAGCTCTTCTCCAAGATTGACAACAATCAAGCCAAGGAGCTTAACAGCTACATTGGCAAAGTCTTCTCCGTTGGCCGACACCAGGTTACCGTCGAGGAAATTCTCGCCGAAGGTAATTCAGCAAACTCATGCATCAACACGCCAGGCCAATTAGTTTCGTCCTGTCCTCCAATCTCATTTCCTTTATTAGACTTTTAATTTTTTTGTAACATTCAGTTTGTTAGTTTGTTTGTTTTGCAAAAGTTGATTGAAATTCTGCAATAAGTTGTCTGAGATATTTGTAGTTTCAATGTCAACAAATTTAAGAGAAAGTTCGAGACAATTAGTTTTCTATACGGTTTGTGTGCCAATGAAATAGAAGTTGTTGTTTTTTTTATATCACGTTTTACATTGTGTGACGTTGTACATGCTAAATCTTGACAAATCGGACTAGTTATCGTGAATTGATAGATAAGGATGTGCTGCGAAAAACGCCCAGTAAGTTTTGACTGTTACTAGGTTTCTACTAAAACTAAATTTCAGTAAATTTCAATTTATAAAGATCACTTGCAAAAATATACATTTATTGTTAATGTAAAAAAGATAACAAATTGTTTTATGGTTTCTTGTAATCAAGTTCTGCTCCAAATTTCAATTTTTGTTTGTTTGTCGATTTGTTGACATAAATAATTCAAGGTCACGTCACATTTTGCTATTAGAGAATTACCTTTTAATTTATTTCATTTAAAATTTGTATGACAAATTGAATAAAGTGGAGTAGATAAGCAATATGGAAAGATATGAAAGTTGGCCGATTAATTAGGGCCAAAGACAAATTGGTGTGAGATCGTTGAAATGATTGTGATTTTTTGTAGATAAATATAATAATCGAATGAGATTTCCAAGTCGATCATAAAGTTTGCCAAGATCCGTTTGTAAATGATTTTTTAAAGAAGAATAACAAAAACACGTCGGTCTTCTGATTTCACAAACAACCTTTAATCAAATATTTATGCCTTGTCGCTTCGTTGTATTTATAATCTTATCTTGTTAACTTTCCTTGTGCTTTCTATTCATTGTTATAAAATAAAGCATCCAATGGCATTCATGTTTGCGTATCATATTTCAATTCACAGTTGAACCTTTGTAATTTGTAATTAAAATTTTTATAATTTATGAAACCAACATTGAAATCAAGTTGTCTGATTAATCAGAGTTTAGTAATTATACAAAACAGTCATTATAAAACAAGTTTCATATAACGAAGAAGAAAAAAAGGTTGAAAAGTAGGAAAATTGAAAGTTAGAAACAGGCAAACCTTCCAACTCATCGATTAATCGAATTTTGATACAATTGCAAAATGAGATGTGTCAGACTTCGATTTCCTTGTCTGCAGAATCATGCCCATACCGGTCATTGAATCTGATCGTTTATCCTTGAACAGCGTCTATAAATATCAGTGCAAAACGAATTATCATTTTTGCTTCTCTACAATGTTTATAATTTATTTTAAATCACGAATCAATTGAAATAGAGGAAAAAATAGGTGAAACATAATGTTTGCATGCACGATAAAAAAAAAGTCAGAAGTCAATTGAAAACGTGTGCTTGGCATATCTCATCGTAGCTATCTCAATAACATTATTTTTATCTGTTAGCAATTGATACGAATCAACTTAATATCGTTTTTAGTTTTGGTGTAACTGATTTGTATTAATTTGATTGATACATGATTTTTTTTCCATTTAATAAATCGAAAAAATATTTGTTCCGTTTATAGGAGGATTTGCCATTGTCTTCCTAGTCAAATCTTCTGGTGGTCGATATGCCCTCAAACGCATGTACGTCAACAACGAACATGATCTTAACGTTTGCAAGAGAGAGATACAAATAGCGGTGAGTTCTTATTTTGCAATCCTTTTTTTCGTCTCTAAACATCATTGTTATTTTTTAAACGATTACGTGTACTTATTTCCTTATTATATCTGGCTTACGACTTATGTAATAACACGTTCTAAAACTTATCTCAATATTATTCAATGTTTTGTTTTGTTTCACCACGCTGAAACCGGAAACAAAATCTCTCATCACCTCTAGTTTTTCCTTAAAAAATCAAAAAGTTCAAAAATAGATCAATTCATGTTTTTTCGTGTTTTAAATTCTGTTTCTCAACGTTTTCCTTAAGGAGAACAATGTTGTTGATTAATCGTATTGATTGTGCAGAGTAATTTAAATGGGCATAAGAACATCATAGGATACATAGACAGCAGTATTACTCATATAGGGAAAGGAGTTTATGAACTTCTCCTTCTCATGCCCTACTGTAAATCACAAGTTTTACAGATGATGAATAATAGGTAGGTGAACATTTTAGTAGATCATCAAAACTTTTAATAGAGATTTAATTGAAATCGTTTCGCTTTTTTTCTTTTCTTCTAGATTACAAACTGGTTTTACTGAATCAGAAGTGCTACATATATTTTGTGACGTTTGTGAAGCAGTGTCAAGATTGCATCACTGCCAGACACCAATAGTGCATAGGGATCTCAAGGTAACAATTAACAAATATTCTTTTTAAATTCAAAACCTCATAAGAATCGTAATAATAAAGTTTTTGAATTTTAGGTGGAGAATATACTGTTAGCAGAGTCTGGAAACTACGTGCTGTGTGATTTTGGTTCGGCAACGGGAAAGTTTTTGAATCCAAGCGTACAAGGCGCTTCTGTGGTCGAGGAGGAAATTAAGAAATACACAACTCTGAGTTACAGAGCTCCAGAAATGGTGGATATGTATTCCGGGAAGACCATTACTACTAAAGCTGATATTTGGGTAATGGCTTCTTAGATACATTTACTTCTTTTTTCCAAAACAGTTATCAAATTTCTAAATCATGTTCGTTTTATTTTTATCAGGCATTGGGATGTTTGCTGTACAAACTTTGTTTTTTCACATTGCCTTTCGCTGAGAGCACACTTGCTATTCAGTCTGGGAACTTTGTAATACCTGATAATTCTAGGTTTGTAAACGATTTTTAATGTGCATTTTCTTTCACTTCATATAAATCTTTAAGTTTTTACTATTTATAAAAACTTGCATCGAACTCATTTTTTTAGGTACAGCAAGGCTTTGCATAGTCTAATCCGGTACATGTTGGAGCCGGATCCTGATTTGAGACCAGACATCTATCAAGTATCAGTTATAGCGTTCAAAATTTCAGGCAAACCATGTCCTGTACAGAATTTACACGTTAGTACATCCTTTAAACTACTTCACAACAAAACTTGAGCACAAAAAACAAAACCAATAATGAGTACTTTAATTATGATTAACAGAAAGTGAGCACTCCGACGTTAGAGAGCCTGCCAGCAGCTCCAATGGAGGTTGACAGTGTAAAACGATCAGCATCAGTAAAAGTACCAAAAGCCGTATCAGTTGCACCAGTGGAGGGAACGTCTGTAACACCGAGACAGAGGCCAAAAGGTCAGATCACCAGTGGGACCATCACAGTAAGCGGTCAAATAGTGAGCCAAATATCAGGCCAGGGGAACCAGATCCAAGTGCAAAGCATGTCGGGCAACAATTCAGGCCAATACCATCAGAATCAGCAGCTCACGCCGGTTAATCCTCCGCAGACATACTCTTTACAACCCGGGCAAAGTGTAACACCAAGCTCGTCTCAGCAAACGCTCCAGCTATCGGTGCAGTCGCCGTTTGTGCCAGTTTCCACTCACATGCCTTCTCCCAATCAAAATACGACGTTCAGCCAAAGTCAAAGTCCGATGATCAGCCAGTCGCCTCTGACTCAACAGTCACCAGTCGGTTTTGAGAACAGACCACCTTACGGTGAGGGCCATTTGGAGGCACTTTTTACATCGTTCAGTAGGTTTTACGTTGATGTTTTTCATTCAGGTCTCGAGTTATTTGTTTAACAATTGTTTCATTCTTTATGTACAGCTTATCCGGACCCGTTCAAGGACGACACTAGATCGATGCCACCGCCTTCAAAAATACCACCACCTGTGGCGATCAAACCAGCGGCAAAGGGCGCGCAAAAATTAGTCACACCGACGAATCCTGCGGCGCCAACGAAACTCATCACGCCGTCAAAGTTCCCGACCAAACTCACGGTCGCTGCTCCAGCGTTGCCCAAACCTGTCAACAAGGAAAGCTTAAGTCAAAATATCAGCTCCAGCACGACGCCCCCTGAAAGCCCCACTCAATCGTCTCGTCACAGAAGAAACGTTAGCGATACCAGCGCCTTTAACAAGTTCGTGAAATTTCATTCTTTATCGATATTTTGTATTTATAGAACTCATGTTTCTATTTTATGATCGGGGTTTATTAAGCAGACTTTAAATATTTTGTCAAACTTTTTAATTCAAAGTAAAGTTGACGATAGAACTGATAAAACGAAAGTATTAATGGTTTTGATTGGTTGTTATAATAGGGTATTTGCAAACGAGACGTCACAGTTCCTGGCACCGTACGAAGCATCGGTGAAGCCTCGCGCTGACGATTCAAGCCCGCTAGAGGTGCCGCCTGAGTCTAAACCATCGATCGGCGCAAGTGCGTCGCATGTACGTATTGTAAGTATTATAGCGCACGACTTTTATTTGCGTTACGTTTTGTTCTTGACCTTTCACCCTAAGCCCTTTGTTACGAGTGAATTTAAATCGTGGAAACTGTAAGTTTTAGTCAGCTTCGATTAGTTTGTACGACGTCATTATTATTCTTTTCTAATATCTTACGAATAGTTGTCAAAGTTGTACAGTCTTTTAATCAATTAAGTTGAGTTGATCAATTACGTTTGTATCTTTTTACTTTCATTATAGAATTGTTTAATTTGATTAGTACGTTATCGCATCTGCACTTGAAAGTTGAATAATAGAGATGAATAGACGTCCTCGATTGGCGAACAGTGTCATTCAGTTTTGTTTGTTTCCGATGTATCAGGGTGAGCTTTCCAGTGCGGCAGGTGCGGAAAGTAGATGTTTGAGTGCAGACGTAGCCGCTTGGAATCCTTTCGAGGATGTGCAACCGTTTAGTCAGCTCACGGAAGATCACATTTTTGGTGCCGAGTTTGATAAAATACGACGTGGAAGCAAGAGCAGTATTAGCGGTGTTAAAAGTCGAGAGAGTTTGGTCATGTCTTATGGCGATGCCGTCGATGATCCTTTTGAATCGGCACCATTCACTTTGCCAAGTAAGCTTTTTGTTGATTAAAAGTTGTGGATTGAAAATTTGAAACTGGGATTACAATTTTGACTCTTTTTCAGCGGGAAAAAAGAACAAGATCGGCTCAGAGGTCGCAGCAGTTGCAGGAGGTAATGCATGAGATTTTTCTTTTGTTACACATCCTAAACACTATCCATTGCTACCTTCACTCTGAGAATACGAAAACCTGTATCAAATTTTGATATAGAAATGATTACTTTTTGTTTGGTGGGCTTTGGAGAGTATTCGTCGTGAATTCTTGTGTATATACCAACAAGACTTAACAAGTACATCACAATAGGATTATAAACATTAATCGTGTACAATTAAAGAGAGAGAGAGGGGAGAGAGAGAGAGACGGATGACAAATGTGACGGATGAGATTCGCGGATCCTGTCTGTCGAGATTTAACTATTGGTGTAGTTGATGATAATGGAATGACAATTTGATGGAAACCAAATAACTAGATTTGGTGCTCAAATAATCATCTCGGCACGTAACGCTTGTCAAAATAAAAAAACAGCGATAACAGTTGACTTGATTGGAGTTGGGTGATGTATTTACAATGACAATTTTAGTCTCAATGTTTAAGTATCTGACTGTTTTAACTTAATTTTAATGTTGTGATTCGGTTTTTTGAAAACCAGTAATTAATATGTTTTGTTTGATAACGAAATTGATAAATGCCTAGTCAAATTGAAATGAAACTTTTTCAATTAAAAATTTGCAATGCATCGAAATTCAAAAACATCGAGTTTGAATTCGGAATTTGTGATATTGCCCAACTCGGCTTAGTTTGATATTGATTTGATTTTAATTTAGTTTGATTTTGCGATGATTCAAACATGAACAAAAATACTATACATTTTCAGTTACACAAGTGCAATGATATGTTTATCAGTCACAAAAATTTAATTGTCTAATCCTATATGGTTATCATTCAAATTTAGTTCATCTTTAGTGTGACATAAAAATTCTTCTGCGTTGATTTTTCAAATATATTTTAACTGTTTCTTGTTACTTTGTTTAACAATTGCTTTCTCTTTTGTTTAATGACTGACCACAAGACCCATGACAATTTGGATGCTTATAACAATTTTTTTCTTTAACAAAAAACAGAAAGTCAAAAATCAGAGTCGAAAAGTGTTTTACTTACTTTGAGCTACTTTAGATAAATGCAACTCTTTTATTGAGCTGATTTTTGGTTTTCGACCGCAAATCGCAAGATGAAATTGAGTTGAATTAACTTTTCTTTCTTTTTTATTTAATCATGACAACAATGAAACAAAGATTGTTCCGAATACAAGTGATATTGTAAATTAGCTAGAGTACTCATATATCAAAACGCTGTTAGAGCTGTTGAAACTATCAATAAAGTCACGTATTTTTTGCATGCTTACAATTTCGAGTGATAACATTTTAATTTCTTCGCACAAGATAACATTTATATATTCTTTGACAAAGTTTACCGCTAACTCTACATTTATATATTATATAGTTTCAATTACAAATCCAATCATGGACAAATTATCGAAACGAAAAGAAAAACAAACTATATGTGTGATTATACTTTAATTTTATCAAATAACATTTTACTACTTCTGTGATTTTAACTATAAATACTATACATTTAAAATTGTAAATAATTTATGGACCTATGATTGTACAACTTTTATGGATTCAATCTAAACTGCAATAATGAATAATTTTGAAAGAAACAAAATGAACACGTGTAAACTCTGACAAAAAATGAATTCAATTCATTTCGAAGTATGATTGGTAGTCCGTCTAGCGTCATACACGTCAGGGAAAGAAAAAGTGTTGCCTATTTTTGTGCCATTTCTTTTCTGCACTCCAAACTATGCAAACGATTTCTCATTTGGAAAAGAAGTAATTGATCAAAGCAGCACGACTCCGATGAATATATTTACGTTGATATTTTTGCAAATTCTTAATCACACGTTTGCTCAATTTCAATCCTCAATCCGACTTTATCTTCTCATATTGATCTAAGCAAAAACTGTGCTTATCCAGCTGCTTTAACAGATTGTTCTTTCCAATGTAATTGTGTATAAAAAGAAGACACGAAAAAACATTCGTAAGAAGCGTTTATTAATAAGAACGGCGAGGCAATATGAAAAGAGTATATTTTTATGATTCCACTCTGCCAACAACATTTATCGTTAGTTTCGTTTCTCTCGCGTCGTTTGCTTGTTGAATAAATGAAATGCAAAATGTAACTTCCACGCTCACAAATGTTTCATGACCAAAATTTCGGCTTGGGATTTTTACCCGACCAAAGTTGGGTATTACAACAAATTTTTGTTTCAACGTAAACTATGGTCTTGAGATAAGATTGGAAATGTTTTTCATTTCATTGAATGTGCTATGGACGCAAGTTGCAACCGTTGTAAATATCATCATGTGATAAAAAAGATGCACTAACACTCAGTTGAGTAAGATACTTCGGTGGATATTTTGTGTACCAAGAGGGGAACGAGGATACAATTAAAAGATTGTACATAAGAATAATGATCGAACTAAAACAAAGTCGAAAGAACGAAAGGCTTCAAGTTGCTTCCGCCTGTCCAAAGTCTGGAACACCCTAATGAATTTGAGAGGCCTTCGGAAAACTTGTACGTTGAATAAAATCGCTCATCTTACATTTTCATTCTTGTTCAATTATTTTTTTTGCATTTTTTTTTGTGTTCTCTTCAAACTAAGTACGATTTTTAAACTAAAGATTTATAATAATCTTAATCATCAAACTCTGGTCACGAAGCAGAAATTTAGTCTTGAGTCGAAGGAATAAGACAACTAATTTTCAGAGATTAACAAATAATGAGATGTAAATTGATTGATCGAAAAAATATGTTATAATTTTTACAACGTGTGCCCACCTGACGTTGAATTGTCGTGTAATGAATGTATATCTAAAGTGAACAAAAAACAAAAAAAATGTTTAAATCATTTAAAAGACGATTGTAAGGGGATATCATTGGAACATTGCTGTGTATTTACAATAAACAATGTTACAGCAATAAAACAAATGTATATTAGTATTGTGGAGTACTGTTCTTTATGATCAACGCTTGCTTGAAACGCAGTAATTTGGATCACTTTTATCGGCAGGTACTTTTAAAATACTTTGTTCAATTTGTTTCATTTTCTAGCTGTTGAATAATTAATCATTCTTTTCTGCAATTATCAATTAATTAAATAACGTTTTTGTTACCATACAATATTTCCATGAGTTGAGAATGAAAGTGTTGGTTTATGGTTTTATCTTATTAATTGGACGGCAATTTTGTGATACAACATTAACAGGACGAATTACTGCTTTTTAGAGTAAGAAAATCCTCCCCTTGAAATCTGATTAGGACTGTTCCAGACGGCGCGGTGTAGTCTCACGACAATTGGTAGCGCTCGTTTACTAACATTCAACCTGCTTTTCACAATTCGATTCGATCTTATAACCTCTCGGTGCAAAATTTATCGCATTACAGTGTGGCAGACCTAATCAGACACTTCCTCTCTTTCAATTAATTTTCTTTAACTCATTGAATCAGAATTCTGGAATTCACGCCCTCTCCAAAACTCACCGATCCATTTAATTGTCTAAAGTTGTAGTTACTTCGGCTATTTAGCTATTTTTTTAAATTAAAAAAATGGCTCACACCAATACACACGCGCACTGCATTTATTATTTTTATGAGAGCGTGATTGAACACTGTTCTAACTCTGCTGATTCAACGAGTTAATATCTTGTATCAATTAACTGCTTATCAATTCGCAAATTATAAAATGAAAAAAGCTTAGTTTTGTTAAAAAAAGAAGAACGATTAAATTAAAATTAATTATAAAGAAGAAAATATGTTGTCGTCATTGAAACTTTTTAGGTAAGTAAAACTTAGCCGAAGAACTTTGGTACCTGTTTGTGAATAGACAAAACAAACGAAGCTTAAATTCACTAACAGCACTTTTCCTCTTTTACAGGAAAAATGCCCGAGACGAGACCAAAGATCTATTCGTCAGACTGGATTGCGGAAACGGAGAACGTTGGTGTGGATGACGAAGCGTCGCTTTTGGCAGGTTCGAGTCCCGCTTCGCCTCCTTTTGTGCGCGCACCAGTGGAGGACCGTTCCAAGTACGAGAAACTGGCCTTCGATCTAGGCGAATTATCAAGTGACAGCGATAAAAACGTTCCTGATCAAGCCGAAGATAAAACGAAGAAAAAACGACAGCGAGTAAAAGGGGTGCTACACCGGAAGAAGAAGAAAACGAAGAAGTCAGGACAAGACGAAACGCCGATGGATTACGAGTCGGAAGACTCAATTGGATCGGCGAGCGATTTGAAAGCCGACATGAACGACGAGGATTACTACGTAGGCGAGACAGATAAGATTGACGAAACTATCTCTGAGAGTGTTCGCACGTGCGGGAGCTCAGCGTACCACGCGGAGTGCGAGTCAGTGGCGACCCACGAGGACGATCATATGTTGAAAAAAGCCAGGAGACAAAGGACTATGGAAACAACAGCAAGTTCAAGTGCTGATCGAGTAGTGGGACACCAGTATGGAGAAAAGCCTCTTCTGTTGGACGACGAACTGGACCCGGAAGCGAAGCCGGATCAGATTTTTGGGGACCCTTTTGTCCATCATCAGTACACTACGAAACCAATCCAGAACCACCATTCCTCAGACGAATCTCAGGACGAGACGGTGAAACGAAACGGACTGCTCAGAACGGAGGATGACGTTTTTGCAATGGCACCGTTCCCTCGGCCCAGCAGTCCCAGGAAGAGCAGCACCGAGTCGCATTCTTCTCCTTCGGTTGTGGTCTCCAACAACCTGGTTGACATTGACTCGAGTCCTAAGTTCAACTATGCTCAGAGCACGCCCATTCATAGAAACCAGATGGACTTTTCCTTGGCCCTTCACAGGCCACAAGCTCAGAAGGATCTCTTTGGAGCTACACCCTTTCAGACACAGAACTTCACCAATCCATTCAACAACAATGACACCGGTGAAACTTCCCTGCCCACGATCTATCCCGACTTCCGGATGCAGAGCCAGGCTTATCAGTCGTTGCAATTTTTTCCAACCAACTTTTCTACAGTTTCTCCAGTTAATAATGATGATACCAATCAGGACCTGTTTGGGTCCGTTCCTTTCGACAAGTTTACTACCGGGATGAGTATTAATAACACACAAAGACCTACTTCGTTGCCGTTGTCCGAGTCAGGTAACCTCTTGGACCGCCCTGTTAACAACTTCTCGAATACGGATAATGCGCAGAACCTGGTATCTTTGATGTCGCCGGAGCCACTTGTCCCTGAGAACGATTCTTCCAAACATAAGAAGGACAAGTCCAAGTACCACCTGATCAATGATAACTGTGCGGATTCGATTAATGTACTTCAAATCAAGATTTCACACAAGGGCAAGGTCCCTGGTCTCAAGAAAACACCCAAGGCAAAAAAGAGCTCGGTTGTTACTACCGGCTTTGCTAACATGAGCTTTGAAGACTTCCCCAGCGACGAGAACGAGGAACGAAAATCTCACAGGATCGCGCCTTTTGAAGTTATCCGCGAGCCGGAGAAACGGTTTGAATCTCTTAAGAGGAGGAGTAATCCGTTTACTTGAAAATCAGTTTTTAGTCGCGTTTTGTTTGTTGTTGGTTTTTTTTGAGATCGAACTTGGTTCATCAACTTTTGACGTTACTTTAAAACACACGATTTACAGTAACCTAATCTATTTTTTTTCTATTTTTTTAAAAAGGTCCGGTTTAGTCGGCTGATTATGTTGAAACACGAGTTGATTTACTAAATGAAAAAATCGATTTTATAATGTGAGGAAATATTTACAAGAATCGTATTTGATTTACTACATAACATACTCATGAAAAGAGATGAATGTTTCCGGTAAATATCAGCTAAGGTAATGTATTGCTCTCTTGTGCACTTTTTTCAATCTTGATGAAATAGCCGGATGATTAACAGAACTGCATTGCGAAATGTAATAACTATTCACGTTTGCTACAAACTAGTAAGCGAGTATTGTTTCCTTTATTGAAGTACCAACCGTTTGTTTACTAAAACATTCCTTTAAGTGGCAGTTATCAATTTTGTTGTGCATTCTTTGGAAATAGTCTCGAAACTTTTACATTTTTTACGAATGAAAAAACAAACAATTTTTTGATCGCATTGAAATTTTAATTAATAATGAAATTGATGGAATTAATTTTATTAAGTGCGTTTTTAATACAATAGTAGTGGATGTAATTTTACAAAGGTACATCAATTTTATAGAACTTTGAGAGAATCAACTTTTAACATCCAAAGCTACAATCAATTGTTACGAAGAATTTACTAATTGAAATATAAATGTAAAAATCATTGAAAAATCAACTGCATTGACATTTCAATGTGAAATTGCCTGTCAACTACTCTCAACTGAATGTATACCACCAATAAGTATTAGCAAAGTATGATTCATGCATAATACGATTTGCCTGAAATTTGCCTTAAGACTACATAAGACTGAATTATTAACAGCAGCTTATTCTCATAACAAAAAAACATGCAGATGTTATAGTACATCATTATATAAAATAGTAGGTTGAAACTAATGCACTGAGAAAGCGGAAACAATTTTTTCCTGTAATCTATCAGATATAAGCAGTTACGAAAAATCATAGATTTTTTTGGTTTGCAAGTTAGCACGCTAGTATTTTTATCCATGAAACTTTAGTACACTTCTAATCAAAACGGGGTGAACAAAAAAAAATACAAATATATTAAGAAGTTTACGCGATTTTTCATGATTTGAAATTCGTACTTCATCTTTTTTTAAAACTTTGCTTTTATATGATATATGAATGAGATAAAAAGAAACAGAAAATTTGTATTTATGTACTCTTTCGCTAACCGCAGCTTTACAAAACAAAGATGAGAAAATTGACGTTCCATCGATACTGAGAAATGCGACTTTCTAGATACTGTAGCGCGTTAGGTGCCTTCCTCGACTACAATAAATCTTTCAAAAATGTTCTGCGTTCCTGGTCCAAAGATACAGCTTGTATAAAATGTATTAATAACTGATAAAAACACCCGAAGTCAATAGTTTTCTATGTGAAATAAACCATGCACGCAGAACGCCTAATCTTAATAATAAAAGATAATAAATAATTGATTAAAATGAATAGCGCGACATTTATAACAGAGCTGCTAATTG
Source organism: Telenomus remus (assembly GCA_020615435.1). NCBI lineage: Eukaryota > Metazoa > Arthropoda > Insecta > Hymenoptera > Scelionidae > Telenomus > Telenomus remus. Next base: position 13,196,245 of record CM036338.1, read on the forward strand.
TTATTTTATTGATTCGTCCAGATTGTCGACGTTGAATCGCAGCTACATAATTTATTATTGATATTATGTTCTAAATATCCGCGAATAAGTTGTTACATAATTTCAGAACACTTTTGTTACAGCATTTGATGGTATTATTCAAACAGTAGTGCTTTCAGTAAACGAAGGCTAATTATCATAATCCTTAATCCACAATCGTGTGTGATAATTATATCCTTAATTACAATTTCTAACCCACTTAGAAATATTACCAGATATTATTTATTTATTTGCAACCTTTTCTTTTCAAGTCGAATTATGAAAAACTGTGAGAAACAAAGTTTAACAAAAAACTTTGTTCTTCACTGTATACATCAGTTAAGTGTATTTCATCTAAGTCACTGCCTGAGTGAATTTTAATTCATGTCGTATTATTTAATTTGTTAGTTTCATTCTTGTTTGAAATCATCGAGCTCCACTTACAATTAAGAGTTTATATAATTAAGTACGATGTTACGATCTATTTCGAAGTGAAAAACTAGCGCTTGACATGTGTTTGATTCACGAATATTCTTTTAAGTTGAGTACAATCTATTTTTTGACATTGAATGTACGAAATCGAAGTAGTTCCTAATTGTAGTTCTTCGTAATGTATTTGACTGTATTATAATAACAAACAAATGAACCGTGCGTTGCATTTGAGTTTTACTACAGCGATTCATCTGTCCGATATTTATGAGTGAGATGTAAGATGATTTTATGAAATGTTATATTTCTATTTTAGGACCACTTTCTGTGCAAACTTTTCACCGATGTGAAGACGTTTTGTAAATTTTCAATTTTTTTCATTACAATTAAAATCAATAACGTCAAATTGAAATTGAGTAAAAGAACTTGTCAAATTTGAATAAAAACTAAATTTGCATTTTGTTTTATAAAAAGTGCTCTTTTTCTCAATAATAAATCAAAACTGATACAGGCGATTGGTCACGATGATTACCTTAAAAAAGCTACTGATTCTAAAATATCAATGATAAAAATTGAATGTTACAACAAACAAAAATAAATAAACAGAGAATATTTTGTCATGACGAAGAAAATGAAAAACCTATGAAAAGATACACATCGCTATGTATATATACATCAACTATGATAATTGTATTTATGTATAAATAAACAAAACAAAACTATGGCGTTGAACCGTCAATAAATTGTATTAAAAAAAAAGTCACAACTTGACCGTTATTTCACTCAACCATACAAGTTCAGTCGAAGCAGCAACAAAACGTTTTCCCAGTCAGTTTTGAGCGACGTCGACCCATCAAAAAGTTGATTATTAAAATTGCACACCACGTGAAAACGTTGAACCAAGTTGTCACGATTGCCAGATGCAACGAAACCTTCGTATTTATCCTCTCTGTGCGGACCCAATTATTCGCGTCTGGCTGCAAATAATCCATATAATCCAACACGGCTGCGCAATCAAGCCGATTGTGAATCACCTAAAAATACAAGAGTTTCATTATTTCTTTCTCTTCTGCTTCTTAACATATTTATGCAAATCTAAAACCACCGGATTTCTCTAGTGCCGCTTTGTGCTCCCTAGGAGCGACTGTGCCTCATGTCTATATGTGTATAAATGTATATATCTGTATGTAAATTGTACAAAAAATGTAGAAATGAAGAAATTTACATCGGCTACTCGCGTTGGTGAGTTTAAGATTTTCACCAGGGTCCTCTTGTAGTGTTCACACGTTTTATAATAGCCATCTGATAGGACCACTGCATGAGATAAGCACAGACAACAAATTATCACTGCCAAGAATGCAGTCGTCATCCACTGCTTGTAGGCTCCGTTCCTCTCAGAAGTCTCTACTATAAATTTATCGACACGTCTGGTTCTGCAAAAAAGGTGTTTCAAATTACGACAGTTGAAAATGAAAAAATCAGGTTACTTTGATATTCCGATTTTAGAACAGATTTTTTAACAACCTGTCATTACTATAAGTTGTTCGAGGAATCACTTGCGGTTCGTTATAAGTTCGGACGATACAACTTCTGTAGCCATGGTAAGCTGCAAAGATTAGAGCGAAAAGCGCAACTGGAACCAAGGCGTACGCTACGAAAGTGCAAACCTGCACATCACCACCCATGAAGACACTAAAAGTCGTAACACCATATAAGATGCAACCACAATCCATGTTTAAGCAAACGTCCAAAGTCGGTCTCCAATGCTGCCATGCTACCACGAAAGATACTATTGACACTATTGACAGCACCACCGAACTGGCGTAGAGTATCGTGAGCGCACTTTCAACTCGTCTATATTCGTTCATTTTTGCATTCAGAACATATTACAATGACAAACAAATGAATAATCAATTCTTCGATTTTGCAACTGAACGTATTTTGTATCAATTTTTGTTACTTGCGGATAAAGATTTGAATGTTTTCAAATAAAATGAAATTCAACTTTGCAAATGAAAACAGTCTGTCGATATTTCGAATTTTTGGTTTAGATTGCAACGGTGATTGAAATCTCCACGCTGAGCAATATCAGATTCGACGCTTCACTTTAAATATAGATGATTGATGTTTATGTACAAGCGATTTTGTACATGTTATTTCGACGAGAAATCTTTTGGTTGAAGAGAACAAATCGAACACTCAAAATCGTTGATCTCCCAATGCTTTAAAGTCATGGTGAAGGTTTGAGTTTTGTTATAAATAATTGTCTTGTGTTTTGCAGACCATCTTTAACACTTTCAGAACGAAATGGAAAAGACACAATGTTAAGCACAACTGAAAGCAGTCAATAAGCGGTTGTACCCTATCACAAGTTTGTACTTGAGATAAATTTTGATAAGATATAGATAGCAGTGTCACAGAAAATGATGAACGTTGATAATATTCGGGTGATTGTTATCGCGCACTGGCTTACTTCGACAGGAAATTGTTTAGTTGATGTTGAAATGATGTGTTAATGTGACACTTTTACAAAGGCGACTGATGTGGGGAATGAGCGGCAGTAAGGTGCGATGCGCATTTCTAAATAGCGATGTACTGAGAGAATAGAGCCGTACCGAAGTGATAATAAAATAAGCAAACGTTCATCGCTTACAGCCTTCCATAAATCATACGCGCCTCGCGAAATCAAATTCTCCTCAGTGAATTTCCTCGTAGACTTACTTGTCAATCAATTTTCTAGAAGGGTTGGATAATTAATTGAATTATCGTTTGATTGACTTGATCAATTGTTACAAGTGGCCAGTTAGTGAGAATTCAATTAGATCCAAGTATAGTTTGTTGATATAGTCTCGTAAATAGTCGATATTTTATCGCGATTAACTTTTTGAGATTGTCGATAGTTTATTATTTTGTTTATAAACTTTATTGTAATAAAACAATTGTACTGGCAGTTTGATAAATCGTTTATTCATTATTTACACACATCCTTCGTTCGTTTTCGTATGCTGCGGATTTGTTTAAACAATTTATTGTTTATTATAATCATATTTACAAGTAGTTGCACTGCTAATTTGTTGGTCCAGGATCTCGAATTACCGATTAGACCTGCAAAAGAAAGTTGTTACAGTTTTGTATCCATAAACAATTTTCTAATTGCTTTGCATGATAGTTGGAATTATCGTTTGAATTTAAAATTCTACTCAAGGGAAATTAGGAGCCAACTGGTATTGTTTTAATGAAATAATTATTAATTAATGGTAATAATAAACCTTCTCTGGAAGTTTCAAAGACAAATGATAGTTAAAATCATTAAGTAATAGATAGAACGAGAAAATGAAGGGCTAAAAAATGAACAACCTTGATCGACTCTAATAATAAAAAATTTATTTCTATCATAACAAACAGTGAAACTCAAGTTACAACGTCAGTGTATTTACAAGTCATGCGCATCAGTTTGTTAAAATTTATTATTCGTTTGATACAAAGAAGGAACGATTTATTGTACAATTCGAAAATGACCGCCACTGAGAAAGCCACAAACCAATTGTGTTGAGCCTAAAATTATTGCAAAAAATGTCTTTTAAATAACAACACAAAAACCCTTCAGTTAGTCTTGTTGAAGATTCTGTTTGCAAAATTAATCGGTAATATTTGGTAAGGTTGCACGTTGTGCATTGCACAACTCTTTTATATCTATGCAGATTCTGAAGAGAATGTAAAAATATGACGGATTATCGCGTTCACAGAATAGCGACTCAGATAGTATGTGTTGGCAACGAAAAAAAAAACATACAATCTAGCAATACAATTTGGAAACTGTAACAATCGAGATCGGTAAAAATCAACAACATTCTCTTATCGTTTATTTGCATAGCTGCGATTTCATCTATTATTATAGTCAATACAAATTGGCTCCTAATCATAAAGGAATGGTTACGAATGTTTCTACTCAGTTTACAAAATTTAATCTGATTTTCTAGCATGGCAATTAACTACAGTCATTTGAATAACGATTATCGTTCGTCTTCATTTTTTTGTACTAAAGAGTAGAACCGTTCGATTTGGTTAAGGTCTGGTATTAAGTTTTGTTCGTACACACAATCTTACGCCGGGTTTATACTATGGTGTCTAAATTGTGACAAATTTTCTCGACTATTCCATAAGCAGTAGAGTGAGGCAAGTCCAAATCCAATACCCCCAGCCATCCCGCATTTTTTCAAACCGGCTGTAAACAAAACGAACAATTACATTCCAAATAAACAACTTTAGCAAAATTAAAGTTACATATTGGATTAAAGTGTCTTAAAAGTTTACCAGTTGATTTGAATAACATCCCCGTTGCTGTGGCAGCAGCTACTGTATTTAAAGAGTCGTCGGTGCCTCTGGCCCATGACAAAATAACTCCAAATCCACTATACATAACCGAAACAACACCGAGGGTGTTTGCCATAGAGGCTCCATTTTTCATAACGTGATTTATTAGTCTGAAAATAGAGTAGAAAAATGAATGACATCTCACTGACATTGCAATGATAACATTGGTTACATAAAACCTGTTTACTCACTGTGTTCGTCTTAGTTTGCCTGTCTGTCCAGCCAAAGTGGTTGCCCTCAATCCTCTGTAGAATCCCATTGCACCCCCAATGCCTCCCCCTATTATGCATGCTGCTCCAATTTGACTGAAGGCTAATTCAAAACGCCCTCTCTGCTTTACTGCTCCTTCAGGGAATATAAATTCCGGCTGGTGTACAGGTATGTAGGCCGGATCGAAGTTTAAGTATGGACTTAGAGGTGCCAAACCTTTTTGTGATGTCACTAAAGATTTCAAAGATTATTTACAGTTTTCAAAATGTTGTATATAATTTTTTTCTTACACTAAAATGAAGTAAAATATAGAAATTGTCCGCGTGAAACAAGCATAAAAAGGATTGTGATATATGGTTTTTGAAAGTTTAAATGTCATGGATTAAAATCAAATTTAAATGATAGAAGATTGCAGAAAATTGCGAAAATGTTCAAGTCTAACCTGCAAATTTGATAAGTCAAAGTGAAGTTAAAAACTGAATGAGACAATGTAAAATTGATCGTTGAATTGGGAGAGGAAGCTACGTTCTTGAAGGTATCAAAAAAACACGTTGTTTTAAGGGAAGGATTGAAGGAGTTTGAGGCAGAGAGCACATTGTCACACCAATGAGATTTAACCTAGTAATAAATAGTTTAAGGATCACTAACCCGGTACATTTAATCCGTCGTTTTTGTTCCTCGTTGGTGCAAGAGTTGAATCCGAGCTGTCATTTCGCAAGTCAATCATAATTAACAATTTATAGAATTTTTTTTAATATTAACACCTCTTCTATTCTCAAAGAACGATGTCCAGTTTTGCTAACACACATACACACACTCACACACACGCGACGGACCTGGACGGACCCGAGAGCTGTTTAGTACATGTGGCGCTGGTAGTTTGCAAAGTACTGTTGCAAATGTGCGAGTGACATCTTGAAAACTGCAAGTTCGTTTATTGTCTTCATCTTGTTCGGGGAGTTGAAAAGAAAAACAAACATGTGATTTTGGAACACAAACAATTGAATTTGGAATGGTTGTTATTAAATCCAGCAGGTGGCACGACTGATGCGATGTTCTCGTGAGTTTTAACTTTTCAAAGGTTTTCACCGTCATTGTCACTAAACATGGCGCTCGCCGAAGTTTGTGGTATCAATTCGATAATTAATTTCAATAAAAATCGTGAAACCAGTGAGATAAATGATTACGAAAATTTCTCCAACTTTATAAATAATGCTGAACTTGCCGTTCCACCGTACCCTAATGTAAGTACCTACAAAAATAAGTGTTTACGAAAATGCACAATCATCCATCTCTTGGTTATGGTTTGATTTCAACAACAAAGCTGACTTTGTTTTTAATATATTTCAATATTGTATAAATTGTTCATCTTTCTAAAAAAATTCAATTCACATTGTGTAACTTTTGTTATTTTTTAGCCTGCCAATCAATTAGGAAACTTTGCGAAAAGTTGTGACGAACATGGAAACAAAATTCAAATCCATTTTGAACATGGAACTACTACTCTGGCTTTTAAATATCAAGGGGGTATTTTGGTTGCTGTAGATTCGAGAGCAACTGGAGGCTCTTATATTGGTAACTAATTGAAAAAATACAAAATATTCAGACCCTAGTTTAATGCTAAAATGACACAGTAAAGAAAACCGTACAACTTTAAGTTCCATTCTTTTAATTAGTTAGTTTAAATTAAAATCTTTAATGATGATTTTCGCAAAATCTAATAGGTTCACAGTGCATGAAGAAGATTGTTGAGATCAACAAGTTCATGCTCGGAACAATCGCTGGAGGTGCTGCAGACTGCGTGTATTGGGACAGAGTTCTTTCCAAACAATGTCGTATGTTCGAACTCAGAAACAGAGAGCGCATTTCTGTTGCAGCAGCTAGCAAACTTTTGTCAAACATGGTCTATGGTTACAAAGGAATGGGCATTAGTATTGGTTAGTTCAAAATTATTCTTAATTTTGTGTGGAAGCAAAATTGTTGCAAAAAAATGAATGAAAAATCATGATTGTAGGTATGATGTTCGCTGGTTATGACAAACGTGGAGCAAGTTTGTACTACATCGATTCTGAAGGAACTCGCACACCAGGCCAAGTGTTCAGTGTTGGATCTGGTTCGTTGTATGCTTATGGTGTACTCGATTCTGGTTACAGATGGGATTTGACCGACGAGGAAGCTTACGATTTAGGTCGTAGAGCTATCTACCATGCTACACACAGAGACAGTGCCAGTGGTGGTTTGGTCAGAGGTAAAATTTTTCAATAACAATCATCTACAAATATATTTTTCTGTAACTTATGTGAATTAGTTTTAAGATGATTTTGAGCTAATTTTTAATCAATTTTGTGCTGTATTTTATAGTGTACCACGTCAAGGAAACTGGATGGGTCGACATCTCCGTGGATGATTGCAAAGATCTTCATTACAAATACCAAGATGAAAAGAAAGCTCAGGCATAATGTTCTTTTTCACATACGATGCATTAGGTGTAACATTTTTTCAATGAATAAACATATTTGATTAATAAATATCATGATGATTGATGAGTTTTTCTAGTTCGCTACACCTGATTGGTTGAATTAACAAGACTTGATGAATTAATCAATTTATTTATTACTCATATCATTTGATTCGTACACAAATAGTAATTGTTATTCACTGAATTATTTCTAATAAGTACATAATGTATGACACAAATCAATCACAGTCTTTTATCCAAACTGCAACTTTTCATGTTCGTTAACATTAGTCCAAAATAATTACTGTGTTAATGCTACGTTAAAGTAAACGAAAAACAACTTTTCAAGTTAAACAAAAATAATTTCATTTATTACTCTTACGAAAATTTTTTGATATGAACAACCCTCTTTCAATTCTTAACTAAAGAAACATTGTTTGAATGAAATGAAAATAATATTCTTAAGTTTTATCTCTAATAACAGTATTTCCTTAAAGACATGTAACGCACCATCAAAAAAGTACGTTTTTAACAAGGAATAAACTCTTTATGCTGATTCGTTTTTTTATCCGACGATGATTATGATCGCCAAAACCAATTAGTTTTTGGGTTAGTAGTTTTTCGTTTTACGTACTATATAAAAATAGAAAATTATATTCATATATACGAAACCAATTTTTAAACACAAAAGAAACCTGCATACAAAACTTGTTGAAAACTTTTGTACTCGTTTTCAACTTGTAGTTTTGTATTCATCATCTGGAATGCAATCCATTGCGTTCATCAAAACCAACAGTCGAGTCTACTTTCGTGGCTGTTGGATGACCATCGGACGAGAATTGTGAGCAGCTCGAGAATCATGAGTCGGAAGTGGTTTCTCATGAAAATGTTGCACCGCTTCCGGCGTATACTCCGAACTGCCCTTGCAAACGGCGCCGCTGATGATCATCGTTTTCGGAGGACTAAACAATTTGAAAAACAACAACAAAATCAAACTTGTAAAAAGAACTAAAAAGATAACACAATTTAAAACTTATTCGCAACGGCGCGGAATATAATCTTAATATCACAGACCAACAAGTCGTCTCTCTGATAAATAGACCGATGTAAATAGCGAGTCAAGGACACTTTTGTTTGATCTAGAAAAACTTCACTCTATTGACATGTTTATTTACTTATCATTCAACATTACCTAGATGACGGTTTGGAATCGTCAATTTTAGTCTCCCGGTCCTCCTTTTGCGATTTATGTTGAGTGATTCTCATCCCTCCGGCTTTGACTGAATAGAAATAACGAATATAAATAAGTTGCAAAAAAAGTTGATTGCATATGCAAGACTCGGTCTGCGTCTTACCGGCAGGAGGATGGCCAGCTTTCAGCGAGTGTTCCTCAGTACCTGACATTTTGTTGGAATGACTTTGAATACTTTTACAATTAAACAAAATCGCTGAGTTTTTGCAACTGATTGGAATGTTTATATTAGCAAACAGCTGTTGCGTTAAATGCGACGTTTTGTTCCTGCGACAACTTGTTATTGACGACGTGTTTTACATAGTTTGTCTCAAGTGGCGTTGTGTACATCTTCCCTCACCACCTACTTTCTGTATGGTGCGCACTCTTCCCTCGCGATGATTTTACTTTTTGCGAAACAACTCAGAGCCATCTGTTTCCGCACTATGTGACTTTTCAGACTGGCATTTCACCTTCCTATCAACAGACGTTAAGAAATGGTCGAAACTATTTCGCAAATTTTGTCTTCTTTTTTTTCTTATGGAACCTGAAAAGGGATAGGTAAATTATGTTACAATGAAATTTATAAGATGAGCATATATTCATATTTGTATTCTTTACAGTGTTTATTATACATATAATCGAAAATTACGAATCTAATTACATGAGAAAAGTGAGACCAGTTATATACACAGTTAATGGTAGTTTTTTAAATAAATTATAACAATCAAACGGTTGTAAAAAGTTGCTATTGTTTTGAATCGATCAATTTGCGCGCAGACAATGAAAGAACCTACACAAAAATGTTATACACGCTCAAGACTCCTACAAAGACTGCACTAGTTTATAGTATGTAAAGACTACGGTATTAAGATGAAATTTGTTCTATAAAATTTTACAGTAAGAATAATGATAAAACAATTATGATTTGAATGTAAAAGCCTGAATAAAATACAAAAGTTAAAACTGTTGACGAATAAAAATGTAAATGGATGTTCGAAAAAACTTAAAATATAAAACTCTAAAATATATCCAGTCAGAAAAAGATCACAGAAACAGTTAATCGTTTAATTTAATCCCTACTAGTCTAAAACTTTGCATACGCATTAAAATCATCTCAGTGCAATCAGGTGCTATTTATTTTACATCTCTGACTGGAACTTTCGTATCTTCACTTCTATATTAATTTAAAATTTAAGTTAAAATCAAGTTTTACTATCATTTCTTTTTACTTTTTTTCAACTTTTTTTTGATTTCGTAATAAAATGTTTTTAAAACATTCAATTCAAGTTTGAACTTGATTGAAGAATAAAATTTGCACTACATATAGTTGATCGCTCGACAAGTACACTAAGTGTAATGAAGGGGGATGGAAGAAGGTATCTAGGCATAGGCATGGACTCGCGTTAGAACGTCGTCGGTCGACTGTTGACAGTAATGAATCTGATTGTAATGGCTGTCGCGATCGTTATCTTCTGAATGTCACATGGTGTGCTGTGGCGGTGGTAACATCAGTTCATATCCCAATGCCATGCTTTGTTGATGGTGATGGTGATGATGGTGCGATCCCGTCATCATCGAGTGATGATTCTGATTGTAATACTGATGAGGAACGTTCGCGTGACTTGGGTAGTACACCTGATCCATATCTTTACCTGCAATTTCAAATTTATCAATATCATGCAAACTCGTCCATTTTCCAAATTGCACATTGATTTATCAACTATATTTTTTATAAAACAAAAGTTTAGATTTTCTAAAAGTTTAGATTTTAGAACATTGATTGAGTTAATACAGAAAATTTGAAACTGACAAACAAAAATGAAAAAAATGATAGTACCATTATTATCATAAACACCTCGGCCGTAACAGACTTTGAGATCGTTCATGGTACTGAGTCCACCATTGTGAGCATGGGTCGAGTGAACCGGAGAGGGTGTGACAGCGCTTGAATATCCATGATGATGTCCCATCGGACTCATAACTGCCGGACTGCATTGACTGCTTCCCACAGGAGACATTCCCATTGTGGATAATACTAGATCGGGCGTATTCGCCAGGCTGGGACTACCAGAATCCAGAGCCGACGTCTGATAACCGGTACCGAGGCCGTTACCTCCACCACCCAAGGAAATTTCTCTGCAATCAAACAATAAACAACATTATCTCAAGTACCTAAGCATCATTATTTTTGCAAAACATTCCAAACGTGCGACCCTTTTTTTACTAAAAACATATTTCGTGCTTGAAGACCCTTGAAACCGAAAACCATTTTGTGTACACAACCTTTTGTTTCTTGAGTACCTGAACAGATTTTTTCTCACTTTCTTCTAAGCTTCTTTTTTGTTTTTGTTACTTTTATTGCAGGCTCATATATAGTATTAGCATAACAGCTAAAGAAAAAAGATTTTCTTTTCAAGGACCTTTTTTTGAAAGGTTGAGATTCCGGGACAAAACAGAGGTGTGAACTTTCTATTTTTACCTTTTCAACCGATCGATATATTTTTGCATTTTTTTCTAACATTCTTTTCCGAAATATAAAAACAACTTAAACGAAGAACAAAGATTAATAAAAAACATGAACCTTTGTAATTTTTGTTTAAAAAGAAAGAAGTCTATAAGAAAGTCGATTACAATAGGAGAGGGGATTTAAAAAAAACATGTGTGCTTAGTTAATTTTGCATAACTCGACATCTGAAATTCGGGCGTCGAAGAAAAAGGGACATAAAAGTTGGGGCCCCTCGTGGCAACATGAAAGGTCCCAGCGGCGCAATGAATGGTAGCGCTGGGCATGTAGGCGGGGTCCTGTCGGCTCGACGTGAGCGCGTGTGTGCCGATCACGAATCGGTAGGGTGCGATGCAAGAACAATGCCGCAAGTCGGCCGTTTCGTTACGTGTATCGGCAGCGCACTTCTTGGAACAAACGTGTACCACGTGCGACTATCGAGCCACCGCCAAATGGCTTTTCGAGCTGTTCATTTCCGTTTCGGTGTCAAACCAACACGAAACCCGACGGAAAATTCAAACATGTGCAATCCATAAATCAGACCCCCCCTCGGGATGAATTTTTTTCGTACTCGTAAATGTGATTTTTTTTTAACTTGTCTATTTCTTTGAAACCCTTAAAGGATTGAAACCGTTTCTTTGCGATTCAATTCATTTTGATGAAATTAAAAAGAACTATTTTAGTTTCCTGAAAATAGTTAGAGAATTTTTGCAGTAGAATTTTATTAGTTGAAATTGACAAAATTGTTTTAGTTTTTTGAACTTAAGAATGTTTCTTATTATATTATGTTAGGTTAGTTGTTGGTCCTTAAAAGATGGAGGAGTTGTTAATCAAAGGAAAAGTCCAGAGCTCCACCCTCGTCATTCTGTTTGCGCCCGTTTCGCGTACGAGATAAATCAAATAGTAGAGTCCCTAACATAGTATATTGTACGAAACTATCAGTAGTGAGAACAGCTCAATAGTGAAACGAGAGATGTAACCGAATCTGCACCATAAAATGGTAATGGGGCGTCGCATTTCCTCTTCCTCGGTGATGCCTCTTCGAAAAAAAAGAAGAAAAAAAACATAAGGAAAGGGAAATAAAAAAGCGCGCGACACATTTTGCAAAAGGGCTTTGACATTTTCGTTGTCCCTGCGGTCGATTGCGTACCAACTTTTCGTCACCTTTTCAGACGATTTCCTTTATGACCGAGAAAGATTGTTATCTATTTTGAAATTCTACTCTGAGGATTTTCACTGTTGTGATGTTCTCGCCAAGCCTATTATTCGCTTATTAAGTCATTTAAATCTCACACATCTTCTTTCACCTTTTTTTCACAAAATTTATTTTAGATTTTTCTTATAATTTGTTATTTTCTTTTGAAACACTTGTCGTTATGTTGAAAATGATTTCTAATTTATGATATGTTCATTTCAGGGTTTATTTTTTGTGATGTTATGGTAAAAACCAATCGACCCGAAGAGGCAGGCAAAAATTTTGCGGACATTTTTATGGTGGCAGTCGCTGAACAGAGACATTGATTGTGGTAGCCATAACAACTCGCACCACTGACGACTCTCTTTTTTTTATTCCTTTATTCTTCTTTAACACACGTACGATCATAAAAGCAAAAATTTTACGTGAAATAGTTAGTAGATCTGATTCTCAATCAATTAAACTTTTGTTCGTACGACATTAAACTTGCCAGTATTCTTTTATTTTTCTTACCATATTTCTAACGAAAATATAAATACAGAAAAACTGTATGTCCACTTTTACTAGGCCGAATACATGAACTAGTTCTCGGTATTATTTTAATAGCCACAGGATGAAGCACAGGGTGAATTTTTGCGTTATGGTTTGTATCTTTTTTATATAAAAAAGAGTCAGGTCAAATTGAGTCATCTCAACAGCTCTAGGAAGTAAAACAAAATAATAGTCGAAAAAGGAAAAGAGTTCTGAAAACAGATCATTTAAATTACCCCACATACCATACGAAACAGGAACTGTCAGTTTGGGACAGAATTTAGGTCTCGATTTTAGTTCAGGAAATTTACATACGGTCATATTTTGTGAGATTTTATTGTGTGCTTCTTTTTTGTACGGAAATAAAAAATAGAAGCAAGAACAAAGCAGTCTCTGCAGGCAGATCAGAATCGCGCAATCTTATCAGGCGAAATAACACGAATGTAAATCAAACTTAAGTGCGTTGTTTAAACAAGACTTCAACGAACGACAAATAGTTTACTAATATAAGTATCCGGCGCGGACGAATCCGTCGTGTTTTCAGATTGCATTTCCATTCATAAGAACGTCAGCATCAGATAAGTTATCTGACTTTCATCGAAACATCATCTTTATTACCCACTCGAGCGACTAATAAGTGCCTTTATGATAGCCTGTTCGTTTGTCACCGAGCACTTTCTCGCTCTTTTGAAGACAATTTTTATAATACTTCATTTGTTTTTGTCAAAATTTTTGTGGTTTTTTGATCAAAACGAGAAGTAAGTACTAGTTTTGAATTGCGATTCAGTTTTTCTGATGAAAATGTTTACAATAAATGTCAAAATCTTAATTCAATTCTTTATTTTAAGTCTTGAAAAACTGTATATAAATTATTTTGATTGAAGGGAGAAGTCAATTCTGACATTAAGACGTGATTTGATTTTCCTTTAAGCTGTTTAATTTTAATTTGGTCAAAGTTATATTAGCTTAAGGCCGATTCGTGAAACTGATTTAACGCTGAGTTTTGCCTCAGGGCACTCGAAGCGTGGCACAAGCTGAAAACACTTGTTGCACTGTGGAAAAATAGACCCCCCGTTGGCACACGTGCCTTCCATCCTATGACCATCGATTCAACAGAAACGTTTTTCTTTTCGCTGACAACCGAGTTTCGTAACTTTTGATTTTTTAAATTTTTTCTCATCGCCATGCTTTTACTAATCAATCTAGTTTGCTTTTTTGCTGAACCAACCCATTGTTTGACAAAACGTTGACAAAACGTTTTGTTTTCTAATACTGCATATTCGTTGAGAGTTTCGTCTCTAAATGAATTTGGCAAACTTGACCAATCGAAATATATGGGTCCCAGATGGATCCAAAGTTTTTGGTCAGCGGCGGCGGCAATTGTGTCCGTCTAAAATTAGAATTGGAGCAACGCGGTAGGAATTCAAATTTAGTCCTGTTTTGAATTTTCAACACATTTCCGATGGGAAAAAAAGTTGTCAACCGAAAGTATTGTTACTTTCACGTCATTTATAAAAATCACATGAGAATGAAAGTTCTGCACATGGTCGACTCGATAAAACCGTTTAGTTTCATGTTTTTCAAGTTCGAATATCTCTTCATCTCTGAGAATATTGCAATTTGCTAATTTTCAAAACTGCAATCGTTGCAGCGATGCGACGGAACGTTGCAAAGGTGCGATTTCAATGACGCAGGAGAAAAAATTGAAAACAAAAACACCCAAACGATTAATTGATAAATTACTAATTGAATTAAGTCACTTACGGCTTTTTTTGCGGATCTCGATCACGCTGTCTGCGGTTCTTAAACCAATTGGAGACCTGCGTGTTGGTCAGAGTAGTTTTGGTAGCGAGCATCTTTTTATCATCGTTGGTCGGGTACTTGTTCTTTTCGTAAAACTGCTTGAGCACTTTACGAGCGCTTTCCTTGAAGCAGTAGACCATTTCCTCGCCGTCCCAGATGGTTGACGGCAGGGGATACTTTTTCCTCAGACGGTACTTATCAACAGCACCAAGTGGTCGGCCGCGGATGCCTTCATGCTCGGAATACCGCGCGTGGTACCAGATCTTCTGCAACTCCGCATACCGCTTTGGCGAAAACTGATTCGTTTCTAAAATATGATACACCTCTCGAAATTCTTTCTTGTAGAAGGCTACTGTTACTTCAGCTACTAATATACTCTCTCCGTGCATCCTTCGACTATTTGGCAACGACCTTAGAAACCTACAAAAAGGACAGCATTCATTTACTCACAATTTTTTTAATCGTTTTCTGTATTCTTTCGTATTTATTTCTTTTGTTTACAAGTTTATTTGAAAACTTCAATCAATTAAGGAAACTTTTGTTTACATTTACATAATTGAATAAAAGAAATAATTTTGGCAAAGAAACAAGGTCACTGATCTTAAATAAACAAAAGTAAACAAAGTGAAACAGTCGGATCTTCAAAAAATTTGTTTTTTTTTTAGCACCAAGCAAAATAAGAAAATTTCTCTTTATCTCATTGATGAAATCTGAACCTTATTTACTATTTTATTTGACACTTTTGAAACCGCCAAGTGTATCGGGTTCCAAGAAAAGATCTCTATCGCAAACAGTAAAAAGTTATCATAACCAAAAATAACAAGAGCACAAATTGGTGAAGTAAACAAACCTGTCAAGTTTAGGAATATCCTTGCGCTGCAACAGATCCTCACAGATGCACGCGATTTGTTCGTAAGTATAGTTCGTATCACTGTTGTTCACTTCGGCCGGTTTAAAATTGCCAAGACTAGAAAAAATGTTGCTCGAATTGTAGACGCTGAGTTCCTGCTGTTGGTACTGTTGTGTCGCGTCGATTGCAAGCGAGCCGGCCATCAAGGTGCCATTGTAGGTGCCCGATCGCTGCACTGCACCCATCCTCGTGTTGTTGTTGCACTCGTTATTTTGCAACGATAGCTGAACCGGACTGTCGGACATCCTCGGGTTCACAACGCGCAATGTCATCAGTGTCCTTGAACAACAAATCCTGTCGACACTTTGTTTTGAACCGACACCTCAATTGTTTCACGTCTCAACACGTTGTTACATCACATCTCGGTTAACATCACTGCACACAATTGTCGCACAATCACGAACCCTCTGCAAAACTCTCCGTTCAAAAAAAACGGCCATCTTCCAATCGCGAACTTTTCATTCGACTAATTTACTCACGCTTTTTCGTTTCGTTTCGAAAAAAAGAAAATAAAAAAGGTCGTCCGGTTTTAGCGCCCCGTGACGTAATATTACATCGATGAGATGCACTGGACAAGTGATCAAGTCCGATGGAACGTTTGCAGGAGCACCATTCTCTCTCTCGCTTGCTTTTAGTCACAACTTTTTTTCTCCCTGTTTTGCCACCACCGGAAATCGTCCTGAGCTGCGGCGCGGCTCGTGATTGGTCGCGAGGCGGGATACGCTCGGCAGTGATTGGTCCGCGCCGAGGGTGGCACGTCCTCCGTTCTCCCGCCGCGACTGCAACGGCCAAAGGTGTGGGATCATTCCGAATTTCTGGTTGCGCTCTCTGTTGTACCTTTGTATTGTTGATTACGCTATTTCGACCCAACTTTTTGTTTGGATATTGACTCTTAACACAACCGAATGATCGTTGATTAATTCGATTATATGCCTGCAATTTTCCACCGTGATCACGATTTTTCAACCAAATTCATTGCTATTATACAAATTCCTGGGTAATTTACAAGCAGTTTAGATTATTTGCTGAAAACATCGTTGAAAGCATAGTAAAAAAAGTTACGAATAAAAAATGCTTTGTTTCAAGTGTCATTCTTTTAAATGCTAATGTAATTCAAAATATCGAAGAAAAACAAATAATCAAAAATAAATTTATTGTTTTTCTGTAGTTTTGCTTTTGTTTGTTGATAATAATATTTCCTCTCAACAAAAAAGTCAAGGTCAAGGGATTATCTAAATATTTGAAATACACAAAATATGAAAGTGAAAACAGTAAGCAGTGAACAAAGGAAAAAGAAAAATAGAAAAAATAATGTTGCTTTTACAGGTTATTTGTAAGGTGTTTTTAAATAAAAGGTATGAGAATTTGAAAGGGTTGACAATGCGGGGCCAAAGGTAAGAATTCGACGAAAACCACGGTGATTGAAGCTGAACCCAGGTCAGTAGCCTTTTGCTGGTAATAAAATAGAAGTTTGATTCGTGATACCCGATCTGGCACGATCTGAATTACCTGATCGGGTGTTGAGTGTAATCATAGAGTGTCCTCTGTCAGCAATGGTGTCTTTAATAGCATAATATAAACGTGCATGTGACTGAATGAAAAACAATAAACAAACCTAAATCATATCTCGTCAATCACAAATTCATAAATATAACTTCTGTAGTTTAATTGAAGTTTAAAAAATTTTCCGATTTCAGTCCCTGACGTGAAGAGTTTTTGTTTGTTTCAACAAGGCTGACCGGAAATACAATCCAGCTCTAATGTTATGCCTCGATTAGTAAGGATGGCCATCGTATTTGTTCTTTTTGTTTGATCAATCCATTCATCCAGACGTGAACAGTCATCGACCGGAAGAAATTTGCAAAAACAACCCGACAAACAGACTCGTTAAGGAAACTTTTTCATGATGAATGAATCAAACTCTTCTGTGCAACGTATTATATCAACGATAATATTTTTATTGGACTTGACGTTAAAACGCTACGGCCAAACTTAAATTTTCGCAAAAATTCTGATATAGACCTGAAACAAAGGGTCTTCATTAAAAGTGACTGAGAGTTTTTGATTATGACGATTCTTTTGGGTGGCCAAATATAAATCACTTTTTTGCTTTTGACTAATATTGCGTGAACTTAATAGTCCTCCGACTAGTCCGTCAGACTGATTTGAATTGGGAAAACTTTAAGAGGATTATATCGTGAAATGACTGGCGACACAGGGGCTAAGAATCCAAATAACAGTAAACATTCCTTCTACAGTTCGTTATCCTATCAGATATACCGACCAGCTCCCAAAAATATCTAATACCTTTCACACTTTTATTTTCCGTTTGCTCAATTTTAATTTTTGCAACAAAAACCAAAGTTATAACGAACAAAATACTCCTTTTCTTTGTAAATTTTGGAACTAAGATTCGAACAAATATTAAGACAGTTTAAATTGTATAAAAAATAATTGGTAGTCATAAAAAGAAATGTCAAAAATGTTAACAATCCAAGGGATGCGAATTTGGTCAGAGCCGTGATATGATAGAGGGGCGTCGCCACGCTTTGCGATGGCGTCTTGTTCGATTTGGTGTCATGTTGCCTGCAAGCCGCCATTTTCTCTCTCCCTTTTGCGCACCCTCCCACGGCTCATGAAATTGGGGGATGGCACCTTCTTATCAAAACGATCCTGGGATTCCACTCATACTCTGTCTCTTTGTAAGCGATTACTCCAAACGTCAAAGTGTAAGGATCCGGCATGCTTCAAACTATTCACAAATTGCAAATCCAATCTTTATTTTTTTATCCAAACTACTTTCACCTTGATTTTTTGTTTGAGTCTCAGGTATCTGATGAAATTTTTCCACGTTTGCAATTGCGTGATTTGAAAATCTAATTTGAACAAATAATTTCATTCCCATCAGGGTGTATAAATACAAACTGATTTCGAATTGTGTTATTTCTTTTGCAGATTCTATTTTTGGGTTTGAAGCAAATGTGGGATGGCGACAGGTGCGATGGTATGCAACTCAGTCGGAAGTCGCGACAAGTTCTCACATTTCTTGAAATCATCGGTGTCATTACAATGAGAAATAAAATTAATGTTGAGAACAATAAGCAACCAACGGATGCTAATCGAGCGAATATGAAACGCGAGACGTTTTGGCCAACTGATAACATTATTATCTATAGCAAACGTAGATAAAGGTGTGAAGTACATGTGCAGTTCAAAAAAATAACTTCTGTTTTCTTGACGTTGCAACTTGCAATTCGCTATTCGCAAAATGTTTTTAGGTTGTTTTATTTTCACAGACTTTTTTTTTGCAAAGTTCGCAAATTCTTTTGACGCACTTTTATTTGCTACTAGTAAATTTTATCAAGTTTTCATTTTTGTTTCAGGATTTCGGGCAAGTTTCGTTGTTTTAACATTCAAATTCCACTGATTTGAGAAAAAAATATTTTGCGCGAGTTCCACGCTGAACTACAAATCTCTCGTCGCAAAAATGAATATAGGATAATTTAAAGACACATGGTAGGCAGAGCACGTGTTTGGCTGCATCACGTACAATAACATGATAACAGTCCGACGTTGTAGCTACCCTCAAATCACGAGGCGCATCTAACTAACCATGTAATCGACAAATTCAGTCTATTACAGTGCTTCTGATACGTTAGAGCCCTTGGCGCAGCCTAACAATCTGTCCTTACACTTTATTGTTTCGCCATAATTTCATCTTTTGTCTTTTTTCTTATTCTTTTTCTTCTCTTAAATAACAATGCCTAACTTTTTTGTTTTCTTTTTCTTTTCTTTTCTTTTCTTTTCTTTTCTTTTGTTTTCTTATTTTTTAGCTGGTTAAACTGATAACAATGAAAAAATCAAAATATTTTCTTCGATTTGTAATCTTTTAGCGATGGTTAAAAAATGAAAAACAATAATTTGCAAATAAGTTTGAAATTCAAAGCATTTTTTGTTTCATATGATTTGAACGTCGACAAGTTTCTTGGTTGTTTGACGCTTGACTGGAAAAACACACTAGCTGTTGGCGGTCCGATCACATCTTTGGTCGTCAATAGCGAAGTGGGCATAAAGTGGCCAGTGACACATAAAGAGCATATTTTCGAGAATTAGTGAGCAACCGAGTGTACCGCTCGGCTACCTGTTTTTACACCTATTCGGCTTTCGTTGAGAATCTCGAATCCAATCTAAGATCGCGTCGCTAATGGAGAAATAACCAACGGATTATGCCGCTTAATCCCGCGCCAATGTGATTCCCTGCGATATCATTTTGAACTCTCAAAGTTCACATCGTTGCATCCTCAAATGTTTTTTTTTTTATTTATCAAAAAAGAAATATGACAAATTGTCCCATGTTGACAATCTGGTTGCATTCATTTGTAAAAATTGACGGAATGTCTGAGCTATGAATTTTTGTATTGGAAAAAAATTTACATCTGTTCGCCAGATCGCTCAAAATACGAAGTTTTTCAACACGTGTTCACTCAGTTTCTTTCGGCCGGAGAAAATGATTGGGATGGGAAAGGTAAAAAAGGTTTTGTGGGTGTTTTCTAATTTGGTGACAGATTTGGAAAATCCGTTACGACGCAGCTATTTGTAAATAAATGTTATTTATAAAAGTGCGTTCAATATATCAAAATAATAAGGGTAATTACGTGTGTAGTTGAAGATTTATGATGACGGCTAATTACGTACAGATTCTGTAAAGCCACCGGTGGTTGTTAGTTGATAGACGTTTTGTGCAACCCTTAACATTTCACTGATGAAGCGATGAGGCGACACTGCGTATATGTCACCAATTATGATGATCTTTGATAGATACGGTGGCAAGGGTGCTATTCGTATGATTTAGTAGGGTGCAACTAGTTATGCCCAGTAACCATGTGTTCCAAGTACCAGTTTTACCCACATGTTTATGGACATTTTTTATTTGCATCTCGACTATAAAATATCTTCAGTCCATCTAATTAGACTTTGTTTCAAATCTTGTTTATTAATGTTTTTTATACACTCTTTCCTTTCAACGTTTTTAGTCATTCATTGTTTACGTAATTGTAGGTTCTGACATTGAAATTAATTTTCGTTGGAATTAAAGTTTTATCTCTTTTTTTAATGTATAATTTGATTATAGTGCATATATCTGACGGCACACTACTTACCTACAGATAAATCGGTCGTCATCATAGTCAGCGAAACTTGATCTTTAGAAACCCGCATTCGGCATTTTCCCACAAAACTCACCTGACAAAAGTCATTGATAAGAAATTCATAATGCACATAGAGCATTCTATATATACATTTTATAATTCCTTGTATCAAACAAAAAAAAATTGGACACAACAAGCTGAAATGGTTAATCTTGTTAAAAAATCGAGTCATTTTATTATAAAAATAGTAAAAAAGGGACTGAAAAAGATTATATGTATTTGAGAAATATAAAAATTGTAGTATGAACGAAAAATTGAAAATGTTGATTAAAAAATTGTTCATAACAGAGAGTAAAAACTCCCACAACCTTTTTGGCTACATTGCAAAGGCTTGACATCGAAACATGTCCCCGCTTCATTTTGACAATATGTTCCGGCTCCTCAATAATAATGACAGTGAACAGTATTAAAGGATATTACAAAGCAAGCGACACTTGAATGCGTGTCGAAGGGTCGATTCTTCAAAAGAGCATCTGAATTCGACGAGCGTAAGCTCGTCGTTATTATGAACTCCCCTCTTTCTCTGCTCCGAATTTTTTTTTCGTTTTCGTCGCACCATCGGGAACTGGCGTCTCTTTCTCCATTCGAGAACAACCACAATTGACAATTCTATTTATCGCCTTTAGTATACAGGATCCTGGTGCGTGTGCTTGCACAGGTCGAGTGTGTGACGCTTGGTAATACATCTAAGGCTTTTCAAGGGTGAGCAGCTTATTGTCACCTGAATGGCACTCGACGACGAAAAGTGAAAACTTCACCTTCTATGAGATTTGAAGCGAATTTTACACGTCATTACGTTTGCACATCAAACAATATTTTGTCATGTTCAAATTCCTATGTCTTGTTTCAATCAAAAATCTCTTTTTCAAGTTATGTCAAAACAGAAAATCTGATCAATTTGATTTAAATGATTTTTTCCCCATAAGTTTGTGAGTTTGATAAAGTTGTTTGTTTAAAGTTGATGTTATTATTTAGCAGTTGAGCATTTGGACGACCTTGTCCGTTGCGAATTCTATTATCGAAGCAAGAGAGACGTAGGGAGGAAACGTTTTGCTGGAATCGTGTTACATAATTGTATTTCGTAACCCCCGTAACACTCTGATGGGTAGATACACGCCGTAGGTAGCGAGATTTGCAGCCCCTCGAAAAATCACGCCTACGAGACTATACGCCTTATCCCCATGGGTCATTTTCAAACGGTGAAATTATCCGTGCCACAACCGTGATTCAGTTAACCAGCTAATTTGCTTGCCCATGAGTAATCATATCAAATTCAAATAAATATTCACTTTCATATCCAAATGAAATCATAACTTTTCGACAACTTGCTCTAAATTCTTATATGAAATTGTAATAGCAATTTATTTAACAACAAAATAGAGCAAAACGACACGTGTTTTTTATTTAACTTTGATTTAAAAAGCCACAAGTAACCAATTCGTTTTCAATGAGTAATTTTTTGAATGAAAAAAAAAATGAAGGATTGCGAATTTCAATTGATTGATAGAAAGCACAACGCGTGATCACAATTTATTCAGAAATGATGAAAGTAGGTTTGTGTACTAGTTACGCGTACCAATATAATTGAATGTAATTGGGCACGTTTGATGACAGATGTAACCCGTCTAAAGCATAACGCAAGGGTTTGGTCTATAATTTCTAAAACAGGGGCTGTTTTAGGGTAATTGTAGATAACGATGGGGCGGCACAGATAACAAGCCAACACGGGATCGAGAGACTGGACACCACCCAACCCATTTCGCAATACGATAAAAATCTTTGACTGAACATTGCCATTTTCTCAGATTGAACTTTTCAAAAAAACAAAAAAGACGACAAACCAATTTCAACACATCACGAACAATCAATAACGCCGCGTGATTTATTCGGTCGGTTAATGCACACTGATAGCAATCGTTCAATTAACTCCTTCCATCATAAATGCAAGTCGATTTGCATTGCCTTTTTCTGTCACGAGTTTTTTTACGCCTTGCAGTCATGAACAAAACCAATACCAGACTCGGTTGGATCTTTTACAAAATTATCGGCTATGCCTCCTACAGTCTAAAGTTCAAGCCCAACTATGAAGTGCCCAAATATTACCGCTCCAAGTTGGGTGCAATTTACAACGTTATCTTGACGCTCATAGTGTCATACAGGTGTTTGATAGCTGAAATAGAATCGAACTACGACTATGGACGCAACTCCAACAGTGTCATCAAAATCATCAAAAATGGCGAAACAGTTCTGGGAGTCTTGGCAATTGTCACCTGCCATCTGACTTATGTCTTCGCTCAAAAAATTATCGTCCACGTTCAAAATTACATCTCGGAGATTGAACAAGCGCTGTTCCTCCTCGACCATCGTTACCAGGCGAATAGTCTGACGAAATTTTATCTGAAAAATGTTCTGTTTCAACTGGTTGTCTGCATGTCGCAAATTCTGACCCAACATTTGGCTCATGACATATCCTTGACGTACCATGTTATAATTATGAGTGTTTTGATCAGTTACTTTTTGCTCCAGTACACTTCGTATGTGACGAGACTGTCTGAGAAGTCGCGACATTTGAATGACCTCCTCCAAGCACTGAAGACCAACTGCGAGTCAAAGCTAGGGTTTTATTTCAACAGTTCAGTTAACAGGCTGGATCGACTTCGCAAATTACACGCTGTCATTTACTCGCTGACTAAAAAAGTCGCCGACTTTTATTCCTTAGCTATGCTCACGATCTGCTCGTATCTGCTTGTTTCGCAGACGCTGTCTATCCATTTTATAATCGAAACGTTGCTCAAAGACAGCGAAGATGAACTCTTTCTTGTTTATATTCTTAACAATATTAGTTGGCTTGTTGCACAGGGTGGACCGATTGTAAAATTAACTAACAGTATTGATGATTTGATCTTTGAAGTGAGTTTGAATTTGGAATTTTGGTTTTAGTAAAAACTATGTGATAACTTTTCTTATTTTCAGCAACGAAACACCGCTGAGATTGTTCACGACTTGTACTCAAAAACAAATAATAAAGAACTCAAAGTTAAGGTACATTTCGATTAACATTTTTGCTAGGTCGCTTTTTTTTCATTGCAATAGTAACAGACTGACACCTTTTTAGCTCCGAGAATTTTCAACGAAGCTCCTGAACCAGCATGAAGATTTCACTGCAGCTCATCTTTTTCCTCTCGATTCGAAAGTTCTTCATTCGGTAAGAGTTTTGATTTGCAACAAAAAAATGAAAATGAAAGAAGGTAAAACTCAAAAAATCGTTTTTGAACAGATGCTTACTGCAATAACTCAGTACATCATTATAATCGTGCAGTTCAGCACTTCCAAGAAGGATAAAGCAACGGACAATCATAGAGGATAGAATATTGAGCTGATAATAAAATTTAAAATTAATTTTCGAATGATGAATTGGTTGAATTGGATTTTCATTGGACGAGTTCACGATTCGTACAATTTTATGAGATTTCAGATACGTGGAGAATTTTTTTGTACTACAGAATGCTCTTCTCGAATTTCAATAGACATAACGACAATAAGCTATTCAGAGTATACGTGCAAACGTTGCGCAAAGAGTAGTATTAAGGTATTAAGCTTGCTTCTGACTGTACTTTTCACGCCCTTTTCAGGTCCATTTGTACGATTAATATATTGGTACGTTTACATCTGTCTTTTCATTCAAACAAAATAGGAATGATAGCAAAAAAGTCAGAAATTACTTCTCATGACATCGAACATACTTTTTAGGTGAAAATTGGACGTAATCTTTTTCAAGAACAATGTTTGTTTGTATAATAGCCTTTATTGAGTCAATAATCAGAAGAAAAATTTATCATACAAGTGCAATACATAGAATTTTGTTTTTTGTACTTACTGGCAAAAGCATAAGATCAAATTATTTATAACTGTTTACGTGATATAATTTGTCCGTAATGAATAATAGCATCTTATTAATTAATCCATAAGTTTGTATTTTTAAACGTAAAATTTTCACAATCAAATTTTAAGTTCAAATAAAACGTTCATGAAAAATGCATATTTTCGATCTGACTTCATGGCGATCTATAATTCAATTATCGCACTTTACAATAACAGGATCAAAAGTGAATCAACACTTGTTCATCATTTTATTTGTATACGTCGTAACATCAACGTTGCGTACAATATTTATTTTCTCACAATGTCCAACATTACTTTAAAATCCATCTCATAGTACAATCAGTAATATCTCAAATCTAAATACACTCTAATTCAGAATTGACGACATCTTAAATAACGATGTAATTATCATCAGGCTTGTACATAACGTCGGTTCATCGACCACTTGAAGGTGGTCGATGAAAATTAGTCGCATACTTTTATAATCAACTCAGAAATTCAATACGACATTGATCCGCGACATGTCAGACGGAGCAGATAAAGATAATCAAAATTGTGTAGACTATTTTCAACTCGAACAATAAATACCTTTCGCATAAACAAACACGTGTAATAACAAAGCAACAATAATAACAATTACAAATATAAACATTTATCTTTGTTCTTGGAATGTTTAAATGCAAGAAATGAAAAGTCACAATCATGACAGATTGTTCTAACGTTCTACCTGTTAATAGTGTTTTCAATATTTACACCTGATATCATTTTTTATATTATAAGTTTGGAAGACAGAGGTTTATATGTATAATTTATGTAATATCGATATGCACGTTTGTATCTTCCCTTATCTTACAGTTTTATTTCCTTATTATATCAACTTGTTGTTTATCTTCGTACCGTTTATTTAAATGTAATGGTTATCTCATATGTACATACATACGCTGTGCAAACATAGACATTGCACATGTACTTCTCAAACTCTAACTAATTTCGGTAAGATCTCTTAGTTTTGTTTTAGTTTAATGACGACAATTATTTAGCAGTCTCCGCAAATAAATGATGGTTTTGCTATACGAATAGATTGCTTTCCTTCCACTTAAAATTTGAGAATTTACAGAGCACATAGAAAATATTTGGACTTGATTATTAACACTTATGTGCACAGTTGATATGTGAATAGAAAGTACAGACACGCAATTCACATGCAAAACCCAATTCGATTTATTTTGCGAAGTAAAATTTTGATTTTGTCGATTTTTATAAGACTTTTAAAAATTTTGCATAGTCTCCCAGGTTTATAGCAAACCCAGACTGTGCACTTGAGGGTTAATAATGTTGATTAGTTGAAAGTCAAAACGCCCTACGATTAAATTTATAATTCAAATCAATTTACATTGGCAAATACGTCATTGATAATCAGTACAGACTTCGTGATTACATTGCGCAGCAATGTAGATCACTCTAAAATCGCTATTCATACAACCGTTGGAGCTTGCGATGGTTTCGAGTTTTTTCTTTGTTTTCCAGTTAAATGCTCGCAAAAACTTGAGAACGTATGATGATCGGCTAAACTTACTTTTTTTTATCGTTATATTCTAATAAAAAATTTTGATTCAGTTATCATTTTATGTTTAGCGTCAACGATTTAGTAAGTAAACAATTTCATTTGTTCGGTGATCCGTAGTGAATTATTCAAATCAATTCAGGAAAAATTGATTACGAGTTTGATATATTAGTCCGAACGAGGAGTTCAATTTTGTATGCAAACTTGATTTCAACTTTCAGAGACTACGTAGAATGAGTAACCTTTGTTTAAATGAAATCTATTTCTGTTCAACAATATTCATGTTTTTCACATGTAAAATTATTTATATTTTGAACTTTAGAATTCAACACAATAAGCATTCGAATATTTAATTTGAATAACAAAATGCAGTTTAAAAGTGGCAAGGTATTTTGTGTTACAAAATCATATTCATCGAATTCGTTCACTGTAAGTACAATTTTCAAACAAATAATCGTCGAAAAATTGAAATTAAATAGACAGTTCGAAAAGTGAACATCAAAATAAACTACAGGAACTTTTTTGACATCAACATTTAGTCGCCATTACATCATCTTCATAAAAAGTTTAACGTTTGATATTTTCAATATTTTATTTTTGTTTATTGAAGCACCGAATTTCCCGTGCTTCATTTCAGTACAACGAATTGATATTGACGGTTTCAGTTTGCGTAAAGCATCTGAGTTCGTCTAAACGTCGTTAAAAAAATCTACCACTTGTTCGTTACGGGGCTGTTAAATGAACGTTCAACAAGAAAATATTTTGACTTGGAAAGTGTAAAAGGCGATGAAAATCGATATCATCCATGATGATTTACACAATTTCTTCTCGTCTCTACGTAAAATATGAAAATATATATTTCTGGTTCCGTGGTGAAGTCAAAGTATCAAATGTCTCCTCCATAGCGACTGCGACAAACGACAGTTTCGAAACCATAAAACACATCGCAATTTTATACCAGCAGTGCAGCTTAAAAATCACTTCGTACATTCTCTTTGTTATTAATGGTATCGAAAAAACTTCTGATTTTACAAGCTTATTGTCACTGACAAAAGAAACGAATAAATAAATGTTAAAGTAATTCGTTTTGAAAAAATATAATTTAAATAAATGAGTTTGAAAAGAAACTGCACAAACCTTATCACAATTGGTCGATGATTAAATAATCGTCATTGATTCGCCTGATTACAACTTTAAACCAACGTTCGTATGCAAAATCAATAACTGGCGTTCATTTCATTATTAAATATCAATTGAACCGAATAAATAAGTTAAATAAACAAATCGAATGAACAGGTTTATTCCATCGTGTCGTATTTGACTTTTTTCACTTTGTAATATCGCCAGCCGGCATATCCGGAGATCGTAAGAATAACTGCTATGGCCAAAGTTGAACCTACAGCGAGAGGTGCAGTTTCATCTCGATCAGCCCGGGCACTCAGCAAGTTGCAAGAGAATTCAGAGTCGAAAGCGTTGTTTTTGAATTTGAATGGCTGCAATTTCATCCCCCTGAGAAAAATCAATCAATTTATAAATTTGTTCACTTCAATTGATGAAAAAGGTAAATAGCAAACGTTCGATGAAAATTTACTTACATCAAAACCACATTTGCCTGGTTTTTCCCATCTGTTAGCTCTACTTCACGTTCGTCCTCGCAGCCATAAGATTTTCCAACCGGTGTTGGGAACAACATTGATGCATATTTCGTGCTGCTTAATCGAATTGTTTTATCTGAAAATGTTTCATGAATACATTAAAGAAACAAATAGAATGACATTTAAATAATCGATCTCTTGCTTTATTTGATTTATATTTACTTGGTTGTTCGTTATTTTGGAAGTGTCGGTCGTTGGAGTTGTAAATGAGTTCTATTTTGTCGACGTACCATCTTTCACCACCAGGAGTCTGTAAGAAATTAAAAAAAAGAAATTCAACGTTGAAAAATTTGTTTTAAGATCTAAAGAATACAACAAATTAAAATTGACGTGAGAAACTTACCTTAGCGAAACTCCAGTAAGGACAAACGACGTCCATTTCAAAGACATTGTGACAAAGTTTTCACCCTCACAATTACCCGTGACTGTTGCATCAGGTGGAACATAGATATTTGCATTCTGAAAATTAGTGAATTAAATGTTAATTTTCGTCACAGAAATTGATCAAAAACTGATTGTTTCTTGGGAAATTACGTATTTCAATTAATTCAACTAGATGAATGTCTTATTAGAATGAATGAGAAAATAATCAAATAAATATACCAGATCCTCTCCCATCTTGTTCCTGTACTTAATGGTAACTACAGCATCTACTTGTAATAGAATGCACGCCTGTCCATTACTCGCATTAAGACGATATAGCGGTTGATCCGTGGTTGTTGGTCTCATAGTCGTTGAACTAGTGCCAGAAGTGGGTTTTTTCAATTCTTGATTTTCCGCTTGCTAAATTCAAATTGTCATAATTTGCATTAAAATTTTTGTCCTAAAAGAAAACATTGTCGGAACAAAAATTAAAACCCATTTAAAAATGATTGATCACAATGATGTATCGACTATCATTACTATACGATCAATCCAGATTAGATTGATTACCCTCCTATATCATTTTCTTGTGCTCAACTCACAGTCCTAATCCTAATTTCTTCAATATTACATTTCAACTGACAGAAACAAGAGTGTCATTTGTTAAGTTATATCATAACAATATAATTAATGACATCCACTGTGACACGATTTGCCCGCAATCCAATTTGCCCTCAGAAAATAATTTACCAGATTCTTTATTTTCACGCGGGGTGCATTTAAACGACAAAAATCAATAGCTTCATTGCAGAGATGAAATCACTATTTGCTCAATCAAACACTGTAATTTTTTTTTCAATTTAACAATATACTCACGAGTGGTGGTTTTGTAGGCGGTGGTTTAGTAGTTGTAGTGGTTGGTTTTGCTGACGTTTTTTCTATCACAACAGTTGTTAATTTTGGTAAAGTAGTACTGACTTTGATTTCCTCCAGAACTGGTGTTGTCGGTACACTTAAAACCGAACTCATC
Source organism: Telenomus remus (assembly GCA_020615435.1). NCBI lineage: Eukaryota > Metazoa > Arthropoda > Insecta > Hymenoptera > Scelionidae > Telenomus > Telenomus remus. The sequence goes on from CM036338.1 coordinate 13,225,611, forward strand.
ATAAAGCCTACAAAGAATCAATTTTTATATAGACCGCACTGTTATTTAGCAATCAAAATACAATTTTACAGAAACTAAACTAAAAAACACAAATCAGGTTGATCACCAATCAATAAAATGTTACAGGTTGGTTAATGTTTTTTCATGATCAATACTCGGTCAAGATTAATGTGAATAATTTAACCCAACGAGATGACCAAGAACAAAATGATAATGCAAAGTTGTCATGCAATCGAGCAGATGAGCATTTAGAAAATGAGTAATTTGTAATATTAACAATGTCGTGGAGGAAGACTTACAAATGAAAATGAAGTAACGAGCTGCGGCGTGTAACATTATTATTAATTAACGTTTAAGAAACGGACTGTAGGTAGATTAGGCTTAAACACGTAGAACGAAGTGTAAGATTAAAAAGAGCGCAGGAAAAAAGGCCTGCTGGTGGTTGTGACAGCCGCGTTTTGAGGTTTGCGGAGAACTCGAGGGTGCGAGAGGATACAGACGATCAATAAGGCCAACTTTCAGCATGCGCTACGTTTCACGTAGACGGTACACTGGGATATAGTGTGCATCTACGATGTGGGTTGTGTACAGCAGCAGTGGCCAATGCGCAGGAACACTCCTCGATTCGACCAACAAATTTTCATTCACCAATTGTTCAGTTCATAAACCGCTTTAGAGATGATCGAGACAAGTACTCATGTCAGCTTCTTCAACAACTTTTATTTTCGCTTCTAAACGACGCTTCAATTTGATCTTCTAGAAACTGATCGAAGCATTTGAGAACACTGCAAAACGTTGTTTCAAATTCATTTTGCTAGTTTGCTAGGAACAATTCCACTCGGTGGATGTTCAATATTTGTTAGTCAATTTGTTTCTGCAAATTTATATGAGTATTTTATGAGTTTCACTTTATTACAACCAATTAATATGGATTCTTAATAAGCTAAAACTGAAAGCGAATAATTAAAACGAAACAAAGTTAGATAGAGTTCACACATTTGAATTTTCACTTTGAATTTTTTACAGCTGGTAAACAGACAAAAGAAAAAAATGAAATAGAAAGTTTCCGTTTTGAGGGATTTGCACGTTCTTCTTTTATGGTCGGCAAAAACGTCGGAAAAGGTTTGTTGAAATAGGACCAGGTAAAAAGAAAAGATTTCCTAAAATTTTTATGACTTTTGACATATTTATTATATAGTTTTCAAATTTTTGGGTCGGTTTTCTAAGGAAATGTATAAGTTCTAGTTTTAGATTACAAGTTCTGAGGCATAAACGAAAAAAATCAAATTTCGTGAAATTGGTGAAAGTGCAAATAGTAAAACTGCAATAAAAGTGTAAAAATATGCAATTTCAGATTTAGTTACTCAAAAATTTCCCGCCAGACACGTTTTATAAAGCCCGAGTTCACAGTTCGTGAATCATAAAATCACCTTCGCATGTACGAGCGATGAGTTTCAAGTCAAAATCGTATGTGAGTTGGCGAAATGTGGAGTTGGTTTTATGCTGTCATATATAGACATCAGACAGTAGAGTCTGGTCCATATTAACAATAAAACATACTTTTAAACTTTTCAACTTGAATTTTATTAAATCTATTTATATAGTCAATATTTTATATACACTTTTATACGAATTTTACCAAAGAATATATATTTGAGATAAATTTATTATTCATATCTGCATCAAAGTGATTTGACAAGAAGTACAAAAAAATTGCAAAAAAATTGCAAAAAAATAATTTTGATAAACGCACTTTAATACAATTCAAAGTTCAACTCGCTTTCATTACTGAAGATAATTACTCCAGCCGAATTAAAAATGTTGGGTAAGGACTAAAAATTAATTTTAAATACTCAGGGAATAATTTCTGATTTCATTTTAAAGTTGAATTCAAAATTATACCGAAGTGATTTGTAAATTGACTGAATAATTAGATATGCGATTCAATTAGCTTATTAGGAATTTTGCAAAAATTATAATAAACTTGTCCAGCATTGAAATAATGATTCCACTCTAACACGAATAGGTCATTACCAAAGTCGATTCATGACCTGATCTTGACATCGCAGTTTCAAGATCGATAAAATAATTTGATGTGCAGATTTAATGTCCATCATTTCGCACTTTGCAGGATACTCCAGATTGATTACCAATTGTCTGAAAAATGGTCGAGGTATAAGCTCCCTATCAGCGTTGCCGGAAACTCACCAAATGCTCCATAAGACATGCAGGTGATTTGAATTCAAAATAAAAAACGACTACCAAGAATCAAAAATGAACAAAAATCAATCACTTACCAATAATGTCACACTTATTAATCATTGAAAGAATCTTCGCGGTAAATGAAATCGCTTTTAATTAAAAAGTAAAAGTTAAAACATCAACTCTGGTGACCAACATTTCAAATGGGGTCAAAGTACAAGATTGATTACAACTTTGGTACATCAACTTGAATGTAACATTTACCTGGCTGCTATTTCAAGCGCCCTTAATTAAAAGACAAGATATGATAGCAAGAACAATGCCAACAAAACACACCAATGTTCAAAGTGTTTTTTTAATCAAAAAATAAAAACATTTATTGAACAAAGCTTTAATTAAAAATTCTTTCTTCTCATGAAACTACTATATAATGTTGAAAATAATAATACTCAATTAGAGACTTTACTGAGAACGAATTGAAATCAATAGCAGCCACATGAACAGAACTTTAAATGAAAAATTTCTTCTTTGAACAAAGTTTAATGATAAATTGACTCAATTAGAGACTTTGCTGAGAATGAACTGAAACCAGTAGCAGCGAAATGTGACAAGGAGCACCTTTTTCCCACCGAGCAGATAAAAAAAATGGGCGAGTTGGGTCTCATGGGACTCGTGGCGCCAGAATCTTTAGGTGGAGCCGGGTTGGATTACCTGGCCTACGCCATCGCCATGGAGGAGATATCCCGAGGTTGCGCCAGTGCAGGTGTCATTATGAGCGTGCAGAATTCACTATACATTGGACCGATTGAGAAGTTCGGAAACCAGCAACAAAAAGAGAAATACATTCCCGATTACGCAAGTGGCAAGAAAATCGGTGCTTTTGCTCTCAGCGAGCCAGGCAACGGTTCGGATGCTGGTGCAGCGTCCACTATGGCGAAGCAGGACGGAGATGGGTTCAAAGTATCCGGCACGAAATCTTGGATCACAAATGCTTTCGAGGCGAGCAGTTATGTCGTCTTTGCTACAACTGATAAATCAAAAAAACACAAGGGAATCAGTTCTTTTATAGTGGAAAAAGGATCTAAGGGATTTAGCTTGGGAAAGAAGGAAGATAAACTGGGAATCAGGGCTAGCAGCACTTGTTCTTTGATGTTTGACGAAACTCCAGTGCCTGCTGAAAATCTGCTTGGTTCGCCTGGCATGGGATTCAAAATTGCAATGATCACTTTGGGTTCGTTTTTGTTTGAACTTTTTCGTGATGTGAGTTTAAGTTGACTTGACCAGTTGTTTGGTATGTTTTTATTTTTGTGGTTGATGGTTAATAGATGCCGGCAGAATTGGAGTAGCGGGACAAGCCCTGGGAATAGCACAAGCGTCTCTGGACTGTGCGATGAAATACGCCGCAGAGCGCAAAGCTTTTGGCAACAGCATCCTTAAATTGCAATCGATACAAAATAAAATCGCTGACATGGCCCTGAGATTGGACAGCGCTCGACTGTTGACTTGGCGAGCCGCTGCTCTCAAAGACATGGGAAAGCCATTTACAAAGGTACAACAATTATTAAATAACTAAAATGAAAGCAAAACAAATCATACAAACAACGGTCAACTGAAAAACGGTCGAGTTTCGCGCAAAATTGTAACTGCAGGAGTTGTACATTGAATAATTTTTTATTCAGTAACATGGTTTTATCTTGATGTTCCAGTTTCGGTAATTCGTTAATTATTTTTGGTTATTCTTTCTCTCGTTCTCTGTTGATTTTGTTTTAAATCTATTTAGTAACTCGTCTAAACTGTTGTCGAATATTATCATTTGAAATTTTGCACGATAATTATAATTATGGTTTAATAACGACTGGTTAATGTTACGTTATAACACGACAGGAAGCTGCCATGGCAAAATTGTCTGCGTCCGAGGCAGCAACATTCTGCGCACACCAGTGCATTCAGATCTTGGGTGGCATGGGATACGTTTCTGATATGCCTGCGGAACGCCACTACAGAGACGCGCGTATTACAGAAATTTACGAAGGAACATCCGAAATTCAAAGACTGGTCATCGCAGGAAATCTCATCAAGGAGTACGACCTCAATTAATTCGTTCTCAATTTCCATTCGACAGTCCTTTCAATTATTTCTCCAACAAATGTTGAACCATTTTTTAATCATTTACATTTTGTCGACGCGAAATAATTGAATTGCTTCATTTCAATTTGTTTATATACATTACTTTTCCCCCTCTTTCTTATCAATAATGTATAACATCTGTAAAGACTTTGTACTCGCATTGAAACTGTATCATCTATTTTGTTATGTTCAAAAGAATGAATAAATTTTGTATTCTAACGTTTTATTTGACTTTGTGGGTTTGCGTTAAGTGATTCTGTCTGTTGGTTCTCGTTGTTTTGAACCTTCCACATTGACCATATCGCGACAGGCATATCTACACCTATCCTCATGTATGTACATACATAAATTATTAATTACTTCACATACGACTCACGTGCATTCCCGCGTGCATGCATTCACACACACACACACACACACATGCTAAGTACGTACACCCTCACATGCATACGCACACACAATTGTTAATAAGTAAAAGAATACATTGTAAGGGCCCTTTGGCAGCAGTGCGGGCTAAACACCCGGCTTTTTTAAGAGGGAACAGCTATTAATGACTATCAAACATTTATCAGTTGAGACTTAAGTAAATCAGAATCCATACAATGAAATTCGCTGGAGATCATCGGGTGTAGTTTTTGTTTATATCTTACATCCATCGCTTTACAATACTAACGGCGTTGTTGCAGATTGTAAAAAAGAAAAGATTTTTTGAAAGATCATTCAAAATAAGCATCGAAAACAGGAACACTTGCGTATCTTATTATTTTTTCGTTTATTCAAGCACGATGCTTCTATTCAAAATGAGAAATGCAAACGAGAAACAACAATTGTTAGAAAGAACAGTTATTTTCGGTATCTCGACTCTTGGGCTGTTGGGGTTTGGTTTGCTCGAATCGAGTACAAATTGACATTAAAAAACGGACACTAAAAAACCAGGCCAATAAGTGTTTGTTTGTGCAATTGTTGATCAGCATACAGTTAGCTCTCGCAAAATCATGACGCAAGTGCGAATCGCAGACAACCGTAACCAGAACATGCGATTGGAACGAGGCTTTCATAGAGCTTTTTTCTTATCAAAAAACAAATATCTTTGCGTTTATTTTTACTCGCTAATCATCGTCGGTTCCATGCTTGCAATACAATTTCGTTCTTTACAGTACAGTCGGTGTCTTCTTATTCGATGAATTTCATCGTATGTATCTTATGTACATTATTCTCTCTAAGATCTTAACTGAGCGTAATAGAAGAGTTTGAATAGATCTTGTCTTTCTGTATACACGTCGAATGTACAAGTGTAACAGCCTAATTTTACATGTCCCGATAAAAATATATTACATGTTTTGTCTCTCACGCGTAACCGTTAATTATGACTACGTCGCTTTATGGCATATCAGACAGTATCATTCATTGGATGTGCAGTCGTGGCAGAAGTAAACAAGAGGGCGATTCCACCCGAACCGAAGAGCAATAACGAGTGTCAAAATAATTCACCCGGACCCTCGGTTGTCCACTTCTTCCATGCGTGCCGATTGACGGTAATGAATTCTTTACACAACTTTTATTTTATTACTTTAATACGCCGGCGCCTATTGACTTGAAAATTATGTTATTATTCACATCTCACACACAAACCAAGCTTACAATTCAAGGGTGAAGTAAACGATACAGAGCCCCTAAGAAATCTTTGTCTTTCCTTTCTGGTCTGCAAGGAATATTGTCTTTTTTGTCGCTTGCAAATGCGGGGTAGTTGTGAATTTTAATGACTTTTTTTAAACTTTCATTTTTAATCATGTTTCGGATCATTTTCAACTATTTATTTTGTGCGCCAAAAAGACAGGCACAGGATTTGCTAATGAAGACAAGGCTCCTTGCAGACTCTGCTTGTTTTGTTTAATTTACTTAGAACACATTATCACGAGAGTGGAATACCAGTATTGAAATCGACATTGCCTCGCATCATTTCGAACCAAGTTGACTTATCGGTTAAACTTAAAATTGAATGTAATGCATCGAAGAATGCCATGATAGTTGACCTGGGTGGTACACGAGATTGGTTTTTGTCAGTGTTACAACGTGATTCAGCATGCGAAAGGAAACAAAAAGAGGAAATTATTAATCACATGTAATCCATAGCACTATCGCAATGCATCGTTACTTATGAATTATTATTATTAAAAATAATCGAATACATGTGCTCTGAAAATATGGCTCTGCTAAGTTTTAAATGCTTCGCTCGACTTATCTAATTCGCCACTTGTTTTTTTTTGTTTTCCTCTTTCTTTTTGTTTTGTTTTATTACTTTGCACTGATTTCTATCATGTTTCATTTTATACAACTAGCACTTTCGGAATTCGAACACGACTTTGAAATTGTTATGTTGCTTCTTTTTATAATCAAATAGTTAATTCATAATTTTATCCGTTGCAAATCGTCTCACAACTTTTGTTAGACCATAGTAACACCTCCACTTATGCGTCTCGCAGCACAAGCACTGTCTACGCTGCTTGTAGTTAAACTTCTGGACTATCAGTTGCTCATCTAAAATGTGTTATCTGCGGAACGATTGCATCCTGAAGCGATCCGATCGTTTGCTATTCGCTCTGGCAATAATGTTTTTGTTTTTAATCGTTATTACAACTGTGTACTTTATCAAGTACCTTGATTATTTAATATATCTGTTATTCCTTTTGTTAATTTTTTTTCTGTTGACTGAAAAGTAGTATACACTCATCTAAAAACTCATTTCGAAGAAGAATAAATTAAAAAATCAATTGTTATAGAGTAACATTGAATCTAGACAGACAAACTCTGGAAAAGCTCTCGATTTTGAGAGTCGCGCATGACTTTGAGAGTGCGTGTAATTGTGGATGTTCGGCATTGTGTTTTCATAGAGGGAAATTGATTTAACTTGATTAAACTGTACCTAGCATAGCCTCAATCGTCAGCTTTCATGCCTCGCACCTCTCCTTGGTGTCTTTGCTGAAAGTTCAATTCATAGTTAGTTTCAACAACAAACGTCACAACTTAGTCCAAATAATCGCAAAAATGAAATGTTCCATTTACTTTATCTAACTCTTCCTTGGTATTGTCCTCGATCGCTCGTATGTCCTCCATGGTGAGACCGTGCCAGCGATCCATCCAACAGAAAACTTGTCTATGGAAATTGGTGAACAGTCGCCTCTCAGCCTTCTGTATAAAAGACTCTACTCGAGTCTGTAGACCGAACCACTTGAACTCGCAGGTGACGAGTTTGTAACAAGTCATCACTGGCTGAACACTCTTCTTCCAGTCCGGCCCGACCAGCGGACCTCGTCCTGTCTTTTGCGATTTAAACTTGGCCGGGTCTTCGTCCTCCTTGTAATCCGCGCTTGCAACCGGGTCGTTCGCTATGTCTATGTGCACAATTTCCCTTATTTTAAGCTTATCTGGTGGCAACTCGTGTACCTAAAATCAAAATGAATCATTTTTATCTCCTTTTCATACATTCAATTTTCACTTTTTTAATAATACGTACATTATGTTGGTCTCCAACATCTCCGATGTGAAAAGACTCTATCATAATGAAGAAGTTGTCCTTCATGTACCCGGGATTCTGCAAAACAAATCGTGTATGCAAACTTTTGCGACTGCTTTTGATGGACGAAGTTTCACCAAACTTTTCATCGCAGCACAAAAATCAAATGATTCGAATTCGTTATAATTAAAAAGAAGCAACTTTGAAAGTACGCGTCTTTTTTCATAAGTTGTTCTTATCTTGTTAGTGTATCTTATCAGAAGTTTATTTTTAAAACAGAAAATGTTCAAATAATAATTTTATAATAAATAAGTATTTCACATGAATAAACTGTTGGAACGAAGAAAAACTTTGGTGAAACGATGAAATGTGAATCATAAAATAAGGTTCAATTACGGTTATCACGGTTTTGCAGTAAGGATAAGCATTCCACGCTTCCTCATGGATTTCTAACGAATTTTTCGGAAGCATCAGACGAATGAAGGCGGGAACCTTACTTGCTAAGTGATAAATCTTATATGTATACTGTCCTGAGTTGTACCGTCCTCCCAACAGAGGATAGTCGGTAAAAGGTTCATTTTTTAATACTTCTATTCCCTCGCCGCCCCCGGTGTTATTTTTGCTGGCCTCAGCGACGGAGTACAGCTGCGCCACTTGGTACTGCAAAAAAATATCATTTATAATCAATGTAATAACTGAAAGGTTATTTCAATGTAAATCTAATCCGATCGCGAGAAGAAAATTATTCGGTTATTCATCGCCTTGGTCCAGTCAATGAAGTTAATTCAGGAAATTGAACGAAAAATCACAGAGACTGAATGTCAATATCGATTTCTTTATATTGATTTTGTTTCAATCAACATATTTTAATACGTCGATTACAAAAACTGAGAGCAGAAAAGGTCAACACATATTCAGTCCAAATAAAGTAAATGTTTATCGATTTTGTAACTTCTATTCTTACATCTCTGTGCATATGAGATGAGCATTAAACGGAAAATCAAATTCATTTTCCCCAAGCTACGGCGGTTTCGAATTTTCAATCAATTTGTATGTTATCGCTTTGATTGATTTCATCAGATAGCCACTTCTTATCAGATTGAGAATAAGATTCACTATGACTAATCAATTTAGACGCACAAAATTGTTTCAATCTCGTTTATCCTCTAATTTGATACTGATTAGAAATGTATTACTTTTATTTCTTACCCAAGAGTTATAACGTTGTCGAGAAACATTAATAACAATTTGATATTACTTGCAACGTAAAGAAAAGTGAAACATTTGAACACGTATCGGCAAATGAAAGTAACAGTTCATTAAAACAATGTTGTTTGTTCTATCAAAATAACATTTTAATTGTACATCTTGGACGTTGGAAATTGATCCAAGGTATTTCAAGCAGTACAAATGAACTTATCACCTGTTAACATGAACAGTTCTAATGAACCAATTACATATAATCAAAAGTTTCTCGTCATTCGAAACCGTAATTCATTGTCATTGACAAAGATGGTATTACGAGACGTCCAATACTTGAAAGCCACAAATCAAGACAAGCGACAAACAGTCGTTAGGTGAATTCGCAGTTCCTTGAAGATTGTTATATTACAGCTGTTTTTTTCAGCCACGGGTACAATAAGTATACGTTGACCCGTCTGCTACCTAACACGAGACGTGAATTTTGCACGTGCGTTGTGTCATGCTTGTACGTACCTCTTCGACGGTAAGAGGGAGGGTCACACGGCTGAAAAACAAAAACGCACAATTAATGACGAAGACACTCATGAAATAACCTCGAAATTCCAAAATGTCTGCTCGATTGTTGCAGAGGATTGTTGTTTTTCCAACTCCCTCTCCAACTTATCGATCAAACCCAAGTTCAAAATCAAAGTTCAAAAAATGTTTTTTTCCTATAACTAAAAACTTTTGCTTTGATTTAATAAAGAAATGATTTATTGGAAATTGATCAATGTTTCGGAATTAAGGAAAGAAGGAGGAAAAGAAATGGTTTGGGATTTCAATGAAAATTGGAGCCGAAATTGAAGAGTGGACTAGTTTTGAAGGAGCAAAATGACAAACAGTTGGCCCAAGGCCACGTTATCGACGAGAATTCGGGTAGGATCGATGTGGTGGGTTTTGGGACTCGCGTGTTAAAGTGATCGTTGATTTTTGACACTTACAATTCCTTGATGAGCATCTTAACAAATTGACGGGTGCATGGACCGGGGTTTGTCTGCGCACGAGCGTTCGCGAACGTGAATTCGCGACAGACCAACTAGGTATTTACAATCGCGTAGCGTCGACGCAACCAACACCGACTGGCACTTCGCAGATGCGGATCCACTCGACCAGCCCAGCCACACTTTGGCGCACTGCACAGCTTTTATCGCACACCTCTGTCACGAATATGAGAAGCCGCGATGTCTGCCAACCCCTGAGCCACACTCCCCAGCTCCGATTATCGATGCGCCACCTGCAGTCCAATTCCAACAACAACAATTTGTATTTTTTATCGTTTATCACAAAAAACGATATTTTAAATGATTTCCTTAATTATTAACCATTGATTTCGTCTTCAACTGTGCCACGTCATTTGATAGTTTTGTTAGTTTTTTACTGAGAAGAAAATTTTCTTGAATGATAGGAGGAAAAGTAACTTGTGACGTTGTAATAAATGAAGATTGATAATGGGTCCTTAATGACACGTGTTTTTTTAAACGTCATATCCCGACTGTCATTTTCATATGTTGTCAAGTGAAAATGCAAATTTTGCTGTTTCCAGTTTGGACTTTAAATTCGAAAATTAAAAAGCGATAAGATAAGAACGACGGTAATGAATTGCATTACTCAAAAAATGCTTAACAAAAACAAGAAAACAAGTAATTTGTTAAAAGAATTGAATTTCGTATTATCATTTACAATTACCTCTTTGAACCCATACCAACATTCAAAAAACGAGAATCCCTACAAGGACGCACCTTGACGTAACCAGTAGAAAGAGACAAGAGATTGAGTATTGGGAGTTTTTCAAGGAGGTACATAAAACCAAACATTTGTTTTCCTTGAAAATTAGAAACAAACCGGCTAATTGCATTGCGTTATTTAAAGCATCTCGGTGTTATTTATTAGTTTTTGTCAATTAACAAGTGTAAGCAATTGTATTTTTATCCGTTTTTCAGTGGCTTTGAGAACTGTTCGGATTCTAACCTATTGGACTTGTGGCGTTTTCTCGCCGATCATTCCATCCGAGGGATAAAGGTGACGAGGTTGAATTTGTTTTGTAATTACAATGGCCCTTCCAATGAATTACAAACAAGTTGCCATGAATACTTCGAGCCTTGTTGCGGCCAACCGTAAGCTGAATTTTTATACAAAACTAATTACAAGTTCTGGTTTGATCGGTTGATTGTAAACAATAGTTTTTGATTTTTTCAGAACGTATGAGATCATCTGGAGGTGGAGGAGGTGGTGGAGTATCAGGGGTGAGTTCAGCAAAAACTTTAATAATAGATTTTGAACGTGAGAGGTTTGTAGATTTCATAATAACTAACATTCTCCCTCGCAGAAAGATTCCCAGAGTCCTTTCATCCAAACTCCACATGGACATCCAGGTTTTACACCTCAAAAAGTGGGCAAAAGTGCAGCAGTGAGTTTTTTTGTTAATAAAAACATTTTTAGACTTTAAAGTGTTTGACAGTTGGTTAATGATGAATTTGGTTGATGTTTCAGAATGATGCTCGGACGCCAAAACCACCAAAGGCACCAGAAAAGCCACTTATGCCCTACATGAGATACAGTAGAAAAGTTTGGGACCAGGTGAAAGCACAAAACCCCGAGCTAAAGTTATGGGAAATCGGTAAAATCATTGGACAAATGTGGAGAGATTTGCCCGAGGAAGAAAAGACCGAGTTCATAGAAGAGTATGAAGCTGAAAAAGTATGGAGCTTAAATAGTATTTCTATAACAATCTTCAAATTGAAATTTGTGCTGAATAGTATTTATAACGTATAATTGTTCCGATTTTTCTTTCAGATCGAGTACGAAAAAAGTTTGAAAACGTACCATAATTCTCCGGCATACCTGGCCTATATTGCTGCAAAAAATCGGGGCAAATCTGGTACTTAAATTTACAAGTAAACTGAACTAGAAAAAGAATGAAGAAATTAGTAATTTTTATTTTGTTATTTAGCACTATGCGCCGCTCAACAAAGTAACGACGACAGGGAAAGCCACGAACGTTCTTCAGGGAGCAGCAAAAATCAAGCAGCCCAGGACAGACGTATTGACATTTTGCCAGCTGAAGATGACGATGGTAATTGCTGGAATCGTTAGAATCTTGATGAAAAAAAATGTAATTTGTTTGAATGTATTGTAATTATTGAAATACTTTTGATTCCGTAGATCAAGACGATGGATTTTCGGTGAAACATGTGGCTTACTCTCGTTACACTCGGAATCACAGATTGATAAATGAAATTTTTAGTGACACTGTTGTGCCGGACGTCCGGTCTGTTGTTACAACTCACAGGATGCAAGTTTTGAGACGCCAAGTTCAATCCTTGACGATGCATCAGGTAAAACTTTGTTTACTCCAAAATGAAAAAAAAGGCAATTCAACATTGAACATCATTTTTAAACAAGTTTCATTTTCTTTAACAGAAAAAACTGGAAGCTGAATTGCAACTAATCGAGGAGAAGTTCGAGGCTAAGAAGAGGAAGTTTATTGAAACTAGTGAAAAATTTCAAGAAGAGCTTAAAAAAGTAATTGTTCAACTTATAAAAACGATAATACTAACTTTAATTTTTGTTATTAACTGAATTTCTGATTTATATAGCACTGCAAACCAGCCGTTGATGAAGATACATTTAACGAGATGGTTGAACGTCAGTACGATCTGCTGCGTAAAGAAAGGCTTAAAGGCGCCGAGGAGAATCGGTCCGAAAAAGCACCTTCTAGCGAATCAACACCGACTACTACACCCACGCCTACACCAGCACCGGCGACCGAGGAACCTGCCCCTGAAGTGAGTCTGGGTTACCTAACTTAACTTAAATTTACACCAATAAAATATTCTCAGCTCTTACAACTCTATCTTAAATGAAACCTGATCTAATTTATACAAACTTCTTCATTCCTTCATCCAATTAGTTCTTTTTGTTCCTACATGATCAGCTTTATTCAAAAACCTGATCATGTAAGAACTTTAACCCTTCGAACAAAATAGAAGATCCAAATCGTCGCCATAGCGTTTGTAAAATTTTAAATTGCAGCCAATGGAGACGGACTCCACAGACAAAAAACCCGCCGAACAATCAACAGAAAAACCAGTGGAGACGAAGAAAGAATCGCCTTCACCACCGCAGTTGGAGCCAAAAGTTGAATCTCAACCACCGAGCCAGCACCAAAACATGAACATGTACCCTGGTTCCGCTGGTCCAGCATCCCCAGTGGGTCCTCCAGCGGGTCCTGTTTCTCAACCACCACCACAACCTCAACCACCCATTCAGCAACAACCACCAGCACCTCCGGCGCCTCAGCAACAAGGTTCTCCATCTCCCCAACAGCCTCCGGTCGGCCAACCACCAATGCCTCCACAGCAACAAATGCCACCACACATGCAGCCTTCTCCAGGACCTGGTGGACCACCTCAGTCGATGCCGGCACAACAGCCAATGCCTCCCCAACAACCTATGCCTCCCCAACAACCCATACCTTCGCAACAACAGATGCCTCCACAACAACCAATGCCTCCCCAACAGCCGATTCCAGCTCAGCAACCAATGCCAGCCCAGCAACCATTACCAGCACAAGGACCGCCGCAACAACCCCCAGCTGCAGCCGCCGCCGCAGCAGCTCAAGCGGCAGCAGCCGCTGCGGCCCAGGCAGCTGGCAATTCTGTTCCTCCTCCGGGTCCAGTATGTCCTCCAATGGCTCAGCAACCGCCACACCAACCACAACCTGCTCCTATGATGGCTAATCATCAGGTACCTCCGGGTCCACAAGGTGCAATGATTCCCCCAGGTCCAGGGTACCCGCAACAGTATCAACCACCTAGTGGACAGCAATCCCAAAACGTTCCCTTGGCTCCAAGACCGCCTCATCCTTCATATGGATATCCCCAGCAACAGTCTTATCACCAGCCGTATCCGCAGTACCCGCATCCGTACTACCACCAGCCGTATTCGCAGTACCCGCCCCATCAGATGGGCCGTCCACATCCTCATAATCCACATGGGCCACACAGCCCGCATTACCCACACGCTCAACCGCCACATGTTGGAGAAAACCCGCCCAATTCGGGCATTGGCGCTCCTCCGGGACCGGGGCCCGAGGGTGGCAATACACCTTACTCGCCCGCTCCGACTATGCCGGAAAACGAGCGGCCACCGCCCATACCTGAGGGTCAGGATTGTCAGCCAGATAAACCTGGTTCTGGTTAGAAAAGGCATCTTTTTTAAGTAGAGAATCATTTTTTTACTTTGCATTCGAAAGAGGATATTTGTTTTAATTATGAGTTTCTTTTAAAGAATAATAATTGTAACCGTATTTGTATTGATAGATTAGAGTTAGTTTCTGTGTTTCTTTACGGATCTTCTTCTTTGTGTTAAGATTACAATTTTACTTAAAAAGTTTGCAAACTGTTTTGCGGATATTTTTACGTGAAAAAAAAATTTTTTTAATAATTGTAGATCGTGTGAGGTTTGAGTCCTCGATACGGTTCACTTTAACGTACAGATACGAGGAATTTATTATGTACACGTACACGAGTAAGATTTAGATATTGCAAAATGAAATATGTTTCTGACATGAAACTTTGATTGTAAGCAATTTTTTAATTGTATACACTGAACTGAGCAAGTTTTTGTGGATCGAATAAACATTGTATTAAATGACAAAAGTAATTTTATTGTTCAAGATTAGATGGTTCATTTCACAGCCTTCATTTGCCAGAGTCCGTCGTTTAGATAGTGACAGTTTTCCACGCCCACTCCTTTGTTCACTTTTGCTCTGAAAATTAATGTTTTAAACATTACTCAAAATATTCTTAACAGATTTTGGATTTCATTTCCAATTTGAAACCTTACATTTCTTCAGTTGATAATGTTGTGATTCCAACTGCTAAGGCGTGCTGTTTTCCTTCTGCCATTACAGCCTAAATGTATTTGTTAAGGATTGAAAATAACTTTAGAATAGAAAGTGCACTCGTTTTCTCAATGTTACAATAAGAAGTTGGAAAATGTTCTTTTGGTCAATATTTTAAAGGATACAACTACAGTTCCCTTAGGCACCGGCGTCATGCAAGCTCCCTTCGAAGTAAGCCCCGGGCACATTATATTTGCACCACTTAGTACGAATCTGATGGCACCTTTGTCAACTTGCTGTTTCGGCAAGAAAAAAGGATCTGAAAATGATATCAACATAATGAAATGTAACATTAGATTTTTGTTATTGTTACTTTCATGAAACTGTCCTTACATTTATGAAGTAGTTTCAAAGTAGGGATCCAATTTCCCTCTCTGTGACGAAAAAATAAAAGTTCCCCAGCTGCGTTCACCATGATTTCTATGTGGTCATGACTGCAAATATATGACAAAAGTTAGTAGGTAAAATTTTAATTTTCACTTTTTGAAATATGTTATGAAAGAGTGATTTTATGTTTACCATTTTACAATTCTGAATGCATCCTTTTTGGGTATGATTTGATCTATATAGTTTTCCAAATGTGGGTAAAGTTCGAGCAATTTGGATCGAATTCCTTTTTGTACGGAAGACTTCAATTGTTGTACCCCAGAAACACTGTCTTTTTCATCGAATCTGTAAGAGAGTTGAGGAAGATTGATGAAAAGAATTTGCATCGACAAAGAATGTATCCATATATTGAGGTACTCACTTTTTAAACATCTTTGTTTAAGATTAAGTATAAAATTGGATAAAAACTGTTGTTTAAAGTTTTATAAGACGAATAAATCCACTGCAGGAAAAGTTGTCTTGCGGTGGTTTTTAAGAGGTTATGTTTACCTAGTGTCAAAAAGTCTTCCCTTCATAGGGGGCGTAAAATTGTGGCAATGAATGTAATTCACTCCGAAATGATACAATTCTTTCAATTTAATTATCTTTTTTAAATAATGACAGAATATATTTTCGTTGGTAGAATTAATTTTATGTTACTTATTTTTTATTTTCAAAAACTAAATTTATATTAATGAACAAATATTCGTTGAGTATGAGATTTTAATTCAAATAGAGTATATTTTTTGTGAAAGTACTGTTCGTTTAGCAAAAACATGAATATTTGAAATCACGAAGATTTTCGCGCGCAATTTGAAGTCGGTAAGTTGGCAGTTGGTGGGCGGCCATTTTGGATATCTCTTCTTGGCGCGCAGTCGGCGACGTCGGTCAGTTCGCGGGCGAGGTTTTTTCGTATGCTGGCATCAACGCGCGCGATGGTGCCGGCAAAACGCCGGGAAGTGGTGCCGTAGTGGTTTTAAAAGTGTTTTAGATTTAAGTTCAGTTGTTGGCTATCAATAATTTTTAAATGCTTTCCTAACAAGTTACAACAAGACGCTGACAAAGGCTTCTTGAGGTAAGATTGTTTGATTGAATTTTGCTGATCGTCAATTGTTTGGATTAGTTCTGCTATCTTCAATTACATTAAAAGCAGTATCAGAAAATCGGAAATTTAGTTTTCGGATTTCATTATCAGTTTTAATTGTTAACTTCGCGATTTTCAAGTTACCTCAACAATCTCTTGCAAATGATCGTTTTAGTAAGACTGGTTTTATTCGTATTTATTATCATTATGCGTAGACGTAGACATTGAAATTTAAGCACAAAGCATCAACAATTATATGTTATGATTGTCGTTTCAGCGAAACATATTAATATTTCAGCGAAATAGATATATTAAAAATGTTGAATATTTTCGCGCGTAATCGAAGTCGGTAAGTTGGCAGCCATCTTGGTCGGCGGCCATCTTGGTTTGGCGCGCGGCCGATGGCGTCGGGCAATTCGCGGGAGTTTTTTTTTCGTTGGCCGGCATCAACGCGCGCGATGGTGCCGGCGCCGGGAAGTGGTGCCGAAGCGGTTTGAATAGTGTTTTTAGATTAAAATTCAGTTGTTGACAGTCAATAATTTACAAACGAGTTTCTAACGAGTTATAACAAGGGCCTCACAAAGGCGCTTTGCGGAGAGATTGTGTGTCTTTCTTTGAGTTGCCGATCGTCCATTGTTTGCGTTACTTTTGTTATTTTTAATTGCATTAAAAGCAGCATCAGAAAGTCGGATAATCCTTTTTCCAGATTTCAAAACCACTTCTGATTCTTGAATTCATGATTTTCAAGTAATTAACCTCTTACAAATAAGATGGTTTTGTTTATATACATTATTAGTATGCAAACATTCAAACTTGCGTAAAAACTAGCAACAATTATTTGTTATCGTTAATTTTTTTCGTTGTTTATGTTTTTTTTCGATCAAAAACAGTTTTTCGGATGTTTACTTTATTTTTTTGCCAATTTTTCAAACATACTGATTATTTGTATTTCAACTTTGATGAATACCTTTCTGTTCACAGGCAAAATGGATCTTTTACCAACAACTACAAGTGGAAAGATTATAACTTGCTGCGCTCTTGCAGCAGCATCAGAAGTTGCATGGCGTATTTACAAAAAAATCAAACAGTCAAAGAAAGATAAAGCTATTGATTGTCCAGCAGTGACTAAGGTATTGTTTTTTGACGCAGACAGAGGAACACGATGCTGCAACCACTTGACAAAAGCTAAGGCGTACTGTTTGCAACCTGAGTGTCCTGTTCGCTATTTGAAGTAAGTATTTATTTCATATCATATTTCATTTCATCTCAGATCATAATTTATTGATCAAAAAAAGAAAGATAATTGATAAATATTTTTGTTGCTCATTAAAAGTTGAAAAGGTAGTATTACAAAATAACATTGAGTCTTTTTACAGGGAAATGTTGTTGCTGATAAGTCAAGCCACTAGTTCGCTAGACATTTGTGTGTACTTTATCACCTTTTCTGACATTTCAAGAGCCATCGAGCATGCTTTCAATAATAACGTCAAAATCAGGATCATCAGTGACTACGACATGACCAGAGAAAATTGCGAGCAGATCGTCTCGTTGAAAAAGAAAGGTTGGTACAAATAATTATACAGTCTGCTAAAAATGCAATTGATCTTCGCGGTTTATTTGGTTTCATTCTGATAAGTCAAGCAACAATCAGGGGTCGCACAACCGATCTGTCGATGTAAGGTTTTTCTTTAGTACAGTTAGTTAGCATAGTTCAAGAATACTTATTAGTTATTATTATTATAGTATTGTAGTTACTTGTTAGTCTACTTGTCTACAAATGAGTAAGAAATTTTGTTTTAGGGCTAAAAATTCGGTCAAAGAAAACAAACGGTTTGGTTCATCACAAATTTTGTATAGTCGACAAAAAGTTATTGATAACCGGCAGCACAAACTGGACCTTCAATGGCTTTTTTGGCAACTACGAGAACGTAATCATCACGAATCAACCGGAACTCGTGATTCCATTTAATCATGAGTTTGAAAGAATCTGGAAAATCGTGGACAACGACAACCTATAATCGATTGATAGTGCGATGACGTATCTATTGACATCATAGTGGTTTTTTATTTTTCTTTCCAGGACATTTTTTTAACTTCAACAAACGATGCAATTAATAATTTTGCACATTTTTTATTTTTATTCTTCTGTACGTTATTACCTCATTGATTTTTTTTGCAATCAACTTCGCGTCACGTGCAGGAATAATGAAATTAGTTTCACGATGCGTGTGTACTTGCGTATACGAAAGATGATTTTTAAATAAAACCTGCAGTCTATTTCAAGAAGAATATTGAAACTTGGGACTCGTGTCAAGTAGAGTGCAGGTACTAATAATAACAATCATAACGCGTACAATCACCTATAATTAACACGCATTCGTGCAACGATTATTTTTGGCATAGGAAACTTCCAACGTGTGTATAATAGTTGGCGAATTCGATTAGTCATCATTGGCCTCACGTCCCGAAGCCTGAGCCTTCCTTGCGTTTGTTGACGTTTGACCGATTTCATGGTTTATGAAGTAATTTCTTTTTTGCTTCTCTGTCGTTTTACAATGTTTAATTTCAAAACTTGAGAAAGGTTCAATGTGCTGTGAAAGTCATGGACAACATGTCTAGCAACAGTTGGACGTGAATTCTAAAATATAATTCTATCAGACATAATTTTTAAGTTTAGTATCCACTTAGCGAAAGAAAATGACTTTGTTTCTAAAAAACTTGAAATGTAATTTCGACAACAACGTTATAGTATCCGAGTGATTCTTGTAATCAGTCACGTACTTTATCTCTTTTAAATTTTTGCGAAGGCGACATTTACTTAACCAAAACAACTTCTAAGTGCGTAGGTCTATTAAACTAAACGTGTCGATAGTTGTAATAAAATCTTGCTTCGTTCTTTTTTTAATCAAAAAACTTGTTTTATTTTATAGGCTATTTAGTCAGACCATAACCGTTAGTTTAAATGGCCGAGGGTAAAAATTCATTGTTTTAGATTGTGACCTTGTTGTTATACCCTCGGCTCTGACGTCACTCTTACGTTTTTGTAGGTAATGCAAAAGCGTTTCTCCAGTACACTTATCGTACCTACGTAATACTAAATAATTGCTAAAATAAGATTATAGTTTTTGCGTAATACAACGATGTTTTCTATACGCTTGTGACGTAGGAATTCGATTAGCTTACACATGAAAGGGTTGCCTTAATAATTCACCTATTTTAAAAAATCCATACTAACAGAAGAACTAAGGTAACGAATAATAGTGAAAGTTTCATTTTAATTAATCCAAGTTGTGAGGTAGGTTGTCTATGTTGTTTGGAACCTTGCAGTTTTTAAGGGCATCGATCGTTTGTTTCTCCGTGTGACATTCAAAAGTTCTTTTTTTGTTCCTAAGTTTCACTTTGCCTAAAACAAGCATCACTCAAGCTCTAAGTAAAAAGCTTTCTAAGACGCTGAACGCTTTTTATTCTCCACACCGAATCACATTAGCAATCTAGCATGAGAATTATTATTGTAGCTTCGATAGAAATGTTGGTTCTAAGACTGAAATGCATCATATGTAACCCTCCACTTGAAACTTCAAAGAAAATAATTAGACGTCGATCGTGTAAACGTTTAGATTAGCGAGAATCAATCTCAATTTCTAATTCACCGCATTAAAATTGATGTGCTTGTTGCAAGCTAATATCAACAGTTCTGGAAAGCCCATGAGTTCTGGAAGTTGGGTTTAGAAGCGCGTCTAAAATTATTCTACTTGAAAGTCCAAAGTCTAGCTTGGATTTTCAACATTGTTCTAAGATCAAACCGTTTGAGGAATCGTAAAATCGTTATCGTTGGTTTTGTTAGCTTGGTTTTTAATTGTTATTCAAATTGGAACAATGAACTCAATAGTTTGGTTGCAAGGGCAGTGTAACCTCGGGACATGCTCGCCACCCCCAGCAGCTTCCGCGAATTATTGATTTGGATATTTTTAGATCCACTTGCAGGAGACCCTATCGCCATCAAATAGGAACCCTCGCTGAAAATAGCCAACACCCTTTCGTGCGGCGGATTAATTGAAATTATTTTCAACCCGAAGCTGCCTTTGTTTGCCACGGCACTCGAGCATTCGAATTGTTCTTACTAATCAATGAAGTTTCTCCCTCGGGGGCTAATATCAAGTGTGCAACTTCGATTGTACAATTATAGACATGTGATCGTGCTAAAATTAATCCCACTTGTGGTTATAATGAAAAATAACTTCTATTTTTCTCTATACAAAGCGGTGCAAAAATTTTCCACTAAAAAAACGACACACTTTCAAAGTTCACCTCTTATTTATACTTTGGTATTTATTTAGTCAGTTTTATAATGCGATAATGAGAATGGAAAATTTTTTATATAGTTCACAAACTAGGACGATACATAATGGAAAATTGTTGTTTCTTTGAGTGTTGAGCTTAGTCAAATTTAGATTTTTTATATCGGCGTCTTTTGAATTATTCATTCTAGGATAGTCTGGATAGTGGGCATTGAAAAATGTGCGAGAGTAAGCGGAATATTAGTACTTGTTTCAACGACATAAATATGTTATTTTATTTCTGGATTTGAAATTGAGTTCGTGGAAATGCCGAATTTCCAGGCAAGCGAAATTTAGAATTGTGCAAAAAGACGTCGGAGATTCGCGGCAAGGACTCATGATTAATACCAATTTACACGAATAAATATATCTATAATAACTGTCTCGAAGATCGTCGCGCTATATCGTTGTTCGACATACATGTCAGATGTATTTTCAGATCGCGTTGCGAATAGAAAAAAAATGTGTTACAGACTTCAGTTTTGTAATGTTATGATGTGGAGGAGTAAACAATACATGTGCTCAAACGCGTAAGTCGTAAATTATCGCCAATACACGCGGAAAAGCAGTAAGCAGAAAGCGAACGATAAAAGAAAAGAGAAAATCACGCCGGAGAAACAGTATCAATTGCGCAGTTGCATAACGGAGGCTTAATTTTTAACGCTTCTTGGTAGCACTTAGCTTCGCAGATTGATTTCGGGAAATGCGAAATAAAATTAAGAGGACGAAGCAAAGAAAAAGGGTTCCCAAGAATCGTTCGTTGACTTTAATAAATTACATGATAAAACGCGACTCGACTGCGTGGCGACGCTTCATCATCAAATGTTCAACTGCGCTTTGTCACATGATCGCTTGGATGTTCGCTATTTTCAGATTTTTCATTGCAGACAACGAGACTCCAGTGTCATGTTTTTAAGAAAATCCTCATTGTTAAAACACAATTGTTCTAAGCGATTAAACAAGCTGAAATTGCACAATAGATCGGTAATCAATTGCGACGGTTATTGACGTTACACGATACAAAATCTGTCGTTACTATAAGCCTATGCGTTATTAACTAAGAATCGTTTTGTGTTTTAGCTTTTTCGAAAGTAAAATTTACTCGTATTCATGTAGTAACTAGCATTTAAAGTAACTTTTACGTTAGTGTAACTTGAGCTGTAGTGACTTTTAATTTTCACTAAAGTAACTACAACCGTTTTTAGAGTTACAATACATTTGTTAAAGTAATTACCAATTATTTTTAGCACCTGAGAAGTTATTTCTTAGTAATAGGACATTGCCTTTGACGATAATTTAGTTGAACTTTTGATCCTACTTTGGATATAATAATTTGGTTTTGAAGACAGGGTGAGTTGAGAGAGGGTTTTTTGTTCGTTGCATCTCCTTTGAAACGGTTATAATGAAAGGTTTTTGAACTCGTTTGCAATAGTCTAGCTCTATTAAGATCAAGTTTTCCACGTTCCTCGGTCTTTTTCTGTGCTGATGCAGGCGTCTCGTTTGCCAGCTGCCCAAAGATTCGTCGTTGACGTCAGAGGTATAAAGCGTCGTCTCTCGTAAAACGAGATCTGTAACGGCAACCACAGAAATATACGACTAACATCACGCCAAGTGGTTGCTTTAAATATTGCTGCAACACCGATGCACGCCATTTCGTGGACTGATAGAAGTAGAACATTGTCCGTATGATGTCGTATTAATAGAAAACATGGGACGCAAATAGCTCCGGGGCGTTGGACCCGAAGGATCGATCGCTACTCAGCGTAGCCACAGGATAAGACGCAGATATAGGTTTGTACTACATTTTGCGACCATTCGTTTCCTCTCCGGCTGTTTGTGGATGCGCGCTCCAGATTTCGCGATCCGACTTTATTTATTGATTCTATAACTCAACGACAATAGCAACTTTTGCCAAAAACTTGCGATTCTCTTGCACAATAATTGAATTCAAAAGTTAAATTCAAAATGTAAATGTAGCCTTTGATTCTTGGAAATCAAGTTTTTCGTTATAAAAATTAGTTGAATGGCACTATAAATTAGTCATAGTAATCATAGTTTTGTTTGAAGGTTCAAAGCCAGTTCGATGGAACTAGCCAAAAAATCGAGGAAATCGCCCGTAGACTGAAAAATCTTCCTAGACAATTTTAGGCTAGCAAAATTAGCTATAGTTCGAGGCAAATCCGAATCCATGCAATGATGACATGGAGTAGACAAATTTTAGCCTAGTTGCAATTGAAAATTACCAAGAATTGATGATACTTATTTTAAATCGAGCTATTCTCGAAGTGCACGCACTTTGCGCACAATAATATTAAATTTCGTCCAAGAGAAATCGCTGTGTTTAATTGCGAGTTCTCTATTTGCCAATTATGTGTCTCACCTGTCAGTGTCTCTTATCATTTTTGATCAATTTCTATTCAACGTTTCATGGAACAATAATTCATTATATAATAATATATTATAATTACATGGAAAATGCATAATCTTGTTTACTAGAGTAATTTGTGTTATTTCGGCTTTCCGAGAACCATTCAATTTTGCACTCGATATATTTTTTAATTTAAAAGCGTCGTTCGGTGCATTAACTCATCAACAATTTACGCTCAAATCATAACTTTCGAATTGTGTTTGCAAAACGCTCGAGATCACGTTTTAAATTTGTCTAATGTATTTTTACAAGCGTGAACTATTTTTGTCGTGCAATTTTATTAATAGAGGCACGCCGCTAAGTGTCGTATAAAACGGTTGTACCGCTTGCTTTAATAACGTCCAGGTACTTGGGCCATTTTTATGGGAATAAACATCGACTCTTTGATATATCCTAAAAATACGATTTTCGTTTCGGTCCCTCTGGACGTCAACGGCTTTAACCCGTTTAATTATAGTGTGTCAATGATCGATCGTTGCATAATTTGATTTTCGGCTTCTTTTTCGCAGACAATGAAATAAGCATTTTAAAAGCACCGATCAGTTTTTAGCCGTGGGTTAACAAAGAATAGCATTAGCGATTAGGCAAAAACCCGGATGAATCTGAATCACTGACCGTTTGTTTAATTTGATTAGGCTATAAATTTGGAGCACCAACGATCAACGTCTACGAGCTTTTTTTTTTCACGTAAGTGGAAGCTGGCTATCCCGAATGCTATTATCGCGAAGAAAGATTTTTGTGCGTCATGATACTGTCGTGAAAAGACATTTATCTGGCTTTCCAAGAAATCCTTAGTACGTTTATCATTGTTTTGTGAATCCGTCCCACGTTGCTTGCCCCAACAGTTTATCTTGTCTGAGCATATTGAGCGCGTAACTCCACTTACGTGCTCTAACAGTTTTAGCCGAATAGAAACAAAGAAAATCTATTTGTTCGCGGGTTTTTTTTTCAAAAGAAGTCTATTTTGTACGTCGTATTCATCTAAATTAACAAACCGCAGAGCTCTCCTATGGGATCAATTGATTTAAAATGACTTTTCAGAACAAAAGAAAAAGGCGGAAACAAAATAATCTTTTCGCTGTTTTAATTCAATTGAAAGATTCAATTGGAAGGTTGAGATTGTAAGGAAGTGACAAAGTCTTAAGGATTTTCCAAGAATTGACGTTTATTGAATTTTATACAAAACATATGTTAATTTCACGTTCAACACAGTTTTATGCATAGTAGTATTCACTACAGTTATTGTTCGGTTCTAAATGGCATTCATTCCAATGACATTGTTGACCACAAACAATACAAATCGCACTTTTGAGATCGCTTTTATGAAAACGTACAAACGTAGAAATCCACGTACATTACTATGTAACATCAGCTAACTATCTACACAGTTGATGGAACAATGATCAATCTGTTGATTAATGAATGGCGCTTAATCATTTTCATTTATGTGTTTTGGCATTTCTTTATCGGCGCTGATCAATATTAAATAATTGACAAGATGACTAAATAAATGCTATGTAAACAACGGCAGGTATTTGTTGAAAATGTTTTTAGAAGATTCTTTAAGTTTTGGGATCATTGAATTTGTTTTCAGTTTAATTTTTCAACTGAAATAATATGTAAACAGTGTTCATTTGTTTGTTAACTCATGCAAATAAACTTTTTTTACTTTCAAAACAGAAAATATAATCTTAGTTAGTATCAACTTTTAAAACGATAATCGATTTTTGTATAAAAAATAACTTTTCAACGACGCAGCTTTCACAGCCTTTGTAATTCTTTTTTTGGTCTTCGGCTTAACTTGTTTTTTGTAATTATAAATATATATTTTTTACTCGTGTTGAGAATTTTTAAAATTTTGTTCAGTCGAATTGAAATACTTATCAATGTTGTCAAATTTTTAGATTTTCTTTGAAAGGGTAGATCTAAGTTATAAAAGCTAATCTTGTTTGAAGCTTGAATGAAAGTGTATACACAAAAAGGGCATATTTTGACATTTCGTGAACAGAATCGCCCGATTGATCAGAAAACAAATTAACGTGATGACATTTGCAAGTCTCATCAGCACAATCAGAGCATTGCAATCAAATTAAAATATAACATTTCCAAAGTGGAACAAGTTTGTCGTTCGCCCACTTTTCTTGCTACAATATAATTCTGTGACAATCAAAGTTTTTTCATCCAACT
Organism: Telenomus remus; assembly: GCA_020615435.1. Taxonomy (NCBI): domain Eukaryota; kingdom Metazoa; phylum Arthropoda; class Insecta; order Hymenoptera; family Scelionidae; genus Telenomus; species Telenomus remus. The sequence goes on from CM036338.1 coordinate 13,251,003, forward strand.
TCTTGATCAATTTTGAGTGATTCTGTTCACATCTTTACAAGGCATCATATGGACAAATTTCCAATTTTTCAAATTTTACATCGAAAAATATGGCCGACTTTTAGTACGCTAAATTTGTATCGACAATTTTAGTGAACCAATGTTTTTGAAAATAGTCCAACAGACTATTATACTTTTTATATTCAACAATCGATGACAGTTGTTGTTTTTTTTCAAAAAATATACTTCCTATAGGTTAATAATAATCAGGTACTAAACGATCGTCATTACAAGTGGAAAGTGAAGCCGGGGATGTAACAATCCAATATAAACTGCAATCACCCTCGCGGCGATTACGTCACTTGCGCTTTTGCGTCATCGTGAGCACGTGAACGCGCGCATTCAACTAACGTCGGTATATTGTTAACGCTCAAATTTTTCCCCGCGTTACTGAGATCTTATTGTTTCCAATTCTCAGCAACGACATCCTTCGTTTCGTACAAATTTCAAATCCTTGAGACGTTGTTGAAATTTCGGCGTAGAATTTTATATTATGAAGAACTAAATTTGTATTTCTAAACATCGCGAAAATTGTTCATTCAACAATCGCACTGGCCATGAAAAACCGCAAACGTGTGAATATTCACAAAAACAACGATGGTTTCAGCAACATTCACTTGTTTACAGACGTACCTGTTCTTGCTTTTCGTTACTAAATACACTTTTCGTTTTTATCAGATTCATTTTAAAACTCTTTAAAAAATTTATTTCTATCAAGTTTATAACATTTTTCTTACTTGGAAATATACAATTTTACCAATTTTTCGACTCAACTAACATAAAATCTGGATCTGATTTAATGACTTGCTTCTAATGATTCCACATCGAATTTTCAAGGGTACTATTTTTTTTGCAAGCACAAACCATTTTCAAATAGTATAAAAACGTACGTCTCTCTCTAAACACGAATTATTTCAACGTAATAAATAATATGAACATTCTTTTATAACATTCGTTATATCACTACACAAAAGGTACATACTCGCAGTCATTTGTCTTTTCTATCTATACAAGAACAATCAGCGTCACTCAAACGTGACTTATACAGTCGCTAAACTGTTACCTACATCTAATTTTATTTACATCCATCCATCACTAAAAGTCGGGCGTGTTCAAAATTGTTTATTGGCAAACAACTTTTTCTCTCCCTCTTAATTCAGTTTTATTAACAGACACAGAGTCGGCATCAGTTACATACTTCGACTCTCGTATTGTAAATGCAGACAACCGACCGATGATTGTCGTTCTACTCAAAGGAGAAAGAAAGTGGCACTGACTAGTCCAATTCCTTCAGTATATTCGTCGTCAATAATGGGTTTCCAATAAAGAGCCTTGTCCTTGGGTGAAAGTGCAAAAAAGTTGCCAAATCAAACAATTTAATTTATTCTCGACAATGATGATTTGGTCCTCGAATACGAATTAGCTTTAATCATCCAAAGATGAGTATGTTGAGTTTAGTCTCTTAGTGTAAATGATCAGAACTTGGCAGCGCCTGTTGGTAGGCCGAGCGCCGCCAAACTGTATTTGCGATATTTGAGGGCGTTTTTCAAGCAGGGCTCGCTGGAAGACCTCACCAAATCTCACTTAGCCGACTCCATATTAGCATTGAGAAAGACTCCGTTGTCCTGGATGTTGGAGTCGCACTGCATTATCCATTCCCAGATCCTCCTGGTGACGACCTTCTGATCGACAGTTGTCTCCAGTCCGTAGCTGTTCAGCAGTTTGCGTAGTTTGTTTTTGTTTTCGTCCATGTTGTTCTTGTCGTCCAAAATGGTGTCGAGGTACAAGAGACTGTCGCCCCTTCTGACGATACCCTCGTTGATCTCCATGGACGTTGTGGTGGCGCTATGGCTGAGCTTGTTCAGACACCAGGTGTCCTTCAGATACTTGTTAATCTCCGTGATGTGTGGCCGCTTCTCCGCCTTGTGCTCGAAGACCCTGCGGAAATAGCGCAACATCCTCGGGGTGAATCTACGGAAGTTGGTTGGGATCTTGGTGGTGCGTCGCTTCAAGTACTTCTGGAAGGCTGAATAGTCAGGGTCCTGGATGAGATCTGCACTTTGCCAGGGTGGATTTCCCGTCAGGCAGACAAACATGACGATGCCGAACTGCCAGCAATCGGCACTTCGTTTGCAAGTGTACCTCTCATTTTTGATCACGTCGTGAATTTCAGGGGGCAAAAATGGCACCCAGATGCACCGGATTTTGTTAACCAGTGTGCCCTCTCTTCGGGTACAGCCAAAGTCACAAAGCTTGATCTTAGACATGTCTGGTGCAAATACCAAGATGTTCTCCAACTTGACGTCCCGGTGAGCTAACTGCTTGGAATGTAGGAAGTCGAGGGCCGAGGCCAACTGCGAGGCAATTTTCTTGCACGTCTCTTCATTAAGTCCGCCAGCTTTGACGTTGCCGGCGAGGTCGCCGTAGGGTGCGTACTCTTGTGCGAAGACGTAACAGTTGTCTGCCTTGAAAGCCACGTCGTACGAGCTGAGTATGTTCGGATGAGGGCTCAAGTGGTACGAGTAGTGGAACTCTCGGAAGAAGTCCTTCTCCGATGTCAATTCCTTGTGCACGGCTTTTAGTACGACTTGTGTCTGAGTCTTTTTGTGTATCACGAGCATCACTTTTGCGAAGCTCCCTTCGCCTAACGACTTTTTCACTTCGTACTCTTTCGATAAGTCCAGCTCCTCCAGAAACACTTCCTGGACGCTGTGAATTCCTGCGTCCTTTTTCTCGTGTAGCTTCATCTGAAACATCAAATATGAAAAATAGCATTAGCACTTGGACTTTCTTGATACTATTTTCTCGAGGACAAAATTGTTCGTTTATTTTTGCTAATTGTTTGTTGAATGAAGTGCAGACGATAAAGTTTGGGCCAAACAATACACATTGAACGCTTCAATGCGTACATTATAATCACAGACGTGATATAATGACGTTCTCTGACGTAAACGTCAGTTCAAACCAAAACGAGTGTAAACATTTAACGAATGGTAATGTAAAGTGTTTTTTGAAATGACTCTGAATTATAAACTGTGTACATCAAAGATCCAACTGAGTTTTTTGCTCGATAAAAAAAACGAATAAATATTCACTTCGGGATGCAATTCATTATACAGTGAAAACGATTTGTTAGCATTTGAGAGCTGGCCGGAATTAATAAAAAGAGCATCCATTGATGCACTCAGCTTATGTTGCACGTGTCATAAAATATGACGGAATAATTATGATTGCTACAACCTGTGCCATAATGTAAACAAATTGAACCGTTTCGTTCGTGTAGGAAGAATTTATTTTAGTCATTTTGTAAACGATGTAACTTGATTTTGCACGGCGCCATCAATTATTAGAACAAAAATACAACGTTTCCGAAAGTGCAGTTACTGGTGATAAACAAAAGAAGAAAAACATGTGAAACGCGGAAAAGCTATCTGAGAAATTAAAAGTAGTGGAAAAATAATTAGTTATCAGGCTGTTAATCAGTCATATTAATCTGCTTATCGCGATACCCAACATCTGGTATTATTAATCAAACAAAGTTGTGAGAACAATTTGAAGTACGATTATTAAATTAATCAAACATCATTAAAATCGCTTTTATTGGACATTTGTTTTGACGATGAGATCAGACTGTCGTGACTATGTTATATTAAGTTGGGTAACCATTTTTTTGCCGAACCATAAATTAGAGATTTAAGATGTCCATATTAACGAGGTCGATAAAAACAAATTCACCGTTCAACATAATTATAGTCGAGTTTGTTAATTTTAATCTATAATATATCTAGGAACATATTTTTGTTCGTCGAATTGGATATTTATAGAAAATTTATTTAGTTGCATCTGTCTGCCCCAGGGGTGTAACATATTCATTAAACTATTATGTCCAGACTATAAAGTCTATTTTCTCATCGCATGATTTCACTTGTTTTCGCTATAAGTGTGAAAGTGATGGTAAATTTTATTTTAAGATGCGCATAATTCAACAGGTCATTATGTCTCGACGGAACCTCGGGATTCTGTATCGATTGATTTGACGTCCAGGAAACAGTAAAATGCCAGATATGAACGAACCTTGATTTATGGAAACTAGGCCAAATTATATTTGCAAACGTTGTCTTTTCGTTATGGGATATTCTTTAGAATGATCCTAAACAATTCTTAACAACAATTAAGATGTAATAACATCATCGTTCAACATTTTAAACAAACTGTCAAAACAACATTATATTCATGTAATTACAACATCTAAAGTAAATTTGAATAACGAGAATTATTTTATATTACAGATTAAGTATTTCATAACAATTTTATAAATCGAACGTGACTGGAATATTACAAGTTATGGTTAAATGAAAAATGGAATAATTAGTTTGTTGTTGAATAACGTGAAGAGTAGTCTTACCTTTGGTTAAATCAATTTTGTCCGAATGAATAATTAACCAGGTAGAATCAGCACTTGTATCACAATCAAAGTACCAACAAATCACTGTGCAACATAGTAAATGTCTTGGTTTATTCGTCCACGCATTCACATTATAACCGGCTGTTAAAATAGTTCAGAAAATTGTGCAGAGTGTTATTGACGTAGAAGCCAACTCGAATGTTTTCACGTCACTTGCGAATACGTGATAGACTGATAATGTCTGGCCAACGACTGGTAATCACGTCGCGCAGCTTTGCTACATTTTCAATGATGCGCGCATCATGCGTCTGGAGCGTCGCGATGCTCCGCGTCGGTTATATACAGAACTAACTGCGCGGACATAGCGCAAAACTAGTGGGAAATTAGTGGAGAATTGACTCGTTTTTTCCCCCTTTCGTCTATTATTAGCCAGCATTTGCTGACGTATAAAGCTTAAAGGGTAGTTCAGTTCAAGCTTAACAGTCTACTTCTATACTCCGGAGTTTCCTTATATCTATTGTTATGTTTTTACTTGGGCGCCAGTCAATATTTACACGACATCAAGATTTGTCCAGTAGGAAACAGTATTTGTCCAGGGAAGGAAGTCCAATAAGATTGTTCTCGTGTTTCAGTTTTGATTGGAGTATTTTCTTTATTTTCACTGCTCAATTACAAGTTTTGATGAAAGACAGTTATATTTGTTGTTTACTTTTTGATTTAAAATTAAATAATAATTCCATGTCGAATCGAAGTCAATGCAAACTTGACTGCACATGTGAATCGATTGTTTGTGGTTTGCTTTGTTCATCGTTGTATGACTTCATCAAAGCCGCGAGGGGCATTGCTTTTTCTTGGAGATTTTTGAGTTGTGGGAAATATCGTTCTCGCTGATTTCCTTCGTCTTTTATCAACCCATTTACGTGTCCGCCAGTGAACCATACCAAGACCTGAGGAATTCTTTTTTCCTTCAAGTTATTCACACCTGGCAGTGGTTTTGCTGCTTCAATGATCTCGGCATCGTTAGCAACGTCGACACGAAAATTCTGCCCTGGTGATCCACAGACGATCACTATTGTCTGGACAGTTACAAATACTAAGACAATCTGAAAGAAAAAGAATGCAATCAAAATTATAGTCGCGCGTGACTGCAGTTTTGCAATGACGATTGTTTAAATTTTTACCCAATTAATATGATATCAGCCGAATGACATTTTAATTGTACCGAGTCATGTATTGATTCTTATTATTCAGTCCGGTAATTGAAAACTGATTTTAGATTCTGAGTCTATTTTACTTGACGTTATTTTCAATGTCAAACTATTGTTCTGAATAAGCCTTTCAGGACTGACGAGATTGAAATAGGTGTTAAGACAGAACCTTGACCTGCAGCTTATTTGCATTGATCGGACATTCAATAAATTTGATCTGGACTTAAGTTCAGGTTTGGCTTGTGCAGCATGCAAATCGATGATAAAACACACTAACGAATGAGTTTACTTTATATTTTTGATTTGAAAAATTTAGACTTCTGATGGCAAATTTTGCAAAAGTAAAATGTTGGCGGATTGTCCATGAATAAATGCAACAAAAAATGGAAAAAGCAAAAAGACTCGCGATGTTTAAAATCTTACCTTAAACATGTTTGTTCGAAGTGCTGTGTGCGACTATCATCCGTATCCTTGCGATGACACTGTTTATACGTGCCAGCACACCGGTTTTGCAGCACAAAATCAACATTTTATTTTTGCGAACCTTCGTCGATAACGACTCCTCATCCTTTTTGCTTTGGAGAGAATTTGAAGTATCAGTTTCTCTTCAAACTGGATTTGTGTACGTGTATCCGGGCATCTTTCACATTTCAAACTCACAAATATTTTAGCATAAATCATGAGATGTTATTTTTTTTCTATTCGTCGATGATAAAAGTCAATGATTACGTGAAGACAGAGACTGATTGGTACAAATTTGAGAAATGAGCGATGAGTGATGATCCTCCATTCCGCCTCTTTGATTTGAAAAAAATTCTTTTTTCTCGGATAAACTTCCATCTCTTCTTTGTTGTGCAGTATTTGTAAGAAAATTAAAATCAGGAATAGAGTTTTAGTTGTTTTTCGAAATATTTACTTTCAAAAGTTTTAATACGATTTTGTACGATAAAAATTGGAAATGAAATACGAATTCAGCAAATTCAGAGACGATGAAAAGAATTGTTATGAAAAAGAGAGGTAAACAAAATACTTTTATGAATCATGTGATATTGCAGAAATGAAAAAAAAGAATCATCGCTTATTCTTGGCTGTGTGAATAGATTGATCTCAGCATTTTCTTTGCTTTCTCAATTTATTATTTATCGCGACAAATTTTCATCAGGGTCGTTATTTCAGTTCCGTAAAAGACGCGCAATAAAGTCGCAGTTTTTATTATTGCGACGTTCAAAGACAAACGATTGAAAGTATATGAAAAAGAAAAAACAATATTGAACGATTCATCAACATTTTCATTGGCGCAGAAAAAATGTATTCAGCATACTTTGCGTTTGCATAATAATTACTGTATTCTAGATGAGTTTTAATTGTTATTGAGTTAGGTCTTGAAACGAATTATGATGACATCTTATTACCTTCGTATTTTGTTATAACAACTGAATAATGACGAATGAACATTTACTGCAAAGTACCAAAACTTTTTTTAAAACATAAATTTAATTTAGTTTTAAAATTTTCAACAATAAGTGATAACAAGTAGTTTATATCAGCCACGCTTATTGAAAATGTTCCCCCGATGAATTGAATACAAAGAAACTAATTATTTTTGTCTTACAAATTTTCAGATCAAATTCAACAAGATTGGATAACGTTGGTAAACAAGATTTCGCCGCATAGATCGCGGGATGGATAAAACAGTTGTAACTCGATTGGTAAGTCGACTCTCAAGCTCGTTTTATGAAACAGAAAACGATTTTGACAACACCAAACATATCAGAAAACTACACATGAAAAAAAAAACGTTCGAAACAAGATTATCGATTTTGAACGTGTAGCGCGGCAAAATTTTCATGCTCCCAAGTCGCACACGCGATGTAATCATTAATTTGAACTTACAGACGAATATTCAAAAAATCGTTGTAAAAGTATCACGTAATCGTAACGATGCAAGAATAATTACATTTTAATCTAGTTTTTTTATCCTTAAAAAAGGTACTTAATCTTTTTTGCAACCTAATGAAAATATAAGATCGAGTAATAGTTCAATCTCCAAGTTAAATTTCAATCTGTGTTATAAACATGAAACATTAAAAGGGAATTAACTTTTTAGTAGCAATAACGAATTGCATTTTCAATAATTATTATAAAACCGATTGAATAAATGCATTACTGTCGAAGAGGACTTTTCGATCCGAGTTGGAAATTTGATGTTACTTTTAGGTGAGCGTTTTCTTTTCGAGCTCAATTCATCAGTAAAAAGTTTGGCAAGCAGTTCGAATAAGGACCATATTTAGATTCGACCAAATACCGGTGCAAGACTATCTTTGCCAACCTTGTGTCACATTCTTGCCAATCTATAGAACTTCTTTTCTCCTTTTTCTTTCAAACCAGAAAAGCAGTACGAAATATATATCTCTACTTGCTTACAAAATGACAAATAAATAGAATATCAATTGCCATTGATCAACGAAGTAGTAAATTCAAACCACATTTTAACAACATTTGGTCATTATTAGGTTCGCTATTATCATTTTTTGATATTCATTCTGTTCATTAAGAACAATAACAAAGCCGGGAAAGTGGAATAATGCATGTTATAGTGCAGTATAAACCTCAAATTATGTTTACAACGCGCGTCGAAATATTAGCGAAAACTGAATCCATTTGAGCGAAAGATGCAAAGAGTAAGAGTGATTACAAAAAAAAGCGCCCCGTTTTAAGTTTGCTTCTTCACGTGGAGGATATAAAAAAGTCATCAGATAAACTCGAGATAATGTAACAACGATTAGTCAAATGTAAATTAAAGGTGGATCAGATTATTTTTATTACCCTTGGCATGACCTTAATTTAATAAAAAACGCCTGGATAGAAGACGGAAGCGAGTGCAAAAAAGAAGTAGGCGAAATTTGTAGGAGTTATTTTTTTCGTTGAATGGGCTAATTTGAATCGCTATCGTGTAAACGCCTTTGAAAAGGGGTTGACTTTATCCGCGGTATTCGTTGGATGTCTGGAGACTGACTGGGTATAGACAAAAGTATAAATAACTGCACGCATTTATCACGCTGGATTTTCGTGGCAAAATTTATGGAAGTCGGGTGTTGGTTCGCGGGACACCGTCGCTCCCCCCAACATATAGATTACATATGGCTTAACTATAGTATATACAGGGAGAGGAATTTTCTTGCGCGCGGTCGCGCAACTCGAGACGAATTCCCTGTTGCGACACTTATCTCCTTACGGTACTGCATTTTCTCTCGGTTCTCACGTTGCGCTCTTTCCTGCTCGTTTTGTAAAAGCCAACTATACTCGTTTTGTTTTGGGCACTGTCAGCCAAGCGACGACAATAGCTATATCTCTGCCACTCTGTCAGAGTTCGAAGAGGCAAGTTTGAAAGAAACTTCGCCCCTTTTTTATCCTCCTTTTTTGTCCCGACGCGCGAGAGACACTCATCTAAAAATATATAAAAGTTGAAATTCATGCACCACCTTTTTATTCATTCTTGACTTTATGTTGCTTTTCTTTTATCGAATCTTTGCACCTGCGTGCCTACTAATCGCAAGCCGTTAATGCGGCTCGGTAAATACTACTGCAGTATTTTAAAGTAAAAAGTCAGCAACTCTCTCGACGTGGAAGTTGCTGTTTCTTGTTCGCTCTCTCTCTCTCGCTCTCTTGGGCTTCCTCTTTTTTCTGCCCCTCCTCGCGACGTTCTTCTTCAAAGAACTTTTCATTACACGTCGTAACATAAATTTTCTTAATTGATATAAAATTAATATTTGAATACGAATCGGTTGCGCGACTCGCCGAGTGCAGACGAATCCAACGAAAAATCACGTACAATATTTCTTTTGAAGTTGCCGCACAGTGGCCATAAGCGTGGCCGCATTGATTGACTGCACCGCGCGAGTTACTCTCAATGCCGTAATAGATGTATTTGAAAAGCGCGAACGGGATAAAAAACTTGTTCCGTGCCTGTTTTTTCATTAAACGTTCGCCAACTCTCACGGCTTAGTTTCGACACACTCCATTGCGACTGTATGGCTAGCGATAAAAAAAAAAAGAAAAGAGAGATGGAGGAAAAAAAATAACAGTAGACAAAAATTGAAATTGCGTTAGTACTTCAATCTACACTATTGTTTATTTTTTTAGCCCAAGTTGAAATTAAACACACACTTTGAGCTGCAAATTTGGAGCGACGAAAATTTGGCGAGATCGCGCACGAATGTCGTCGAAAACTCGGCTTCAATGAAACGGATGAATAGATTGTTTACGGCAGAGTGGTAAATATTTGAGGGGCATACCTTTCGAGACCTGAAGCAGCTCGTTCGCAGTTGGCACACGCGGTTAAACTATCGGTTTCTCTTTTAAAATTGTAATACTACCGAGTTAGGCTGGGTGCTGATGCACTCTCGGGAGCGTACTTCGATATTCTCAGACCAGCAAGCTATCTCCTCTTTTTTTTCGCTCTTTTTTCTCAAATATTAAAATGCACGAAAAATGCATGACTCACTATGCTTGATATTTAATGTATGGAAAATTATTCCATTTTAATCCTCCGGCTGTATCTGAGTTTGAACAGTACCAATACTCATACAGATCGTAATGTTTTAATTTCAGCAGTCGTGTACATTAGCATCAGATGCGACGAAATATGGACTTCTCTAAAAACTAAATTTCGTGGAAAAATGAATGGACGGGTTTTTTGCTGCCCCATTTCGTTTCGTTTTCGAATCATCAAAAAATACAGCGCGTCCCAAGTTTTGAATCATAAGCATAAGTTCACTAACCTAACGAAGATGAACAACATGTCATCGTGTGAGGAAAAAGTTTGGTCTACTTTCTCAACCCATATATCAGACGACGTTATTTAGTATGCCGAAGTGTGCGACAAGCCGAAAGACAACAAATTCGAAAAGAAACAGACGGCATCGCAAATGCATTTGTGTAAGGTCATTTGTTAATTATAGACGAACGCAATCGTTATTGGAAACAAGCAAAGAAATAACAGAAAAAAAAGACCGGCGCTGGCAAATAGCCATTTTTGCTTCACAATTCAATCGCAAAGTTAGCTCTCTCCCTGTAGAAATCACATAATGTGCGGTTAGCCGCGCAATGCGTCCTGCACTTTTCGTTTTCTCATGAGAGCTAACAAATCAAAAACAACCCTTGAAGAGTCACCGTTAGCGACTCTCAGCCGTACCTTGGGGTATATTACAGATCCTGGCTAACTGAATTAAAATACATAGCTCCGAAAATTGGCTGCATCATATTTTTCTCTTATGTAAACTGACGCGAAATCTTTCGCGCCCGCAGCTGAATTAGATTGGAACAATTTTTTTCTCTCTGTTTGTCTGCAAAAAACAATCAAAATCACCACAAAAGTGGGACTCGACCTCTAACACAAACTTTTTTTTTTCGATATCTATCAATCTAAAAAAAGTAACCCAATTGAATCGAGAAATAACTACCCTGGTCGACAATCTATACACGCAATCAGAGTTCGAAAAATTTTAATTGTTTACGAAAAATTAGGTTTGAAAAAGTATCGGATCGCGAAAATAATGTCGAAGATAAAAACGGGAAAGGGAAATGTTTCAACAGTCTCAAGGAAGGATTAGAAGCAGCTTTTCCATCCATGAACTTTGAGTATTTTCTTTTTAGTTTTTAAATTGTTTTTGCATACATTTGCTATGATTGCAATTTCGTGAGAAAATGTATGCAACAGTTTTACCTGTATAAATGCTGCGTGACAATTTAGAATGCATTTTTTCTTTGAGATTTAAAATGAGTTATGAGTCAAAAAAACTTCATTAACCGATTAAACAAGTGAATGAAAAAAATTGGAATTGTTTTTTTCATCGTCGTCGTCGTTCTTTTTTGATGAAGAAAAACTGGAATTCATTTTGTTTGATCGGTAGGGTCCATAATTTTGATGTGGAAATGTATGTGAATCTCGAGATATTATACCGGAGTGATATCCAGGTGCAACTTGAAGTGTCGTCTGTGTATATAGCATCTTTCACTTGCGGTGGAAAGATGTACTGCTGAAGAAAATTCTAGTAATAATGCAAAGCCTCGATGACTGACGAGTCGCAGCTTAAAAGATTTGATACATCTTTGAGTATACTTTAAGGATTCTCACCATTACCGCTAGATTTTGTTTGACTGGGATACCTTTGAAGACTGAATAGAATGGCAAATGATATAAAAATAAAATCCCCGGAGAATGTCAACATCGTCTTTCAAATGAATCGGACAATCCTTGTATCTCAACACAATGGACCAGTTTCCCCCGACAACTGTGATTTTACCAGTCCCAAGAATTTATCGTTCGAATGAAATCTTTAGTTACTTTCAATATCATTATTCCAAACTTGTTTATTCAACAATATCATAAACTTAACGTTCATAAGAATTTCATTTCGCATCAAAATGTAGCGTTTGAAATAGGAGAAATTAAAAAAGACAAGCTGTATTTGAATATGACGGTTTTTGACGTTTCGTGAAAAACAGTCGGGGTGAAAATGTTGCCGAGCGGAATTTTTCTTTCCCTGGAAAACAAATTAAAGTTCAAGTTGATTTTCGTTCATGACAAAGTTAGAGCTCGCTTTGACTGAAAGGATAAAAATGTCCCTGCGAAATATTTTTATCATCCGGCCAAAAATGTTAGGAATGGACAAGTATCAGTCACCGAAGAAGCAAATAATGAAAAAAGTTCGGGAAAATCAATAGCACGATTGAAACACTTGTATTGCAATTTATTTACACGTGATAAGTCATGCTTCGTCTTTGTGAATTTGTGAAAAATCATATTTCCGATGAATTGTCAGAGCGCGTCATTTTTTTGCCCGCGATACATCAGATTCGGGTAGGCGCATTGTTTAAAATCAAATTCAATAACTTGTTCGCCGCGGCTTTTGTATGTAATGTAAATAATAACTAGTCGGGAGCTTTTCGATTATTCCTATCACACGTCTCGGGGGTGCGTCAGTTATGTGCCAGCGTGAAGAGTAGATTAGAATAGTTTGATGGCCTTATGGAACTCTATCGGTTCTCGGGAGTGTCTTTAAAAGCTTCATGGAACTCGAAACCGGAAACTCCACAGCGGCGGTCCAACAGTCCCGCGACAATTCAATCGACGCTCTAACGTGACCAGAATGTCGCCATACTTCGTATATATGCAATGACTGTTGTTCGTGTTCTGTTACGTTTCATTGTCCTTTTATTCTGCCGCACAAAGTCTAACGTAGAACAAAGATGCCCCTTAAACAGCTTTTTTTCTACTTTTCTTTTTCAATCGGCTTGACAATGTATCGAGACAAGATCCAGTTTTCTTCCCGTACAAAAGGTGTTAAATAAAAACACGCAAATTCTACTGCCATCCTCGGTCTCTCAATCGACAGTCTATTTTCGCCTCGAATCAATGAATGCAACGAATTGGCCTTCGTTATCCGGCACACTCCAATATCAAATTTAATTGTTTATTTCTTATCGCTGCTTCTCGTATTGACTCCCTGGCTATATCTTGACGATTATATAATATAGATGATAAACGCATTTAACTTTTTCGTGATAAACGTTGTTACTTTTTCTTTTGTCTTTGTCAGTAATGAATACTGTGAGTAAATGTTTAATTGAAATTGTTGTTGCACTTCAAAAGAGATAAGAAAGCACTAAACGCATTATTTTTCGGTCGTTTTGCAGCAGCGATTCATATAATATCCGGTTGTGTCAGCGAAAAGTCTGATAGGATTACAACGCTGGATAAGTGAGAACGGTAGGGACGTTTTTACTCGAGGATTTAAAAGATTTTAATTATATTTCTTCTTATTAAGATGCGCAGCACCCTTTATGCAATAATCGAAGCCGTGTCTGTTTTTGCAAAGTGATTTTAATACGACGAATAGTGTGAGTTGACGATAAACAGTTTATTGATGAGACTTGGCAGTAACGCGTTTGATTCTATTTTTGAGAAAAAAAATTCTGGCCAGTATGATCGAATAACAATTTCCTTAGCGAAAATATTGTACGAATGGAAAAGAGAGAGCATAAAGTTGTATCTTTTTTAACGATAGAGAGTTGATGGAATACGGTGTACCTATTTTTATCGTCGTTTCGTAATTTTCGCGGATTATTTATTGGATTATTGATTCGATTTCTGGAATAACTTCTGCCTCATTTAAAATAATCAGCGAAGAAGAATTTTTGCAAGTCCGATGAAAGTTTCGGTTCGAAGAATGTGCCTTGCATACATTTAAAAAGTGCGAGATGTTTCAATTTTATAATTAAAAGAGATTATGATTAAGGCGAGGAAAAAATTTGCTCACTCTTATGAATACATTCGGGAAGTGGAACATAAAAAAAGAGTTGAAAAAAAAAGAACTCTTTTTCGTATCTCATTTACATTGACAATAAAAGTTCATATGATCATAAAATATCATGGTAGTCAAGATGTAAAACACGAAGCAGTTTAGTGAAACATAATTATCAATTTGTACTGACAAGATTGATAATTGCAGCAGCGTTAATAACACCGAGTCGCAACAAGTCTCGCGCTATTCATGCTAAGCACGTGAAAAACCTTATTGCACCTTTCTAATCTTTCCGCCTTATTCTAGTGATTCGAATTCGTGCAACACGTTTGTTGCATGCGGCCAAATGTATCGGGGCTTTTCCTCCCTGGAAAGTGTAATTTTGAAAAAGAAATCAAAGTTTAATACAAGAAAACCACTTCAAACAATTCGCGGAACATTTTTTATTGAAAGAAAATACATGTATTCGACAGAATTTTTCTCGATGGCAAATTCGAATGAAAGATGACGTTATCGAAAAGTTCAATTCGTAGATTCATTTGCGTGTTGTATGTCTTATATCTGACCGACACGTCTGAGATGCGAAAACTCAGATTAATCGTTTACTTGGAGCTCTCTCATAAATTAAAACGGAGGGAAAGTTGAATGAAGTGTTACTCACTATTTCGCAATTATGCAAATTAAATAAATTAGTATCACCGTTTGCTGATTTACGATATGATTACGATGCAGACTTCTGCGAAGATTTCTCGACAATTCGTTCTGATTTCACTCCGAAAGCGGTGCACGAACTTCGCGAAATAAAAGAAGAGGCAAAGAAACTGGCTGAAAGTAACGAAAAAAAAGCAAAAGAAAGGAGAAGCAGCTTAAAAATAAAAAGTGCAAGACACAGTCTTCAGCGATCGTAACTTCGCGGAAAACAATTTCTCGCCCTTGCCGCCCAATCGAAGAATCCAATTTGGATTATCGAAAATTCATGGCAGCACTTAGAGTGTGCGTGTCCAATGAAAGACAGGACGAAAAATGGCGAATAGATAGGAATTTAAGAAATCGCGAGAAACTATACACACGTATACCCGAGTCTATAAAAATATGAGAATTGCATATCGTTGCAGTTTGACATGTGTCGAATATGAAGTAGAAGGTAACCGCTTTATCAAAATGCATAGTTGCATTATTCATTTCTTGATTTCCTTCCTTTTTTTTACCCAGCCAAAAAACTGAATAAATGTTAATATCATTCATCACATTTGCCGTGTTTCGCCAACGTTTTCAAATTTATCATCGCGAAAAATTCATCCATTTCCGGTATTCTATAACGGGTAATAATTTTTATTTTTTAGATTTTGTTGTTTGCTATTCATTTAATTAACTTGACCATTCCTTAATTAATCTGAACGAATTTCATCTGATTTGAAACGCGAGTCTGATAGAAATCGTCGGCTACTCTATGGTCGTCTGACTAAAAACCTTGTAATACTACTTAGAGAGTAATTTCATGGCTCTGACAGAGGATAAAACGTGTCGTCCATTTCAGCAGTTATATATAAAGTCCTGATCAGATCAACTGTGTAAATAAATTTGATAGTTGTGAAATGAAATAAACGGCAATGTTTTTTTTTGGTTTCTAATAAGTAAATAATTAAACTACAGCGTCAGTTTCATTTCGGTTCTAAACTGAACTTTTTAATTTATTAAAAGTAAATTAGAAAACTAGGTGAAAACAATAATTGTGAAAAACAACAGACAATAAAAGTATTCCAAAACATTGCTTTTTTAACGGGAATGTGTACGAAAATTGGAACCTTTATTCTTTAACAAATCAAGCCAGAAGCACGTTTTAAACCAGAGCTGAATAATTTAAAGTCCGTCGAACGGGTATTTTTAGTCGAGTTAGAAGTTGTGTATTTTTTTGCATTGCTTCATAAGGGAAAATAAAGCGTCGCGAGAAGAATAAACTGTCCACATAATTAGAGCCTCTAGAAATTGAGAAAGTTTCACTTGACGACTATCGGTCGAGTGCAAACCTGACAGCTAGCATATCCGTATAGTGTTGTTTGAAGCAGGTGTTTAATTTAGCAGTATTTCGTAGTGGCGCAGTGTGTTGTAAATGTAAGTAGGGTCTCTGACTTTAGCGTGCCGGTCTGGCTGCCTACTCGTGGTAATTAAATGCCAGGCAATTTACGGGGCATGCATTTGGTGAAGACTCCGACTCTGCGAGAACCAACACACGTTGGACGAATGGAAACTTGTGTATAGAGCTGATATGTGTCGCTACATACACTCATCCATCCATTTTAAGATGACTCAACACGTCTTAGATACGTTTCGCCCTGCTGATGAGTGTAACCCAATTTCATTCGTTTCACAGACCAACGATTGTTGCGATACATTGATATTTCCAGCGGTAAACACTCGATTCAATCATCAAACCGCGATCGATCAACTGTATCTCTGATCGCAACTTTTTTTTCGTCCACTTCCTCAACGAAATTGTCCTTTAAGGCACTTGGATTTGTCCCATCCAAATTTAAATCCCGACATTAAACGTTTGACATTTCGCCGAATCAAATTCAATTATTTTGACTCGAGTGAGACACGAGACAGTGAAATAAAGATGAACAATAGACGTGCGATGTTGAATTTGTTTGAATTTTATATGATCGAGCATGAATCTTGGATCGAATTTCATTATTCTTAGCCGGTGTGTGAGAATGGGTAAAAAATGTTTGTCGGAGGTGAATTTTTCGTGAGTTGTTCAGAAAGGTCGACGTTAAATGTGTTTTGTTTTAGTTACACTTTACAAAACTCTTCTAATATACGATAAAGCCCGCGGCGTACAATCGCCCATTTATCAGCCAAAAGTCTATAAGCCGCGAAAACCGGCTGTGTGACCCAAATCGAATTCCAGATGTGGAGAAGAGAGCATTTTCACCGAAATTTCTGTTAACGTTATTTGTCACGGTCAGAAATATAAATTCTCTGTACTTATATTGGCCGGGGTGCGGATATTTATAGTGAAAATCTGTATTGAAAGCGATCAAAATTATTTCATACGTTGAAAAAATATTCCAACATTTTTCATCGGACAATGCCAGGTGTTTTGTATCAAAATCTATGATCACCTATGATGTATGATCGATACAAGGTGTTATTTCTCTCTTTTTTTTTGTAACAAAACGATAAAAACCCTCCGGGATATAGTCGTACGTTTAACTTTTTTTTCGATCTTGATTTGCGAACTTTTTTATTTCGCCTTTTTTTTTCAACGGTGATATGAAAATTAATTATCATGAGCACGTAACCATTTGTGGAGTAGATTAGTTCTTGTCTCAGGAATCATCAGTAATTTATCGTATAAATCAACAAGTGGGGTAACTGTAAAATCAATTACAACATACATCATTTCTACGACTGGCAATCATTTTTGCTGGCAGATCAATCTAAAAACGAAGTTGAAAGAAAGAAAAAATAGTGAAACACCTAAACGACCGACAAATTTGCGGTGATTAATTTTTTTGTTCGTTAGCGCGATATATTGTTTTTCAACACTCAATAATACGAATCTATGTTATTTCGTGCGACATTTCATGTGGCATTATTTGGAACAAGCTTTAGGGCGCAATTATTTATCTCCGTTTAATCTGATTACTCATTCCTTTTTAGCACATTAAATACAAAATGGGACAAGAGCGAAGTGAGGATAGAATGCGGAAAGGTAGAATCGATATTTTCGCATGAGTTTTCCAGGTAATCGGCCACGAGATAGCGTGGACGGCATATTTTATACGTGTAGAAGCCAACGCTCATTTGCTGTGTTTCGTTTCAGGGCTTTTTTGTATATCCTCTTTTGTTTTAGTTGTTACCGCTCCACGTGCCTTTAACACAATTAATTATCTTTGTTAAAATTAAATTCCGGTAAAAAAAGAACCCCTTGTCAAGATTGATTATAAAGACTAAAAAAAGAAGTAAAAGTTAAAGAGAAAAATGGTAGTTTTGAAAACTTGCTAAACCAGGTCGAATGGTGAACGGAGTTTTAAAAATGGTCAATTAAATTAGGTCGAGTCCAAAAATGCTTAGAAAATGGTTTGCATTAGTAATTGAAGCCGCTGTTTACTTTCAAATTAAATGTACATATTAATCATGATATGAAACAGATGTAATTATGATTGTTTATCCAAATATTTATAGTGCATGAATATGCATTTCGATGATCATCAGTATTAGACTGCAAAATTCGCAAGAGAGTCGATAATTGTGGGAAACAAGTCACTCTTGTTTCATTAGTCTCGTAATTTTCAGCAACGATTTCGGTTCGAATTATTACGGATGTTCGCTCGATTGATGTCAGTCAGTGACGTGTGCTTGTTGTACAATATGCGTAGACTTAGCAACACACTATTCAGTTCTAATTATATTTATACAACGTTCAACTCATTAATTAAATTGCAACAAAACGGAAACGACGATAAAAATATGAAATTGAGATGAAGGAAAAAAAGTTAATTTAGTAGCCGAGCGGTAATTTGATTTATCAGTTAGACGGATAGTTGTGAAAGTGTACTCTGTATCAGAAAAGATAAATAATGTAAGCAACACAAACGCTAACCGACTCTAGGCAAAATTTAATTAACCATTCGGTATAATCTTTTCGCCGTGAAAACTTGGGCGCTGTAAAATGCAAACAGATTCGTGGATAATAGTTGATACAAGTATTGAAGTAACGTGCATGTCCAAAGGTCGTATATCTTAATAGTGAAGTCTTCCCACGGGGCAGCGACTAAGAGACAAGGCGAGAGGAGGTGTGGGAGGTATCATTGTACGAGAATCCAAGGCAGGATATTTATTTACATTTTGGCAATTAGTCGGCCATTAGCCGATCCCCCTGGGCAGGTGGCTAGTAACTTGGACGTCTACAATCCCTCAAATCCACTTACGCATATAATAGACAAAACAATCCTTACCTCCGCCAGTATACATAACTTCAATTAACATCTAACTCGTATAATCAGATGCTTTCTAATGCTAATAAAGTGCATTGAACGGATTTGCTCGCTTCACTTGCGCATTAACATGTATCCAGTTATATTACAAACCTCGACTCGACAGTTGACAAAAAGTTCCGCTTGCTTAGAACTTCAAACTTGAATTCGACTAAGTTTATTTCCGTAACGCAAGAACGCACCGAGTTGAGTCCACCCAATTGATTGCAATGCGTTATTTTGAACCGTGCATCACGATTTCGTTCATCATTTCTTACTATATGTTTTTTGTTCGTACACTTTTTGTCTTGATGAGTATGGAAAAAAATTGTTTGCAACTGTTTACTAATCAGAATCGAGGATTGATTATTTTTTGTTGTTGGTCGAGTATCCGCTTTTATATTTGAGAGTTTTTTTAGAACCGCGCGTTTTGATGAAGTCGAACGAAAAAAGCAAGTTTTTAATTATTGATAACCAGGAGAACGTTGAAAAGAAGGAATAAATTGTTCAAACTAATTATACAGTGGACATTAATTTTTATACGCAGCCGCTCTAATTAACTGAATATTTTAGATGCGAAATGAAGTTTGCATGCGATTTTCAAAGCAATTATCAAGCCGCGCTGCAATGCGCGCTGTAAAATCATGATAAAATTCGATAATATTGATTAGTTGATAAATGCGACCGCCATCGTATTGATGCTAAAACCCCCTGAGAACACGCCAAAATGTAAAATGGCGACAATGGAGTGAATCCGAGTACGTCATCATTATAAGCGCTTGAATTAATGTATACAGGTTTACATGCACGTCACTCTCCCACGTGACTTGGCCTCGCACTATACCGAATTTGCAAACCCAGATCGCATAGACGAAACTTTAATCCGATCACTGATCATCCTGATTCAATACTCTCGTTTTGCATTTACGCGCTCTTCCAAATCTAATTTTATACTCGACATCGCGATAAATCGACGATCTTCTTCGCGAGGAGCGACAGAGACGGAGAGATCTCTGTGCAATTTTCTTACATCAGTCCGAAATAGAATTATGCTAAATGCCACTTACGCCAGGAGAGCGAGAAAAAAAAAATTTTTTTCCCTCCGTTTTTCGTTTGTCAAATTTTCGCGCTCATTTATGAATAAATGCTAATAAACTTTCGGGTACATCCGATAATCCGGAAAATTAATTATTCCGCCGTTTAGGCGACGCAGTTTCATTCGATTACGCGCGCCAGTTCTGCTAACGTTTCATTTTCAAAATCGTCTTTCATTGGCTTTTCGGTCGGCCCTGCTTTGGCTAACAAACATCTATCACTTCATCGTCCATTTGATTTTATACTACTGTTTCGTTACTTCGCTTTGGCGAGTCATTACTTTTTTCGCTTGATTTTCATATCGATTTCGCGCATAATTTTAAACTCAATAATAAACTGTTTACGCCAACCGAAACGGTGCATCAAATTTGTATAATCGTTATCGATGGACAGTTCGTTTGTTAAGTTGCAATTGCAAACTAAAAATAGAGAACAAATTGAACCGTCAAAGTGAGTGCAAAAAAATACATTTTCGAATAATTTCTGTTTCGCGTATTTTAAATTCAACTCGGTATATTAGGCCCGAGACCGTTTTCAAAGGACCCGAAGTGTGCTAAAGTTTCTGACAAGAGTTGCAGTTCTGAAGGACTGATGGCACTTCCGTTAATGCGGGCACCGTTTCAAACTTCGACAAAGACATCGTCGTCTTACATTTAGAATATGGCTCAAACCTCATTGTCTGGGGACACTACGAATATCTGCGGGTCAACGTAGCAAAATTATTGGGATTCGATTTACCTCGGCTCGTACTTATAAAACACTTCATTCGCTCCCCAAGCGTTTTAAATCGTTTAAGCGCCTGAGACTTGTCAGGCGAATGATACCGGGCAAAATGATTGTACTGCAAAAAAGTTGAGCAAGGAGGGTGAACGGCGCGGAACAAAAAAAAATCATAAACAGAAAAAAGAACAAGATCAACGTTTTTAAATTGCAATCATAATTCAAACTTTGTTTCTGACAATTTCATTAACTTCTTTTTTTGTTGCTGGCAAACTTTTTCGGTGTACCTGTTTTTGCTCTCTCTTTCTCGTGAATACTTGCTCTTTTTTGTTTTGCCGATACAATTTTAATAGACGGTTGAACTGCGGTTACAAAAGTCAGCGACGTTCCATGGTCTTGTTATGCTAGGCTATGTTTTTTGCATGACGTACGCTTGATGAAGTTGTCACTCATTAGCCGTGCTGACTTTTATGTAGTTGCCTTAACAATCGCGGCGAATAATCACTTGAATCGGCACTCGAAGCGTATCTACATTCGATCGCAAAAGAATCACGATTTCAGTGTCGATATGTCACCATCAAGTGAGATATATATTGACATGATGAAATAGATTCTCGCTGTCACACACAATCTGTCGGAGATTGACGCACCCCTAACAAATAGTTGCTTGAGTTTCGTTCGTGCGCCATCACAAAAGACTTGGCTCTACCAATTGCCTGACTGTCAATAACAGAATAATTAAAAGACACATCCACGTAATCAGCACTATTCGAACGGCGCGTTTCAAAAAATCAAAACCGTCCGCGCCGTTCGAGCTCGTTCCTTCTTTTTGTAAATTATCCCTCGAAGGGGGAACCAAAGGAAGGCAGACAGTCGAGGCGAAAAGGACGGATAATGCTGACGACGAGTCGACGAGAGAAAAAAAAAAAGAAGAAAATTTGCTCTCACCCTGGAAGACCGATTTCGAGATGGTCATCAGTTTTATTCAATTTTTCGGAGCGAGATCATTTATAAGATTTTCATATTTCATCGCGCTTGTTCTACGTTCGAAATCCAATGTTCCCGTCTCGAGCTCTGAATGTAACAAATGAGCTTGACAAAAAAGAAGCATTACCATTCAATGATTCAAAGACAAAGGTTGCCTTGGGGTAAAACAGGAATGGGAAAAAGAGAAAAGTGAACTTCCGACGTAAGAATTCGAATCGGTCCTTGAAGCTCAGTCCAAACGCCGCCGAAGCGCCCTCCGAACGTGCCGTGCATCTCGTACACGATCGCGGAAATTCCTTATCTATTTTCAGCCCCTTCCTTCACATCTCATCCTCCCGTGCTTTTATTTGCTTTATCGTAATTTCATTAACGAAATGCCAGCAAGATCCGCTCAATTTGCTTCAAAGAGCGCTCCCAAACGAATTATGAAGCAATTTAGCCCCATATTAAATTGAAAAAATATCGTCGTTGTGTTAAATTTTTATTATTATTATTATCATCATTATCAGTGCACGATGGAACAAACACAAAAAGATAGCGATTCCACTATGATAACGTTTGTTCATGTAAATGAAATTTATAAACAAGGTTTGCGAAAAGACAAGAATAACAAACGAGATGTAATTAAAACTAAATGTATTTTCGTTTATAATTCAAATTAATAATTACGATGGAATTTAAAAAGAGGCAGGAATGCACGTGACAATGAAAATCCAACTTTTCGTCGAGTCATCCTCGAGACATGTGGCATGACCTTTTGAATAGGTGTAACACAAGAAACGTCAGGGTACGTCCAATATGCTTGTCATTGGAAGTGGCATGTCACACCACACGAACCCTCAAAATCGCTCACGATAACATAGAACGCGAGAGCTATGTGGTCACATAATCAGCGCTATTGACGCTATTATGACCGGAGAGTCTCACGCAAATGTTGCTCGACGAGATTAATGCCTGCCAACGTAGTTGAATAAACTGTCAGACCGAACCCAACGCTTTGCAACGCATTTGCCCGGCTCTATGTATTTGACTCTTACCCCTGCTCCTACAACTGGTTCGATTATATTTACAAATTCACTTAATTATTGTTAGCCAACTCGTTGAACAATTGCGTTATTTCATTCGAAACTCGACTCTCCGCCCGGGCAAAGTT
The DNA here is from genome assembly GCA_020615435.1 of Telenomus remus. Classification (NCBI taxonomy): domain Eukaryota; kingdom Metazoa; phylum Arthropoda; class Insecta; order Hymenoptera; family Scelionidae; genus Telenomus; species Telenomus remus. The sequence goes on from CM036338.1 coordinate 13,273,898, forward strand.
TGTAATCTTTTAGCGCGCAAAACTATTCATAAACTATGTATAGCGTATTCAAGACGCATGCATAAACATGATCTTTACATTATTCTTGTTCCTCTCCCTCTCGAGCGTTTTATGTGAGGTATTCATATTTCAAAAGAGATCATGTGTTTATAAGGACAAAAAGTTTATTGAAACAGAACGTTGGCGCGAAAGAAACCAGTTGAGCTTGCCGTCCCATTGCATGAGGTATCGCTGAAACGATCTCAGATCAATTTGATCCGAAGGAAACTGTTTCCTTATCGCAATAGCTGAGACCGTAACCCTTTCATTTCTAACTGATGTCTTTACACCCTTAACCGTTAACTTAACAATCGTAACGAAGGTAGAAACAGTCGGGATGTTGCCCATCTTTTCGCTGATTCGTTTTTCTTTCATTTTTGGCCTTTCTTGTTTCTTTGCAGATCATGGTTATCGCGGAGGAAAATTTTGATGGGATCGGCGCGCGGGGACAATGGAGGCAATCTAAACTCGAGCGAAACGCGATCGCGTTGGATCCAGCACGAAAAATAATTACGTAAGTAATAAATATTCCCAAGTTTGATTATTCGGACAGGATGATAATATCTAAGATGGGAAAGTTTAACGAAAGATCTGATTGGATGGTCCCACGGCATGCGGCATCTATCGATAACTCCTATTCGTTCTTGTAAAATATGCACTGATACATATTCAACCGAGCTCTCCCCGTTTCGCGCGACCATTAGCATTAATCGCCTTCCGGCGTCTACCATTGATCGCTTACGAAATTCATATTGTGTCGGTTTCGTACTTGCTAAACCAAGGGTATTATCTTTAGGCACGAAGGATCAGTGGCCGGATATCAACGTTGATCCTTATTGCTCCGATTATTCGTTATTATGGATATCCGAAGTCGTGCGCGAAATTAAGATTTTATCGCAAATGAGTTCGTTTTATGGTACCCCGCCCCCTCCCCGACCTTGTCTTGTGTTTTGGTTTCTTCTGCACTCAACTTATATGTAGAAAGCTTGCCGATAAATTACTCCTCAACCAGCGGCTCATAACTAACGCCTGCGACTCAGGCGTCTAAAACGCTTCTGCCTCTACTGTCCACAAGTCATTTTGACGTCCAATTTTTTTGCCGAATAATTTTTTCACATAGTTTGGGCGATTCTGACAGTTATTAATTTTTCAATGAAAAACGTCTGAGATAAGTTTGAAACTTCTTGCCTAGAGTAAAGAGGTATATTTCCATATTCAATAATTATCATAAATAATTTGGAAAGATTGTCAAAAGGAGTGTCAAAAGTTTTTTAAAAACGCACTTTTGATCTCATATTAGAAAAATTCATATGAAATTTCTCAAATTTGAATTTTGTCAATTATTTGTGTCACAGTTTTTTTACCCGTGGCCAGATTGCTCATCTCAGTTTGTCGAATGTTCCATGAATAACAGAACATATAAGTGATGCAATTAAATTTCAACTACTTACCGTACTTGACTTCATAACTTTATAAAGTTCATATGTCTTTTAGTTTTCAACTTTATAGTTTTTCTGAGGAAATGAAAAAAACAGCTAGATAACAAATTCAAAGTATTGATTGGCTCATTCAGATGAATTATAATATGACTAAATATACAATCGGAATCATCATGATGGATTTAATTTGTAATTAATAATATCTGGCTAATGAATTTGGCCGAATATCAAATTGCGGAAATACTTGATACGTAATGGTGGCCATTATCGCACGACCTGAAAATAATTTTAATCATTATTGCAGATTTAAAAAATCAAGTTTTTCCGTCAATCTGACAGCTAATTTGAAATAAACTGGGAGTTGTTACAATTTCATCGACTGTTCAATGCAATAGAAAGAATGGAATTCGAAATATTATGTTTTCATATTTTTCTTGACAGTGAATCCACGTTATATTAACCAATTTTGCGGTGGATAAAGAAGTAATAGTCAAGTCTTAAATAAGCAGAATTATTACCATTATTTACCAGTTCGTATCCGAAAGTAACATTGATCAGATCGTGTGTTGTACTTGTCTTCTTTTTCATTCTGTAACCGAAAATACCATCACAGAATTTCAGTAAAGGTTCCGTCGCCGCTTCAGCTTAATTATTGTGTCGTGATTAAGTTGATTTATTTAAGTTTGTTAAGATATAAATAAAATTGTTTATAAAATAATTTCAAACAATTTTTATATAATGATGTTAACTTAACCTGATATAAGATTGACCTACTATTTTTATTAATTTAACAATCAATAATATTTCATCCTCGTTATGTTCGTAATTGAAAATGAGAACAATTGTGTGGTTTTTAAATTCAAATTTGTATAAAAATAGCTGCAGTTATGCATAATGAAAGAGGAATCGTGATGAAAAGTCAATACTACCGGCTTGATACTCATCAACGTCATAATTATTTTACAGACCGTTGTGGGATTCATTTCCCTTTACGATTGGAATGTCCACATTTACATGTATTTCCATTTGGCAAGCGGCATCGGAGTGAAATCGTGTCTCCTACAGGGACTGTTTTCGCGTTAGTTGTACGATATCCTGCGCTTGAATGTAAATGTCCTGAGCGTCAGGAAAATCAAACACAATTAAAGCAAGAGGCGTAAGATGTTGGCCATAGAAGCGATATGCTTGAATTGCATCGTAACGCTTCGAAGATTATCTTTCGCTTTGTGTACAGATTACGAATACAGACCGCTTCAAGTATACATTGAAAATCTAGCAGACGCAGCAGGACATTGCGCAAAGTCACGAATGGCATAATTGAAAATCAATATTTGCACTCGTTCTTCCTTTAGCTTCTCCTCTTTCTCTGGCGACCTTTTGAATGAGCCAACCGATCTCAATTGGCCGATATGTTAGCATAACCTTCGAGCTCGCGCATTCTCGTTTATCACTGGAATTGCAACTGTCCCCTACTTTCAAAGTTATCACCAATAATTATTATTTGTCGCTTAAAGTGTGTTATTTCATTTAACGAAGATCTATATGCCACGCTCAATGCCGCTTTCGATTGTCTTTTCGAAATAAACTGCAAATTGGTTCCGGCGTAACTTAATTTATGATTACCTTTCAGTATTGTAATAGCGCTCTGATGTAATTTACTGTTCGATTATTTGTTCTCGCGGTAATATTAGAACAAAGATCAAGAAACTAATTTGAAAGATTTTCCCGAATTAGAAACCTGTACTAGAATCAATTTTGAAAGCCAACTCATCGATAAAATTCTTCCTAGAGTTTTTGAAGTGTTGAAATATGTAAAATTTAAATTACTTCAAGGGCCATCGTGGTATTAAGAGAATGTCCAGTCACAGGGCAAGGAGCTATCAGTTACTTTGTTAGTTCGTTAAAACCTAAATTTTCGTTTCTTGTCATGAAAATTGATTTAAAGTGAAAATTGAAGTCTTCGAACTGTTCATTAAATGTTTCAGCCCTTTGTAACTGCTTTTACGTTGAAATTAATTTCTTCGTTCTCCAATAACCTTTTTTCCTTGAAAAATAATAGAATTATCTTCTACAGGATCTTTCGTAAAACAGTGGATAGATTTTTCCTGCTCGTTTAAAAGTATAATCACGTGATATTGTATTCGAAAATTACAATGCAACGTTTTTTCATCATTTCTGGGATGCTTGTACGAAGATAAGTTGAGAACGTTAAAGACTTTTGCAAACATGAAAATAGAGAATTTAATAAAAATTTTTGAATTTTCATCTAATTTTCAAAGTTGAATGAGTCGGAGCAAAACTATTCTAAGGGAGACACACTAGTTTATGCTATGAGATCCTTTGCTATTCACCTGTTCGAGCCAACACGCAAAGATATCTGACTTTTTGAACTATCGAGTTCTAGGAGTTTTATTCACCTCAAGACGACAAATTGTTCAACTCCGACGTGGTTTAGTGGAAGCTGATTGATGTCTTAACCTTCGTTTTAAGTTCATGAAAAAGAAGTTCACCTTAATCCGTAAAGTCTAATGTGAGTGAAATCAACTTACCTTTGGTAGATCCTTGCACCTAAAGGTAGTGGAACTTTTAACCGAACATGCTATCGATTCAGGAGACGTTTTCTTGGAATGATACAAAATGAAAAAGTCTGTGCTCATACTTTTATACACTTTTTTTATTATGTCAGTCAAGATCACTGAGAATAAAAACATGGGAATCTCGATTGTTCTATAGAACTTAACAAAATAGCGCTCTACAATCAATTGTCCTCTTTCAACGCAAAGAAAACTTCGACGACCTCAATATCTTACACACTTTTCGAAATGACATTTTATGTCAATTTCGACGATTATTTGACTTTATTACAATGCATTTCAATTTATTTATATATTTACAGAACTTTTTTTTCGCGATGATATAAATATTTACAAAGTCTAACGTCGGATTTAAGCTCCTAATTGTACATAGATACATTGATTGAACACAATTAACGGTACCACTTGCGACATCATCAACATAGATCTGTCCACAATGACCATAGGGAACACGAAACTGTTACGGCTTCTGGTACTGATGATTCATTAATTATCAATCACGATTGTAAATTAGCGCTGATAAACGTGGAAATTGATATTCTGTTTGTAGAATGTTTGAAGAATTTTTGTTTGATTCGCCAAAAAATGAGGTTTCGCAATTGATACTCATTTAGTATTGAGTTTAGTAAGTTTTTTGTCCTCATAAGCATGCTTTAGTTGCATTATGTATTTACAAACTAAATTTTATGTTCGATTTTTGAATAAGTTAGAAAAGCCTTTGGTCATAAAAGATTGAACGTTTTGAGTGCTCCATCGCTCATGTCTTTAAATTATCAGTTTACCGAAATTAGGCCAGAGTGGATTGTCTCATTAGGCAATTCATGGGGTAGAAAGTATTCATTCGCAATAAATAATTATCATCTCCGGCATAATATTAAACCTGTAAAATATACGTTATTCAGTTTATCTGAGCTTATCAACATTTAACAAAAGATTGCTGTAAAATATGCGAGCATACTTTCGAATGTCCTCTTTGGTTAAAGAAAGTTCGACTTGATAATTTGATGTGAAATTTCCAGAAGTTTTTTAGAGTGTGTTGATTTTACAGGCCATTGTGGATTAGTTAGTTTAATTTTGTACAAAAAGCTATACTTCCATGGCTATATTGTGTGCACCACTTAACCTATATTATAACCGATAATGTTCATTAGTTCAGTTGTTTTATAATAACTATCAGAATTTACTTACGGGGATAACATATTACACACAATTTAGACTTGAAAATGCAGCAACAGTTCATAAACATGTTTGAAATAACTAAAATTCTTGTTTGCTTCTAACTTCTTATTTGATCTTATAAATTTATTAATAAATCTAATGAGGAAATCATAAAGAAAAAACGTGTTCAACTTCCATATCCATATAGATTAAATGTACGCAATTACTTATAATCGAAATTCAAGAAATTTCTGTCTGTTTTATCTGCCTTAATGAAATGTTGATATTAAAAGTTTGACTGTGATGCGGAAAGAATAAAAATTGAACTAGCAAAGATCTTAGCTCTTTTACATTCTTGTAATCTTCCAATGATTTTAGTCTGCCTTTAAGACTTTGTAGAGTATTCTTGAATCATTCTCAGTAACTGAAAAAGTTGGGTTGAATTTTAAATATACAGAATTTTATATCTTTATTAAAGCATAATTCTTACGTATATCACATCAAAACCAATGTAATCGCTGCCTCGGAAAGCTTTATTTGACGCCAGGAAGTTGTAGATTCAGTTTTTTTACTTCTTCCGCATATTTAACGACTTTTCAAATGAAAGAACTTGACCAATTTTTACTCTTACATATTTATTGATGCAATAAAAAGTAAGGATGTGTGAAGGTAGTTTCTACGATTTCGTAAAGGATATTTACTTACATTGATATTTAATTCACCGAAACTTGGAAAAAAATCAACAGCTACACAATGGAATGTGTTTAGAAATGCTGCGAAACCAAATTTTTGAACATTAACATCGTTTCAGTTTATCCCTGGTAAATTCCAATATGCTAAATTCCTCAAGTTTTACACACTCTTTTTCGAAACACTTGATCGGGTAGAATTTTTACATGGCAATATTATATTATGTTTAATACTGACTTTTTTCAATCATTTAGAAAAGGCACTAAAATTGCGTGAAAATTTTGTCTCAAGTTTTGTCTGACTTACAAATTATAGTAACAAGTAGTTACAGCAAAAGTATCCTCCAATTCAAAAAATTGTTTTACCCTTTCTTTAGAGTTATAATCTTACGCTCGACTGTTCGTTCGCGTTATTTATTAGGGGTTGTGATGCAGTCACAAGCCAGCTTCTAAGGTAAAATTTACACGTACATTACACATGTAGATGCCTTATATGCCCGAAATAATCCGAAGCTGTAAGCGGTTGTGGTAAATTTTTTCTATTTACAATAGCAATGAAACAACGTAGTTTTACCAAATTGCATGACAAATTTGTAGTTACACTATAGTTCAGACGCCAATAATAAAAGTATTCTTATAGTTTATAGTTCCGATCTGATGACGTTTCATAGTCAAAAAATGATAAAAATCAATTGTGCGATAAAAGTCATTAGATTTAAGAAAAACTTTGTAAAGTTCTAAAATTGTATTCTTCTGAATTCATATTCAGATCATTTGTTTACAATCATTAATGACATACATCTTATGACGATTGATTAACCAACAAGTTCTGTTTAATCTTCGCTGTTGCGGAATACCAAGATATGATTGTCTATTGTCACGAAACATGTGTTTCCGTTCCTTGTCCTTCTCGACAGTTCACGGAGAGATTCTGTCATTCGTTATATTACCTCTTAACACCCTCCGGTAGCGCGAGGCTAAGCAACCCTTCTCTGTTTCTTGTAAAGTTGCTTAATCCACCAGACATAACCGTAGAACGAGCAATGACATCACCATCAATATCGAGGGTGTGGAATCATTTGCGTGACCCTGGACTGAAACATATAATTAAACACAAAATGTCATTTTTGGAAGATTAAACAGCGTTGTTTTATGTAAGCTATAATCATGAGAATTCGCGGCAAACGAATTCATTTTACATAGATTATAAAAACGTGTGTTGAAATAGAGTACTTAAATCTATCAACATTCATTCAAGCTGTCGATAACTGTTTAATTATATTGTAATATGAGTTATACAAAAACATGCAGGAATACTCAATGAACGCATGCACCGGCGCTGATCACGTATTGGCTTCGCTGCTATTGCTATGCAATAACTTTACAGTACAAAAGCACTATCGTTACACAATATCAACACAATTCCTGAGACATAATAGTCGTCTGATTGTGTCTTAATTGTTGCAGCTAATTGGTTATACCTACATTCCTATATTATTTGAGCTTTTTTGCCTTTTTCAAAATGTTCTGTACTTTCGAAGATACTAGGTGAATTAAAATAGATTAGATCGTATTGGCAAAATTTTTTTGTGAAGAATTTTAGTCACTATTGCTTCTCAAAGCGCCGTTTCACAGGACAAGAAAGAAATACATCCTTCATTGAATAAAAACTATCGGTATTCACACGCTGGCCTCAACAACTTGTTGAAACAGAACTTTTATTTCGATCTCTTTTTGAACAAGTCTTGTAAAATGCGTGTAAAACATCAAAAAGCACAGTCTCATGCTTCTCACCCAGTGTGAGGAGAATAAAAGCATAGTTTTCTTCTTAAATAACAGTGTTGTCGCGAAAGAGTTTTTGACGCCTGCAGCATCAACCCTCTCACTTATTTTTCCTTCTAAACCAGTTCGCGCTGTTATTGCGCCAACGCCGTTTACATTTTGCGGTCTGACAGCGACCCGTGCTGCCGTAACAGCCAGGCGGTTAATTTAAGTCGCAATTAGATGGTAACTAACGGACTTTTGGGAGCGCTGGAGGCCGACGAAGAGACGGTTGTAAATTATTGTTTTAATTTCAGGCCGACCATTTCAGTCAAAAAAACAAGAAAATATGAGACATGTTTAAAGAAATTATGAAAAATGAAATCCTTCCGCAAAAATTCTTTCTATTCACGAGGTTCGGCTTGGTAATTCTATGTATTTAAGTTGGTTATGAACTGGATATTTAAGCGATTGTTAATTTCATATTCTTACAGTTTTTTTATGAATGAACATCATTGAGCGTTACTCTTATCTTTTGTATGCTTTCTCGGTTAAACAAACACGTAGAAACACGTATAAATTAATGATCATCGAGAGACGAACAATATACAATTAAACGTAACTACACCTTTTTGTACGAGGGTGAAAATGCCCAAGATATTTTCTTCTTAAGAGCAGGATTTCTCTCGAGATTTTTAATGTTCGAGTTAATGGAAAGGCAAATAAAAACTTGATTACTTCTAACTGATTTCAAGTAGAATAATTCACTACTCCAAATTTCAATTTAAAACTATTCTTGTATCTTTATATTCTTTCTAAGCTTCTAGGTTCAAGTAAAATTATCTAGTTGAAAAAACAAAGAAACAAAGGAATTGTTTTGGTGTTTTTAATAAACCATATATAACGTGCTCTAAATCAAAATAAAGCCTAGTGATTTTGAACAGCCATGTATAGCGTGCCTTTTGAAAGATTTTAATAATATATGCAAAAGCAGCATCACATTACTTAATTTATCGTTGCGCATAGCTATAAATTATAAACACATGACAGAATTGTGTTCAGTCCACTTAAGCACTATTATAATATTACGCTTTCTAATCTCCTGAAAAATATGAATTAAAATCGTAACTTCTTTTTTACACCTCTGCAAAAACAATTGATAACTAATTTTTTAACAATACTTTTTTCAGAAAATGTATCTATCACGTATTTCTTTACTCACCAAATACTTCTGTTCTGCGTGACAGTTGGATATTTTCAATTTTTTCATGTGTTTCAATGACAGCCTCGCATCTACAATAAGGGTAGAACCATTAGAAACCACAAAAAAGCGATTCATTAATTTCAAGTTTTATGGTCAAATGACATTACGTTACCTGATTTTGATTCTTCCATTCAATAGATGATGGGGTCCTAATTCTAGTCTCAGTGTAGATGTAGTTATGAATAAGTCATGATGTTGTGATGTCCCTTCAGAGTCAGCTGTTGTCTGGACAATTCAAACATAGAGAACTTTTAAATATTTTGTGTGATTTTGAAAAAACCTCTTGTGCTATTAGATTTCGATTGAATAATTGTAGCAATACTCTCTGAAGTGTAAGATGGGCTTTGCTGTACTCTTATTTTGGAAACCGGAAAAATCAAATGATAGAAAGACGATTTTCTTATTTGCGTGAACGTTGATTTGATTGTTTAATATTATGTAATGGGTTTCTTTTTCATTGAACTGTAAAGTGAGAAGATAAATAGATCGAAACATTGTATCACTTTTGATGGGTGCCTAAAGCTTAAGATTTTTGGTCTTAGTGATTGCATCTTGTGTAGTGAGATAGTGAACTGGTGACCCTAAGTGTGCCTCGACTTTCTTTATCGTCTCTCTAAACACTCCATCTTCCTTTTCCAAAGCTGGTTTATCGTGGCATGTAATCCATTAGAATAGCAGAGTAGACCGAAGTACTGTAGAAATTCCCTGATGTATTTCGGATGACTTTAGCAATTATTGTATATCACAACTCTTCAAATAAATAAAACAGATTAAATCAAATCATGGAGAATAATTTTAGAGCTTGAATTTATAGTGCTTACAAATAATGAGCGAATGATATTTCGTGACAGATAACTTATGGAAAGCGAGATAAAACCTGCCCAGTGATTACAGACAGAATTTTCCTTTCAAGATTAGTTTTATAATCGAATCCATCATTGTTCAAAAATTTCCATCAAGAGGATCAATTTTAATTTAAGCTTTCGCTTATTAACGTTTGAGCTAGCCATCTTTCACTTCTCATTTAACTATCTTCACCTGTTTATATGTAACTGATTTCAGTACACCAGCTATCTCTCTAATATTCGCTTTTTACTACTCATTTTCATGACAAGAAAAGGAGATAACGACCTGTGACGGGTTTTTATCAAAATATTCATTAAAGTATTAAGTTAATGAGGATAAAAACAACTTTTTTCTGGCCTTAATGTTTTAACCAATAAAATAATTTTAATGACGATAATAAGGTATGTTGCTCTTCATTCAGTCGAATAAATAGATTGGAGTTATATTTCTGATTACTTCTAAACGTGAAAATTAGACAGGCTTACCAGCACATCATTGATAAACCACTTTAAACGTGTTTCTGGAAAAGTCTTACTACTCGTACAGTTCAAAGAAAGAACGTCGCCGCTGGCATAAATCTTTTCTTCGCCAGTAATCGTAGGATCCTCTTCAGGAAGTGCTGAGAACAAAAATTATGGTCATTTGTGTCAGAATTGCAGACGCGTCAGGAACCGGAACGAGTTCTACATTTCTTTTTTACATATAAATAGTTTCTATTGAAGTGTAGAGAACTGTGGAAAATAAAAGGTCATTCGAAAAATTTTTTCCTACTTTCATCAAAAGAACGCTATGAAAACATTAATTTCATTTGTCCGTTGTGAATGTAGTGAAAAAAATGTATGCTCCCAGGTTGATTCTTGGAAACTTTTTGTGTCTGTAGACTTGATATTTTAACACAATGTTTACCGAATGTATCTTATTTAAATATCATTAGCTGTAAACTTTATGAAAAAGCTTCTCATCTTTATTAATCTCAACTTTAGCAGTGAATCAACTACTTTGTGAACTGATAACAATAGCGTTCGAACTCTTGAAAACAAATACAAATACTACATTTTATAACAAACGACTAAGAGTGTGCACATTCTTAGACATCATTTATTTAATTCAAATCTCTTACATAAATCTAAATTTGTAACCAGAAAAATAGCATTTTCGCAGAGCTCATATTGCCGCACTTTTTAAATGCTGTCTAGCTGAAGCACACTTTGTCTGTTATATTTTTTCGCTAAAGTGAAAAAATTCATATCTAAGAAAAATAAGAACACGCACGTATATTTCGTTTCTTAGGTTGTACTCTGATGTAGAAATGTACTCATCTCAAGTCCACACTCAGATTACAAGAAGAGCTTTGCTCACTCAAGTATTTCTGTTCTCTTAAATAAAGTTTCATTGTTAGTCTGACAGAATAGTATTTCAGGCCTGATAATTGCATAGTCGAACATTTAGATGTGTCAAATAAATGAATATGTCATCTAGACGTTTACATTTTTAAGAAGCTTCGGTTAACATCAGAATGAATCGCGATGCGTAAGATTTACAATGCACAAAAGTGGGTAGTGAATTGAGTATAGAAATGTAACATGGATTACGTGAAAAAAAGTGCATCTGGTGAACAGATACGGAGCTTGATCGTTTACGTGGAATGAATGACACAATTGTATATGGTTGTAGAACAATTTACGTCGTTCATTTTTTGAGAAATGCAGTTCTAAAAACTAAAGCTGTCGATGCAGGCGACACAAATCACACAAGTTTTACCATTGAATATTCTCGAAAAACGACATGTTAAAAGTACCGGGTTAAAATGCTCTTTCAGTCAGTTGTTTAGGAAAGTTACGTACGTTTCTTTCTGATGAGTTTTCGTGACGATAGAAACGGTTAGAAGATTTGTGTTAAAATATAACCAATTTATTCCACTTTCATGTAATTGAGTCTTTACGTATGAACTCTGCGATAATTTACTTCATGAACTTTGTTAAGGTCAGAATATCATTCATAACTTTGGATTCCATTTGTGTTCTGACTGGAAAATTTGACTTTGTAATTTGTAACGTTCAATTAATTTTGTAATACATCATTTGGTATTCATGTATCAGCAGCAATATAATGCAAATCTAATTTTTACGAGTAAATTGCGCGCTACAGTGAATTGATATCAGATTATTTTAATCTTAACAACACTTCATGATAATACTTTTGATTTTGAATCAAATAGTTTGGACGAGACATCAGAAGATTAGAATAGTTTAATCAAACTTTTGGTTCATTCGAAATAGATTGCACGTTAAGATAGTTTCATTGGTACCTCTCAAATATCTGGAGTATTATTTGTGTAGACATTTGTCAATCTGAGAAATACCTCAAACCGCTGTGGCATTGGAATAACGATTGGGTGACTAATTATCCGAACAATCTTCTATATTACATAAAATTTTGCTTACCAATGACTTGCAAGTGACCTTCTCCGGTTACAGAAGTAAATGGAGGTCTGCCATTATGATTGGATTCACCACTAACTTCGCACTTATAAACACCTGTCGTTTGAGTGTTGACAGGATATAAATGTATATAACTGTGATTCGAGGATCTCATCTGTAATACAATGAAATAATCATGAATTAATTAATTTGTTAATTGTTCATCAACCTTACTTTTAATGAAAGTAACAATTGTAACAGATCCCACTTCATTATCGTTCAATTGACTTTTAATGAGAAACATTGTGTCTGCTGTGTTTCACCAAGAAACAAATTCAAAATAATTGCAATTCAATTTGAATAGTAGTCGAGAATTTGTTCACTTGAAAATAAAATATGTTGATATATACTATCACAAACCCAACCTATATGTGCACATCAATTATGGATGATTTGAGAATTTTGAACCAATGTGTATTTTGCTTTACTAACACAGGCACGCTTGTGTACACAAAATTTGATATGCTAAACTTCCCATGCCTGACCGAAAATATTGTAAGATATATATAAGAATGGAAGTCGATATAGTATTTTATTTTCAAGTATCAAGGTCTCAAATTTTTGGCAACAAAATATCCCATCACAGATCATTAACGAGCCATTTTGGGTTATCAAATATCGTTCAATTTTTATCTAATTTGTAGCAGGAATACCGATATTCGGCACTGTATACAAAATTTTTATGATCTTTACATGACAAAGTAGACAGTTAATATGAATCTTGATTGCTTATATGATTATCCGTTTTGATTATGATATAATCGTATCCGCTCGCAATGCTAACTATTTTATTACTGAGATACTGGTTACGATCGCACAGTCGTTGCTCACCTACACTAATCGTTATGCGAAACGTTTCTCGAGCTTCAGGATTCACTGCATTTCGGCGGAAGATATACATTTCCCCCTTCGTATATCTGACTGATTTGTGCACCACTCACGAACGCAGAAATAACTCGATGAATTTCAAACGCAAAGTACTCGAAATAGAAGGACCGAGATAATGTTAACGCGAAAGAAACTGTGACAAATGGAAATGAAGCTAAAATTGTTAAGATATTGATCAATTTTGTTTTCTTACAACCTTTGTTCTTAAACTGACTGGACTGAGGATTGAGAAAACGGTTTGCCTATGTGACACTTAATCTGGTTAGTAGGTACATAAATTTTGTGTTACGCAGTAAAGCTTTTCGTGTAATAGAATTTGTATTTAACAATACTTAGTCTTACACCTCACGTAATACTCGTTATTATTTTCAATATAAAGGAGCAGTACCTATTCAAGGCACATATCGTATTATTTAAATTTAGGAGAATAGCCTCGTTTTCAGATAATTGTTTGATCTTAATTCACTTAATCAATACCACCATTCCCTTCTAGTATTTCTAGTATTCCTTTCTGCAATATACGTACAATGTCCCGTGCAAAATAAGTTTTATTGTTACGATCGTACATTTTTTGATCCGTACACTAAAATTAGATTTTGATTTTGACTTGCACTGTCTAGAGTAATCGATTTTAGTATGGGATACACACGTCAAACCTTTTAAGACTTTGAATCAATTTTAGAATAACGTGGCGGACCCCTCCAAAATATCTGTTTGAGGTAGCTCGAACGAATAAATTGTCAAAGCAGATCATAACAGCTTTCGTGCAATGATAAAAAGATGAGCTTAGAACTTCAGTTTTCATGTATATTGAACGGATATTGCAAAGATCATCGATAAAAAAGCTATAAAATATCAATTTCAAGAAAATTGATTATATAATCGTAAGGAAAAATTTGATACGATAAACTGGTGGCTTTTTCAGGTCTATTGAAATTTTTGAATGTCGTTTGTCAAAGTCATAATGATAAATTTACACTAAAACAGATGTTTCGCATTGTCAATGATCAGATAGTATTTGTATTCCGTGGGAAAATTATAATATACAGCATATCTGACTGTGATAGCATTACTATGTTGTATTCGTTTGTCACGTTTGCTTATTAGCAGAAGCACAACTTTAGAAATGATAGTTGATATACGTTTATTCAGTATTCATAATGTGTAAATAAATTTTCATTGTTATCTCTTGTATATGTGTTGTTGCTTGTTTAAAAATGATATTTTTTGAGTCTATCAATCATAAACAGAAATAGATGTGTGAAAAAACTACTTAACATTGTATTGCAATTTAAATTATAGTAATTTTCCTGTATAAAGACTGTGAATGCATCATAGGGGAAACATATTTTGTGTAATAAGTGCAATAAAAATAGTGTCGTTATTGAAAATTCAGCAAAATGGGGATCTTAACGTGATCTATGATTGCCATCTAAAAGAAAAATCTACGTACGGCTATAAACCGTTACTATGCATCGATCGAATAAGTAAGCACTTTTCAAGTTCTCATAATTTATTCTGTTTCAAAGTATTAAACTTTAAATTCATTACGTTGATTCCGTTGCGTTATTCCTGAATATTCAGTTGATGTAATTAAGCGGTACTTAATTTACACGCCCAAAACGTGCACCAGTTTATTGATTACGCAATTTTTTGGACGCTAAATTTTGCAAAAAGTTTTTTAATGATAATGAAAGAGGTATTTAGCTCGGAATATGGCACTGTGTATGTTAAAACAGTATTCTAATCATAGATCATGTTTAGAAGGGTAAATTAAGTGGCGCGCCAACTTGAACAGCAATAAATTAGGAAATTAATTTCTATAATAAATGTCGCAGTAATACGTACTTCTACATTAACTCCTACCACGGAATAAGTGTGAGTCTGCTTCTTGCCCTTTGGACTATATTTGTAGAATTCATTGCCGTCTTTGTACCACGACACTTTGTACATTTTGTCCAACTCCGTATCATAACTGGAACAAAAAAGTTGAAACATTTTCAACAGCACATAACATCAAGAATCTCGATCTGAGTAATTGGAATTAATTAAATAACCCGAGTTCAGAAATACTAATAGCGTTTGTAGATCTCTTATCAATGAATATGCATGTCCCTTAATGATAAATCAGTTATTCTGTGTTGTTGAACTACTTCATGAATTCAAAACATTACATGATGATTAGGTGGGTTGTCGAATAACTGATTCATTTCAAATGTTGAATCTAGAAAGAACGAATAGGCAAAAGACAATTCATACTAAACAGAGTTAATCATCTTTATAGATTCTGAGTGCTCAATTCTACGGTTCATCAGAAGTTTAATCGTTAAATGCATCATTTTTGCGTCAGTCATAAATGTTAGGGACGGTCTTACGAGGACACTTAGCTCGATCGCTCATAGCTCAAGCGCGTCAACTTTTCCCAGAGGATGAAATCGTGAAAACGGATCTTGCCTCGTCTAGAAACTGTCGTGTTGCTCAAACACGTCAGTTGCGATAATGCAAACCCGGCTGTAGCAATACTACAATCCTAACACTGATGTTGTATACGTATGTACATACAATGACGTCCAAGCAACTTGTGTCAGTGTATCGGCGCAGCAGTAACGTACCCAGGGGGTACATTTGGCCAAAGGCACGGAAAGGGATTGCCGCAGTCAAGCATAGGTGCACAATTTGGAGCACTGCGTTCTGGGATTGATTTGCATCCTCTAGCTCATTTGCTGGGTCGTGTCCCGCGAGACGCCGTCGCTCTTTTACCGCCTAGACGACTTTCTCCAACACCCTTCTGCAAGCTGTTTTCTTTTCACACTTTAATTTCTTCATCGTTATCAACATTTTTGTTAACGTATCGTTCATATACCAAATATACAGAAATAATGGTAAAACATTTACTCCAACTAACGATTTAACGAGCTCTGTATTAACGATTTCATTCAGAGTCAGAGTATAAAAGTTCTTAACATGTTAGCAAATTATTACTGGGCTCTTTTCGTTCGTACGCATTCGTTCTGAACTTCAAATTAGTTTTTCAAACAAATGTTTGATAAATATATTGGCCGTTGATTTATTGTTGCTATACAGTGCTTGGTGGCATTGTTTAAATACCAATTTCACGGAGGGGAGCGTTCAACTACGTTTCGCAATCTTTCAGAAGACTCATAATCAATATGTTTTCCTAAGGAAAATTTTCGACGTAACGGTGAATGTTGCGAGTGATTTCAATATACCATCCATTCAGTGTACCGGAAGATTAAGTAGGAAAATATTGATTTATTCGTTGCTTAGACTTGTAAAAAACGAACCCCGTCAGATTGACAGTGAGAAAATAGTTTGAAGAAACGGAGAATGAAAAAAAGTTTGTTCCGCTACAGTCTCTAATTATTCTGCATTGTTTTCATAAGCTTTTTTCACCTTTTAACATCATGGCTTGGGATACGTTGATTTCACATTTTCATTCGAATATAATTTAACTTCTTGGAAAGGTATCGTAATGAATCGAATGTGTATTAATGAATTTCGCAGTTAAATCTAAATGTTGTGTAAATGAATATAACGATGGATATACCCATTATATCCATATCTAATTACTATTGTTGCAACTATACAATATCATTTGTTACATAACGGTATCAATTAGTACTACCATAATGGGAGTTATACAATAATGAATAATGAGATTTGATGCTTAAATGTACAAATTTTTCTTGCCTTTATACATTGAGGTTGGAATACAAAATTCAGCATATACATACATAAAATCACATTATTTTCGGAACGTGGCATGCACGTGATAATAAATTGTTTCGATAATAGCTGATCAACAAATTTTCGTTATGAGTTCTCACTTTTCAGAATGCTAATTATCATAAACAATGGGGTTCGCGAATATTATTGTAGTGCCGACTTTATTAACCAAACACCAATAAGTTTGTTTCACAATATCACTAATTAGATAGGATAAACAATTGTGGACCCAATAATAAACCGTATACAATAATAGAGGTGTAATAAGGAAATTTCCTTATTAATCATAAATAATCATAAGTACTCGATTTTTTCCTATTTTCGGACCTCTCCTGTAGCGGAAGAAGCATCTAAGTTGTCATAGTTGCCTGAAGTAAACGATTAATTTCATTCAATTTCTTACAATGCTCTATTGGATTCTTGATATTGCTCTAAACATCTTATCTGATCTAAATTGAATATTACGCGATGAAAGCTCTTTGCCTTAGAAGACAATCTTAATAATTATATCATACAGTATGTGATAGGAATCTATTTCAGGAAATTACTGCCGCAGGAGAAGTTTGTCCTCTCACGGTAGCACTTAGGATGCTCCATTAGAAGTGAGTGTGTGCATTCGAAGTGTAAAGGGAATGTAATAGTTGATCTTTAGAGATCAACTTTTTCTAGTTATAGACAATATTTGATTATCGACTTAATTTTAAACTCAACTTTTTGTTTCGACTTTAATTCACCAGCAGGTGGCGAAACGCCATTTCTGGAGTAATTTAATCGGTATTTTAGTTAAAAATTAGAAAGTATTTATGTCAAAGAAATCTCATTCACTATATTTTTTGGCTCAAAACACGCCAACAAATGAAATCATTGAGTGCTGTTTTTAAAATATAAATTTGGCGTCACAAGGACATAAACGATTTATTTCAATGATATGCCATTTTAATTTATTCGTCTGCGTATTGAAATTGCGGGATTTTTATCATTTTAAACGTCTGCAAAAGTAGGTTAACGTTAATATGCAATCGCATTCAAAATGCATAAGATATAGAAATTCCCAGAAGGAAGTCGACGGAAAGGATTTCCACCAGATTAATACTTGATCCTTTTTGTATTTGCAATCAAATGAAATTAATCATTTTTAGTTAGCTCTAGAAACAGCAACAATGGTGGAGGTATATCGTTACCATATCGTAGGCACTCGTTGATATAATATACAGCCCCTAGCGTCGAATTCAAATGGAGCAGACATTTCTAAATCGAAATGCTTAGACGAAGGGAATAAAAATAACATATGTCACTTGCCCTCTAGCGCCGTTTTCCGGGTATTATTTCCTAATACTTAATATTTGCAAAAATGAAGTTAATCTGAGAATTTAATTGGAATTAGAAGAAGAAAGAAAACGACATGATATGCTAGATTGTATATTCAAGTGAACAATTTGTTTCCTTTAGGAAAACTGGAAACATTTATTTACTCGATTGTACTATAAAAGTTAAGAATTCACGACCCCAAGAAGCTGCTGTGTGATAAATTTTAAAAGTCACAAGAAGAAACAAATTTATTCAAAAGGAAATCCAATTGAAATTGTTACATTAAAGAAACGACGCGATTTAGTTGTTATTTTTGTGCGAAAATGACGGAAGTTGCGCTTTTACACCTTATCTGCTTTTTCCTTCTGCAAATGTATTTCAAAATCAGAGTCGATTTGCTTGTCGGTCGAACTAATGTAGTGGAAACCTAATTATGAGCATCCCCTAGAGTTTTCAAGGCTCACTAAATTACCATTTGACACGTAATTGTACCCTGCTTAAAAGTCAACAATTAAACAACGTTCAATTGTATTCTCCAAAAGACTATAAGTTAAAAAAACAGTGAACTAAGATCCCAAATCTGGCACGATTGAATACTCGTTCAAACTCTTTGACTTATATATATAAAACCTATTTCTTAGGTACTTCATGCCGTGAGATGAAAATTTTCCCTGAATTACGTTCATGTTGTAACGAAATATTTTCGTTATCCGTTATTTGAAACATTTTTGTATTTATATCAACTCACAACGACACAAAAAATTCGTCGACATTTGAATAATTTGAAAGTATACTTTTAAATTTCAGAAGTTTCATTATTCTGCCGAGTGTCAGATCGAAATGTAGGATGGATCCAATTTCTTTGGAACTGTTACTTTTTGTGATCACTTTTTTTGCCAATTATAATTCCTGACAAAATTTTCCGTGAGAAGGGAGAAAAAAAAACTCGCGATTACAATATAACAACGCATTAAGATATTCTCGACTAAAGTCAACATTAACTACAAAACGTGACAGTCGGTTCGATGAAAACGTCTTTGTTCGTGAGTTTGCATGACTTGGAGGCGTTTTCATCATTTAATGAATCTATTCAGCTCTTCAACTATCTTTAATTAATCGAGATATTCGAAGACTTTTTTTTCAACTCCATATCCGAGACTTTACTGTCTGCGTTTCTCTGCAGGCGCAGACGTTTATCGAATCGATGCTCAATTCCAAAGCGACTCGAATGCAATTACCGCAACGGCACGTATTGGATTCGATGGAGTGGGGAGGTATCATTACTTATGTCAGAAAACATTGAACAAAATTGAGAAAATAACTTGATCCAAATCCAGATTATGTATACAAACATCGTGTAATACGCGATTGAACGACATTTTTATTCTCCGCGCCGTGGATAAGCAGGTTCATTAAGCTTTTATCGCGATACGTGTGTCGGATGACGCAAAACGAACATTTAATTCAAAATCCACGCCACAAAGAGTAAAACTGCAACAATAACGAATGCGTTAACGCGAATCTAGTGTTTTTGAAACTAATGATATTATAGAACATGATTTTGATTTCAGATTACTAATATTACATGATCCGAACAGTCGTCGCTGTTGTTTTATGATGAAAATTGCAGAGAACGCGGTTAGTAAAATCGGTTGCGCCGTTCGAAGGATAACTCCATTAGTAGAACCGCGAAACGCGAGCGGAATTTCGGAATCAGTGCACCCTCGTAATGCAGTAATATTGAGACAGAATTTTGGCTCCTCATCAGAAATCATATTTTGGAACTCGATGTCTACGTCACGGCGTCGACGTCGCCAAACGTAATCATAGAGTTTGAGTTCGGTAAAAAATGCGCTTCTCAACTAAAACGCGTATTCGCGCCTCCCAACATAGCTAAGAATAATTTTCTATCCTGTTATATATCCATGAAATATGTCGTACTCGTAGACATGCCATTTAAGTGACAAGAACTAGCAAGCTGACTAATGGTCGAAATAAATTCTTTTTTACATGACAATCCTCTCTGTTCATATTTTAATTCTTTTTTTTTCTACATATTGACGAGTTTATTAGCATCTTTATGATGATTTTTCAGAAGTATTTTAACGAAAAATTAAGAGAGATTACTTTACAGTGTTTAAAGAAAGTGAATCGTAAAAAATGATGCCATTTTTCAAAAATTATTTTCGATGGAATTCAAAAAGTTGTCTCAGATTGTTTTCATCAGAATTAACGAAGTTTTGTTCAATGAAACAAGATCAAGTGACGATGCAGCGTCGTCGAGTTATTTTCATGTAATCGAATTTGTACTTAATTACAAATCAAATGAAATCTTACAGTTAGCGAGTTCAATTTCTACAATTAGAATAAACTTATGACATGAAATTGGAACCTTCACACTTTTTTTTCGCTCGGTTTTGTGTATAATGCCATAGAAAAGGGAAACACGCTCGACTATACTGCTTTTTTCAATAGTCTACGTACAAAGTTTTAAGCCCACTTACCTGCATTTTAGATGTGCGCTCTCACCCTTCAAGACGTATGAGGGGACTGTTACATTGAGTAGCTTGAGTGCACCGACTGTAACATAAAAAAGATCACGTAAGAAAAGCATTGAACATCTTATACATCATGTTATCAGAAGTGATCTAATAATAACTTTTTTTTCTTCCGTTAGTCATAAAAATGTTTGAATAATATTTCGTTTAGAGCGTGTAAACAACGAAAAAATGTCGACCGGGCCATTTTAAAATGCGATCGCACTTTGTTCGTGGAATTGCACGTCGGAAAATGCTTTCTTTAATTTGGCAGTCGGAATTTTGTTAAAAAAATATGATGAGTAATTGAAAAAAAGGTGTTCACAAAGAGCGAAGCATTTTTGTTTATCAGCGATGAAGAGTTGAATTCCTCTAGTCATGAAAAATAGTACGTATGAAACTGCAAAATTTACACATTAAAAGGGGGCCAATTATGATCCTTGATTTTGATTCATTGGCTTAGATTATTAATCTGACGCGTATGCAAGTCAATTACACGTAAGAACCCTTCTATTAACGTGACTCGTAATTTCTGATTCTGCAGCTAGTAGTTAAGGACACGAAGGACATTGAAGTTTATATTTAAGATTCTGGCGAGCTTTTAAGAAACCTATTATTCATTTTTATTGGTATTATAAAAAAATCCAATTCACATGTACAACTTCATGCGCTCGAGAATATGGAAATACATTTGATATAAAATCGCACTCAGATCGATTACGTCATCTTTTCCACTTGGGCAAACTAGTTCAACGGTTCTATCACATTTAATCAAATCAAATGGAAACTTAGATCTCCTAGCATTTTGTACGAACTTTTTTCTCTCTCTCTCTCTCGCTGTGTTGATGTTATAAATAATTTCACTTTGACAGTCGAAGAACGTTTCGTTTCTGCAAGTTATTTGCGTGTACACTTGTTCTGCAAAAAGTTACTCCGAAACTCGTATCACGTTTTGTAATCAAAACATATATGTGCAAGTTTGTTTGCATCCTCAAACATTTTAAGTTTTATTTTGCCAATTTGAACCTGTTTGAATTCCATTTGGTGTAAGTTTTAATATGAAAGTGGAAAACGAGTTACCAACGAACCTTTTTTTCTCGAATCGTCGAATTTTCAGTCTAAGGATTATTAAAACTCGTTTCCCTTCAACTTTCATTAATGTCCAATTATACAAAACACTGATTAAACAAATGTTATTACAAGATTATCATGTTTAAGAAATAAGAGCAAAGTACCAAATGGGTTGTCAGTGAGCTTTTCTTTAAATTGTTATATTAGCTCAGGTTGACCGTGTCTTTAGCGCGGAACGGTCCAGCATAGATAACAGCTTGGTAGCGCTTGCTCTTGGACGAATTTTTGTGGTATGTGTTGTTGGTTTTGATGGTTATAAATTTGGACTTGCGATAAAGATCAGGATTTTTGTGTTTATACTGCTCGTCGGACCTATTGGTTGCTTCCCTAGAGAAAAGGGTTGTTTCCGGTGGTTGGCGTGACTGCACCTATACCGAGCAATCATAGGTGAGTTGCGGCTTGGTAATGCCATTGAATGCCGCGACGGCCCTGTATGCGTATCGTGAAAGCTCGAGAGAGGGCGCAAAGCTCGTTTTTCGCGTGTTTTACGACCATCGCTTTTTACCTACGAGAAGCCGCATATACTAGCAGATAGGCGACCCGAATCAACTTGAACGCACGCTACAGAATGCGACATTAATATTAATTACCGCGCTGCGTGCATTTTGTGTTATAAAATGATCTGCATATAATTTATCTAGGCTTATAAGCAAAAAACCAGTTTCATCTACTGAACTCCCTCACTAATCTTGCTTTTTATTCGAAATTTTAAACAACTTAATTAGCCGTACAATGAATCGGTGTTTTGTACGATTTATCTTATGTATTCGGTTCTTATGATTTGTTCTTTTTGCGAGACTTTTTTAACTCCTCGTTTGCTCGCAACATTTTTCTAATCATACCGTGTAGAAGAGCTGATGGCTGAGTTTTTGCATTAGTTGTTTTTATCATTTTCACCTTTTATTGAAAACTTTTATTATATATTCCACTTTTTACGATGCTCTACCGTCAAAATATTATACTCAAGGTGAAAATGCTGAACGAGAGATATTTTTATATTTTCAATATCGTTAATAATTTTGGAACGGTGTGAACACTTTGACAAAGTATTGAACTTGAAATTTTGCAAGAAATTGATTCTTACTCAGCCAAACCGCGCTGTGGCTGCATAGTTTCAAATAAGAGGCTTATTGTGCTTAGTTTTCGGTTTAAATACTCAGGCGAAACTTTGCGTTCTATCAAGAACATACGCTGAAGATTTTTAATCATGCATATACAGTTTCTAAGAATGTTTGAATATTTGAAAAAAAAACGCTTCTCCGAATCGTTTTATTTTCATGATTGGAAACATTCGTATAAACGCTATTGAACAATAGTCATTTCTGTTTTATTCAATTCACTTGAAAAATTGCATTTCAGGATCACACAATTTGTTTTTAAATTACATCGTAATTGAAACAATCCGTTTTTATGTTTCATGTTTGTATAGTCTCCGTCTGAATAAAACATAATCAGAAGCAGAAAAGCTGGTTTAAAATTGTAAAGGAAGAGTGACAGAATGAATTAAAACAGTATCCTCGCAGAAAGATTGTAACGAATAATTTGTGTAAACATTATAAGTACCTCATGAGGATATTGCTTTTTTCTGCAGCTTCGAAATCCTCTTTCATATTTCTCTTTTACGAATGCCAATTAGTAGCAATGTTTTTTCTACAATGTTCGATACTCGTATATTTCTGTTATAATTGGTTTACTTCATTGTAATGCCTAAATCGACAATTGGAGATCATTTCATGGAGAGGGCAAAACATAAATAGGTATACTTGACCTGAAAAGATTTTCCGATAATTTTAAGAAATCACAAACTTAAGATGAAATGAAATGTTGTTTGGTTTGAGAAATTTTGTAGATAACTTTTTTGACAATTGATTAGCATGTGATATGGATACGAGGCTGGTAAGGGGCATTCAAAGTGACAGCTTATTTCGATACTGGTAGACGTTTTACCAATTTGATTCGAAGTGAAAATGCATTAGCGTGGGGTGTAACACGATGTCATTTTGAACGGTCATGTAACCGTGTAACACAAACTCATATTTGATCATTTACAACTGATGAAACCCTCTCGAAGGGTTTCATATTTAGACGCAAATTTTCGAAGCATGCCTTATCTATTGCTATCTAAAGAGTTTTGAATAAATTGTTTTTTTTTTCAGGGTCACTTGCTGGCTGGGATTATTGCAGCAGGTCCAAGGTAAATTTGATTCACTTTCAATTCTTCTATAAGAGACCTTTTCAACAATTTTATTTTTAGATTGTTTAAATTTTTGCGAAATTTTTCGCACATTGAGCTTTGTTCTTTTTATAAATACCTGGCTTTCGATAAAAAGAATGAAGAACGATTCATTATGAAAGTTATTCCGAGAATAGAAATAATTTCTGAAATTGGGAACAGCAAAAATTTTAGATAAATTTAGTTTTTTTTTACTTGTTACGACGTTCCTTTTTTGGCATCGCAAAAAGTCGCTGAATTTTAATGGATTTCTTTACCGTTCAATATCAATAAGGGTAAAAAATGTTGATTCGATTATTGAAAATATTTATTCTATTATTGAAAATGTTTTCAATTTTGCTTGAAACGTTAGTAAATACAAAAGAGCGCGGCAAAAAACAAATGCTATTGTTATAATAAAGCCGAGTGCTTGTTTCTGCATTTGCTTCGTTTACGAAGAAGCTACTTCATTCTACTGCGCAATAATAAAATCATTTAGTCGGTTCGAATAGTACGAGATTGTAATTTTAATCCTCGCCACAACAGAACGAGACAAAACGAGCTTACCTAGAAAATAAAGAACGTCGTCGGCACAAATGTGATTTCATATAACATCATTTCTCATAATTTCTCATTGAGGGGGAATAGCTTGTCAGCGTAATTCGCGCGCTAGGCAACGGAACTACTATAACGTATTGTAATTCCAATAAACAAATGTATCCAAAATTTCATCAAATAAACCAAATTATATCACGAAAGTATCTCTCTAGATACCTGCACGCGTACGCGCCTGCCGACAACATATTCAAATACGCCACCTTAATCGCATTACAAACAGCAAACCCGAAATTACTTTCATTTTCCAAAACGTTTCATGTAATGTTAATGATTCTCACTTTGTATGTAAATAATTACAACGAACGGTGCAAATGAAATTCTTAATGCAGCCAACATTTACATAGAATACGGTGGGGATATTTTGCGCTCGTCATTTCATATCCAGTTTCCATTTTTCAGACTCTGGATCGATAACTCGTTAGAGACTGAGTATATCTGCGGAAAAGAATCACAAAGGATTTTTAATACAATCATCCGGGTCGAATATAGGCAACAGAACGGTTTCGTCTGTTCTATTCGTTCAATAATCCGATAAAAGCAATTCGATGCGATGAAGTCGTGGCGTACGTCAATCGTGAGAATAATACATCAATTATTTCGACCGCGCAAAACCTTCTTTTTTTTAACTCCCCCGTGTAGCAGCAGCAGCACTTTCGTGCGAGAACAAACAAGTAATTCGTTCCAAAACATCACGACTTTTTTCCCCGATGAAACAGACTCGAATGTTTTGTTGGTGTCAGAGCTTTCAAATGAGGCGCGATTGAATCATCGATATCGAGTATCAAATGCTATATTCCGACGATACATCTGCGTCGCACAGCCAAGCCACGCTTTCCATCCTCTTAGTGCGTTAAAGCGAGGCTTTCATCTTCGCCGCAATTCCATTTCAAAAGTAACAATCATCACAATCACAGTCACACAAGATCAAACCATTTTCTTATGTGATGGGCTTTCAAATTTGCTCTTCGTACGTTGAAATACAGACGATATTGTATTCGTTTGTTCGAACTTCGGCGACCGTTGTTTGAGTCATACAAAATCGGATTCTTGTCTTGGCAAAACCGATCGATCCCCGCTTGACAATTGCCAAAAGACAGATAAGACGATGGGACTCTTTCGTCAAATTGTACGACAAAAATAGTCAAGCATATGGAGGCCTTTCCTTAAGCGGTGTTATGCATAGAATTCAAAATTATTTTTGGTCTAATGCCAATTGTTCCTTCGGTTCTTCTGTCTAGCACCTTGCAGCCTTTTTTTACACTCTAATCTTATTGGTTTGGAAGCTTGCCCAACCAGAATATTCTAAAAGAAACGAGATCCTTAGTACGACGATCGAAGGATGCTACATTATTTTGTTTCATCCATATAATAATATTAATTTTAACCCATTTCTTGCTATGCATCAACGCATTATTTTTAAAAACCTTTCTTTACTTGGACCTATTGATATAAACAACTTATTTAACTTCAACCAAGTTTTAATTGTATTTGCACAAGAATAACAAAATGTATTATACATAAACTTGTATTCTGCAACGTATACAGAAGATGGATCCATAGTGTGAAAAAAATGGGTTAAAAAAGTCATCTGCAGATGAAGACAAGCTGAGTTTATAAAAAGTACTCTCCATGCATTGACGTAATTATTTCCTCTAGTTGGCCAGAGGCATTTTAGTAATAAAATTGGATTGTCAAGTCTACCTGTCCCGGTGAAGGGTTAATTCAATTTGATACATGCCATGAAGAATTCAATGATAATGAAAAATATAGTTCGTACGAATAATTAAATTTAGTCCTTCTGCATCTATATCATTATAAATTGATTATCAGGACTGTAGCATTAATTTTTATTCTGAGTGAAATTTTACTTTTGCACAAAGAATGAAAAGTATAATTAATGGATTATTCATTTAACCGTTTGCGCAGTAATTGCAGTAACTCTTGAAACAAATGAATTATATTACGACGATATCAAACATTCTCAATGTAGTTAAAAAGATTCTTCAGTCGCCGTGAAGTAGTTACGAGGATTCTCAAACTAATGTAATTACTTTTGGAGATTCGTGAATCTGGTCGAAGTAATTACAGATTACGGATTCAGTAAAAAAAATTTGTATTCAATACCAACTTCCGAACGGACCTTATAATTCTGATTGAAACATTTTATCAACTTGTAAATACAACATGATGAAATAAAATGATGAAATAGCCTTTGATTAAAGATAGAACGGCATGCAAAATTTTGAAAAAACATGTTTTTTTCGTTAGTTTCACTACGATTTAAATTTCTCACAATTCGCGCCAAAGTGTCAAACGTTTCAATTGTGATATATTTTTTCAAGCGTATATTCAGCCTCGTAGTTAATTGAGAGATATCCTTATAACCAACAGACACTGTGTTATATCCAATTGTAGTTAGTTTTATCAAAGAAACGAAAAAACACAATGGCAGACGCCGCGTCGCGTTACATTTTTTGATTAAAACAATGAAAAATGGCAATTATCTTTCGGGCAGGTCTGTCGTACGTGTGATAAAGAAAGCCGTCCTCTAAAGTTGATGACAAAAACGATTGTGACAATTGATTAACGTAAATATGAAAGGCAAGCTTGAAACTACAATTGTTGTCGCTTGATTAAAAAGATATTGTAACGCATATTATGATCAATCGTGATTAGCCGCAGATCAATCAGTCGGTTACCAAGGATAACCATGATGACACGCTACTTTACTGAATAAATTGGAGCAGCATAATCCAATTTCACACCGCGGTTTAAGCGGGCGTATGACGCGCAGATGCTGTTTAGTTTTCGTGTGAAAAACTTGCCGACGGATCTTTCGGCGAACGTTGCACTGCGGATCAACCTGATGCGTTACGCATAAGCCTAAATTTAATTAACCAGTACTGGTAAGCTTCGTTAAATATTATCCGTTATACCAATGCAACTGAGCGTATCTCATCACTTCATTAATTACAACCGTATATCTATTTAGAACATGCTAGTTGGCTCTGCCACTTTGTCCTCTGTCTACAATTAATACGTCATTATATTTTATCGCATCCAATTTACTTTTAACTGACGGTAAACCTCATTATTGTATCAAGGTTTTGTTCATTCTCGTTGATGAATAAAGATAAACAATAACAGGATTATGACAAAGTTCTAAAAGAAATGTAACTTTTTGCGATGCTGAATTTGTCGGACAAGTGTTGGATGTGTAACTTCTGAGTATATATTACGTGTTGAAACTTCAAGCAAATATGACAAAGAAGATTACCAGAAAGTAGGAAAAAAGTTTTGTATATGTTGTATTAGAAATAAGCGAATTTATCGGCGAAATTGTTTTCGCAGGACCTTGAAAGACAAATTTCCTCTCTGGCACGTTATTTTGAAGTTTTGACAGTAAGTATTTCTTCGAGAACAGTTCATTCGATAAAATAGTTTTGATTCACAGCCGAGAAGAATTCAGATTGCCCGACCTACAACAGACAAAAATCGACATTCCGCTACGCGCTGGCATTCTTTTTTTATTTGCAAGATGTTCTTGGGGGACCACATCTCGAACTCTCTAACCCCAAGCTTAATATTTCGCACTTTTTTCTTCTTGGATTATTAGCAACGAAAAAACTGAGGGTTCTAATCAATTTTCGATGAAACCTTAATCTGGGCGAACTTTTGCTCCGGTAAAAAATACGTATAGTTGTATGAAGTTACAACTGTTTATTGGTTTAGTTCGAAAAATTTATCTTAAAGTTAGACATGCACGTGGCTAAACACGATCATTCAAAATGAATTTAACACCAGGGTTTAAGGTCCTTGGACGATCAGAAATTTTTCATTTTCCTCTTTCAATTAAAATTTTTTCAATATCGCGAAACATGATACTTTTTAATCATTCGAATTTTTAAGTAGTTTATAAAAGATGATTCGAGGTATTCATGAACGTCTGAGATATGCAATATATTCCTTTTTATAGTCGTAACTTGAAGTTGATAATTCAAAAGTGAAGAAATTTAATGCGACGTCAGACCAAAGTTATAACTCTTGTCTTATATATAATACAGCTTAACCGCAAAATGTCAGTATCAGTATTGGGACGTGGTTATTGAATTTAATGTTTCTCATAGTTTTGACGTTAAGACAAAAAGTAAAAAAGAAAATGTCATCAAGTTAACATTGGTATCGACGTTAACAACTTGTGCTTTTTTTTATTAAATGACAGAGATAAGTATTTCATATCGAATACATATATATTGACTACGGTATCTGTGAAATTTCATCCTTGATTATCTCAGAAATGGCTAATTGATAAACTTTATCAATATATATTTTAGAACTCGCATCGAATTTCAGTCTATTCACAAAACTATTGCAATTGTAGAACCTAATGAAATTGTGGAATTACTGAACAAATTTGAATAATTCAATTACATTGAAACATTGTCAAAAATTGAATGGAAAATCGCACCCACATTTCAGCTTTTTTTTTCGCATTCGAGACTTTTTTATCTGGGACGTTTTGTTTTTAAATGCGTTTGTTTATTAAGTAGCATCAGGAATATGCATCTATTTAAACACTAGACGTCGATCATTACTCTATTATATTACGTGCGGATACGGTGGATGAAATTGAGGCCGGCAACGAATGCTCGCAACTTATTTTGCGATCCTACCACGATATCATGCGGTGCAGTCGTCGAACAGCGACTCAAAAGTACTGACACAGCACTTTTGTGCAGCAAAGAGCACATTGCAAAACGTTTTCGACGTGACACGCGTTTAACGAATGCGAATTCGACGTTCGCCGCGAAAAGGTAGACGCAAAAGACTAAACTGCCAAAATAAAATAAAAATAAACGAACCGGAGGACATGGAAAATGTACGTCAACTTGTGCACAAATATATGAAATGGCAGACAGATCCGACAAATGTTTAACGAGCTTCAATTTCAACGACCTCCTTGTCGATAAATTTTAAGAACTAACGAGTTCAAAGTTTTGCCGACGGCAGAATGTTTACATCATCGATCGTTATTGATTCGGCCATTGCTCGAAAAAATAAGTAATTTAATAAACTAAACAGACATCAAATGAATAATACACGCGCGCTCGTGTAAGCCAGCGTGTAAATATTTTTTTTTCTACCCTGCGGCTTTGCCACCCTTTTTTATTACCTCAACTCTATTCTCTTTATCATCGCGGCCGTGTCCGGCAGTCTCGCGTGTTTCGGCGAAATTTACTCGCGCGCACGATCCCGATAGGCTCTATAATTATTCCGTTTTATCTTCATCAAGAAGTCTAAGCTACATCACTCGTAGGATAGGTAATTCGACGATAGTGCAAAAGTGCTTTTTTTCAAGTACTCTTGCGTTACGAATAATATAGCCAAACCCATCGATGGGACATCAATTTTCACATTTCAATGTCATCCCATTTGATTTCAATTATCAAATTCTAGAATTTGACTCAAATTCACAAACATCCATTTCTTATTTCATAATTATGTCAATCATATATTCTGTAAGAGTCTATAATCTATAATTTGACACCGTTTGACTTAGCTTTTGTAAGTCAAGATTCGATTTTCAGTCACTTCCTTAAATTGACAACATTTGCCACGAACATGACACGTCGGTAAATCGCGTCCTGGTCAACAGATACACGATTGAATTTTAAATGAAGCAAATTTGAAGTTGAGTCTATCAATTGAAGCTTGGCAGCCTTCATTGATGTAATATTGCACTTGATTAGTTCGCAAGTTATAAATGGCTCAATCACAAGAAAGTCAAACAGGCAGTATATTATGGTGCTTACAGTGACTATAACTCAAGATTGATAAGATCACTACACAAACCATGGCAAGATTACACGCATTGAAAAAATCAATGAGTTCATCAATGCACCAAGTTTTGTTCAATTTGAAAACCCATGTCGAACCATTAAATAGACTTGTTTTCGTCGTTTGATTTATTCATAAGACGCTGCATAATTCAAAAGACAGACAAGGATAAAATTAATCCGAAACAAAATTATCCGCGGAATTCTGATGGCAATTAAATTTTTGATGTAACAGTTTGAACTGTCACTTAAAAACACAAAAAAGAGAATAAACGACAGGTGTCCGGAGAGTGTGCTTAATCATCTAGTGCAATGAAATTCGTCACAATATACGACGAGTGGAAACGTGCGCTGTTGCTAGTTTTTGAAACCATCCAAACTGACTACCGAGTGTCAGATTCAGATGCTTATTATAGTATTATCTCAATGGCTACGGAGAATTCGATTAATTTGATACATTTATTCTGCATTATTGATTCGAAAGCTGTGCAAGCACTGGGACAAGACCGCTTTTTTTATCGATCAACAAAGCGTTTGTTATTTTTGGTCACGCTTATC
This sequence comes from Telenomus remus, assembly GCA_020615435.1. Lineage (NCBI taxonomy): Eukaryota > Metazoa > Arthropoda > Insecta > Hymenoptera > Scelionidae > Telenomus > Telenomus remus. Next base: position 13,305,004 of record CM036338.1, read on the forward strand.
TTGAAACTCGTGAGTTTTGTAATGACCAATTTGTATTTCGAAAAATTAATTCTGAATTAGATTGAACGAGATGCAAACTCAATTGCAGATGAACGTATAGTTGAGTTTTAAACTGCGGAAACTTCATCAAGAGAATACCTACTTGACGCCTTCGCGATTCAGAGTTTTATAATAGTTGGATAAGTGGACCTCGTAGCTTCTCAATTGGCCTTGATTAACGATGCCAAAGTTCGAATGAAAAAGAACAAATCTGACCACACCGGAGTTAACTGTCGAGTATTCCAACTTTCTGCTAACTTTCATTTATTCAAATTTTTGTTCTAGAAGTATTCATTTATTTTGCATACATAACTACATTTTGATCCCTTCGATAAATAAATAATACATCATTCAACAGACTAATTTCACGGATTTCAAGCGCTTTAATGACTTTTAGTCTAGAATTCCTCTTGCAAACGAATACTGAAGATCAGCGATTTATAAAATTGTTAAATGATCGTTACGAAAATATTTGTTTTAATAAAGGTGAATTTTTCACTGGAAAAACGTTAATACACAAAGGGCAAGTTTCAGTGGAAAATTGAAAGGTAACGGTGTTGCTTATACTTGGAATAATATAGAAAAAAACAGTTTCATACAGTTTGCTCCAACTTAAAGCGTCCATATTAACCTTCAAACTTACAAATTTAAGTGCAAACATTTGCTCAATTTCTTTTTAGAAGCAGCTGCAAATTTTTCTCATTTTTAATAAAATTCCCGTCAAGTTGAGTGAGTTTGAATTTATCTTGTTACTTCGACAACTCGGCAGTAAAATTCGATCGTATATGCTGGGCGGTTATAGGTATATGATTTTATTACCGTCTTTAATTTAGTCTAGATTGCGTTGCTGTATATACTCATATAGTTTTAATGTCGGAATCATTATTATTATTTCGATTATTATTAGCTTCAATTTCTGAAATATAATTGAGGTGGTGCACTGGTGTAAATTCAAGAATGAAATATGTGACTTGTTACTCGTAACAAGCATTTGGTGGTAAACCGTTTGCGAATTCCTCAAACAACAAATCCAGCTGATAGCTTTAATAGAAGATCGCGTTGAAGCTGCGGTTTTCAAGCTCGTTGAACTATGCATTCGTAATTACATTTATCGATTCAGTCTTTTTGCAACTTCATTCCATTTTTAAACAAATTCATTTTAATGCCGTTATCAATGAACATTATCAAAAAGTCGTATTCGCCGATTGCGACTAACGAAATGCATCAGTTTGCCCGCAGAAACTTTTCAAAGTTCGAAGCAAGATTTGCCATTATAAGGCTTCTGTGATACTAGGCAAAGTAACACATTCATTACATCGCGTTTATTTGGTCATGCCCGGCATCGTCATTAATATTTTATCGGACTTTTTTATCCTTTATCTAATATCGGATTTTATAATTTAACACTGTTGCGTGATCAGCTGCGAGGTAAGTTGTCACAGATAATTACTACTATGTTAATCGAGCACGCATTTTGTTACGAGCGCGCGTGAAATGCTGCAGAAAAACATTATTTAAAATAATACTTGGTTTCCACTTTGCGATTGCCGTGCTTGTATAATTTTCTTTCGGTTTCGTTCAAATTATGATTACTCGATTAACCGTTGGGTGATGAAAATTAAATTAGGATTTTGCATAAAAATCAAAGTTTTCTTTCATTCGGGCTAATTGCGCTGATATTCTGGCGTTTGTCAATTTGACCGTAAAATCGACTGGATATCGTCGGTAAATATGTTTCGAATTTGCAAGATTGAGCTGATGTGTATGATAAATGTGTTTTACTAGCAGCAACTAATGAATAATTTATTAAATTCGTCAATTAATTTGTATCAAATTTACAAATAATCCAACTAATGTAACACCTTAAACATGGGAAGGACGTATGCTAACAGTTTGACTATTAGGTTAGTCTGTTTTCTCAGTTAAGCTATCGTACGATTGTTGTATTATTCGAATTATTAGTCACAAACACACAGTCGAAGTTACAGTGGTACACAATGAATCAATAGCATTAAATTATAATAATATTGGGGAATTCAATGCGGAATATGGAATATAATTTTATAATTATATATAAATCACGTATACCATGATTGATGACACAAAAATTTACATAGCACTAGAATGCTTTCACGCGCAAGATTATTGTCAAGTTTTTCGCCGGAAAAATTTTGTTTGCGTTTGAATTAGAATGTCTTCAAATGCTTCTCACTTCTTTTTAGGGATTATCAAACTGTTATGTTTATGTTATATAAAGTCTTATCACGAGCTTCAAAGTAGCACTTCTTAATTGAAATATAACTCCGAGTTCAGAGAAGTAATGAGAAAGTGAGACAACTTGGTCCCATGTATGATACAGCTTTCCAAGATTTCCAGTCGTGAGTGACATGAAATTCATCAAAAAAATATAATTAATGAACAACTTTGTTTCACATAAATTATTCGTCGGAGCGATTTTCCATTAAAAAAATTAATCTCGTACTATGTTTTTCATGTAGCTAGAAAAATACATGTTTAAATTAAGCTACAAAGTATCTATCTGACACTGTCACGAGCAATAAATTGTAGCTAAAACAAGAAAAGCACCTACGTTGCCTCTGATATTCTAAATGAGAAAACATGGTATAAGTAAAGTTGTATTAAGATACATCATCCAACTGAAGAGGTGTTGTAATCACGAAATTCTCATGGCAAAACTTTTTCAAACAGCTTACAAATGTCGGAAAAATTTGCTTTAAAGTAAACGCGCTTCTAACCGCTGATATGTTTCATGCAAAATTATAATTTTTTTCAATAGGAAACGTTTACCTACTGAAACAAACAAATAAACAGGAGCAGTTCTGATGAATTATTGAAAGTACACAAATCGTGGAGTAAGCGAGTTAATTGGTACAATTATGAGATGGCTCTGAAATGTATGACTTTCAGTTATAAAACAAGCTCGTGGTTTTGGACGAAAGGGATGAGCGACAAGAGAACTGAAATCGATGAATGAAAAGTTGAAGAGTAGGCTCAATTAATTACGCAAACTTTCATGCAAATACATGGCTCATGAAAATTGCATACTTTCAGTTCTGTCGAAATTTTTCCCTAAGCGCAACTATAAAATGTTCTTTTTTTCCATCTGTTAGTTACTCGCTACTTTTCAGATGTAATTAAATTTAAATATTTGTTATTTAGTTACGTATGCTTAGCAAATTTGTTAAATATTTTACTGCTATTAATTCAAAATGTTTATGATGACATACTGCTATTGCAAGTTACGACTCCAAAAATGGGTAGTGTTTTTCAACGTCAAAGCGTGAAAGTAAATTGACGAAACAACATCGCTTTTTGGGAAATCACATTTTATGAATGTACTTTTTAAAGATTTACAGAATCTCTGTACCGTTCAGTTTTTCATACCAAATATTCGATTTTCGAATGTAAAAAAAAAGAATAATACAAACGTGAAGAGTTTGCACAAATATGCTCCGTATGAGTTTTGAATCCGAGCAGACGATATGCAGAATTTAATCTTTGTTTTGTCGCGAGTTTAACGTATTTGTGATTTTGATATTATCATGTTTGTGTATATCTTCTACAAGGACGAAGCGTCTTTCAGAAAACGATATTTAAATTTGGTACTAAAATCTTTGCAACGTAAAAGCATTTCGTGCGTGAATGTGTTTTTCTTTGAAATAACAGAGGTATTGAAAGCTCGGTAACATTTTCCTTTGTCCGTGTAAACAAATCCCGAGGACTCAACTTAGCGTGTTCAATCTCCATACGACACCAGGAGTAGATAAGGTTGACAAATCGATGAAATGTGCAAATTTGGTAAAAGACGCGACATTATAAGATTGACCGGTTGACCTCTGATGTGCCTTATAAGATATTACAGAAACTCTGAGTGTAGCGACTCGTGTTGAGCTCCGTTGCCTCTTTCATCTTTATTTATTTATGCTAAGCTCATCGTTGAAGTTTCACGACCTTAAAATTTCATATCAAGCTTCGCCGTTCGTCCGCTGCGCCATATTGATATGTATGGCGCAATGCACTTTACCTGCCTTCGACTTAACCGCTTTTCATTTTCTGCCTAAGGTATAGCTGCAAATATGAACGCGTCGAGCGTTTCACTCGGTTTTCGTAAACGCGCGAAGAATTTAACATACTTATTTTACGGCCATTTTTCGATACCTTACAAAATGCGGCTTCTTGCGCACCATCAAACGCGTCTTAATGAATCGTTACACTCTTCCGTACCTTACTTATCAGAACGTCCAATTCAAAATCTTTGATAATAAGTCAAAGTTTGTTTAAAGTCAAAATATTTTTGAGCGCTTTAAGCTAAGCCCAAATCTCATATTGATATTAAACCAATAACATTATTCCAGGGATGGGTGTACGATTTAGTGTGTATTATCCGTCCCTCCAATAAATATAAACACGCTTTATTTACATGTACAAGGAATAATCATTGAAATATCATTTCACGTTTGTTGATTATGCACATTTAATAATAAACAAGCCACGCTGATGATGATAATTTAATATTTGAATACGTTAAATGTGTGCACCGAATATGAAATAGAATTATGTTACTCTAAAAAATAACAGTTGATGGTTCCATCTGCTTGCAATTATTGTAACGTTTGTTTTGTAAGCGACATCATTCTTTTATTTTTTTTCATTTTTTTATACACGGGAAATAAAAAATTAATCCTTTTCGATGCAAAGCAGAATTGACTTTGAATTGAAATTTGGCAAATACCTCAAAATTCGTGTTTTATTAAAAATTTTCATTTTCGCAAAACGATCAATCGGATGAATCAATATAGTGAATTGACGGTCGCACATTCATTGAAGAAATATTTTCGAAGTAAACATTCATTTAAATTTCCGTGAAATAGTAAATAATGAGACGGAAACAAAATACAGTCGTATTAATGTTTTTCTGCTTTCACATGACGACTGAACGTATCAAATGGTTAGTGAGTAGTACTTCGTATCGAAGTTTGATTACTTTTTTTCTCATTTTGATTGACATTCATCATACATTTGTTATACCCATATGATTTGTTCAAGAGGTCACTCTGTTGGAACTAATGACAATATTGATCGTACTTTTGCATACATTAAAAACTTGTTAAATCATAAAAAACATTTCTATCAATTCATTTAGTATAAATATTTTCATTCAATTTCAATTTGACTGATTAAACATTTGTTTCATACTTTAGTTCAATCAAAAAACATGAATTTGACGATGAAATATTGAAAAAAACGAGTTTGGGACAGAAGAGGAGGGGGGATAAAAAATTTGCGAAACACATTATTGCGCTGATGGAGTCAAGTACTTTTGTGAAATGGACAGCTTATTTTTTATCTTTTCGATCCTCAGGGAGCAGTGCATCAAAGCAATAACGAATTCTGCATGGTTTTCACTCCGCCTTGCTTGTAAAATTCTTCATTTTTTTGCCGAGAAAACTCTGATAACTTCGTGTCGCTCTGTACGTAATTAGGAAGGTACTATTTTTTAACTACTTTCGCGACAAGCCATTAACTTTGTCGTATTAAAACTACTCCCCTCGCGATCATTCGCATTTTTCTAGAATAGGATGAAAACCACCATGGCTGAAAATGAAAAGAAATGTAACCCGCCGCTGCGGCAGAATTACACGCAGCTCCTACGATCTCGATATTATTTTTCATAACGATACAACATTTTTTTTCATTCAACCAACATTACATGTTTATATATATTTCATATCATTCAAAGGCTGTTATATGCTCTGCTGACAAAGCTTATATTTGAAAAATTTAATGAAAGCAATTTTTTAGTTGAAAAAACAACGTGTTTCGCAAATTGACATTCATTGAAATAGAAAATCAAAATTTGAATCAGTGAATCACTATTCACTGTAAAATCATCAAATTCAATTCAATTAAGTCGACGCAAGTGGACCTGCACATTATGTATAACCGGAAAATTCTATCAAAATTCAATGAGCTTTGGCTAAAGTTTATCATGCTGAAACTGGTAAGACGAACGATGTTAGTTTACGCTTCGCAGATTAGAATCCTGTTGGTATTCGACCGAACATTAAGAAATATTGACCTACAGTGCATTTTTAATTTCAACTGTATATTCTTGAGTTTAAGAGACCACACAGTGTCTATATAGAAATAATATATTCGTAAACTAAACACATAGTTAGTTTATGTAGATGCATGAAATGTAATTTCTCAATGTAAAGAATAAGCGTCAGAATGTTATCCTTTTTTCTTGGGTGAAATATTTAATGAAAGGGAAACGTAAGAAAAAAGAAGTCATAAATCTATGAAATATATGAATAATCATAATACGCGATTTGTTATAACCGATGTCTCCATGTACTGTCTAAATTTCATGAGTTATATCGTGAGTTGTATAGTAAGATTAAAAGAAACGGAAGCTTCAGAGTTCATGTCCCTTAAACTAATCTAAGATCGCGTGAGTCACTTCAGGTGACGAAGGGGTTGCATGCAATAACGATCACTTTGTAAAGTTTCATTAGTATTTTTAAATGCGTGAGTTCGAAATATTCTTCCATAAAATAAATGCATTTTTCAAATGCACTCGTGATGGATGAATTATGTTGATTTCAAACTCTGCGAGTAATGACTCCAGGGCATTTTTTCATAACTGACGAATACATTATTAGTTCGTTTAATTCATAACAATAAAATTAACCAGTTAAAATCTCAGCTTATGGTTCGCTGTTTGATATTGTGATGAATTTTATGGATTTAATCAACAAGAAAAAACAATTTTTAATATTTCTTCCGGATAAAACGGGTTTCCCGTTGTTTTGCGTTTCATATTGTTTTACTAAGTGAACATTAAATCGAGACAAGTAAAAAGGTTTTAAGAGAAACATTTGAAAATTAAAAATAGATTCTGGCCTTTAAGGATTGATGCTGGCGTGAGACTGTTTTCGTCTTGACTTGGAATTATAAATCTGGAATGAAATGTAGTACGTTGACGGAAGGGAACGTGACACCCAAGCTTGCATGAAATTAAAACTCTTTTTTAGGTCAGTGAAAATGTACTAACAAGTTTTGAGTCGAAATTGTACCGAAAAAGTTTCGAACGTATAAAGTATTGTAGAAGTTAGATATACAATCGTCCGAGAATTGTTCGGAATCAGTCGCACTGACATTTACGTACGAAATGTGCTATAAATGTTATGGCTTACACAAATAACATCATAATTCACTATTTTATTAATAAGAACAATGTTATAAAAACCTGATTACACCATTTTAATCATCAATTTTATCTTATACCGACTAATTTTGTTCGTGCTTCAAATCATAAGCCTGGTTCGTAAATAAATTATGATTTATTTGCAAACGAGGTTTTTCATAATTCAACAGTTACTGATCGATACCTTCTCAATTCGTTTTTTGTTCAAATGTTACTTCGCTCGAAAGAACCATGTATCCGTTCACATGCTACGTAATTATTGAGTGAAATTCGTTATATAATTATATACTTGCAAAAATTAAAAATCTACTTTCATCGCAAAAAAGTAACTGGGCTTAAATTATTCAGTGTATGTCGAATGGCTAGATTTTTCAGCAGTGATTAAAATAGCAAAAGAACATGATCAATTTTGTATTCCAATCGGTTTGCAACTAATTTGCAAAGTTTGACGGCATCAAAGGACATTATTGTAAAGTGGATCTTTTCGCAAAACAGCATAACTGACAAAAAAGATATAATGATGTAGCAATTTTCATACACGCCGCGTTCGTAGACTACCAGATTGTTTGTATTATAACAGTTCATTTTCAAGTCCTCGGCATCGACAGTTCGGAAAAAATTTCCTTCCGTCATACCATTTAACAAACTTTTATCCTTACCGGACGGTGATATCAGTAGAGGTAATTTTGATAACAAGATTACAGTGAACAAAAAATGTTTCGTAAAATACTTTTGCTTACCTTCTCGCTGCAGGAGCATTATAAAGAAGAATAGCACGAAATCCATCGTCATTTTTGTTTATTATTCGTGCAATCCTTGGTTATTAGTCCAGACTTTGTTCGTTTAGAGTTCACAATTAAAATAGTTTTTACGGCTGACTGAGTGTTTGAATTGTCACATAAAAATGAAAATAACAATTATACACGACAGAACTCATTATTTCCTAATACACATCGGTTATTTTTCAAGTTAATGTTCCAATCAACCATTCATCCAGTGGCATCGTATGTACATGTGTGTCGTTTGAACAACGCTACCAATGCCTTTGACCAACTAAATACTGATGTTATACTGAAAAGGGTTGGAATAATGTTAAAACCGCGAATGCTATTTCGCAAACAATTTGTTTATCGTCGTCTTTGTTTTTCATGGAACCTTATTAATAACAATTGATATCGAATAATACAGAATATAAATTGCTTTCAGGTTGTTGGTGATACGTGACCAGATGGCTGTGAAGGTGAGTTTTTTTAGAACTTTTCAGAACGTCAATTATTGCTGCTGTATTGCTGATAATTGATCATAATAATGAGATATAGAATGTTAAAAAATTTTGAACTTTAAAAGTTGATATGTTTTTAAAAGAGTACAATGGAGTTTGTACAATTACTAGTATCGTTATTATCCTCAATACAATTACAGTAGACACGGAAAGTGATTGATATTTAGTAGACATTCTTGAGGGAATGATCATGCTGCTTTGTCATGCAATCATTCATAGTAGGAACTGTTATGTTAAAATGATAATCCAAGTCGAATTCGTGAGATTAAAAATGAAAAACCCATCAGAGGTTATTATTAAAATGAAATAATGAGGAGTAACATATTGGTGATATCAAGTTACTAATAGCGTGAACATGATACGAGACGATTATAAAGGTGGAATTTTTATGCTTCAGCACTGTTTTTATTATGAAAAATTTCCTCTTCCGAAAGAGGGTTGTCTGTTCGAAGAACGCTGAACATCTTTTACCGCGATTGATTTCGTTATTATAATTAATTCTAATTTGAGCACAGTCGGACATCGTTTTTTGATTAATCATTTTTTCTACGGATGACTAATGATCCAGAAACCATAATCTATTAGGAAGGCTGGTTATTATTCGTCTATCAGAACATACTTAATTCAAACAAATTAATAGAAAATACAATGAAAAAACTGTGTTTTGATGTTACCACAGATACGAAGCGGTTCAGTTATTCATATGCTACATGGCTCTGGGTGTACGATTAATTTTTGTTCTCGTTAGTTTGTGGTTCGATATGAATACCAGCAGTATCAACAAGTAAGGACGATACGTTGTGCAATTTTTGCACTGACGGATTAATGGCAAAACAATTCGATTTAAAATGTTTGGATTGATTCAACTCGAGCATTTTTGGGTTAATGCCGAATCGAGGAAAACGAAAAAAAGATCGACTTCATTATTTTTGCGTCGTCTAAAGTTCAACGTACAGTGACAGTATAATAAATCGTACAAACATAGAAGACGTCAAGAAATTGAATATAAGTTGTGTTGTCATATAAATATATTTTCAATACCTGCTATCTTTCATAATTTATTCACAGAAGAAAAACAATATGAAAATACTTTTGTCATTGGCAAAAAAATTGTGTCAGTGAATGAAATACTTTGAAGAAATTCTGTCTTAAAATGTGTTCCAAAAAACGTATCGAAGCTACTGTTTTTATTGTCGTGTTTACGTGGTTTAATTGTTGATACAAAAACGTTCGTACATGTGTTGTGCAAACGGCTCAAAGTAACGTATCGGAGAGGTTTTCAAATGCCCTTCTCTACCTAGCTGTCACGTTGTTCAAGCTTCTCTCGTATAATCAAGCGATCAGTAGACGGATTAAACCTTTTACTCTCATATGTTTTTGTTCTTATCGTGACTTTAACTGTGCCATTAATTTCTCGTGATTTTACGGTTCTAATATATTATTGAAAAGACATAAATATAAGCAAAGTAAAACAAAATATCGTTCCAATTTATTTGTTTTCACTTTTTTCAGTTCGGGGTGCTTTCAATTCGATAGTTATCTTGATTATGATGTCGGTCCCTGATAGTTTCCTAAATCATTAATCAAGCGTAAACATTTGTTACCTCCGCCGACATAAGTTCTACGCATTCCAGGCAACAGAACTTTAATCGAACAATTATGACTATGACAATTAGCTCGAAAACAAAAGATGAGAAAATTTTGTTCATCCTCAAGGTTCCATGAAAAAACTTGTGATATTTTCATCTCGCAATTTGAGAATTCGATTCTGTTTGCACCAAAATTTACCGTCAACATGAGTCTTCTAAACCGAACAAAATTGAGTGTTCAAATAAAAGCACAAATTCACTCATTCACGTAACATTTTGTCTTTGTTTTCTCTACATTGATAAACTTCAATTTCCCGTCTCAAAAGAAAACAAAACATCGCGGTGCAACTTGACATTTTCATTTGTCAAGATCAACAAATGTTTAGCCATTTTGTATTATCGTTGACCGTGGCACTTTCTCGCCCTTTCATTTTGATGCGATTTGTTTATTTGTTCATTATTTGTCCGTCGTATCGGCTCGTTAAAATAGAAACGCGCGCGAACTTTGAAACAACAACTAACTGGCGCGCACGTTCCGAATGGGAGAGCACGCGTCTCGAGCGGCTGACGCAAACTACGAAAGCTTCTCGTTTCGTCGTTTTACGTGAGTTTACCTGGACGCGTGCGCGCTACAACAAGCAAATTGTACCTGCACGTATTACGCGCAGCTGCACCTTCCAAAATGCGCACGCGTTTGCTAAACACAGAAACGCGCAAACTTTTTTTTCGCCTCTTCATTCTCTTCACTTCAAAGTTTCACGCTTCGATAGTATACGCGTCGAGATACCGCGTAACGTACTCAACACGTGTTCTCCGGAGGATTCCGAACGAAATGGAACGAATAAAATTGTGTTGTTGGTCATTCTTTCATTTGCGGCGAATTCGCGAAAATGAAAACGCAACATTCTTAACGTAGACTTAGTTTTTCAATGTAGTTTCAAATTACCTTCTCAAAATGTAACGCCCGAATTTCATGAATATTTACTTTAGTTTAAACTTGGCATAACTAAAATACAACGCAAAGTTCCGGGAATATCACTATAGAAAATGTGTACTTTTTGTTAAGACTCATAATAAACGATGGATGATAAGATTAAATTGCAAATTTCATTAATGTGATTATTATGAGATTTCAGAAATGTTTTAATTCATTTTTCATCAGATACATTAATAACGAAATGAAAATCGCTCTTTTTTCGTAATAACGATAAAAAGCTGAATGAAGGTTCAACTACCTTGTCTGTTAATATTAGAGCAATTACCGAGAAGAAATCTTACAAAATCGCGGACTGATCCTTTATTGAAATAATGAAACTTGTATTTAATGAATTTTGATATTAATAATTATCAAAAAGGATCGAGCAATTCCTTCCAACTTTGAGCTCACAACAAAAAGTGAACTTTCAGGATTTCACAGTGCTGTACGTACTTTGTACTTTTGATTCATTATGATTTTGTTTCTTAATTCTTTTGATGAAAACTGAAGTAAGAAATTCAGGATGAAACGATAAACTGAAATGAAGTTGAAATTAATCGAAAGATTTTCGAATTAAAACATTGTCATTGACTCTTTTAAGTACTTTTCAATTGAATTTCGTGATTTTATCTAAAAACATTTATTCATGTTTGCTTATTCGGTCTATTTAATCGATCGTCCAGGAATAATGTTAGGATTAAATAGATCAACAACTCCGGGCGGATGTACACTCTTGTAACGAAAACCAACAAAATAGCGTATTCGTTTGTTTGGTCTTTTGGTCGGTTATTTATATGTGTGCCCACACCATCATGGACATGCATCATGTTTGTTTGCAACTGCTTGGTCGAGGACGAGCTTGTTCGGTCACAGCAGTTGATGCAAAAATAACTGCCAATTTTTTGTAAACATAATTTCTGATGTCTTCGAAGATTACGCGCATAGCTTTTTTAATTAAAAAAGCTCATTAGTAGTAAGAACTAAAAGTGTAATTTTACACTTGTAGCTGTTTGACTGCGGGGAGCTAATATGTTTCGCAATAAATAACGTACCATGAGCAAAATTAGGAGAAGAGGACGGCAGACAAGAGAAGCAGGTTAAATTAGAAGTTTTAATAAACAAATACCATGTCGTTAGGTAGTGTTATTTAGTTGGGACCAAGACAAAGCTAGAAAGGAGAAACAGGACGTAGTGGTACGAGGGACACTATGCATGAAGTAGGCAACGAAAGCTGGCTGACAGAGTTGTCGTCCGCAAATGTTTTACATAATTGATTAAAGAACTCAGATGTCCACATTCTCCTGGCTCACGCAACACAAGAGAAAAACCCTATGTTTATTGAGACAGCGAGCTCTGTGCCGGACTGCAGTTTCGACGTAGTTCGGAATAGCGAAATTTATTAACATTTTTGCGCGTCCAAGTTGCAGCGTCGCCGGTGATTGAATCTGAATAACAATTTAATTTCCTTTAAGATCTCACTGTACGGAGTTGATTGAAAAAGGGTTTCTTGATGTTTGCAACAATTAATGTAAAGACCATTGTTTCAGCATCAAACGGGAATAGCTTGGTCAATATATCATCTTCATAATTATATAACTGTTCTAATTGTTTAAATAAGTTAGACTGTACAAATGAATGTATAGTTTGCGGAACATTGATTTCGCTCGACTTGGAATATCCTTTATTCATCTCAACGGTGGTAGTTTGTCCATTCCTCTCTCGCTCTTTCTCCCTCTCTGTCGGCAATTCGGCTATTCTTATATCTACCAACATTCTCTTCGTTTCTTAGTTTACACACTTCGATATCAATCTATTGTATGGCAATTAATGTTTGCTTTGATACGAACCAACAACAGAGATACTAAACTGTCAAATTCAATCAATTTCGTTGATGAGTCAAGGTTGCAAGTGCAAATAGAATGTTTGCCTCTCAGTGAAGTTTCCTCTTCTGATCTGCGTTAAATATTTGAACTATCATCGTAGTTGAAGGAAACATACACACACACCTACTCACACGCACACCTTCACAAGATGTCTTTGCATTTGTCATATCACGACAAGTAAGGAGAAACTCTGAGCTTTGTTAAACGTAGAAGATTTATGATAATTTTGCTATTACGTCTTTCAAATCCAAATTTCAGGAAATAAAAAAAAGTTAAGGTAAGTCTATTCGATCGCATTTCATAATGTTCAAGATGTAGAATTAAAAGGTCCTTGTCTTAGAAGCGACTCGTTACTTTGAATTATATGGATAATATTTTTTCGTCTGACCGCGTAAAAATCAATGCATTTATCTGAAAGCACTGCATAATTCATTCTGCATAAAAATAGAAAGATGGAAGATTAATGGTGCTATCAGACGTTCTCTAATCGAGCCACTAAGGCTTTTTCGTTTGAAATCGTAACGTTCGAGAGTTGACATTAGCCTTTAGACTTTGCGAATCAATAATCCTTATGAATTTTATCTAACGTAATTACAAAATTGAGTCTTAATTATAGACTTAACTGGTTTTTGTAGAAATTTCATGGGATTTTGCTTTGACGTCAACGAATTTGTGTAATTTCTCTGCTTTTGACACAACCACCATGAATTTACGTTTCTAAGTGAGAGATAAAAGAAAATCAATGTATGACTGTCGATTGTACGAATTCTTTGGAAAAATTTCCATAATTTCGGAAATTGCTTTTTGATGTTCGAGATGAAAGAGCCCGCGGCTAAATAGAAGTATACAGCTTGCCTTGCAGGATCTTCGTTTCTTGCACTTCTTAGTTCAATTTTTCTATGCATCTTGGATCTTTCGCTCCACAGCTTCGTTTCAAGCTCAATATTTTATTTTTGTAAATGCCAGCAGTTCAAAAAATAGACGAATTATTGATCAGCAGATTAGAATCGAGTAAGCTTCTTTTTTTAGTTTGTTAATTAGAGGAAATGAAAAAAAAATAAAACGACAAATAAAGTTTAAAATTAGAAGTAACTTTCAAAGCATGTTGGCTTTACTTGAGAGTTTTTCAGTTTAGCATTACGGTATTTATATTAGAATGCTAAAGTGAAAATTAAATTCTAAAGTTCGCGTTCAATTTTCTATTATATTGACTTAGAAAGTCGATTGATTTATTTTTCAAAACTTCTGTAAGTCCGGTACATTGAGATAAAATGAACTTTAGCATTGCGTAACGAAACGCTAACGAATTATATAATGTGTCTGACACTTTGTGAACCGTCGATTGTATCATCGATTTAGTTTATGCTGAACAGTTTGCATTTATCGAACGATTCAGGCATGTTAAAAAATGTAGTGGCGGAGCGCCAATTGCCGTTTGCCAACAACTGTAATGACATTGTAAAATATTACAAACGACAATGTGTAATTTCTCGAGTTCGAGGTAACAGCGACCTGAACGATTTGAACTGTTTCCGTCTACTGATGCATTTCTGACAAATTAAAGCAATTGGAACGCATCGATACAAATAACTTTCAGATAACTGTAGTACATTTTTTATAAATTGTATCTTTAGTAGATAAACAAAAAGAAATAAAAACCTCTTTTATATTCGAAAACTGAGCGAAATTCAGAGATCTAGTAGTGGATTAGCCACTAAAAAGTCGACGCGCCGCACGCGATTCTGTTGAATCATAGATGATGAATAAATATGTAATATTTTAGATTGTGTATCTTGTAATTATTAAAATATCATAATTCACATTTATAGTCTCTATTTAGACATTTCGCATTTCAAGCAAAAGTTAAATTTTGAACTGACCTACCTTGTTTTTGGAATTTTTACTAAATTTTTCAAACGTACATGAAAAAATCGATCATAAAACTATTACTGGTTCGTTCTTTTATTTCTGTTTTGGAACCTCAGTTATTCAATCATTGATCATTTCATGATATATTTATTACTTTATTGCACAACGCGGACAGTAACATTGCATTTGCGAGTAATCAAAAATAACCGCTAACATATTATTACAATGTTCACAAGAATAAATTATTCATCGGTTTCGTTAGCCCATAACGGAGTGGAGAGCTTAATACTATTACAGTGCTCTCGGAAATCTCTGTAAAAGAAGTACACAGTTTTTGAATTCAAAGGGATTTTGTATACGTGCGCATTAGTGCAGAAAAACAATTAGAGTGAAATTAAATGTATTCATTTCAAAAAAAAAAAATATAAACGCATTAGGTTAAATGCGTTAAAAAGGGTTTTTGGACGAAATTCCAGCGGCGTCTTCTGAAGATCCATAACGATACGAACCCAATGTGCAAATTAAGTAACAGTGTGTATAGAGATGTCGTAACGATATTCGAGTCGTGACTAATGCAACGTAATCTGCAGGTATTCGAACGTCACTAGAGCTGAATACGTATAGTCATGATCAAGAGTAAAGGAATGTAGATTGTCGGAGATATGAAACGCGAGAGATTACCAACGTTAATTGGTAAGAACCTAGGTTGTCACAGACGCGGAAAATTTAAAACAACATTTATCGTCGCTTTTTACCAAGTCAGGAGCTGGGTTGATTATTCAAATGATATGACGTCTGATAGAATTGCAATTCCATAAAGTCGGTATCAATTCTCTAATTGATTATGCATACAGTGTTCACGGTTTTCGCAATCAAATTTCGTAATGAATCCGCGACGTATCTCTTCCAGGGTTAGTTTTTTTAAGTGTACTCGCAGTGCAGTACAAGAAAATACGACACGAAAAAAACCTCAACAACATTTAACGGCGCGGCACCGAGAAAATAATGATCTTGAATATTATTTGTAAAGCAAATGGCTTGAATGCAAATTCAACTTGATTTTTGATGAACGTATTTTTCACCTCAACTAACTTTCAATCTATGATCCATTACACTTCGCTCGAGGGCTTATGAATAAATGATTGTTTAATGTAAAATTGCATAATTCTGTTAAATTATCCAGTGCTGGTGAGTGAAAAGTTTAGTCAAAATTGGTTCAAATCATCGCTCAAAAACGTGTGAATGTATTAAACACTAGTATGACAGAGTGCACAAAAGTGAGCAATTTTGATATTAATGCGATAAAGCTTTTGCTATCTAATCGATTGACCCGAATTTGTTTCCATTTCAATATTTCATAAATTCCTAAAAGCTATGAAAGTTTTTGGTAATTATTGTTTTATAATTATTATATTGGCAATTATATAATCTGGGTGACTGTTTCCGAATAAAAAACAGAAATAGAGTCAAATTAATATATCAAGTAGGAGCACAATTGCACAACCTAAGTACTCATGAGCCTTCTGGTACCTGATAGGTTTAATTAATACATTATTTTCATGTTTATTACTATATTTATGAAAAATATAACTTGATTTACACGGGACAAACCTGTCGAATTCGCTTCAAAAAGTTTGAAAAAAAATCAATATCCATACTTTTTCATAATGGTGTTATTTTGATCTCAATCAAAGTTGAAATTGGATGTGAAAACAAACGTTCCAATCGAAAGATTATATCACTATGTTAGAATGCAATGGAAGTTTTTGTGTAAATATTCATTATGTCCGTAATTTGTATGTGACTATTTAACTATATAACTAGATGTAATAATTAATCAAAAACACAAAACGGTAAAATTTGTCCATCTGGTCTTACTGGTACTTAGAGTTGAGAAAAAATGAGGAGTCGTTATCGTTGGAAAATTTCTCATTCAAACGAAGAAAAGCAGGATACATCTGGACTCGCGTTTTGAAACTACCACTGTGCTTAATGTACGTTCAACGCGCAGTATCAGTATTATTATGAACAACTACGTGAGAGTAATTAGCACAGGAGAAAGCGTACGCTTTGTAAACTCGCTGTCGATTGTAAGTGGCACATAGTCGTTCAGAACGCCGAGCTTTCTTGCGTGGATACTCGCTGTGAGAATATGCAAAGTATACCACTTTGTCGGCTGACTTTCAAGAATAATCATTCCTCCTATTCAAGCCTTTCAACAGTTACGTTTTGTTTTGGTCAATGTTCCACTTTTACCTTTTCATTCTTGAACCATTCTAATTCTCCAAGCGACTGTGACTTTTTTGTTTCTTTGACATACCACTGGACTTGTTTTTCGTTATTTTCACGCACTAAATTAAATTGTGGCGAGCCACTTTAGATGATTCCAAATTTATAACATAGAAACTGACGGAAAAACAACAAATCCGACGGAAGTAGTATTGATTTTGCGCAAAGTTTCATGTCGTCGTTTATTGCTTTTTGGAATTTTTTCTACATTTCAAACTTACAAGTTGGTTTACAAGAATCCACAACTTGCGGTTGAGTTTTCTAATTCTTGTGTGTTTCATTTTCGAGTGCAATCCAATTTCGACGCATAAGTGAATAAATAAAATAGCGATTATTCGAAGGTCGGCTAGATTGAAATCTTGGAAGATGAATTATGATTAATTATACCTAAAGTTGATGTAATTTTTTGACGTTCATTAATTGTGTATTAAACAACGAAAAATTCCTTGGAGTATGAACGTTGATTATGACAAAGATGCAATTTTCGTCCTGTTGAAATTTTTATTCTACATCACACGCTGGATTGGAGTCACAGTAAATCCTGTTAACATTTCACTGCAATTATAATATGATGTCTTCCTGTCTTCTTTTTCAAGCTAAATGAGCAATTCTTGAAGGCTTTACCTTCAGGATAATTTTCGCTCTTTCTTGATTACAATAATTGAATTTCATCTTGCAAAGTTTGAACAATTTAAATCACATTGTATATAATTCGTGTAGTTTTCGTTCCTTAAGCACTGCGTTGGACGTTATATTAATGAAAAATTTTTTCAATTTGAATTTCAAAATTATGAACTTATTCACTATTGCAAATCGATTTTCTTGTAAGTAAATAATGCGCACGAAAAAATGTCGCCGAAGGTCACTTTTAAATACAGTTTCATCCAAGTGAAAAGGAATATTGTTTTAAATAGTTTAGGATACGATAGCGTGACTAACTAGAATCAGCAAAACAAGGGTTTCTAAGATTTTTCAAATCAAATTAAATTCTCAAGCAGCACGCAA
The DNA here is from genome assembly GCA_020615435.1 of Telenomus remus. Lineage (NCBI taxonomy): Eukaryota > Metazoa > Arthropoda > Insecta > Hymenoptera > Scelionidae > Telenomus > Telenomus remus. The sequence continues at coordinate 13,323,167 of CM036338.1, forward strand.
TTTCTGCTCTTCGCTCGAATGATATAAAAGTCAATTATGTCAATGTTAAAACTAAGTGAGTAGCAGAATGTACGTCCAGCCATCAACTGCGTCTCACTTCAACAAAAAGTCATGTCTGTTTCACGACTATCAATGAGACAGCGTTTTCAATCGAGTGAATAATTGTACAAGTGATACTGGAATCAAGTTGGCAACGTTCATAGTGGATGCAAAATTTTTCGTTCCCTCGTACAGCTACTCATTTGTGCAGCATTGTTAACTAAGCGAAATATCTTAAACGAAGAGTAAGGAATAGCAAAAGGATAAAATGTACTACAACGAAAGTGCTGCAGTCAGGCCCATGAATTTCATCGACAAAGTAGGGTATGTGTACTTGATCTTTTCTTTGATAATCACTCGGTATTGTGTCGAAGAGAAGGAAAGGAAGAATGGAGAACATTGTAAAGAAAGTGCGAGGATCAAAATTTAAGCAAGAATTTGTAAGGGGATTGCTTGAACCTCATCAAACATTACAAGTTGAATCGTTTTTTCAAAATTAGATTTTTGAGTTCGAACAAATATGGCGGTGCATCATTTTTGAGATTTTTGAGAGCTTTGAATTGCTTTGGAATTTTAGCGCGAGCAATTTTAATAATGTCGAACTACTACTGTCGGACCTTACATATTTCGTTCTACTGAAAATGTTATACCGCTATAGTTTATAGTAGAATCATCCGACGAATTTTTCTCGCTCACTTTTTAGTTAAACATTCATTCAACTTGGAAATAAAACACGTTAGGAAAGTGAGTTTAAAAAATGGGACGACGATGGTAATTAAGTTCAAACATCGCTACGCTAAAAAAGTTTGTAACATTCTTTTGAGTAATGCTTAAACCGTGTTTGTTCAATTTATACCTGATAAGTAAAACTTTGTGATTTAGAAACGATAAGATATTTAGTTTTTCCCATCAAAGCAATGTCAATAAGGAATGCAAATCAAATCATTTCAATTACATTATTTGATTATCTTCACAGCAGCAATATTACTTAATACTGTCGAAATAAATTAAATCTGATTACTGATATGGCTTCAATAGGGTAGTGATAATATTCAGACTCGGTTTATGACATGACTAACTGAATCAATGTCATTTCTGTTATACAATCGCATGAAATCTATTTCGCTTTCACAAAAATTTCATCATTGCAGCGTGATAACTTCGAAAATGAATATCGCGATGAGATTCTGAGACCCTTCACTTACTACCTCCTAATCGTATTATGCTTAAGAAACAATATTTTGCGCCGTGTTAAAAAGTGTGAAACAAACATTTTTCCTCGTGTGTGAATAGAATATTATTAGTTTGAATAACACATTCCGCGTATGTTCATGGTAAAACGAGAGTTTTGCGCAGTTTCAGCAGAGTACATCTATGAATGTTGTTCATCCTTCTTTTCTTTTTCTAGTTCAAAGAATTTCAGAATTATTATTTATGGCTAACATAAATCCTAGGTTAATGTACGACAGTTTCATCATGAATCTCGAAGTAATAATAACAATACTTGGTAAATTTTTGTCAAGAGTTATAAATCTAGCGTGTACCTTAAGTTTCTTAGCCTTACGAACTTAAATTACGACGTTAGTAGAATTCAACGTTAAATTAATAAATAGCTGGAAATTATGTACAAAATATTTTTGGAGAAAAAAAGTTTCACGACTTGATTAAAGCTTTCGGAGATACTTTCGAAAACTTTTCAAAAACGATGTCTTAGATTGTCAAGTAAACAGCATTTTTGACCTTCTAGACAAATTCATCAGATGCAAGAAAGACTTTTGGGATGGAATTTCCCACCAGAGCATTCAAATTTAGTGCACCCACACTGGAGAGGATACCTGGCCCCGCAAAAATATTGGCACTTAAGTCTTGCGCTAGTATATATGATACTGCTCATCTTTTCGACAGTTGGAAATGGCTGTGTTGTATGGATATTTTCAACGTACGTATTTTGCTGAAAAAAAAGATGAAAATATCATCGAATTGAAAGAGAAAAGTATCGAAATGAAAATTTCGCTGTTTATCTGCAGGTCGAAATCTCTTAAGACACCGTCGAACATGTTTATTGTGAACCTTGCTTTATTTGACATTGTCATGTTGTTGGAAATACCGCTGCTATTAGTGAACAGCTTTTTAGAACGTACCGTCGGTTGGGAACTGGGGTGCGATATTTATGGTGTTTTAGGTTCGGTTTCTGGGATAGGCTCAGCAATAACAAACGCCGCAATAGCATTTGATCGATACAGGTTGGTATTTATTTGTCTATATCATCAAACAAATTTGAAAAAATCCACTTGTAAACAATAGGTCTTTCCGAATTTAACAGAACCATCTCTTGTCCCATTGATGGCCGGTTGAATAGCAAACAAGCAGCGGTTATTGTAGCGTTGACATGGATGTGGACATTACCTTTTACCATTTTACCACTTCTCCAAATCTGGGGAAAATTTGTCCCAGGTTAGTTGTTGGTTATCAAGCTAATGGATTCGTGACTTTGATGTTTTTCAATGGGAATAACGCTTGTCAAAAGTTTGCAAACGGTCAACTGCAGAAGTAATCAATTAATCAAACACGTAAAAATTGCAGAAGGGTTTTTGACAACGTGCAGCTTTGACTTTCTAACCGATGATCAAGACACGAAAGTTTTTGTCGCCAGCATTTTCGTATGGTCTTACGTGATACCAGTATGTTTTATCACTTACTTTTACCTGCAACTTATCAAATCCGTTCGCACTCACGAAAAGATGTTGCGCGATCAGGTGAGATATTCAACATACAATAAGTTCAATCATCACTGTAGTCGATTTCCGTTGAACTTTTTTGTTATTTCGTTTGTCCTCGAATTTTAACAAAACAAATCATTTCGCAGGCTAAAAAAATGAACATAAAATCATTGGTCTCAAATCAAGACAAAGAGCGAAGCGTGGAAATGAAAATTGCGAAAGTGGCTTTCACAATATTTTTTTTATTCCTTTGCTCTTGGACACCGTATGCTGTAGTGGCTTTGACTGGAGCATTCGGAAATCGGTAAATATCAATCAATGTTCTAGATGACGTTGGCTCGAAAAATGTTTTACAAACAAACAAAAATCAAACACGTTTGAAATGTCGTTTATAGCGAAGCTCTAACACCGTTCTCCACAATGTTACCTGCGGTTTTTGCGAAAAGTGTTTCCTGTATTGATCCATGGATATATGCAATGAATCATCCAAGGTATGAAGCGATCTTTATTGGTCACTTTTAATATAATTGTTATTGAATATACGTTGAAAATATTATCAGCAAAGCTTTTGATGAAAATTTCAAATTTCGCATGAGAATAAGCAAAGATGTTGTTTCACTAGTAAGGGTATGGGAATGTATCGATCATTGTTGTCACCAAAAATGAATTTCCAATTGTAGATACAGGATCGAATTGCAAAAACGATGCAAATGGATGGGAATTCGTGAAGCGGTACCAACAGTCGATAATACATCAACGACAACTGAGAAATACAAAAGCGACGAAGCATGAATCGATTCTTCTAAGTAGAAATTTTCGTTTTGGTCCGACGGTAATTACTTTCCTCTGCTTTACCACCGACCAAGAACTATTGATAATTTTTTAAATATTTCGAATATTGTTGGTAGTGGAACGTAAAATGGAACTTTTCATTAATCTTAAAAAATCAAAATAACAGGAGGCAATCAATTTAATGAATCCAAATTTCACCCTCTCTGAAAATCTGTGTTCTGGTTGTTGTTCCAAACTCCACCAAAATAGATGATTGCCAAATAGGTACCAAAGTGTTATGTGTTTTGGATCCAAACACAGGTAAAATTTTTGAAATTTTAATGTTCAATGAAAAATTCGAATTGAATCTGGAAAAAGGTAATCAAATTTAATAGCATAATTAACGGGAAAGCGTTGGTTATGTTTTGTGCTGAATAGTCGGTTACAAACAAATACTTACTCATTACGCTGGTCAAAGAGGATTCCGTTGCATAACGTATGTGAGCCCTTTTATTTCAATAGAATTCGTTCGATTTTTGACGTATTCGTCTAATAAGTCAACGCTGGAAAATTTAATTGAAGCGATTTTGTTGGTAATATTAATACGAAACTATTGATGATTTTGAATAAAGTAATACATGGAAGGAATAACTACAGTAATAAAATTAGGATAATATAGTATTCAAATAACATATACGAATAATGCCAAAAATTTTTGGAAAAATTTTGACTCTAAAAAGATTTACGAGGACAGTTTTCGAAATTGATAAGTTTGTGGAAAATATGTTCATTCTACATCTCCAATTCGCAAAGTTTTAATGTAAAACTTGAAATATTAACACTTTATAAACTTCAGTTGTTATGAATACACAATGAATATTTTATGAGAGGGATAGTGCCATTAAGGAACGAAAAATCTACGGATACTATCCCTGTTTATGACACAGCATAGTTGTCCACCCAAATAAAATGCAGTGTTAGACTGTCAATAAAATTATACATAGCATTAAAAAAAATGAAATCTTATCTTCTGAAAGTAAAATTCCATCTTTAAAAACTTGTTTGAAATGACATCTATTGAGTTTCAAATTAGTAGTCGATTAAAATTTTTTCAAGTATCGACGTTGTGTCGTAAACCGACGGTTTTATTACTCTTGTCAATTACGTTCAAAAAAGGTGTGTCTGTTAACTTAAGTTTAAAATATGTGTCTAGATTTTCACGTAAAACAATTTTTTGTACATCATTATGCATCACTTTTATATTCCAAAAAACTCCATCTTGTTACGAAAATAATGATACTTATAATGGTGATAACCCAATTTGACGTCACGAAAAATAACACAATCAGAAATTGAATATTTTTTTAATTACACATACAATGAAAGCTTCGTTACGTGTTATCGAAAGCTGTTGTATGATATGTAATAATAGAAGTTGATACATCGAATTGTATTTTCACGTAAAAAAATTGTAAAACATCAATAGCAAGAAATAAAACAGACACAGAATATATTTATTATAATAAAACAACCCTTTAGAAGCTAACCATGACATGACAAGAGATTTCTGTTAGTCAAAATCCTGACCATGTTCTCATAACGAAGTGTTCATATTGTGGCGTGACTCTTTCGACAGAAAATGATACCGATAAAGCGTAATGAATACAAATGTAACGAGCGCGCTTACTGAGTTTCCTCACCAATTTTCTTGCAACGCACCCTATACAATTGGTACGCAGGCGCACAGCCGTCATGATGCCTTGCAGTTGCTTTTAGTCAAGCCCCGATATTAGGTGGCGTAAGACGCGTTTCGAGTTTGCAATAAAAAGCGTGGAGATTTTTTATGCCGGTATGTGGATGACTTGAATGTCAGTGCTTTTGTGCAACTTTACAACTCAAATAAAAAACAAGTCTCAGGTGTGTGCTTCGTATGTTTCTTGTCATAGATGTTATATGACAGTTGTGATCAGTGAAATTACTTTATAGGAAAGTGTGTACCGTGTGGGGCTGTACTAAAGGGATTGAACTCGACACTTGTATCTTCCCTCGGATATAATTAATCGACTGTCCATACAAATTAGAGCTTAAAACGTGAGTGACACCATGAATAAGTTTAGCATAATTTCATAGTCGAGCGACTTTTAATTCGTAGCGCTTTCGAATAACCTGCAAAAATTCATTATTCAGCAGCAGTTCAGCGACCGCAAAGAACTATAAGTAAAGCCTGCTGTATAACGTAACCTCTTTGCAGGCGACCACGATTTCGAGTCACCTGAAATTACATGCGTGCAAAGTCAAAACGATGTCGGTTTATTTATTGACGTAATTTAGCGACACTTGATCATTTTTTAATGAAAAAAGGAAAGGTGTCATTGTAACATCTTGGCGGAAATCAATATGCTTTCAAACCAAGTCTTTTTGTATATCTATATACACGAATGTGTATCAAGTGAAGAACTAGAATTGTAATTTGGAGACATTAAACTTTCATAAAACCTTCGAAGACTTCCTATTGAGTAGTTACTACTTTTTTTTCAATTTTTATTAAATTAAAGTTCGACTCGTTAGGAATAAAAATTAGATGACTTTAATTGGCTGATACGAATCAACGATTTCCATTGGAATATTTAAAACCGTTTCTAAACTCGATTTCAACTTTTGACAACAAAAAATTGTGACGTTTAATTAAAATTGAAAAATTCACGAAAAATGTTTTAGTTTTGTTACATCCGAGGTAGATTTGTTCGATATTGAATTTTTCACATTTTTTGGATAATTACCAAATACCGATATGGGGAATACTTATGTACCTCGAGCGATCGTTCTGCTAAGCGTGATGTCTACGGTGCATAGTTAGAGATAGCGCGACGCTTGCTTGGCGCTTGCTCAGTGAACATTTGGTGCAGCCATATGAATTACCCGGCGCTTTACTGACACGCGCAAACCGTGTGCTCAGCGTATTCTAGTACCGGTGAATTTTCTGTATGGGAATTCTGATACTTGGTGATCATCTGACATGAACTTGATGTATGTGCAATGTCCAGACAAGCATCTTGTATACATTCAAGAAAAAAGGTCTTTCGCGTCGGACTTATCATTTAGTTGTACTACTTGGTTTGAGGTACGTTCTGTTCGTTGTCAGATACGTTGGAAAACAAAAACCGTGCTGGCGAAAAATGCTCGTAAACAATGTCACATGAAAATGGGTTATATTCCGATACTGGAAAACTAAGCCAAAACGATTTGTCTATGCACTGAATGGATTGCATACAACGGAACAAGAGAATTGTTTCATTTTAGACGATTCCATTTTCACTTCATGCGTATCTCTCATTTGAGGTACTTCAGCGAACAATCAACGGTTATTTTCGTGAAAATAGAAAACCTGTTTTTAAAAATGAATTTTCGCATGGAAAGCACTACACAAACAAAGTGCTCAGCTCTGCTTGTGATATCGCGGGACTTCTATATATTCCGTTTGATGCGTACTGTTTCCACTCCACCGGAACGATAGAACATTCAAACTAACACGTGTAATCAAAGTTTAAAAACAAGAATATAATTTCCAGCAAATGATTATAGTTTCTAACTTTTGACAAACAACCTGAAAAATGATTAAATATGAACTTTTGTTTTGTTTCTTCATCGCTGCGACTATTGGACAAGCGCCGACTTTATTATAGCGGAAATATTTCATCATCAAATAACTCTGTTGTTCAAGTCAAATAATAATTTCGGAAGCTCTTGTCTAACTTTGAACTAGGGGTCACCGCAAAACATAAATTTCATCAGCATAACGTAACGCGCAGCGTGTTCTATTTCTGCATTAGTAGGGATTGGCATTTTACATTATATCTCATTCAACGAATCCAAATGTCGGTTTAGCGCTGCGCTCGTATAGGCATATCTCAGGAACTGAAATCACGTTAATCAGCACATTTATGTACGCAGCATTGTTGCCTCCGGTATGCTTTGTACGTGTTTTATTGATGCCGGTATGATATATGGATTACTTTCCATGGAAACTACAAACACTTGATACACATTTTTCGACACCGAACATTGCATTCCCTGATAAATTGCAATAGACAACGCGTTAAACATAACGCCCGAATTTCCATGTGAAATCAGAATTTATCTTTTGAATCTACTCTAAATGACTAATGCGAGTGTTGCTTGGTCAGGTTGCCTTTTTCGAGAAAGTTTGGTTGCATCCACAACTGCGAATCGAATGCTGTCCTATAATGAGAGCATCGTGCTGATTATACTAATTTGGTTATCTCGTGGCAACGACGAGAACAAACTTCTGTGCTCATCACGGTGTACGAAAATGAGAGCGACCGTAAATTGGTATCCCCTCACAAAGAAAATCATTCTCAGCCTTTTTAGCGCCTCTCAGCGTTTTGTTACTGCAAGTGTGTCACCAAGAAAAGGGGGAACAAAAAATGACGATAATAAAGCACGTAGGATTGCCATTTATATTTTGTGTGACCAAAGTACACGTGGTCGCTAAACAAAGCACAAAGCGAAAAGCTTTCCAACGAGTCGCGGACAGGCGCCTGCATTGTTTCAGTTATTACAATAGCAGAACAAAACTCTCGAGCGAAAGATCGAAGTCTCAGCCAAGTCTAGCTCTTGTGTCAACAGCTCCTATATCAAATTAAGCCGCAACCACTTTGCTGCGCGGAATTTAACGTTCGCCGTCTATTCACATAACATACAAGTGCCTTGAGTGGTCCAGAAACAATGAATAATGTTTCTTACAAACGATCGGGCCTTTGCTATGTCGCGCTTTTCTTTTGACAACTTTTTCGGTCGTAGCCCTTGATCTGTCAAATTAGTTTGTATTTTGATGCAACCAGGTTCACATTGCATTTTATAAGGATTTGCCTGGATACAAAAATAGATTCTTCTCGTTTCGTTTTATTCTCCTCTACATGTAAAATTACATGCTTGGGATAAAAATATGTTTTGCTAATAAACGTTGACGTACTGTTCGATGTAAACAGGTCTTTCATACTTTCAAAATATATCTTCATTAATGGTGACGTGCTTTAATTTGTAAATTCAATTCGCGACATGAAAACCGTTATTCCTAGCGCGAGAATAATTTATTCTACTCAAGAAATACAAACATAAGCATAGCAAGATTTTTTCGATTTCTTTGCCTAGCTTATTTTACTGGCGTTTCGTTAGTTCAATGATGATCTCGTTATAGTTTCGCCCATACGTTTTTATGCTTTTCTCTACGAGCTTTAACGTTATTCTCGTCTGTCTGCATTGCTTTTTTATTCGTCAATTTTCTATATCAGCATGCATCTTTAGGAATTGCAAACTTTCCAAAACAAAATTACTCCGTTACGCTTTTGTCATTGTCGTAATGGGATGATCTGATTGCGTCCAAACTTATGACTCGAACGATGAATTTTGCATTACCGTAACACACGAAACCTATTAGAAATTTTATTACGCGTTGTTGACACGGGCTCCACCGTAAATCTGAAAAATAATAACATTATGAAGCTTAATAATGCAATTACCCTCTCGGACAAATTATGTATATTGGAAAGTCCCTAATGATTAAGCTTGAATATATTTCCTCCTCTGAATTTCACGCCAGATAATCAAACTTTGGTGAAAATGTTCAACCTGGTTATATTCTTTTAATGATAATGTAATTCATAATAATTGAAAGTGGCATAAAAGTTTATGACACATTGAAAAATTTGTATGTAATTAAAATAACACTGGTCTGCTCGGACATTGATGTGTATCACTTAAAATATAAAACGTGATTGTTTGCCTATTGTAAAATTGATATCTACCTTGGGATCAATTAAAAACACGAAACAATACGATCACTCACTGAAAATTGATAACGACTTGTTTTGTTGCTTCACGTTTATGACTTTTAAATTATTTCATAAAATAATAACTTTCATCCGAATTCACAACTGCAGGCGTACATGTTTGCATACTAAGTCATGAATACGTTCATTTAGATGTACTTAAATAGTTATCATACATTTGCAACTTAACATACAGGCTTCATTATGCTAAAATTGTACAAGCATTCTTGTTGATATTAAGTTATATATGTTGCTAGTTGGTAACAATGTAACGCAAGCATAATCATGCTTATATTTACAGCTCTTTTACCAAAATGGAGTATAATTGTTATTGTTTTCAGCAGCTCATTGAGATTAAATATAATTTGATAATAATAGAGAAAGGATTCAACCATACACTCTCTGCCACCAATGATAAAAGAATTTGAATCCAGAGAAACTGCACCTTAAATTCCAATAATTCCTAACATATTAACGCCGAGAATTATTGAAGCCCTGTCCGTCAGAGTAATTCAACGATTTGAAAGTTAAAAATTCATTTCATTGTGGCAACTGTTAAAAACTGTGAAGACAATCCGTTTTAATATTTGCATTTCACGTTCATAATAAATGAAGTTTTTGACACTTTTGAATTAGTTGGAAAAACAATATGCTAGTAATTGTCTATTGTTTCCATAGATATAACCATTTTTCCGAAATCTAAAAAAACAGTGTTATGTTGCTTCTCGGGTGGAACAGCTATGATTGTGATTTGTGTTCCAATTATTGCAGGACAGTAGTGGATTTACTTTGCTAAATCATTTTCGTTGATATTTGCTAAATTATACAAATGACGACCCTACACTGGAGGTTCGTTCTGGTAGATAGATTTATGTAATATTATACGAGAATGAAGAGCGGTTACATGTCATGAGCACGTGTGCAAGCACAAGCATAAACGACTACTACATGCAGATAAAGACGGTAGAAATAATACGAGGCTCTGGTAGAAGCTCGAATATTAATCGTTTCCAGTGTAAACGAGTCTCTGTCATAACTGTACCACCCTATTTCTCGTCTAAGGTTTTCTCACTCTTCGTCATGTATTATGGTCGACAGAGAGATATCTACTAATGGGGCTAAAAACATTCGAGCTATAGTAACGACCATCCTAAAAACATAACCACTGTGGTTTAAGGGATGGTAATGTGCCGGCAGACGATATTGTCAGTACGTCGCTTGTTCTGTGTTCCATACAATTAGTTCAATTGCATGTACGCTTGAACATCCACTCAAATTTGATCGTTACAAATCAGACAAATATGATGATCATTTTTATTTCTATTACGTCGCATAGTTGATACACACCTAACAATCAGATTTATTATCATTTGAATGATTCAATCATACTCTGCAAATTGATAAAGCTTATGAGAATCTACGTCGTTTTAAAGGATTTTCGGAATTTAAGATTTAAGGATGAGTAATCGGTTCCGAGAATCCTTTCAGGATAACATTGAATCGGCTAATCTCTCTGATTCCGACGGTCATGCAGCCAAGAATACTGAACTATGAAAATAAAAGTTTGACCTGCTAACTCAACGTTTAGTGTTTGTAGAATAAAATTTGAATGAATTCGTCTCTTGTTTTTCTAATGAATACTAAAAGTTTTTAATTATTATTTTCGAGCGCAAATTGTGTTCGTAGTATCTGCTAGGATAATCACGTAAATTATTAACAGCCGGGATTTTAGATTTCAAGCTGCTGTTTTAACAAAAAGTCTGTTTGATATTAACAGCCCATTTTTCTCAGTGTGTGTAGCGAAAATCGATTCGGAGCTGCGCGTGAACATGAAATTTCATGAAAAGCTACAATCATTCGCTGTGTGTTGAAAGTGATAGCTTTTGTTTTGCTGGTAGCATATGCTTAAAAATTCATCTACATGGTGAAGGGAATTGCGAGTATGATGCACAAATTTCAAAATCAAAAAACATAGTCGTCCGAAAATCGAGATACGAATGGCACATACGACCATGGTGCATGTTTTAACGAGAGTATCTGAATTTGTGTCAGTGGTACACGTTTTTTAGATAACAAAAAAATATTAATGTACGAATCGTGTCGAAACCGAAACCTGTTTAGAACAGTTACGAAACATACAGAAGTTCACGACGTGTTAACGTTCTCGAGTATCCAAAACCTTGCACTTTCTCGTGCAGGAGTAACAACGTAACAAAGATAATTGCATTTTGTGGTCAAGTCTGTGGAAAGAGGAAAAACCACATTCGATAAAACTTTTACAAACTTGTAGAAGAGAAACGACGCGCTAGCATATAACCCTTTATACTGAACGCCCGAAGCTCCATCGAATACAGAAAACCCGTCGCGGAGAACGAATCCCCAAATGACCAATTGTTAAGAAAATTTCAGCGACGACTTAAATAACACATGAAGATACGCATCGTCTTCTTTAACATTAGTATTTTGGAGAATTATTTATTTATTTTTCAATGTTATGCGAAAATACCTATACTTACAACTGCATATTTTGAATTTTCCAAAATGTCAGTCTACAGCTTTGTGTAGAACATTTGCTTCTGTCTTTTTTACTTTATAAATGATTGCAGAATACTTTCTACTATATGTTGTGTCTAATTCACTCAAACTCAATCAGTGCTCTTTGAAAATGGAAGTGCTTTACAGCATTAATCCAATTCTGATAGTAAGCGTAAATTTTCTACTTTCAGCTTTACTGGCGTTCTATTAATTCATTTTTGGAGATACGCTTCTAATTATTACGAATAAAAAAGTCAGTCGACCTGTCGATCAAAAAAATCAGATCAGAACGTTATTTCCGAAAATTTTCATCTGTATTATAGATTTGCATCGAATCTTTCTAGTTAGAAATTATCAAAAATGTCTCTACAGAATCTATTCTGAAACTAACTATACAAATTTACTATGTAGTTATTATGACATCATCAAAATAAGTTGTTAACAATCGAGAATATATTTTGTTTGAAAATATAAATCAAGATGGTAGAACGTTTACAGTACAAGTTTTAATTGCTTGTTCGTTAACTGTTTGCAGATAGTTGAATTTACAATTCATGATAGTTATTCAAACACTCTCTCGGTTTCAGAGTTACATAAACAAAGACAATATGTTTTCATCGATAGTTTGAAATATTTATTAACTGCAAATACTTGGCAGCTTTATGAATAATAATACTGCACAATGAGCTTACGAAAGTTTGAAATTAAATTATATTCTGTGCAATTGATTCGCATCTATTATGTGGATTTCTATAATGGTACAGAATGAAAACTCCATAATTAAATATTCGAGACGTTTTACCGATAACTTGATAAATTGTCAAAGCATAATTGCAGAATCGAAAGTATATATAACGTCGCAAACTTCCGAGTTGTATTCAAATGAGAGAGACCAATTGGCGTATTTTCGATTGCCTTATGCGAAGTCGTCACAGGTATCCGAAGAAACTTGCGAGAGTTTTCATCGTAACTCTCTTCTAAGATATTGAAATTACACCTAACTCAAAACCGCTTACGTACAGCTGCACTTCCACGTGAGTCGCGAGTTAATGCAAATCGAGTTTGCCTAGCAAGTTTAGTTACAATCGATTCAGACGTTACGTGTTTCCACAACTAGAAGTTTTCAAGTGCCCAATGTATACCATGTTTTTGTGGTCCTATCACTCATATTGAAAACAAACTTATTTTTGCACTGACGGATCATCAATATTGTAATAAGCAAATCAAAATTCTAACTTTGAAGTTTTGGAAATACGTCTAAATTTATTTCAAATGAAAAGCTGACTTTACGTACACGATAATACAACATCATTTATTCCGTGTTGGACGAAATGAATGCAAACCAATTAATGTAATTTACGGAATATCCTCTGCACTTGAATACAACTTAGTCAATGTCAAACTGATTTACCGTTTATTGAAATTCAGATTTAAAATATAATTACACATTGATCTACGTTGACTGTAATTATATTAATTCCACCAATCCATTTTAGATAATACTGAGCGCATTAGCACAGATTAGAGATAGCTTAGAGTCGCATTTCTGAAGTAAATATAACGATTTTACGTTCCAAAGTTCTTATTTATTAGGCGAAAAAAATTGCAACCCAAGTTTCCGACTTACTGAAACGTAAGCAGCGAATATTAGGTTTTGAACGATAAGATTTGTTGAGATAAAAGTATTTGGAGTAAATCGTGTCTTTATTAAAAATTGAGATCATTTTTGTTTCGACCATATTGGTTGTATGACCGGTCGGATTCTACGCAATTATCGTGGCTGCGGCCTAACGATAATTATACCGGTAGCGCTCTCTGAAGTGTTGCGGTTTCGCTACCATGTTAACCTTAATTCATGAGATGTATTTACGCTCGCTCTGCACCTTCGTTGGAACGTTTGGCGTCGCAGTGCACGTCATGGTAGTCTACATGTAAAAGACTCGTGTGAAACATGTCACAAATGACTGCAACTTGAAAGAAACTCGCTGCTGCCGACTTTATAAGTGTCACGCGGCAGAAAACAATTTTTGTTCTACGTCTCACTTGATAATAAATTACCAAACTAATCTTCGAATTTCAAACCTGGCTCGTAGTGAATTAGAAATTAACGAACGATTTTGCATAGTATTTTTGAAGTATTTACGGTTATTTATTTGTTCGTTTTGAAGTTTATTCTATCGATTCCGAAGATTTTGTTGTTGTTTTTCTGAGTATTTTCTTAACTTTGTAAATATGTCAGATGATATAGCATGGAAGCAGAGAACATTTTTGCAAAAAAACATCCATTGAATGTGACATGTAACACATGGCGACATAAGGTCAGTTTGCACAAAATTAGATTTTTTGAATCGGTGGAAATTTCGTAAGTATCAAATTCCAACAAACCGTGACAACATTTTGTATGGGAAAGACGTTAAGTAAGTTTTGCCAACTTGGCTCTCCAAGAACAGTTTTTATTCGAAGTGACGAGTTGTAGTGACTTGAACATAAGAATCTAAAATTAGGATTTTACATATTTATATATCTATTATATTATTTTCAGTATATAAATGTTATATTCAGTTTGCTTACATATCTATTTCACAAATGTACTTTCACAGATTATGCGTGAATAAGAAAAGAAACTGCCAAAAGTGCTACAAAATTGAACGTGATTTTTTCGAATGTAAACGCAAATAGACCGCGCTGCACTGGTCATTTTTGATCTCAAATTTTGTTTTTTGGATATTTTTTATCGACAAACTAGAGCAAATATTTAGAGAAAGTAGGATGAAATGAATAAAAAGTGTGATTTTAAATTCTTCATTGCACTACTTATGATCTAATCATTCTCCTCATTCAATCAGACAGAAAATGAAAAAAAGTTACATTCCAAGTTTGTAACAATTTAATCAATTTTTTGTCTGAAATTTCACGATCCTTTTTACTATTCCAGGTAATCAATTCTAAATGGCAATTTGATAAACTGATAAAAGTTGTAGAGCGCAGTATTACCGTAGCTCCAAACGAAAGACCAACTTCTACCTTGGTCAAAACTTGATAAATGTTCCAGCCGCGTTTTCAAATTCGTTAGAGCCAGGCAGAGTGATTAGCTGCGATTACTTCAGTGCTAATGCGATAAGTTCACGTGTCATAAATGTTTTATTTTCAAATTTATTAATGCAAAAGTTTAGATCAATTATCTTCAGCGGTTCACCGGAGTCGTTTAAAAAATTGATGGATCAGGCGAATAAATTGTCCCCAATCTGAAGGGAGCGTGAATTAAAACTTGCACAGAAATAAGTTGCACTTGTAACTCAGTAAAGATGCATGCTCATTGATGAATGTTACTCGAATAGCGTAAATTCACATCACGAGACGGAAATTGGAGTCATTAATTCAAGTGTATCGTCTTCAAAAATAGGTTAGCAATGCGGAGAAATTCAGTCTGGTCTGAAAAAGGTTTGTAGCTAGCAGGTCATATGAGAACGTTAATGTTACCGTGCCTAAGGACGCGGCGATTTCTTACCCTTATCTTATCTGAGTCCTAACTCATAGAATCCAGCCAACTAGCTAGTCCCATCGTTGACATTCAAGTAGCATCGCATTCCGTTCAAAATGTTTTTCGTGGCGTATCAAAAAGGCGAGTACAATAAATGAAAAAACGATTGGAACCAGACGAAAAAGAATGTATATTGCGACATTCTAGACTTTGCACTTTGGTTTCATCGATCAGCGTAAAGATATACCCTTACTATATTGGACATCGACGACATTGTTATGACGAAGCTTAATATCAGTTCATCTCAAGCTTTAGTATCAAAGTCGAAATTATCAATTTCGTTGCAACCTACTTTCAAGGACTCATTCAATATCTTTAGCACTTAATTAGTTTTTTGTAAGAAGGAAACTAAGAGGCTGAGCAGGTGAAGAAGCTTCGGATAATGTGTTTTGTTCGTCGTTACGTAAAAAATTCCTTTTGTTGAGTGAATTCGCAATCATGCGAACGAAATGCCACAACAAAGTTACAGCAAAGTGGATATCAGACGTAAATCAAATGCACTTTTTAATTAGACCAAATGTATGAAGTGAAATAATGAATGTATTAAAAGTTAATTGTTCAAGACCGAACGACCGATCGTTATCATCATCGATTAAGTTGCGAGACAAGATGCTTTATAATTTAAACTGATGCGAACTTCAGAAATTGAATAATTGATTTCTTCTTGCAGGTAATCAACTCAGCCACACAGATGCTTGCCAACTACAACAAATAAAAGGTAATATTCCAAGTTAATTACGCTCGACGATATAGTTAGGAAAAAACTTTGACTTTAAATTCATCCGCGATTAAATTCCAAGTCGAGAAATGCACGCTGTTAGCTTATGTTTTGTTTCTCGTAATTCATGACGTTTCGTCTCCGCGTTGTTTGTCGAGTTCGTTTACCGAGCGCAGCATGTTTGAAAATCAGCATCGACGGCACAACCTAACATGTACAAATAGCGTCTCATGTGAGTACGTTTTGCACACACACCCCAACGTAAAATGTGTACGTGCACGTACGTGTACAAAACAATACGCCGAGTTGTCGTACCTCATCTGTACGAGCACATACCTTTCTGAGCAGCAACGTCGTTTCACGATGATGCTTGTTTCCGCTTGTTTACTTTGCTTTGCTTCATTTACTTCATCCGTGACTCATTTTCGTAACTATCGATTTGGTCTTGAGGTTTCTCGGGCGTGGGTCGTCGCCCGAGCGATTCCACTCGCTGCTTGGATTTATTATAGCGCAGTACAATGCACTATCACAATTAAGTTATTTTTTCACTCGGTTAACCGAGCGAGATGCTAAAATTATAAATAAAGAAAGTCGTAAAATTGCCGTCGTTTCCGGCATGCAAATATAGCTCTAGCTTCAGCGTTCCATTTTTCAACAACATGCTCCTTTATTTGGATACGCATATTCAACAGAGAATGGGTCACACAACAGAAAAATAGCATATAAATGAAAATCAAATTATTCATGCAAAATAGACGTTTTCTTTCGTGTGAAAAAGTAGTTTCTAAAACGACGAATTATAAAATTTCACTATGAAATTATTAAAACAAACGACATCAAAACAAAATTGCATTAGCGGCTACAAAAAACTGAACATTGTAATTCGTAAAAGTCGCCGATATATATACATAACTGACGATATTGACGCAACCTTCTATTGAATATGCATACACCAATCATGCGCAGCGAGTATGGTAAAAAATAACAATATAAAGAGTTTTATATTCTGCATATAACCGACATGTATAGCATCGTTGATCGTCAAGAAAGTGCGGTTCTTGAATATGTACCGAAAAAATTGATGCAATTCAGTCAGTTCATATTATGACGTAATTGATTGGTTCGTCTGAAAACAAATTGGACGAATATATTCATTTGTTTCTTCCACTACACGTTTTCGCACTTTGCACACTCTGGATTTTTGTGTTGCTCAGCTAATTTGTCTTCGAGTGAGTTTTCGCTAATCTTGTTTTTAAAGGGTTTTACCCGGTAATCGTTCTGTGAATTCAGCCAGATGTTATGTGTGAATAGAAAGCTCGAGCTATAAACTTTGTTTTTAGCATATGAAGATAAAGAATGTAGTATTAAAAATGTTACTATGAGAATAGTCATTTGTAAACAAGCTGATAAGCTTTTTATTTTACACGAGACAAGTTAACGTGTTTTGTTGATTGTTGTTCAACTAAATAAGTTTTTTGTCGAACTTTGTCCTACAAAAAACAAAATACAGACGGGAATTTTATGGAACATGTAGTTGATCCAACCGGAAGAATGAACAGGAAAAAAAGGTGAAATAATAACAGTAACCGACGATACATCTGTTTATAATGACACAAAGTTCTCGAAGTGTATAAAAAGTTGATAAATGAATGTGCCACGTAGAACAAATAATATGAAATGCTGCGGCTGAAGTCCAGTGAAATCAATTATTTTTTCTCGGAAGAAAAGTAATATTGACGTTAAAACAATACTGTTGATTTTGCGATGTGCCGTGTAAAACGTGGAAATAACTTGACGTATTTTTGATGCAAAATTTTTCATTTTGCTGAAAAAATTGCATGCAAAATGTAGTTATTGCCTTACAAAGTATTCGTTCTACTTTATCTTCCCAAGCTAGAGATTATGCGTTCAAAGTCAAAGCATAAATTGAATCGAAAAATGTGATACAATTTTTCGTGGTACTGTATTCAACGATTCTGAATTGCGGAATAAATTATGCGACTTTTTTTTTGTTCTTGCCGCTTTACAACAAGGTCATATAAATTATCATTTGTTATATTCAAAATTGCTATTTTGACTTTAAAATTTGTAATCTGATCTTTGACAAACGTAATATTCGCTAAATGATGTCTGAGATACCTAAAAATATGATAACAAAACGTGCAATAAGTTCGCGTAGATAATCTCCTTTGAAAGCAGATATTTGATAGAGCTTTGGTATTTTTTGTATGATATACCAAATTCGACAGGATTTCACGCTTTAACGGAGAAATAAACAAACAATATCACATACGAGCGCATATCCTTTTCAATCCGATTCCTCTATTTTAGCTCTATAATTATCTTCCTTTTGGTATCCCGGAACGAATCGTATTTGGACTTATCGAGAGTAAATCCAACCACATGCTTTACAAACTTAGTTTTGACTGTAAGTGAGGGAAGAGGCGAAATTCCCTCGCACAACTTTGCTCATAAATTTAATATTTTAAAGACAGCAAAGACAATACCCCTGGATTTTGCTTCACAATATTATCCACTATAATGCAGACAACAGATAATCATGTCAAAATGAATATATTCAGCGCGAGAAAATTCGGATAATCATTTTCTAAACACGACCGGAATTTTATTTTCAAATACCGTTATTATTTAGAGACGTGTCCCGGAATTCTCATTTTGACGAATAATAACATACCGGTTTTTCCATATTAGAATAACTAAAAGATTTATAAAGCAAAAAATATGTGACATGCAAATACGCTGTTCATAATATGTTCGTTAAAGTTTTTTCTCATGTGGAACAGACCGACAATCAAAACATGAATTTTATATATTTAAGTTATGATAGAACATGTATGAAATATAATACAGACGTCCAGTATGATATAGCGCCAAGATGAAACGCGAAGCGTTGCAAAACCTAATAAAAGCAATCGCATTGAACAAGGCAAAAAAGTGGAGTTGTCATTCCGTGCCCCGCACAGTTCCGCGAACACTCGGCTCATCAATCATTGAAGTTTGGAATCGGACATGTAATTTCCGGGGCGTAAATTCATTCGACACCAACCGTCCGCTTGATGCTCACAAGCTATTGGTAGATCAATTCTATTTCTAAAGTTCTATTGGTCATCGCCGTGTTGTGATTTATGAGTCAATGTGTTAGGTGGTAGAGCAATGTCTACTCATCGGTACCGGTAGACCAGTTTCAGAAGCTCCAGCTACCGAATAAAGACCGGCATGTGAATAGCGGTCAATCGCGTGGTATTATTGAAACGTTGCACACAAATATCATAATTCACGTTCCTCTCATCATCTTTCACTCGGTTCAATCAGAGCTTTCAGAATTTTGTTCATCATTTATGCCAGTTTTGAAACAAAATGATTCAAAAACACGATAAAACACATTTTGAAAAGATCTAAGCATGTGTAATCCTTTCTACAGCCAGGCTTTTGTGTGCCATTTGAAGATAGTGTGCATTCTTAAACAAGGATAAGCTTCCTCGAGAGCATATGTCATACCACGAGAGTGTTTTTTAAGTTTAGAATTTATTCGGAATATATTGCTCCAGTTACTGCATGATAATACTCTGGATACCATAATACTGTACTGTTTTTTAATTGTAACATTTCACTCAGCTCATAATATTATCAATTTTATTGAACTCTATTATCAATCGTTATGCTCAGTGTATTGAATTGATTTGTTTTTATTTATGTTTTATGAAGAGTCACTCTGTAACTTAGAATATAACGAATCAAATGATCTAAAAATCAAATAACCCAGCCAGAAGTAGATTACCATCTCTTCTCTTGCATTAGGTTTGTTTACTTGTTGATCATTAGCACTAGGAAGTCTGAAATGTCGCACGCCCTCGTAAGCCTTAAGGGGACAACTTGGTTACCTTTAATTATTCATAAGATAATAATTTGTATGTGGATTACTTACTCAATTTGTCAAAAGGGTGCACAACCTTGGAATAAAAATAAGTAAATAGTCAAATGTTGGTTCTCCTAGGAGGAATACTAGCTAGTATTCGACGCTTATAGCCATTGCAACAGAAAGTGCTCGCGTAAAAAAGGCAGATCTGAGTGACTTGTTGTTGAAAAAATATCGTTACAAAACGCGTTGTGAAGAGGTACTGGATCGGCAAACGTTTCGAATGTAAGCTACATGTGGTTTAGATTGTGGCTAGGTAATAAGCAAGCCCCAAGGGAATCATCTTCTTTGTAGGAGTTGCACATGCAAGAGCAACACCAGCTCGTTAACTTTGGGATATAACCGAACTGACGTAGTTTGCAATTGGTATTGCAGCTACTTTAACTCAGATATACCATGACGTATACTGTACACTAATGATTCTCTCGTAGTACGTGGATTGAAATTCTGTTGTAAGGTCCCTTGATAATTATTCTCCAAGCCGACTTCGCATATAGTTTAATTTGTTATCGACGTGTTGAATATTAATATCGGTAGACGTAAATACTCGGACGTATTACCGATTCGGATTATTTCTGCTAATTATTTATTTACCGTTCATTTTCGTTGCTTTTGTTGTATAATGCAGAGTGAGTTTATTATGGAATCAGCGACCACGATGATAACGCAATTTAGTGCCATGTTAATTATTCTCAAACTTACAAATCTCGCGGGTCGATTTCAATCTTTGAAAATGGCTAACTAAGGTGAAAGATTTACATCATAATTTACTTTACTTTAAGCTCTGTTGAGAGATAAGGTAGTTTAGTAATAACTATGTGAAACCCACGAAAGTGACTATAGTCAAAGGTGCTTTACAGTCCTGTATCGATTAGCCGTCGGAATGTCGCTACAGTTTTCTCCAGACTCACAGGGTTCATTCATGTTGTATCGCATTTTTCCACATGGTATTTTATAATACATTCTCTCATGAATTGTTTTACATCTCTTAGCCATGTATCACGTTTTGCGATTTATCTTCTTTTACGTCAATACAAGTGATATAAACAAATATCGCGTGCCTCTTAATCATGT
The DNA here is from genome assembly GCA_020615435.1 of Telenomus remus. Lineage (NCBI taxonomy): Eukaryota > Metazoa > Arthropoda > Insecta > Hymenoptera > Scelionidae > Telenomus > Telenomus remus. The sequence goes on from CM036338.1 coordinate 13,344,351, forward strand.
CAAACCGCACTTCATCAGAAGCTCATAATGCAGTCTTACGTAGAAAGAGTAGCGATAATTGCTTTATTAGTACTAAACTTTTACTTGCATAGTGCTAAGTTAATCTTAGCAAGGAAAACAATTGCTAGTGAAATATTGCTTCAAGGGATTTGATAAATTTTGTTAATAACACGTGAACTTGTAGATATGTCAGTCTAATTGAAACTGAATTATGATTTTTTAGAATTTGATTAAAAGAATCATTAATTATTCACATTTGAAACGTAAACATTAACATGCAATCATGAAAACGAACTACATTCCTTTTTCGAAGGTTTGCAATGCTTGCATTTGATAACATTTTTTGGTATTGAGTTTTTCTCTTGAGAAAAATAGATTGTCCAAAGGGAAATATTGATCATCTCGTTTATTAGTGTAGTGGAATTTTCGATTTTGTTTGATATCGCTCGGTTAACGAGGAACCACTGCTAAAAACACTCAATTAAACTAGTTAGCTATAAACTTACATAGAATGAAAAAAAAAGACAAATACGAGAACCACACACAATTGCTCTGTGCCTTCATAGGAGGTTAACCTGACGGAAAATCAATGACACTGCACGAAATGCGGAGAGCAGTATATATATGAGTGTACATATGGCTGATGTCAGTTGGTTTTAAAATTAAAATAATCAATTTTGAATTTAATTATAACACCGATCGAGAAAATTTATAAGAAAAATATTTCTGATAACATTTTACTCAATTTTTCAATTCTATCAGTAATCAGAAATTATTTACATTTCATCTCAACACTTAACACTCTACTTTAAATTCATATTGATCTCAATTAAATAATAAAGAAAATAATAATACGTTTAATAATTACACTTTATTTTAGATAGATTGATTTATTTCAAGTTGAATATAATATTTACAAACAAAATACAACTTGTCATATATGTTGTCAGTTTAACTGTGGCAGTTTTAATCTAAGTATAATAATAGCGCTTTAATCATCACTGAAAAATACTTGACATTGAAAAAATGAATGATTGATTTTTAAATTACGCAAATCTCTTGGATTCAGCTCTCATTCTGCAGTACTTCTGCGAACGTCAGACATTCTGAAACACAAGAAAAACATTCTATTAGAATATTACTGCTTTCAAAGAGACAAATTTTTTGAATATCAACGTAAGTTCTCCGTTTAGCCTTTGGACTCTCAAACAGTTTTTAGTAATACAAAATTATGGGACGCGTTTTGATTCGTAACTGTTTTAAAAGTGATTGTTCCAATTACAATAAGCCTCTAAAGTATCAAGAAATGTGAGGTCCATGAAAATTACACAATTAAATTTTGTTCAACGAATCTTGGTGACGAATGAAAGAACTGAGGAGAGCCATAATAAAAACGAAACGAGAAAAAATGCAGAAAAATTACAAAGAAATGTTCTCATTCAACTGTGAATGCCGCTACTCTCAAGTTCAACTTCCTATAGGATTTGGCATAATCTTCAAGGGTACTTGCACGAAATTTTTCTTCGTCTTTTTCTTTCACTGTAGATAATCAACGAGTTTGAAAACGTATCAAATCGTGCAATTTAACTCTTGCATAGTTACAAGAAAGCTTATCTTGAAATTAATTGTTTCGTAACAGTTTCAAAACAGATTATTAATTCAATTATCTCTGACTAATTATATAATTTTCAGAAAGAATAAAACAATAATTTAGATGCTTGGCAATTATCAGCTCAGCACTCAACGTCCTATAAAGTCTGAGAAGAAAACTAAGCCGTCAGTAATCTTCTCGTCATATTTTTGATGACTTTAATTGCATGGTTTTTCGCTGAAGCATTTATTTGAACACAGTACGCAAAACGTAACAACAAAGTCAAAAAGTAATATGCTATTATTCAGTTAGTCTAAATAGTGCATTTTCGCAACTCATAATCTCGATGAGAAACTTGCTTTGCCTTACCGGAAAGCGTAAAGAGTTCCGGAAATTAAGCTATGCAAATAGAATTTAACTGCTGATTTGCTATTCAAAAACGCTACTGCAACCCCCCTAGTCTCGTTACCGACCATTTACCTAAGTCTCAGGAGGCTGGGCTCTAATTCATTTGTCTCGTAACCTTTCTTGAATATTCCTACTTTATATAAATGCTGCTGAATTTTTTCTCAGTTTCATTCCAGCAAGGTATACCAGCATTAATATTTCAATTAAGCGCGAGAATTTGCACTACAGTTATACAAACGAATATATAAAACCATTTGAATCTGTACCATTTGTGTGTCCTTAAATGCTCACAAAGTATACGAAAATGTAGAAATGAAACCTTGCAATTAATATTGATCTGCTTCATAATCTTTTCATAAACGTCAATAAAACGTAGCTCTAAGGGAAAAAATTCTTATCTACCGTTCATACAATCACGAATACCATTTTGACAAAAGCACAAAGCACTTTCATTCCTTCAGACAAAAATTGTACATACTCGGAAGCAAAGTCTTGGTACATATCCGTATATTTGCACTTTTTGTAAGCAAGCATTTACACTCTGTTTCTACGTATCTCTCAAGAGATAAATGAGAGGGAAAAGGTTCATTCAAATCAGTTTCTCGTGTAAAAGCGCAATTATATTTTTTATATGTTGACTCGCCACTCTTTTGTGTATTTCATTTGTTAGTTTTTAAAACATTTTACAATTATCGAAAATAATTGATACTCGAAACTGCTTCACAAATTCTTACAATTTTCTTATAGCAAACAATATATATTTTGCATAAAACTGCTCCTTAAATTAAGCATAATTTCGATTTATCAAACCCCTCATAATTATCCCGGTATAATAACACTTATTTGCAAGGTCTTTGGTGTTAAGCGTCAGTCATCAATCTCAATCGCGTCGATGAAAAAAAATTTTTGTTATTTATCAGATTATACGACACTAAATAAATCAAAATTAGGCATAAATTACGCACGTGTTAAAGAACGTGACGCGCCGTGCGGTAGTGTCGATCGTAATTTACTGAATTCACAAGCATTTTGATCTTATAGAACTAAGCGTAAGTGTTACATGTTCAGTGTTGTTTCCGAAAATTTGTAAACAAATCGATATTAATTATTACGATTGTTTCGATAGATAAACTGCACTGTAATCAAGTTGTGTTATAGCTCAATGTAGCTCACAATATAGCTCATTTGTAAGAAATTATATACTCTTTATTCAAATTAGCCACTTGGCAATGTCGAACACGTATTGACACTAGAATAGTTACTAATTGCTATTCACATGCAACAATACGTTAATAGAGAACCGCCAAACGGGGTTACTTTGTGCACACCTTTGCCCTTTTCAGCTTGAGATTTGGAAATAAAGTTTCTCATCTGATACTATGTAGAACAACAGTTTGTTAGATGCATTTTTATGAGCACGAATGCGCTGGGTAAAGTTCGTAAGCATTTTGGAAGTGTTTCTCATGTGTAATTCGAGTAATTCTTCGTTTCCCTCTTTCATTCCAGTTGTTTTCTGTGCAAATAAACCTGTCCATAAAAATATGCACAAGGTTACCCCCCATAAGGCAACTTTTTTTCATAATTGTAAAATTATTGCGAATATGAAGTTGAAAAAGTAGTTCGTCAGCATTACTTCGCAACTGACATATTAAATCAGTTTAATTTTGTTTAGCGAGCTCACAGTATTCTTAGTGTATTTGTCAGACTATTTTTGGTTCGCGAAAATATCCAGTTAGTTGTTCCAATCAGAATATTAGAATAAATACGAAACAAAAATTTGGGTGATTTGGAACAAGCTCAAAATAGAAGCTTTTTCATAACACGTGCATCAAAAACGGCCAACTTCTCCCTGATTTGTCGGGAGAGAAACACTGTTTTATTCCCAAGACGCGGTTCATTCCCTGTTACCATGGTAACAACCATAATAACAGGGAATAAACCGCACCTTGGGAATAAAACAGTGTTTCCGTCCCGACAAATCGGAGAGGTTAGCCGTCTTTGATGAACTTGTTATGAAAAGATATATATGCCACATGGGAGATACAAACGTTTAAACCTCGGGAGAAGTGACCAGCACTCGACTACACCTCGGGCTGCCTTCGGCAGCCCTCGGTGAAGTCTCGTGCGGTCACTTCACCCGCGGAATAAACGCTTGTTTCTCTCCCTTGTAGCGTAACATACTATATCGATTATTTAACTTGCGCATCAGGATATTGTGTAAAATAGTTACAATATGCACAAAAATTTTACTGTGCACAAAGTAAACGTAGTTGCACAAAGTGACCCCGATTAACGTTAGCACCGACAAAGAATTATACCAGAGCGGAACAAAATTACGCACCCATAGCACAAGCATATAAATTATTTGTCATCAATTAAAGTGTTTCCGACAAAAAGCACACGTGCAAAATTAGCTATACAACATATTTAATCCGATGGCGTTTGAATTGATTCATCGCATCAGGCAAAGACTAAATAGTTGTGGAGTTTACAGCGTGACAGAATTCGGAATGAAGTTGTTCTTTTAATGCAAATGAACTGTTTCTGAATACAAAGTTTGCGATTGAAAAATCAAAGTTAGCTAACAATTTCTTCGTTTTGGATGGGAATAGCGTGTTGTGTTAATCACTGTCAAGCGATTTTTGTTATACTCGACAAACTTTTTCTGCTGCGATTTCGAAGTAATTAAAATGAATTAATTGTCGTTTCAGGCGAACGCACGTTTTGGCGCTACAGATAACATTGCATTAAAACTTGTGTACATCCTCTGCAAATGAATTCACAACGACGGTACGGATAGCAAATGTTCCGAAGCACAATAAATACCGTTCATTCAACACTTTTATCGGGTAAGTTTACCATTATTATTACCGAACTATTTGTCATTAAACCATAAGTTCAAATATAACCAGTCGTTTCCCAGTAAACGCGAAATCTCATTTTCGGTTCATGAAACCGGGAAACATTGCAGGACATTATTATTTTCATTTTAATTATGTAACAAAAAGTTTTATCGCGCTTATTCAACGCATCAATCAGCTTTTTATCAAATTTAACGCCCTACATGAGGCGTGCAATGAATGCTGGATAGATCTTGAAATTTCATTCCCCCCGTGGGAAATCAAAGTTGCTTTCATTCGAAGAGTTTTGCGTAAAGTAACAAGAGTTTCAGGTTAAAGAGCCTCCAGTGAAAATAGTTGTTTTATGAATCAAAGTATGGACAATAGTTTGCTCCGTAATAATAAATTGGCTGCAGTCTCAAGATAAAGAACACAATTTCAAAACTCATCTTTGGTTGCTTCGTAAAACTTTTACTATTACTCAACACATTGCGCAAGTGTTAAGGCGCGCGAATCGCTTTTGTTCACATTATTCCAATATTATGTATATTTGTTTAGAACAAATTTTCTACGAACAGATTTAACAAATTGAATCTCAACACTAGCAATAAAATACGATCTTTCATTCGTTCATTTTGCATAAAAGGTTTGTGTATAACTTTTATATTATTTCAAAATTCATTTTCAACGATTATTATTAACAAATTATTATTAACATCAGTCTTGTTATAACTCATTGAAGTTTGATACGTAAATATATTTTTTACTAGATGAATTTTGTGTTTACCATAAAAGTAATGTGAAATTGAAATGAAATTTTCGAAAACATGCAGAAATGTTCAATTTGAAAAATTGCAAATGAAATTTCAAGTTCATGTCCGACTGAGTGTGTAGGTGGAATACAGGTGAAAGACCTCCTGACTGCGACATCTATGGGATGGATATTAGACCCTATAATATAACTTTCACTGCTTGGTGTTTTGAATCTGTGACGTCGGGTGGCGCTCAGCATCCAATCGTCCAAAATGGTTGTCTAGTATTGGCACTGCCATGGCGATTTTATTGTCAGTTATTTAGCTGTCAAATTTTGTACACATTCTCGCAAAGTATTTCATACAACGTCATAATTTTGAAACTGTGAGCTATCGAATGATGTGAAGAGATGGAGTGACTACTTTATACAATGAATCCTACAATTCAGTGAAAGGTGAGAAACATCGGAGTCTGTGCCGCTTGTTTTGTCAATTCTGACAAGTTCGGCTCCACTTGTTTACTCTACTTGGATTGTGAAAAAGAGTGTTTTGTTGGTTCACATTGCTCCAAAATCGTTATCGTACCCTCGAATTTGCAACCATGAAATAAGCTGATCTCGGCATGATTGGAGTTTAACCTTTTTTTCGCATCGTTTGTATTTATCCTCCCTATTTTGAGTGTGTTCGTGCAGCTGCCCTGCGTGCAATCACCTTTGTTTTAACACAAAATAATCTACTTAAAATGTATTTCAAACAAACGAACCCAGTTTCAAATAATTGCATTATTAGCTGTTTTACTATATGCTCAATCAGATAAACTGTGATCGTAATCGGTAGCTAATATTGATCAATGTTTTGATAATATTCTGTTTTTGAACAGCAATAATTTTTTGATTCAAAACAGATTCAGTGAATGAAACAACTGGAACAGCTACCTAATTGTAATTGTACTTCAAATTTTATAACGCAATCATCAGAAAAATACCGAAATAATTTTCTATTGGCTTTCTTGATTTATATGTATGATTCGTAGCAAATATGATTCCTATTTATACTCGTGATTACATGAATTGATAAATAAAATTACACTGCACAGTTTTTCTTCAAATTCTCACTAAAAAAATGCTCTTTTCTGTTGATTGTACGTATAATTGATGAGCTATAATCCAACTTGTCAGATGAAAATGCGATTATTTACAATGATAATTAGATTCAATCTACATTTCTGCAACATTTGTAGGTTATTTTTAATTCGAATGTAGAGAATATTTTGCGAATTGACATTCTATTTTACATATTCTCGTATGAAATTTAAAATTTCCTCTGCAGAGAAACTGTGTCGAAGTGAAGTTTTTCAATGCAAATTTCGATTTGAAAGATGTCATTGATTTAATGAAACACGTTTCTTCGAACACCCTGTTGACATTCTTACCGTATATTTTTGTTGCAGGATTCCAGAGGCGACCAAATTATTTCTGATTGCAAACACAAATTTTCAGGTATGAAAAGTTATCAATTTTTATTTCAATAAACTGCTTTCAGACAGAAATGAATAATTAAATACCACATTCTCAATTCACATAGTACTCGATCTCTTATCTTAATTTCCGAGATTTTCTGTTTTGAAAATTAACTCGTTATACGAGTAACTAATATAATCGTGGGATCACATAAATTGTCACAGTAAAAACGCGATTTTAAACCAACAGGCCAGTAAACTGTATGATTATCAGTTTATACGGTGAATATTCATTTAATGAGTAAATTTAATGTTTTACATTCAGCAATTTAGTCCTGGAAGTTCATCTCTTCTTCAAACGTACATTAAAGTGAATAATTGTAAAACTTATGATGAAGTAATGTGAAGAGTTGAATTATTTAACTGTCGTAAGTTTTTACCACTCAATAATCCTACATTTAAATAGTTTTCATTATTATCTAAATACCCCTCAACTAAAAAACTGTGTGTACTACTGTGACTTCATTTTTATTGCAAAATGAGTTTTGTTATAGACAGAACAAACAGAATGAAAAAAGTACATTGAGATCGGAGAGTAGAACTGCAAATACAGTGAATAAGAAATGATTGTTCGAATGACAGGCACAATACAATTGTTAATATTTAATATTAAACTTCTGTATTAGCAAAACTGATTTATGGCCATAAGAACGAACAATAGTTTCTCAATATCGACTTAAGAAATTCAAATTAAGAAGCAATAAATGTTTAAAGTTTAACAATGCAGATCGTAACGTCGCTCTTACCCTGAATTTGAAACGAAACGTACACAAAATTTGACAAAACATGATTCGTTGAACATGTCTGTTTAGTTCGAATCTTTCAGTTGTAAGTTCGATAGAATCCCTCCCTTATTCTTTTCGTTGGTATTTGAAATCCCACCATGTTATTTCTTTTATTTTCTCATAATAATTGTTGATAAGTTTATCAACATCCAATCTGAAAATTTATAGTCGATAACTGGATATCCAATGTCGGTATCCAATGTCGATAACTTGCAAAATTTGTAGTTTTAAAATCTCTCTTACTGAAGTTTCCCTTAGTTGATAATGCCCCATACCCTGTTTTACCGACAGCAGAAACTACCCTTAAATGTCTGTTACCGATAGTAAGGTGGAAATGTGAAACAACCCTTCCTTCGGTCTGACGAATCTCTACATTTCTGAGTAGAGGTAAATTTAGTCTCAATAATTGATATTTTCACTCCACTTGCAGTTACTCTTTTAATGTTTATTTTAATTAACTCCTTTGCATATAAACTTGATCAGCACGAAAGTGAATATTCGAAAGAAAAAATAATTACCCGGACAATTTTATCAATAAACTTCATAATTTGTGCGTTAATAGAAAAGAACAGAGTCAAGATTGCTAATTAACACAATTTTAATTCTTATTTAGTTTAGCGTCCTTTGGGAACGTTGAAAGCGAACGGCATATTTGAGCTTGAAATTGATAGCAATTCAATTACATCCATTATAAACTAGACTTTTAATCCTTTATGATACCAAGAAAAACAAACTTGTAAGTTGGATAATTAATTAACTGCCTTTCAAACACTTCCAATGTTTATAATAACTCAAATGGAGACTGTTGAAACAAAAGACATTGCACCTAGCGGGAATGGATGGTGCATTTAATTACGTAAATGTCAGGCGCATGCTGAATCTAAATAGAGGCAAAAGAGCCGCTTATGCGCTCGGTTCGCGTTATGTTATAGTGGCTAAAGATACGGCCGAGTTCTTTGGCGACATAAAAGTTTTCAAGCTATACCCACAGACAAATCAAACAATAGGAAAGATCATTAGTGTTGCTTTTTGTTGCATTATTCAGAACCTATCAACAGACACAACTTACTGTGCAAAAATAACAACTCCGGTCGTGATTGACAGGTTTAAAAATGTTGTTTCATTGGAATAAAAATAACCCGTGCAAATTGACAATTTGAATACGAACAACACATTTGGCTCATCATTGTTAATTAGCTACAAGCGTTTTTTGTTTTTGTTTGCAACGTTGTATGAGCCGCATTAAGGAATTCGTATTTTGTGAGCTGAACTTGCTTTCATTAACGCTCAAAAAGTCACCAACGTGAGTGAATATCCTTAAACGATCGATGCTCGAGTTTCGAGTGAGCTCAAATCTTGAGTAAGCAATAATAAAAGAACTTATAAAGCGCGGAAATAATCCGTATACAGGAAACACATCGTATATTTATTCATTGCGTTGAGAGTTGACTTCGAATTGCGCTTATTGAAAGTTGTGCCAACTTTGTTGGTGTGCGCACCGTTCGAACTTGGGTGTATACGTGTATGGCCGCGTTATTGTGCATTAATGTGGCCCACGCTGCAGCCATGTTTCACGCTGAGTTTAGTCGCGATAATTACATAGTAATGCCACGTGTCAGAAAGCGAGAACGAATTCACATTTTATTTTGTGCGACCGAAACGTTAATTATTCTATTCCGTTATCGAGTTTTGTACACTAGTCAACATTTTTGTATGCAAGTGGTTTCAAGTGATTGATTTTTCGCGTCCCTTCGACAAACCGTTCGATGAATTTGCAATTGAATTTTCTCATTGTTGCCAATGCTAATTCACGATAGAGAGAATTATAATCTGCAAATCATTCAAAGTGCGTTAGGATTACAAACACATCGCAATATTCAAATACACGGTACAATCAGTTTGTTTTTTCCCTGTTTTCAATCCAAATAATTTTCATACTGACAAAATCCACTAAATGAAGTATACCGAAACGCCGCGTCGGTTATTGATTTCACGATAATCCGTATGATAAACCAGATTAATGTTTTTTCTATGATGCAGTTTTGCGATTCCACTTTTCAACCGAATATTGGAAGTATGGAATTTTGTCTTTACGCGGGATCATCGCTTGTCACTTTTAAACGTCAAATTCTCAGAAAAACTATGGCGTTAATTTGTATCCTGCTAAGAGTCAGCTTTTATAGAACCTTAATCTTTCTACTTAATCTTCAGTTGAGGCTCGCAATGTATCTGTGGTGATTCTAAACGCTCGAAACGAGCTTAAACCGTCGAACAAGGCTTAAGAATGGAATGCGGCTTCAGGAACATACACAACAAGTATACACACAAGACCGAATGCGTCGCACACATGCACGCGTAAAATATTTTATTTCGAAAATGTTTGGCGCTGATATAGTGAAGGAGCAAGGGTTAGACTATTCAGCCAGTAAGTGCAAACATTCGTCTCTCCGTAGCAATCCTGCTCAACCGTTTTGCCCCATGCATGTACGTTTTCCACAGCTTAGGAGCTGATTCTTTTCTTGGCTATCTCTGGATCTCACTAAATGGCCCCTTGATTTCGTAGCTCTATCTTAAATTTAGACAAAAATAACAGATTCTGATCCCAGTATTTAGTAATAATAGTTCGAAAAAACTATTTAGTAAGAACTAGTTGAAAAAATGTTATTTTTTTGATGCAAAAGTCATGTATAAACAATATACTGTCGTTATGGACCAACAACGTATTGTAATATATGGATTCTGCAAAACAATATATTATCCTTATTAGTATGCCAGTTGGGAATTCGATTTGCATAACTTCGACATAACGACAAGTTGCAAAAGAAATATGCAAATATTTTCGTTACACTGTTTGAATGTGAGAAAACACAATAGGGCGCTGTTCAGCTCTATAATAAGATTGAGTTGGTACAAGTCGAATCCTATTGATTGTTGCGTTTCCCTTCATGCAAGACAGCGAAGCTCGGTTCGTTGAGCGAACAGTGGACATTAAGCTCTAAACAGAGTATGCGAGTGATAGTTGGTAATTCCCACGAAGGTCTTTACGCAGGGTGGAGACGCTCCAAAGACCATCCACATAATGGCATTATTGTTGATCGCTTTTACGCCAGAACACCCTTAAACCATGCAATCATTGCCGCACAACAGTACGTCTTATTACCTGCGGTTATAAGGGCCCACACCATATTTCCTGTGATTTAAAAATTTTAGTCCAAATCTCGGATTTACTTCAAAATGTTTGTTATTTTTACTTTTAGGCTCTCAAGTTATTTGTTAATGGATAGAATATGAAAAAAAATCGATACACTGATAAAAACTTTTCGTTATAAGAGGTTTCTTGTTACGAAGTTTGACAAAAGTGCGAGCTTCTAAAGTCTGACTGTCAAAGTTCAAATAAACTTATTGCTGTATCATTTCAAGTATGTGTCGTATGCAATAACATGATAATGTTTGAGGGGAAAAAATAAATTGATGGTGTTATTTGAGTTTGACGCTATTGACTGATTAATTGACAAAAGACTTGCGGGATTTTTAAATTTCTTCTTATCTTGCTTTCTTGTACAGTTTATCCGAAGCTTAACGGTTCTGTGCGAGTTTGCGATAAGCGAAATCACCCGTACGACTTTCCTTTAACACGTCGTCTCTGCGTTCTCGGTTGGAAGGCAATATTTTTTTTCTGCTTTGTACAAACAGATTAGTGGGAAGTAAAAGCAATGTAACTTTTTTGTTTGCAAATAAAAATGTCATTGCCAATTGATACCGTGAGAAGTTATTTCTTTATCGCGGTTACTTGAACCGAAAATCCGTCGAATTCTTAGGACTACAAATAAATATAATTTATTAATGCATTTCAGGTGGCATTCTTTGATTGTCACCAAATGGATGGAGTGTATCCGATTTTCTTTTTGTTGTGTGCGAAATTGATGAAAATTGGCAATCAAACAGGAGACGTCACGGCTACGGTATTTTCTGTCATGTTTCGATTTAAATGAAGTATTGTTAATACCGCAAGGCGTAGAACGAAATAATTGGTATTGGAGAATTCCGGGCGTCCTTGCCGGAACATAGTGCTGCATCAAAAAAGGCTTTTGAGAGAGTTGAATGAGATTAAGAGCTTTTCGTTCGAATTTCACGTCAGTCAGCGCGACGGCAGCTTAATCTTTTACGGACATTTTGCCCTTTTTGAATCACGTATAAAACAAATACTGGCCTATCGCATATAGTAACGTCTTGTAATAATGTCGGAAATAAAATCAACTTTCTCTTATAAACGCTCTCTCGTTTGAGGGACAACTTAAATTAACATGTTTTATTCACGATACGATGAGCAAATAAAGCCGCGGTTATTCTCTGAACAATGCCTCTTGTAACTAACATTTTTTCTTTCGTCTTATACGCACAGTGGAAAATGCAAATTAAAAGAAATTAATATACGTCGTCATTTGACTTTTTTGTTCAGTTATTTAGCTTAATTTTTTTCGTTGCTGTCGCACATATGAGACAGTTTTAATTGCGGACATAAAAAAATTTGACGAATGCAAATCGTTTCACGGAAATGAAATGTGGGTTTAAGGTAGCATGATTAGACGTAATTAATGAACGTATTTTTAGGGAATCAGAGGTCTTGCGCGTAATGTTGTAAAATATATTTGATGTAGCATAAGAGTTTCCCGTTGAAGTAAGAAATAACTCGTTTAATTGTTATTTTATAACTGTTCACATAAATCGAACAGACGAAATTATGATTCATGGTAATCCGATTCGCTTTTAATTCAATCACTTCGACATTTTCGATGTATGATTATATAAATGGTGCAAAATAAACATTTTGCTTGTCGGTTTCTTTTTTTAATTTGCACCGAGCCCGTTTGATTCAATTCATTTATCTTGAAAAATCCTTTATTTGTTCATCCAGTTCTATTTATTAAGTTAATACAGAAATAACTGTAATTTCACTGCATATCTATAAATTGATTGATTTTGATGTAACTGATGGGTCAAAAATTTTGTTGAGAGAGCCGAACCAACAAACAAAAATGTTCAGAAGAAATGAGAAAAATGAAAGATTAATTTCAATAGCGGGTATTTGTTTAATTGAATTCAAGAGAACGAAATGCGATAGCCGCAAAAATGTATGGTTCAGAACGATCGATACACCTCATTCAGCTTAGGTATGGAATTGGAAGGATAATGGTGTACCGTTTTGGAGAGTTTGTAACGAACTAACCGCACTGAACAACCAATTTTATAGAACTGTACGATTATTTAACTGAAATACAATCAATTCAGCAGAGGATAAGGCAAACCGAACGAATGTGCGAGAGTTTGTAGTGTTTAAGTATTTACACAATACATCAATTGTTGGAAAAGTTTGTTCAAAATTCAAAACGTTTCTCTAAAACAACAAGCAATACATCACAAAATAAAGGAATAAAACCTCGACTTAGTTGGTTATTTATGGCAGAACTGATTCTGACATATTTGCGACCGATTTGCAACGTTTAACTAGTGACGATTTCGTGCTCAACTCGTGTATTGTTAATTAGTTTTTGCATTATTTATATCAGGATTTTAGTTGGAACTGCTAAGAGGGTATTATCGTCATGGCAAACATCATACATTTCCCTACGATGCGCTTGGCCAGGCGCCACTCTCTGAAACCAGTGCGTTCACAACGACCTCTGACGGCTTTATATTTAACGCTCTTCACACGTGACATCATCACTGCATTACGTGATTCGAGTGCTAGATCATGCTCTTAGTCAAGAGCATAAGCATTGATGAGCTAGACAAGACATCTTGTCGTCGGACGAAACAAAACTTGTCGCACCTTCCAAACTTTTTCCCCCCTATTAAAAAAGAAACAACGAAAAGATTGTCGCGCGATCTTTGAACAATGAGCATATCAGAAATTCAAATGAATCCTTTTTTTCGATTTAAGTTGATTCAAATAAGTTTGGACAGTTTTGACTAATAATTGCTAAACAGATCTTTTCATCAGAGGCAATAAAGTCGAGATTTCCGGGACGGAGAAAGAATAGCGCGTATCTTGATAAGCTCCGAAGAATGAATGGGTTTTAATATCACGGGCAGTCAGCGTCGTCACCTCGGTTAAGCCTCGGAGATTACGCTCTCCGGGTTTGTCTAAATAAATCATAGACGTAAAGATGACAGAGCGAAGCACGCAATGACTCAGCTGGCATATGAGTTTGATGCGCGAACAATTCATCCCGTTCATAAGATTATGCGAGTGTCCAGGACCGTTATTCTATTAATCCCTGCCATAAGTTTTGATTAGCTCGATATCCTTTGTTTTGTGGACCTTACCTCGGCAACCGAGATAAAGCGAATTTCTAACCTCGTTTAACTATACGGAATGGCGAGCCATAAATTATCTGTTTCTGGCCAATTTTAATTTCTAATGCAATAGATTTTCGTCTGAATTATTGTGCCTGATTGTTCGCGAACAATGTAAGTGGACTGGGAAAACCTATTTCACGGCATCGAACGATCGGGATATCGGCAGTCTTTCTTTTTCATCGTAACCTTCGACCAATTCACGTGGCAGCTTATCTTGCGCTTCTTTCCTTTTTTACCCTGACACTTTTGTCCCCTTTTCATTGTCTTTCTTCTTATTTTGTTCCATTTGCTTCTTGCTCCAACTAGAGACAAGTTTCTGGATTATTTTACAGACAAAGATCTAATCTAATTTGTATTTGCCATTTTTACACTTTCAAAGCAAACTTTTCTTGCGCTGCTTTTGTTCGCTTTGAGTTTGCATTTTTAAAATTTATGTTTTCTATAAAAAAACGCTCTTTCACCGCACGGAAAAGTTGAATAACACGTAATTTCACATGAGAGACAATTGAATTTCAGCTAGTTTTGTATTTTCATATTTTGTAAAGCTTGAATTTTGCGTGTATACGAAGCAGGTGAAAGGTGCTCGCGGGATTTGTGCAGCAATATTTTAGTTCAACGTCGAGGGAATCAAACTAAAATCATCTGATTATTATCATGAGTTTTTTGAAAACGACATATCACTTCATGTGAGTTAACAATTTTATATGAAATTTGATTATGATAATACCGATTGAAAAAAAAAAACAGTTGACTCAGTATAAAATTAATCATTTCATCGGTAATAATAAGTAAGAAACAAGGTTCTGGTCGAAATCTATTCGATATTTGACCTAGGATGCATGATTACCGCACTCGATATACGTTCGCGTATGGAATCAGTTGGCAAACGGTAAACATGCACGTTTGCATGCTGATTTTGCGTGACTGCAGCCATCAACACGGTTGCGTTGAGTGAAAATGATTGCTAGCAAATTTTCTTGCAAGTTCTCTTTCATATTTGCCAACGAAGCAACCGACTTTTTTGACCTCGATTTTCAACTAACTGGATGAGTAAAGCGCAACTTTTCAGTATAGTGCTTTTGTAGTACAATTTTACATTAAAAACATTAATTTATGTTAAACCATCTAATGGACAACTGAAAAATTAATTTTCCATTAACAGCAGTTTGAAGTCATGAAAATAAACATGCGGGTTTCATGTGTTACTTTTCAATGTAAATCATGAAATAACAGCTATTAAATTTATCATTTTTCGTATGTTCCATTACAATAACGATTTTAACGGTTCGCCAAACTTTGTTTATGGATGAATTTAATATAAATACCGTTGAATAATTCATTGACCAAACATTTGTGTGACCTCTTGACCTCGACTTGAATTTTGAGAAGATATACCAGGACTTTTATATCGTTTTGATGAAAATATAAAGTTGATTGATCGCACGTTCCATTGTCTTCTAAAGTAACATGTGCGGCAGATGTCTCTTAGTGACCTTGGCTCGTTGTTTCCCCGATGGATTCTTGAATATCATAAAACATTGCAACCGCCCCAGTGTACTATGAAACCGTTGATCGTATACTGCGCTCGAAACTTACGAGCAAATAAATTCTTTCAGGTATTATGTCGACATTGTGCGCCGTCAACGACCCATCAGTACCGGTTTAAGTACGGTTTTCATGAGACGCGCTCTTCATAGTATGTAATTCCTATCCTATACACGTTCGATATTCTCGAAAAGTGCACAGGTACGAGCAGAAGCAAGCGACAAGTTCATCACTAAGTCATGATGCTTTTATCCCGAAGCCGTGTCATTCTTATATATTTCGTTCTGCAGTGTTACACATACACCTCCCCCGAGTATTTTAGTTCTGCAACGACAGAGGGCCAGAAACAAGAGGTCTCATTTTTCTCGCCTCGCGCAGTTTTGTGTCGCTTGTTTTTTTCTCGTCGTCATTGTTCGTTTGTTTGTTTGTCAGTTCGTGTTTTGCCTTGTTTTATTTGTTTCTTCTGTTGTTCTTGTTTTTTTTGCAGTTTCTTTTGGTGACCCGTGCGCATTTTGATTCACAGACGCAGGCTCTTTGAAGGTCGCGCGTGTGCTTTCAGCCAAATTAAAGGTTTTTGCGTCGTTAAAAAGGCAGGGTTTCAGAACGTCTGTGAAAACTAATGTAGCCGTGATTTAAGATTAAGCTTTCATATTTTTTTCCACTGAGTAACACGAAAATCAGCCGCTATTTAAGAAGAGAATTGCAAATGTAACTGCACCAACACCGCGCCAGTTTCAATACTATTCATCTTTTTTTGTTGCAAAGATAACTCCTGTGTTACTTACAATGTTATTAGGCAAGATCAAAGAGATGCTTCGTTGACATAAGAACTGCGTGTGGAAGTCCCGTCTTTTGCAGTTTTTCAAAGTTTTTTATAAACGTTAATCCGCGGCAATTGCGAATAAAACCATTGTGTCTGAGGTGTAACTCGAGCTTGGATCACATTTCATGCATATGAGTAATATAAACGTGCTAATACAAACAGAAACAAGCAAATCTAATAAAACGTTTTCCTACAAAAAGTTACGATTGCGTTTATCTGCTGAAACGATGTCAGATGAAAAATTTGCTTGATTAGTGAGTTCTGTATTTGTCCAAGTTATCTTCCTATCACTTTATAACTTGACGTTTAATTTTTATGTTAAAGACATCGTAGATGGTAACTCTCTCAAAGCTTTTTTGCAATAAAACGCCAATGAAATAGTGCTATAACATTTTAACAACGAAGCTTTTATGGCTGCGAATAATTCTGTTTTGAGTGAGGAGCCATCGCTGTGCAAACTGGAATTCGTCTTAGATGGCGTAAGCTGTTTTCGTTTTTTATGTTATACAATGTAATTAACATTTTAAAGCTCCTGTTTGAATACCGACAATCATTTTTGAAGAGCTTTTATTCATTAACGTAAGTGCATAACTTTTCATGGATTGAAATAAAAAACATTCTCAGAATTAGTCCAATATCGTAATCGTTTTTATTTCAAAAGACAGGGTTTACGTACCGCTCAAGTCTTACTAGACGTGATAGGTTTCTGAGGCATGACTTTATGGCGTTCGTCTCATAAAACGTATACAAAGAGAATATATTACACGTCTCTAAAGATGGCAACCTAGAATGAAGACTTGAATTTGCATATGGAACTCGCGTTAAGTCTGTTCGTCGCTTAATTTAATAACTCGTTGGAATGAGTTACACTGTAACCCGAGTGACAGATACAGCTGTTCAAGCTTACAGAGTCAGTTACGCAGTCATTTACTATACCATTTATGTGACTATTAGGGCCCCATTAAAGAGTGAACCCATTTTTTTAAGTACCTCGACGTTACAATTCTCAATATTTTTTCCTTTAGGTCTCACATATGAATTTTTCAATTCCGTCATATATTACTCAAAAAATTTACTTGAAATGTTAGTTATTCAATACTGTGTTTGCTATTTTCATTTAATGATCTTTCATTCCGTTTCTAAACAACAAGCAGGATACAATTTAAGTCGGATTAAAATGAAGAAAGCAATGGTAGGAACGTCTTATTCTTGCGCCTTTTTTTCAGTTTCTTTTACTTATCTTTTACAAATAGGTGGTGTACGTCGTGAGAAATACCGTTCTACTTCTGCGCTTGCTAATCCAATTGAAACTTATATTGCTGGAAACTTCGTACATTTCTAATAGTCGTGCAACATGTAGCTATTAAGAGTGTTGTGTTGGTGCTAACACCATTTCGAAGTTGCAGCATATATTCATTTTGTCGACTTTCTCTATATACGCTGATTAAAGATGTCATCAAAATGAACCTTTGGCGTACTCTTCTGGGCGAAGATGTTCAATTTGTAATACCTTTCTAAAGCTTGGATTACACTTTGAAACATTAAATTGTTCTGATGGGGATGTTAGAGTGATTGATGTATTAATGTTGCGAAGAATTTGATAGCGGGTTATCTGCTCGAGCGTGGATAACAGGGGTTGGTGCATACGTATTAGGAATATGTACTTGCGGATCAATGCACACATGTACCAACGTGTCAAGTTACAAGATATGGAAAAAAACTACGAGAGATATAATTTTTTTCTCTACCAAAGTTTTGTGCATATTTCAACTGTTAGATCGATAGAATATTTTGCCATGGTCTGTTTTTTGTAATTATTTAGTACGTCATTTTCAATTCTACTTTTTTTCGAGTTCGCGGATGTTGAAATGAATCATCACATATTGATTTGAGTGCAACATTTTATTTCATTTCATATATTATTAACTGTTTATAATTTCTTTTCTCAATTTTAGAAATTGCGTTTAATATTTTATTTCTTCTATTGTCAGCGTCCAGTTTTGGGCCGCAAAAGTCATCTGAAACATAAAGTAAATAATTCCTTTACGAGATTCTGCGACACTCGTAGTTTTTTCATTCGGATGAACACTATCATAGGTTTTACAACTTTTATACTGCCATGGCAAGAGGCAAGAATAATTTGAATCGAGAATATTTTGGATTACAACTTTTCATCGTATTTATTCTCATCTTGCAACCCCTTTCTTGAACATTTTAGCTTGGCATAAAACAAACACTTTGTTGCCCTACTGTCAGCCTTTATTTTTGATCTGTTTAACAATAACCTCCCGATCTAATATAAATTTTTGTCTAAGAACTTCAGGGACATAAATCGCGAGCCAATGAACGACATATTCTAGTGACGAAGAAACTTCATTATTGTTTGATCTTCCGAAAAGTGCTTTTATTTATGAATGTGAAACGCGCCACCGCGGTTAGCTACGCGTTCCTGTTTTCTAGATAAAAATGCAGGTAAGGTCGTTTGTCAAGGCACATACGTCCATTACGACGAAAAATCGAGTAGCAAACCGACCATAAACAAACAGAATTATACGCCGGGTGACTGGCTTGATCCTCTCCGTGTCGCGTTTGCTGTTCGCTAGCGGCTTTTGATACCTATGTGCCGAACGGATTTTCACATGTTGTTCTCTGTCTTGCTCGCACTTTCTAAAATCATCCCGATGCCACTTTAGTTCTGCCCTCTTTTGATGCTAGCACCGCGTCGTCTTCTAATTACTTTATTTTTAACAGTATCAATAAATGAAAATTTGATGAATGTCAGTGTGACTTATTCTTTTTCGTCCGTGTTTCATGAACGTAATCTTCTGGCAAAAAAATGTCATTTCTCAAAGAGTACATTTAATTTACAAAATGTAGACTATTGTGTCGATCTCGTTACGTGTTCAGGATTTGCATATCATCACAAAGTTCAGGAAAAAAAAGCATAGTAACATACGTCAGCAGAAGCGACCCTGGCTTCATTCAAATTACATGAAATCGCGCAGCGGCACGATCCGCATCGTTGTGCAGTTAATGGCCAAGAAAATTAAACGATTAGCAAAAGTACCCGTGCAACGGAAAGGAAATGCTCTTTGCTCCGCACAATACTTTGTATCCACAATTGCTAAATGAGAGCGTTTACATGGCAAAGATAAGCAAAGTTGTTGACGTCGAACATGTTCGCTAAATTTCATAGATATCGTCACTTTTTCACAGTTTATTATGGTGTTTCTGTGATTTCGAGCAAAACAGAACTTTTCGAAATTTTAATCAAATTTACTTTCTTGTAATACAATTGCTCTGGGCTTGATGAATTGAAAGAACAAACGCAACCGTGATCAAATAATTCATGCAAATGACAGCTCGACTCCTGTATTCGAGCTAAATAGTTGAATGCATTTTGCCTTTGACAAACTTTTGGGCTTTTCGACCCGTACGATTGAAACGTAATGCGTTTTCGACGGCTCTAACTTTTACAACGTCAAAACCACAGTAAGCACCGTGTCAAAACGACGCGAAATCAAGTGGGCTCAAAAGTATTACCAGCTGCAATAATTAATTTTCGAAATTATTCACTGCCGTGGGTTTAGTCTTTCTTTTTCGAACCTCGTGAATTTTTTAATGAACGACAAGTTGCACTCTCAGCTGCCGGACAGAATTCAACAACCAAATTTTGCAAAACTTTGGCGTTCCAATCCGAGTGGCGAGAGCAGCAAAAAAGCATCTGCTGAAAATTCACAGTCGTCGTACGACTTCTGCAAGCAGAATTCATCTTCATTCGCGTAATAACGTCGTAACATCATAAGTTGCGTCCTATGAATTACCGAGTGGTGCGAAGTATGAATGCCTCGCTCTTGTACTGAATTAGCAGTGGAATTCTTGGTATAATTAACCAATAATTTACATACTAAATAACATTTCAGCGGATTTAAGTGTGTTAAGATTACAACGATACCTTTCAACAAAGTAGAGTAATATTTTTTTCTCTCACACGTCAGAACTAATTAGGCAACTCGAACTCAGGCGAGCAATTTCAAAGCGGAATATTTCAATTTGACGCTCAAAGTTCTTTAATATGTGATTTACTTTATCGGCCATATTTTCGAACGATCTATTTACAGAAAGCAGCCTCCGCGTGTGATACAACACGAAGTAATAATACGCAACCGTCGTTACATAGGATTCATAAACCCCGTGTATCCTCGCGATATAGAATTTACAAGTTTCATACGACGATGGTGTTAGTCGCGCTTGCAATTTTACGAGCGCTTTCGCACTACTTTGAGCAGGCGAGTCTTAGCATAATGTGTACGCGATATGATGCGTTGTCTTGAAAGCTCAGCCTTTATAACGTAAGTTTAATGTCGCACATGTCTTATTATTTGAGCGAGTTTGAGTTAAAAAATCTGATTTTAATGGTCTCTTTATTCGAAACTTCTGTTGAGCTGCTGTAAGCAAAACGCACTTACAACTTTTAGTTGACAAAAAATCTGTTGAACGATGAAATTTGTTTTAATAATTTCCAGAAACTATCCATCGAATGTTTTTAAGTGCTTCTAAAACTATGAACTTTCTTACAGTCGCATAATAGCTCATGCGCGTCAGTCATTAAATCTGTTAGTACTCGGTCTCTTTTTCAGATTCACACTGTCGGCTAAACTTGGTAAACATTGACAAAAATTCCTTAATTTATGCCGAATCACGAAAACGTTTATGTGCTTATTCATCATAACGTTTAGCGATTATCGTCATTTTCATAATGCTTGACTATTTCTTTGAGAAATTTTGTTGAGAAAAAAAGTGTCATACGCGAACATGATTTCTATAAGCAGAATCTTGTAGCTGCGAAGTGTCTATTCTCACGTGTTAATATGCTCCGTTGCCTGAGCTTAAAAGAGTGTGATCAAACTTGTACCATAACTAAGTTTGGTTGTTTGGTAGAAGCTGATCTCCGCTTATTATATGCTGATGAGAAAGTTTTTGGGTGTTCACATTACATAAACAATGTATGTTCTACAGCACAGTATCAATATCGGTTGAAACAACTATAAAATTTCAGAGTGTTCTTTCACTCGTTGAATACTGACATGAAATAGAAAAAAAAAAAACAAAAACAGTCGAACAGGGGTTGATGTTTTAAATTTTTGAAACGTGATACAATGCGATTTGCATTGAGCCGTGATTATATGCTGGAAGGAGCTCGGTATTTTCAGGATGAATTATTAGTCCAAACGACAGGCTTGGAGGAGAGGCAGCTTCATAGTGACAGGCACGCGAATCAAAGATTTCATACACTCATCATCAAGACGGCATCGTAATTACAGAGGTAAAGTCAGACTGCCGTCAAATATTGCACGGCGCTGCCTAAGAAGTAGTCTCGTTTGAATTAGAAGGCACCAACCGTCATGTCCGCACTTGTGTTACACATTAAAAGCTCGTCTGAGTCGTTTTACGTGTCGGTATTACAGTGCAATCGCTCTGCACGCAAGCCCATTAATTTTCGTGGAAGGATATTTATCAAAATTTCGCAGTCTTCAATGCTATTGAATCGGCCGTTAATAATGTCGGCTGTTAGAGGTGGCACTATAGCAAACACTGTGCTCCATAATATGCCAATGATGCTTGATTCCGGCCGATATCTGATGGAACTTGAAATTGATAGCGAAGATCCATCTTGCCGCATGCTACTTGAAATTACTTTGGGTTCCGTGCCGAAGAGGTGATTGCGCGCCAGATTCAAACGACTTCAAATTCCGGCTTCAAGCTATTCGGTGCATCTGACACGACGACATATGAGTATAATCGTGTTTGCAAATTTTATGTTCCATTCATTTCTTTTAATGCTATCTTTTTCAAAACAATATTGTTCCAATTCTGAAAATGCTCTAAACTTTGAATCATAAAGCGAACTAAATGAACGAACAGAATATGTTGCGTGTATATGTCTGGCGGTAACAGAATTAGGAAAAATCCAATGAAAATTTTTGCAAATGTGATAGATAAAATTAGGTTGTTAGCTATCCATGCTTAGTTTCTCTCAGCGGAAATTGTATAATGCATTTTTTCAGACTATACTTTATACAGTTTTGTTACGTTTCATCGATAGTGCACGTGAGATTCAAGCATGATTAAACTCGGATCAGATTATTATAATAAATATTAAATTAGTGTTGGCGATTCATTTTGCGCGGATCAAGTGAGTTCTATTAAATTACAATGTACAATGTAATTTGTACCGTGTCCATATTGTTGCGAGTATCCGATTGGCTATATTTATGAGCGTGTAAATTGTCCGGTGAATCAATATTATCGGATATCGTCATTATCGGTTGTCCCTTACTTAACTATATAGTCCGTTTTAGAGAAAACATAATGATCATATTATTAGACCACGGGCTAAATTCTCTATAGCTCATAACTAATTTCAGCTAATTAATAGTATAGTGATGGAATACACTCGGCAAATCCCGGAGTTATAAAACATTCGCTTGCAGCATGCTAATATTACTGCCGGTAATAAATTTCTGAATATTTCATAATGTAACGCACATCCGTTTACGCGCCATATACCTTATCGCGCAATGTTAGGAAGGCATTATCTTCGAAGGGAAAATTTTGAAAGCAACGTTTATCAGCCGAGATCCTTTAATAAACCTATTTTTCTTGCTGAGCGTAGTTTTCAAGCTGTCACGCATTTGTTTTCTAACAGTCGATGGCAGTTTTATGGAAAACGTGCTACGTATACGCGGTTTTAATATAATAGCTCAACGTATATATCACGTTTTTGCCATCATCTGTTGTTGAATCAGTCTTCATTGCAGTAGGAATGCGTATCGCTTCGCAGCGCAGTATATTGAAAACTTAAGTAAATTGAACTTTAAGAAAGAAGCTTATAAAAATGACGTTTATCCAACAGAGTCACTTGCTGATATCTATGTGAACCTATTTTAATCAAAAAATTCTTCAATTTCAATATCTTTTTTGTTCTTTCTGCCCAGTAATTTCCTTTTTGACTTTTGTTCAAGTTTCAAACGCTGCTGTTTTGTTATAAAGTTATGAGCAAATTATGCGTGTGAATGAGTTTTAATTAGTAAATTATGTATCGCTTAAGTCAAAAATAAGCCGCAAAACTAGCGAAAGAAGCAACAGGCTGCTGTGTCGTACACAAATTGAAACTTGCTAGTGATGAAAGTTGAAAAAACTAACTCACGAACATGTGTGAACACTACAGTATAGAAACAGTTTTTACATCATTAATCAATCATTCGTTTGACACTTTATTAATCGCGAGTAACCATACTAAATGACTAACTTTTGAATGCCTAACAATGAACCGATGAATCCACATTTACGACCTATTATTTTTACCTTTGATTATGGTCAAATATAAATTGTAAACGTATCGTTTTATGCGACTATAAATGATGATTGTGTTCTGAGAAAATTCTAATGTATTATAGACAGTAAGAGTATTAGTGAATATTAATGAAAACGCTTCCACAGAAAATGTGACTGAAATTCGATTCACAACTGGGGGACGCAATTTGCATACTGATTTTTTGCAAAGTATTATCTTTGAATATCATGAAGTTAAAAGGTAACGAGCTCGTCTGATCATTTTTCATGGATTCCATTGTGTGGTTAAATTATTGGCCGTGCTTTTTTCGCAGATACCCGAAGAACGGCAAAAATTTTGTCTCGCAGCAATAGACGCTTATTATTAAACCACGGTCAATAAATATTCTTTGCGTTCAATCCGTTGTAACTTCTATTTAATTACTGCCGACAATATATTAGGTTTAAAGACTTTCCCATAAAATATCGCAACATTAAGAAAACCCCCGACCACTCTAACCACACCTGCCCCCACCAGCAAAAATGATTTATCTCTCGCGACTTTTTTTCCAGGAGTTTGCACCCCTAAACTACTCTTCGGGTCGATTTCACTCTTTGCTCTCACAATAATACACCGTCATTCATTCATTCTAGAAACTCGTTCATTTTGAAAATTTATAAACTTTATCTTACACACAATTTCTTTCATTCTTGAGGAATATTAATGAATGGAGATTTTTCTATTCAAACAAAAATATTCCGAAACGTAATTCGGTTCAATGATCCTTCAATGACTGTTCATTAAGGTTGGCACGATGTTAACTCTGTATATTGACGTTTTCTCAAAATTACTTCTTGAGAACTGAAAAGTTCCGATTAGCGGTCGGTTCACGAACCGCTAATGTTTTTCAAAGTTAAACTCGTATATTGGAAAGACAAAACTGAAGTTAACAAATGAAATTGGGCGTGTATTTACATTAGTTGAGAACTATTTATGTTTATCACTTGTCCACAACGAAAATCTTCAATTAGACGAAATTGAAAAAATGTTTATTGAATGATTATTGTTTTAGCACGCTTAATTTCGGATCCAAACTCGCTGGATATTCAGCTAATGACAAATGAATGTTGTTTGTTCAATGTCTTTGATTTCTCGTCTAGAAAACGTCCACTCTGCGGCACTTGTTTTGAATGTCTTTATGTAGTTTTAATTGGCATCCCAGCAGTTTCCGTTTATCACAGAACAAGAACTTACTGCGAAAGTAAACGAAGGAGTGAAGTACTTATTGTTTTTTCTTGCTCAGATCCAGCCTTTTTTTTAATTTTTGGCTTTTAACTCCGCCCTATTCGTTTAGGAAATTTTTCCTAACAAGCTCACCAAGAGTGAGTTACAAACATTTAATTGGAACTCTTGGATCAACTTTTCAGTAACTCATTGCAAATCACGAATTTACATAAAATCCTGAGTTTTGTGAAACCTTGCTCGTCCAATATCCAAAATTATCTTATTCAATTTAAAGAATAAATTACATCCAATTTTCCTCAATGGCTTTTCCAACTCGTAAATGTTTCGTCACATTTGATAACAGTCAACCTATTGTGCAGCCTTTATCTTTATCGATCGTAAGAGACGAGTGTTACTTTAAATGGGCTCAGATCTTTTCGTATTTACGTTCGATTATTTCATTGTTCTCGTAATATTTGTTTTATAAACCGTCGTACAACAATTGTCGCGGAATAAAGATTGTTGCGGAAATGTTCTACAAAGTTAACTCGTCCGCTTGAATTGGAAAAGTAGTACAATAGTTTTAGTTTCATTTTAGTTTCTCTGATTGCATTATTTGCTTTTGATTAGAAACAAAGAACTTGCAAAAAAAACCTGTAATTGTGTTACCCGAATTCTAACGATTTTACATTTTCCATGGAAAAAATTTTCATTAATAATAACATTTTCTCGTGAAACATAATTTGAAAAATTCGTTTTAGTTTTGAACTGAGTTTCATGTAAATACGGTATTTTTTGTGAAGAGCAAATAACCTGATAACATACAATGTAGTATGTAGCGCTTGTTAGACAAAACTCACATCTAACTATTTGAATTCCTCTTCTGTTAATGGATTGACTGTTTCATCATTTTATATGTTTTTTAACACGGTTATTCATTTTGCAGCGTTTCAAGAAACACAAAAAACGTTTTTGTCGGTTCGATTCGTCAATCGCAAAAAAAATGTACCACTATTTCGTTTTCGAAGAAATGCTAATCAACGAATCGTCGTTCGATGACTTGTTTTAGTAGGAATCGTACAATTACGTTCACTCTTCAAATGGCATCGAAGTAATTAAGAAGCACGCGAATGTTTCAATAAATTTCCAATTAGGTGACATAAAACTGAGCAAATAAATGGGAAATTTCCATCTACAAAGGTAAAAGGGAGGCATTGTGATGTTAAGTCTTGTTATGCGAACTATCTCTGCAAAAAGAATGTACAGAATAGAGACTAGACACACGTTCCTGGCATGATCTCTTTGCAACTCTTTCCTCTATTCTTTTTTCCCCGCAGTGCAATGTATACAGCGTGCACAAGTTCTTTAATCAACTCACGCCGCACATTGCAACTCTTCGCACTTACTTTGGGTTCTCTTCAGAAAAAGAAAGAACGTACACTCTGTGCGAATAATTAAATTAGATGATTTTGCAAAGGGCAAATTTATCGCCACTCTACGTGGTAATCACAACAAACAGCTTCGAAACTTGTTTTCAATCAGTCATTATTAAGTTCTGATATTTGATATCGTGATACTCTCGGAACTCATTTATCATAGAGATGAGCCGAGATTATGAATCTTTTATAATATAAATGTAAAGCGAGACTTCATTTGAATGATAGGCAGTAACATTTTGACGTACTGTTTTGTAGTTGCGAGTTTATTGTTTGAGTAATCTTTGTGAAAATAAGTTGGCCGTTTGAGTGACAGGCAACTCAGTGACGTCAAATGCGCTACGTTAATCATTTGCATTTGTTACAACCAGCAACACATGTATGTTGGCAACGATTTCATCCTGATAAATGAATCTAATGCGTTTCACCGAAAACAAACTAGTCCCATCTGTCTAAAGATGTTAAATCAGTCATGTTCGTTTTCATTCAAATAGTCATTACATCGCGTAAGTCATGTTTAGTCCGGGAAAGAATGACAATTTAAATGCTCTACTGCACGACTTTGTTGATGTTATCTTTCATTCTTTTTCTGTTTTTAATAGATAAGCCGTCTGGTAATTATGATTTTCAGTTGTTTCTTGAATGTTACATCTGTTGAACATTTACTTCAAAATATAGGTTTTTGTAAGTGACGCAAACGGAAATCTAAATGAAGGCACCAAAGCGCACACTGAGATATTTGGCTAGTAAGAGTTTACAGTCAAGCGCTCGAATGTTTGCGTTAGCGTACACACCGATCTCGGTGCAATGCGCTCTCGGTTGGAAAGCGTTCGATTCGAAGTAGATTAGAACATGCATTAAAATACAACGTTATTTTTTCTATTGCAGCCTTTCGCGACGGTTCACTTTGCGAAACCTTAACTTGAAAAGAAAAACCCAATTATTTGTTCTCGATAATGAAAAAAGCAATAAGCAAAAACAAAAGAGGTACTCAATGTCAAACACGAGCGATTATCCTCGGCTTTAATAGACGCTCAGACGTTGCATTAAATCTAATCGAGCGTATCGCCATCTTATCGTTTTTATAGCGTCCCGTAAAAATGTTCTCCAATAATCTTGGTTATATTGCGTAATCTTAGGATTTTCATATTCTGATAAAAGGGTTGGACGTAGGCTTGTTTCGCCTATGTAAAAGTGCAACACGAACGTTTTTATTTTCGTAAATGAAGCGAATAATTTTCGGCTCCTCCGAAGAATACGCTGATAACAACTTGTTTTTAAGTTTTGAGCTTTAATGAAGATTAAACGAGCGAGTATACGCGTATGTGAAATTCCAGAGAGTGAATATGAGATCGAAAATATGAAAGAAGCATTCCATTAATTAAACAACACGCTGCAAGCAAAGTATTTCGTTACGTTCTGTACCATCCATTATTGTGTCTTTTATTGGCGTACACTGAAATCCACACCTGTTTCCTTTCACTCAAACTACTTACTAATTCATAATCATTATAACATCGACGTCTGTGTAGTTATCGTTCGCGATTTATGTGCTTATTCAACTTGACTTCAGTTAAGAAAACGAAGTTTGATTTTTCAATACCTTCGTGATTGAAACCATTAAAATCGACGTTGAAAGAAAATCGAAAGAAGTAATGCTAAAAAAATACGAGATGGATTGTCCATGAACATCAAGATTGTGAGAGCCTTTTTCGTAATGATGATCGAGCTAGTTTAAATATACTTTGCGCGCTGAGAAAATTATCGTAATATTACAAATGTTATATCAAACATTCAATTTACAAAACGATAAATCAATTAGCAGTTCTTCTATACGTCTGATTCTGAAGTTGCAATTATTTCAGATTGATAATCATCGCAAATTCAAACCCTTTGTTAATAAATGTGAAATTTAATGAATTGTACCATCCGCAAAAAGTTTAGGCATAACTTCTGTTACACCCAACAAAATGAACTTTGTTTCATGGGTAATAATTTTTGGAAATTGATCAATAAAAACTTTCGAATATTCATTTTGAGATCAACAAGTAATGAACAATTGCGAAATTTCAATGTTGGGAGGCGAAACTTTCACCGGGCACAATAAATTGTCCGACGTCATTTCCATGAATGAGTCGGTAGTTGTTTTATCATAGGTGCAAACCCATTATTCCCTTAATGAAAAAATAATGCCGGAATGGAAGAAACAAAATCAAGAAGTTGGGCGTAGTTATTGTGACAATAAATTTTGTCTTGACTCTACAGTCAGTTTTGCTGCGAGAGAATTTTTTTGCTTCTCGCGCGCAACTGAGCGATATTAATGGAGAACGTCATTTTTTATTTTTCCTCGTCAGACAGCATGTTTAATTTGATTATATTACACCGCATGGTAGCCAGGCCCAATAAATATCGTAACTTTGGCAATAACGCGGTTCACCGGTACTTTATTACGCGTGTCGCGCATAAAACTAAGAGACGCGACCGACTCGATCAAAATTTATTGCGTGTCACATCTTTAATTATGTTAATGTACACAAACCGTCTCACGAGCCACTTTCAATTGTTTACCATTTGCACCCACGATCTTCCTGAAAGTGCGCTCGTTATTCTTAAACGATCCCTATATTTCACAGTGTATGATTTAAGATAAGTTGACTCGTATAGCTTGCGACGTCGAAGCACAAAATAAATTTCACGATATCGACAATCTGATTAATAATGCAAAATTATTCGCGTCCCGGTTGTTAGTCCGCGACACCGAAAATAATTAGATCAATAAATAACAAAGAAACTTGTTCGGTTATATTTTTGCGATTATTGAACGTTGAAAGCAAAACAGCGTGTCAATTGTATGAATAATTCGAGACGGTCGAAAAGCACTCGGATCGACAAAAATAACGCATATCACTTTTGTTTCGATCATCCAAGAGCATATTGGCGCGCAAATACAGCGACATTAGCGCTCTAAATGCAAATATCGCGTGACAATTTCTTATTACTGGTTGAGTGTTTGTTGTTATACACACGGTGTCGTTTGACAACACATACCTTACAACTATTTTTCGCGTATTCCAAATCTCGGCCCCGTAATGTCGCTTCCGGAAAAGTCCGTGACATATATGACTTGGTCCCCAATCGCGATCAACATTACCACTCCTCTAATCTACTTTGTTTTTTTACAGGTCATCGTATAATTCACCTCGACTATGTTTCTGCCTTTAATGTCACTTGTAATCGAATTTTTCAAGTTTCAGCCACACACACTAAAAAGTCACCGAAGTCGAAACAACATTGATTGCACATCGAAGAAACAAACGAAACAATCAATCTCAACACCGAGAGAACGACAACAAAAAATACAAAATCTTACCTGAGATTGCGACTTGTCTCGGACGGTGATTTAAACGCGCACGCTGAGCGACGTCGAGCGAACTCGCGGCAGACTACGTTTATTCGAAAATCGCGCGGAGTCCACGAGGCACCTGCCCTCGAAGTACCAAGCAGACAAACATCGAGACAGAAACTGCGATACGTCGGTCAGACCACGACTCACCCCGGATATCCCTTACGCTCAGAGACGCATGCGTGCTTTTCAAACTGCGAAACATCCCCTCCTTGCACACCTGATCTGATACCGGACTCCGCTTGCATCGTGTCATATCATTCGATTCTTTTTTATTTTCCATTAACTTCTGCCTGTACGCAATTTTCTTACTATCCATCTGTGACCGAGACATTATCCTATTTACCTTTGTTTGTCAATATATCCTAAACCTTCTAGCGATTCTTCAGAAGATAAAACTTTTCGGAACCCCAAAACTCACCTCGGATTAGTGGGAGTACCGCTCGCGAAACCTGAAATAACAATCAAATCGATTGAAATCACGTTAGTGAATTAGGGCCTTTTGCACATGAAAAATGGATCTAAGGGTTGAACAATTTAATGAATTTTATCAAGAAGAGATCAGTGAAAATAACAGCGAGCTCACATGGATCTTACGGTCAGGACGGCGCGCTTGCGCTGGCTCGCGAACGTTGATGGTGGTCGTCGAGGGGGAAGGGGAATAAGGGTAAGTCAGTCAGGCCGCAGCGCGCGTTCTGTGAACTTCCTTTACGCGTTCTGGCATCCTTGCGGCAGTTTTTTTCATTCGACTTAATTGCAACGTCGTTTCTCGTTGGTTGCTGCGTACGGTGGCGGGAGAGTTGACGCGACATCAGCCGCGACGTGGATACGACTTTTTCGGCGGCTTGCATTAGCATTGTGACCGGTTGGCTGACGAAAGGGAACAAAAAAGAAAATGTGGCCGCAAGCTGGAGCGTCTTGCGAGCCGGATAAAAAGTCGCGCGATGTTTAGCGGCAGGATCGGCGGGGCTCGGTGAGACGAGTAAATCATCGGGCTTTAGGTCGATTACAGCGCAAGCCGTACGTCACATTTAGGAAGCGCCGAAAAAAGGCCGGTTATTATCATAAGGTGCGCGCCATTAGCCGCGTGCAACGAAAGAGCCGAAAAAAGAAGAGATTAAAGAAGTTTGCCCGGCTGTGCTGTATACGTATGAGAGAAGGAAGGGGGGCGGGCGTAAAATGAAAAATCTCGCCAGCCAGCGCAAGTTGCGGCAAAACAGGAAGGAACTATTAGACTGCTCGGCTACACCCGGCGGACCGCGTAAAGCGAAACGGATGTAAGGAGAAGACGTGTGCGGCGATAAAGAAGCACGGCGCACTCAAAAGCTCGGGCAAGACATAATTTGAAAATCCGCCAGGAGCGAACAAAAATATGGGATGGTCGTGGAATCACCGGAAGAAAGAGACGAGATAATTTTCCGCACGGCTCGGACCGAATCGCTGCGCTATCCACGGTGTTTCCTCGGCGTGTCAATAAACTTTGCAATTATCCGCGGCTGAACTGCTTCTGCACCGCGGCGAGTTTTCCGTCTGATAATAATGCAAACGCGCGTTGCTTTAGCACACTGTCAGCGAAAATGTAGATCGCCGTTGGACCGCAAGTTGCAATCGAGGGTGTAAATAAAACTGGGCAGTATTTTTGTATCGAGTTCAACGGCAGGAGGATCATCGACCGAGGCGATCAATGTTGTTTCGACCACGACGATTTTGGTGTTGCGTCGATCGTCCCTGAAAGGGACGATGTCAGCGGTGGTATGTTATTGACGCAGATGATCTGTTCATTTCGCAGGTGGCTTTCTGCGTCGGTGGTGTTGAGTGCTGTGACGGGTGACAAAGAAAAGGCGGGAAGAAAGGCTGTCAATATGACTCCTATCTTCTTCGTCCTTTTGGTGGCGATCGACCCGATTATCGCGCAGAGCAGTGGTGAGTAAATTATCAATACCCTAAAGTGTACGAAACAAATCTGCCGGCGAGGCGGATTCATTTGAACAAAAAACTCTGAACTCTGGACAAAAGTGGACTTCCAAAAGTGCCGAGAACTTTTGCGGTCGCCTGAGTGATAACAGTGATCCCTAGCCGGGGACTGACCCCGCTTCGTCATTGCGTGTCGTGGCTCACAAATTTTGTGCCGAGTTTCTCTGCGTTTATCGATAATAAAAACGCCGGACGTGTCCGAGACCTACTTAATATGCAACAATCGGGGCGGCCAGCCGTTGCTCGTAAAGTTTTTCGTTGCGAAATTTTTATCACGGGAGTAAAAAAAGAGACGAAGTGCAGTTAATAAACTGACCCGCGCGTCGCACTGACCGACACTTTGTCTCTGTCCGCGTAGCGCCGCGACACTAATTATTAATTCGTTATAATTACAGCGCGTCTGACGGAACTCGTAGCTTTTCACTTATTGCAGCGGCGCGGCAATGTACACGCGTCCACCGTGGCGAATCAAAGTTCCCGGCTGCACTGGCAGGATTTTGTTTTAGTTTTATTTTTTTTCATCTTTTTTCGTGCTACATCTCACCCTCCACTCATTAAATGGAAAACAAGTGGAGGGGCAGCGTGACCGCTGGGCGAAAATGTCGGCTCACATGGCACGTCTAATGGAGCTCGGGCTCGCAACACGATGCGCAACCTTTTATCCGGCTTTTGATATCTCGTCGGCACGCGCACAATGACAAATGAAACTCGGCAAAATTTGTAAGCTCGCAACGTAAATGACAATCTTCGTCACCGTATGAAACGAAACAAAGAGAGAAAAAACTTTTGGACACGAGATACCGCGAATATGTGGCCGGGATCATTTCCAATTTTGGGTTGCTTTGTTGTTTGAACCCAAAGAAATGTGGCACCGCAGAGACTACTGAATCTGATCCGGCAGATAAACCCGAATCCGTACTCGCGTCCGGCTAGATATGGACAATAAGACTCACGACTTACTGACAACATTACGTCTTAGGAGCCTCTGTCTTGTGATTCTGAATGATGAAATTTACGTAGCCAAAAAACAACCCATTGTTCATTGTTTTACTATAGGAAACTGCAATTTTCATAAAAAGTATGGGTGTTAGCGGATGATGAAAATATTATCCGGAATAATGTTTCAGGTACTGGCCGATTGTTGAAGTACAAAATCGGAAAATGTATGGTGTAGAAGTTATCTAAGTCGGAAGCTTAATGTTATTTATGAATTTATATAATTGGGGTCGTTGTCGAATTATATAGCAGCAGTTATAATTGCTATCGTCATTTAATGACCTGTTATTGTGTCCGGTAATCCAGCTAGCTTTGCGTTAACTCCATAATGACAGTGATGTATATTCTAGTATTTCACTCAATTAATTATGTCGCATCGTAATTCTAATTTGATTGTCCAGAAGCTGGGGTAGATTTAGAAACAGAATCCAGCCAGATATGCGCGGTTTTCAGTTTTCTATTTGCTTCCTCATTAGTATTTGAAATGAATCTCCCACGGTCTCGTAATGGATAATGGCTATACCAGAAACCTGATGCAGGGTTCAATATGGATACTGGTTTGATTTGTTCGTGTATTATATTATAATGAAACTAACGAATTATTGCTTCATCAGATATCATTCTAGATATTACATTCAAGTAATAAATTCTTCGCTATATTTAAAGAAATATCTAACAAGAATTCAGTAGCACAAATCGTATTACTGGATCTACAATATTAAAGACTCAAGATATCTTTGCGTAAAAATATTTGAAAATCCAAAATGCCACTGTTTGGTTGAATTTTTATTTTACATAATCATGAGCGTTGTAATTCACAACCCGTTTGTAACAGATCCAGCTTGTCGTCAAATGGATCGAAATTGCATGATTTTAACCGTCCCTCTTTTGTCATTAATTGACTTCGTGTGACAGATGTACGATGCTTAAATGATACATATATCGAATCTCAGTCAAGCGTGCAAATGCTGGTTATAAATCGAAACTTGTGACTCATCATTTTCGGCCATCATATGTTGGCCAATTTGCAAGCTGTTGGTTTCAATAACGCGAATCAATAGAAAATATACGAAAAATGGAAAGGTTTCAAAATGCGCGTCGTCGCTGACGAACATACGTAATAGCTGTCAATTTTCAATACATTCGATTTTTCGATTGTCCTATCCATTCGATTAATGCGACGAATGACACTAATTGCTTCATTTATATTCACCCACAAATTGCACCCTGATGACTAGTCATTTCGAATCGTCTAGATCATCATTTCTTCTTTTTGCACGGATTATAAAAATAGTTGCGGTAAAATGATGATTCTTCTTGAATTGAAATTTATAATCCTCGAATTTCAGTTTACAACTGAGTTATGAGTGAAAATGAAGATTCTCTATGAAATTTTTAATAAAAATTAATGTTCTGGCATGAAGAGTGGAATTAGTAATCAGTTAAATTTCGCGTTGAATATCGTTGTGCTTTCGTGGTGGAACTATATCGTCGTCTATCGCACGTAGCGTCAATTTTCTTAAAAGTGAATATATCACTATTCGATATTTCACATTTATTTTCGTCTACATATTTCAAAGAAAACTATACATTCTTATATCAGTTTATGGTAGTTCACATATCCTCTTCTCAACGTTATTTTTAAATTTTGCAACACCTTGCCTCGTTCCATCGTCCTTAAAATTTATATCTACGTCAAAAAGTCTGAGAAAATGGACAGAGATAAAAAATGAACTGGAGGAAACAATTTGTGTGCGAAATATGAACGCGAAACGAGGGTGATGTCGGAGGTATAAAAAATATGTTTGATATCACGGATGAGTTTATAGGACGCGCACAATTTTATGATTCTTAAGTAAGGTAAAATTAATATTTCAGAAGTCTAACCGACCGCCTTTCTCTTGGAAGATCAAATAATTATCAGATTTGTTACAAAAGTAAATACTATAAAAATTTCAGCACAATTCAGTATTAACGTTCGCAAAGTTCTCTCTAGATATTTTGTCTTATAAAAGTACATATTAAGTACACTCGAGTCAACGTTAACACAAACGACATAAATATTTCACAACGTCGAATCTTCGTCGTAATTTCAAAAAAGTCATTGTTAATTTCCAGCGTATTAATAATTCAATCCATCCACCTTTCAGGTAAGACAAAAAGCAATACCCCAATTGTTTTCGAGACGTTTGTATTTGATGAAATACGTTTATTTGCAATGGACATATCTTCAACGATCTAACATTGTAGCGGAATTACAGTTCAAAAGAAATCGTTATAGATTTTACTTGGCCCGAAAATGCAATGAAATATTGATGAAAACGCAGCTACGAAAACGGGTCACTGTAATAAATATAAGCCCCCAAGATTCTGCAACGTATAAAACTCGCCATTTCAATCTATGATTCAAACAATAAACATAAGCCCCGGAAGATAACGAAATTGGAAACGATAATTTTGTATAAGAACAATTTGTAAGAAAAACATTTTTCACGCGTTTTATTAGTATGATTTTATAATTGAAAAGTCAGCAATCGACTTTTCAGTTTGAGTTGACGGCTGCAAGTTGTTGGCAAGATAACTAGCGAAACTTTTAATCGCGTTGAGCCAATGACGCATTGAATTTACACTCCATGTCCCACGGTCTATTTTATACGTTCCCTTTTTCAGCCACGTATCACAGATTCGCCACGCTTATTAGCTTTATTTGTACGGGCGCGAAACAGATTGCACCTTTTCATATCGCTTCATGGTGCGTTTTATTGACTAATAAATAAAGAAATATCGTGGATAAAGAAACAGGCAATTATTATCTTGCGAGCGAGTTCAAATTCAATAATGCGGTTTTAATTGTGCGTGCCTGAAAAAGCGTATTACTTCTGCACAGTTGACTAGCGCTTTTTTTCGCCAGCGACCCAGTGCGCTTCTTGTAAATAAACTTCCTCGGGCAGAAGTAACGAAAAAACAAGGTTGCCTGTCCTTTTTTTGTCTATGGTTTTCAAACTGCCGGATAAGTTTACGTGTAGTATTTTTTGAATTGAAAACAAAGTTCACGGTTTATACTTGAGAAAATGCGTTCTGAATCTAAATGACAAAATAATGTCATTGCATTTAGACGAGAGTGTTAGCAGTCTTATGTTCCATATCCCGCGACTAAAGTTCCGACATAAGTGCGTTTCCGGGTTCGTTATAAAGTCGAAATACATCATTACAAAGTTGTATAGAATTCATTTTGAGTTAGCAAACATTAAGTTTGATTATTTAACTAACGCGTGCGAAATTCGCGCCGGATGATGAAATGTTAATTAATCGCGAGCAGGCCCGCATCCTTGGCGAGCTCCGGCAAAAAACAAAAGAAAAATTTGTCAAAGTCTAACGTGCCGAGGAAAAGTCGCGACGACAAGATTTAGTAACGCGACGTTAAAAAGTATAGCGGGCTTCGGGGCGAAGCTGAGTTTCATTGTGAAACATCGATCCATAACGGAGTTAAACTCGACTCGCTTCTTAAGCTGCTTCAGAAATATTAACGCTAAGCTTTTGCCTGGCGTTCTGTTTCACGCCTGGCATCCGTTACGCTCCTGAATCACGTACCAAAACTTCACCTGAGCGCGC
This sequence comes from Telenomus remus, assembly GCA_020615435.1. Taxonomy (NCBI): domain Eukaryota; kingdom Metazoa; phylum Arthropoda; class Insecta; order Hymenoptera; family Scelionidae; genus Telenomus; species Telenomus remus. Next base: position 13,380,955 of record CM036338.1, read on the forward strand.
CCCCGTCCGTTGTTTTATCTTTATCATTCCGCGCGAGCCAAAAAAGACAAAGTGCAGCAATGACACGGGCTCAGCCGCTCGCAACTTTTCCAGCGATCTTATTGCGATATCGGCTCCCCTACCGACATCAACCGACAGCGTGATCTATTTACGTCAAACATTGCATTTTTTCTCCCGTTCAATTTCTCTTTATTGTACTTATATTAATTTTCTTAAGTTAACTTTTGAACTTTTTCCTGTTATAGTGTTTTTTTTTAATTGTATCACCGAAAACGGTTTCCACTTTTATCGTGTAACTTTGCAAAAAGTTTCCTTTTGTTGGAAAAAATATAACGCTGTCAGGTTTATTTCTGATTTACATGTGTAATTGATATTCGTTCAGAAATGTATTGCATTCTCAATATTTCGATACAATCGTGTCAAATTACCTCATTACCCGTACTGAAATGACATTTTCGTTATTTTGTATTATAGAATAAAGCGGTAAATAATATTTATTTCTTATGCATTATTAAATTATGGAAATCAAACTTCGCTCGGAATAGATATTGTTTTTTTTTCAAATTACTTACTAATTAAGCGTAAAAATATGACCTAGATTACTTGAAATATTGAATCGAATCTTTGAGAGATTAACAGAACAAAGTTTGGGCAAATTTTCCGATCGAGTTAACATTTTGAAGACGCATCCGTTAAGGAAGCGGCGTATAAAAAAGGTGCATGAAAATCCGATGAAAAATATTTCTTAGCGGTGCACCGCGCTAACAAAATCGACAATGAATCGCGATTAAGTATCCTGATAGCTTTAATACTGCGTGCATATCAATATCGTTCCAGCAGTGATGGAATTTATGGGCTGGTGAAGTGCAATTCGCTGTTCCAGTGAGCTGAACACTCATCAGATATGCACCCTTCCAAACATCGAGTAATTGACATATAGGTTTCTCCGCAAAAAAAGCATAACTTGCAAAATAGTACTTTTTTACTTGACTAAAGCATTCGCGAACAACAGTTCGTACTTTTGTACTTGAGGGAGTCGTGCCTCGCGCATTACCGCGAAATTTTTGAATTACGTCGAAAAGAAAGTGATGAATGCTCGTCTAGTTGATTATTATAAATTGTTTCTGATCAAGGCACGCGAATTATATACCAATCGTACTTTTTTTACTAAGTTAGACGTGAACAAGAGTTATTTTTTAACTTTTCGCTTATTTATTAAAAGACGTACTTGAAAAATAAAATTGTATTGAATACTAAATTAGAAAAACGGCGACAAACCTATTTATCGATCATTATCTTGGGTACGCACGTAACCGCGCCTGGCCGTGTTTTAAATGAGGTCATTAAGCAACCGCACGTGCGATTATTGTAGATTACTTATTGATTATTATTGTAATGGCCAAGTAGCAAGCTCGCTTAGACCTCTGTCTACGGCATCGTCATTCTACGGCCAGGGCCCATAATTTGCAATAACCGCATCAATAATAACGATACCTTCTCAACGTCAGGAAAAACATTCCGCTTGCTTTGACTCAAAAAACGAAGGAAAACAAAAAGAACACGAAGTGACGTGCACAGTTTGTACTTCATAACGATTTCATTAAAAAAGCAACTCGTTTCTTTCGACTCTTTGACGGTTGCTTCGAAATAAATCACGCCGGGTTTTGCACTTGTCGTCATTAAAATGTCACCGCTTCGAATAAAAATAAAGCTCCCGGTAAAATTGTTTCGGTGAGAAATGACTCGGATTTTTGTTTTCAAGTCTAAACGTTCCGGAAATTTAAGTGCACCTCGTTTAATGACGATAGTTGTTTACAGCCTTTGTTTCCCTTGGCGAGTGTTTTTTGCTCTCCTAAAAAATTTACAAACACCGTCGAGAATTTAAAAAACGATTTGCTAACCGACGCGTCAAAACCGTTAACTCAATTACAGTAACAAGTAGCGTCACAAAAATTGTCGTTTGATAGCCAAACGAAAATTTTCTTTACAATGAACGCTCCGCAATTTATTTACATTTATTGCCGATCGTTGGTGAATCACCCGCGCGCACACTAATGCTGGTCATTTCTCTCGACGTGTTGGGCGAACGATATTAAATTCGATTTTTGATAGTGTTGAAAAATGTCGATCCATTTGAATGGTTCTCAAGCGTTAGCGGAGAGAATGAGATATGCAGGAGCACGCAGATGTAAAAAAGCTCGTGCGCGAACAGCTCACAAAGAAGTGTCGGGGTAAAAAAGTAAATCGACGCGGAGGGCAAGTGTGCAAGATGGCCTTAGAAAAATCAACGATTTCCAATGGGGAACTTGGCGCGCGTTTGCATAAAATGAACAGCCCGGCCACTTTCGCTACCTCCGGGCTAACACTTTTTCATCCGTCGCTCTTTTTTTCTCTATTTCCAGCAGCGAGACTGCGCGTCCTGCGGAAATAATGTGGCTAATCATCCTCTCGGGACATGCTTTCTTTGCGCCGCGGACGCCTTTTGATTCATTAAACGCGAGCGAACAATTGCCATCTCTGACGTTTCAATCCGACACACGTGTCGGAAGCTTAATGATAGTGACGCTGAACATGCGATGCTCATCTGAACACCTTCGCATTTTACGCTAATTGCGAACGTTCATTAAAAAAGAAAGAGAGACGAAACAAAAAAAAAACAACAACGCACATGTCAAAATTACTTTGCCAGCTTAACGCGATGGTGTGTGTATTGATGGAACCTAATTATCATTGGAGTAGAGCCGTGTTCGCCGCAACCGGCGCATAATAGAATTAAATGTGACGTAATGCTTTCGTTTAATGAGATTAATTAAATGGTTACTTTTTACTTCTGTTTAACATTGTAATGAAATCAGGGTAAATATGGCATGTAAATACTACACGCATTCGAGCTTTCAGCAAAAAATTGCAATGTCCATTTATCTTTTTGAATTTACTGGTTAAAAGGTGGTTTACAGAAGTAGTATTTGATAGTTCTATGTAAGCTTTAATTGTACATGCGGAACACTAACGAATCCAACTAAGGTCTTAAATGTGACACGGGTGTAATTTTAGTAAGGACATTTTAGTTGTAATTAACATGAAACGCTATGAGTCCCTCTTGCTTCGGAGATCTACAAGGAAAACGCAATTGCCTCGGGAGATTAAACTCGTGTTTTTGCGTGAGCTACAGTTGGCATTGATATTCAACTAGGTACAACTCAAATCAAACTATCGAAGACTTTGGAAACACCATCGCCTCAAACGTGCCAACATGAGTCTACAAATCCTGCCCGTATACGTGGGAGAAATAGAGCGCCCTCGCAAACTCCCGAGCATCACCATACTTTTATTCTACTGACGTTTCGAAACCTCAATATGCGCGGATCTTGTTTCCCACCAATTCACACTCCTACATCGGAAATAATGTTGAAGTTTCAAAAATTTCACTCCAACGCACTGAATTTCATGAGCCCGTATACGTTTCAACCGAGGATACAAAGAAAGGATTCTCGTCTTTGCGAGTTCAAATAAACGTAAAAATATAATTACAAGACGTGATCAAGATTTTTATACTCGTAGACGAATTTTTTTCGTCGCTTTCATGTCGTTCGTTAGGAGTTTGACTCGAACATACAGCGTCGTTGAGCGCACTTTTTTCATAATCGACGTAGTAAAAAAATTTCGTCGTAAAAGAAGTTTTAACATAATTCGTTTGGTTGTTATAACCGAAAACCGTAAAGACCGAGACTAAAACGAGTTTTAAGTGTCCCATTATAAGTGCGACCATGTGTCAGAGCCTGAAAGTTATTTAAAATATCTCGCACAATTGTTATCATCACCTCAAGCAAAAAAGCTGTTGAGAACCCGCATAAAAACGGATGATTTTTTTATGTGCGTGTATTTAAATTTCAACATCATCAGCCCGAGCTACATCGGCATTGAAACGATGAAAAAATTAAGTCGCTGTTTCCGAGAGTACAGAACAACTTTGCCTTTTTGTTTGTACTTGAAAACACAATTTTATCATCAGAACGAATTATGGGCGACGAAATAGAATGCAGTTTAAGGGTGGCAATAAATTTCAGCTCCTTCGTGGCGCTTTACGCTTGACTTTTGTTACATATTTAAACGTAATCGATCAAGTCAACTGTTTCTTTTTTATTCCAAACTGCATACTCATTTTCTAACGATTTCGCCGCATAACAAACAGGGCATTGTGAAAAGCGTCTTATCTCCTGCAGTAGAAAAGCGACTGTGCCACGAAAACTTAGCTCGAGGATAACGTTCTTGTTCTCAACTGACCCTTATGGCTACTCTCCGTTATTCTGCCGTGAAATCACCTTTCTCGAGTTCGGGCCAACCCTGTCAGACTCAGACTAGGCTGCGACGTCCATCCTCGCGTTCGCCAATCTTAACATTCCATCTACATTGTCTCAGCTTCATTCTCCCGTTGAATAACGTCGGCAAATTTATGTCACAGAGTAAAACAATTGTTTCCGTTCAGTTTGAGTAATCACGATCGCGAAGTGGCTTAAGTCGCGCGCACTCCACGGACTAACCTTCGTCTACATGTTTGCATTCGTTCGCAAAAGACCGCTGCTCTTTTCGTGAAGATAATTTATGTAGCCGCTTGCATGCGCACCTGTCCGAGACCTCACGGTTCTTATACACGCGCGAATAGTTTTATTATTATCGCGCCGGAAATAATTTTGAGCTTACCATTGCACAAAAAGAAATTTTGCTTCCGTAGAGAACCTATTTTTTCCGTTGTAATTCCCAAACGCGCCGTCGATTCACTCGCGAGCAAAAAGTTTGTTGGCCACTTACTCTTGAACAAATAAACAAGCAGGCGATTGGGGAAAGGGGGGGAGGGTTATTTGTCGTGAAAACATGCGCCGTATAATCTGCAACAGAATGCTTCTAAGTGATTTCGACGCAAGTCAAACACGTGTTGTCGGATCGTGTCTGAACAAGGCAAGTAGTTCGACTCAGTTTTTGATCCGACCAACTTTATAACTTGCACGGACGCTGCTCTATGAAGTGTCGCTGACCTTTGATCTCACGGGCGGAAAAATCTGCTACCTTTTGACGGCGTCTGTCTCACAATGCTTCAACTTCGGTTTTCATTAGAATATAATCTTACCGTAATTTGCATAACAATGTTTTGTAGTTTTTAACTCTGGCTGACGGTTAAAAACCATCGGATCAGGAAAATTTGATGATGCGTTTTAATAAAACCGGTGCATTACTTTTTCTTGGGGAGAAAAAGCAAGACAGTGTGGAAATTTATGTCCGAAAACGACAATGAAATTTGATCCGAGATCATGTGGCAGTCAGTTTGTAAGGCAGATTTTTTACCACGTGAAGACATACCTCGAGTGTATATTCAGACTCTTTCACAGCTTGTGCACTCCCGGCAGGGACTTTTTGCAAGTTTTATCCTTCTAGATGGCGTGAGTCCGTAGGATGACAAATGATTGCCCCTTCAGCTGAACTTTCTTTCACCAGAGGGTCTATTTCTCCCACGAGAATGAAAATCTTGCATCAGTCGACAGCAACACCCAGAAGTGCTTTAAAATATAGATTTTATTGTTTAGCTGCTGACATTCAGCAGCGATTTATATATCCCTGTCATCTACGTCATATAAAAATATCAAGTTTCATATCGAGTCTCTAAGGTACATGTCAATTCCACAAACGTACGGATCTACGATTAATCATCCTGAATACGACTTCTCTTGATGGTCAGAGTAATTTCAGCAGTGAATACCGCGTCTTACTTTTTCTATTTCATGTGCATTATTTAGTTTTGCTTTTTCGTTTTCAGTTTTTATAGTATTCTTATTCCTCCCAAGAGACGTATGGGATCAGGCTGAGACAACCAACGACTTTGACTTTACTTATTCGTCAAGATCCATTTTGCTGGCGCGTTCTTCAATTGCATTTTCAACTCCGACCTTCGCAGCCAGCTCGGAAACAGCATCGGTTTTTTTGTCTTTTTGCAAATCATCTGTCTCGCTCTGTAGGATCGGTTCATATTGACTGACAACGTTGAAAAATAAATTAACTAATCCCATGGCCATTGAAAAAGGATATGCCGAATCCCATCGAAGTCTCGCAAAATACTTTCATAATGCCGCGCGCGTAATGGATTGAAATAACAGCAAGCACATTCCAAATTTCTGGTTGTCGCTGTTGAATGATCGAACGCACGGAAAATACGCTCCGAACTTAGAACAATGGGATTCCCTGGGCTGAAAAGTCGGGGTGAATTAGTTGCGATGGGAAACCGATGTCTGTCGGACATCAGAAATAAGATTTCATTTGAATCTAAAGAGATGAATAAGCAAAACGTCTCGGTTCTTTTACGAGCGACGCTGTACGCGTCTCAACAAATAATAGAGCTTTTTGTTTGCCTCCCACGCTAGTGCCAACAGCACGCTTGCTCGTCGTCTTGAGTCAATTTTAATTAGCGGCGAACCGTACGCCAACTGGGTCAACTATTGCTGACTTTGTTACAAAAGAAAACAAACTAATGACGAAACCAGGATGCAAACATGGATATTAGATTAACACGTATTGCTTGTCTTAGAAACCCATCTCGATACTGTAAATAGTTGGTATGTAGTGTACAATAATGCAACTAACTTGCACGTCGACAACTAGAAAGGTGAAATTTTTCGAATTCAAATCTGTCATATACACTAACCGCTAACTGCCCGATGCACTTATAACTTATAATTTGATTGTTCTAAAATGTTAGATTGCTCAGTTGCCATATCTTTACACGGTATTTGTGGTATATTCAACTTGTTTCAACACATCATTTTTACTTTCATACAAATTCGAATTACACAGAACATATCGAACAGAATACTGTAGAATCATGTTGTAGATATTACGAGTTTATAACTGCTGCCTCACGCTGAATACATGTAACGTAACAATAGAAGTTCGTTGGGAACAAAAATTTTTTGGACGAATATACAACAAGTTTAGCGTGTCAAACAGCAACGTGATCCTAATTGCTTAAATGTTGTTTCGACAAACTCGACCAGACTGGCGATAATTAGTGGAACTTTAGAATAATAGATGTCAGTATTGCCGCATAATGCAGCAGCGGTTTATCGTATTGGACGGTAATGGTTTATGAAATATTAATACATTCGTGAGTATGAATTAATGCTACGAATATCAGGGAATCATAGACATTAGAAAAAAAAATAGAACTATACCAACTCAATCCGCTTATGTGAAGTGACAACAAGAAACTCAATTGCTCGGCGCAATAAGTAGCAGCAGCTGGTGTTAACAGCTGTTGATGCGAGTGAATTTACCAGGCCCTCATTATACTCGCTAGCGCGGCACTATAACCAGATCAGCGTGATATTTTATATAGCAATTTTTCGCGACGTTGCATGTTGTACACTGTGAACAGAGTTGTGTCTCAAGCCTTTTAGAAACAACTTAAACTTGTCTTCATTTGACATACTTGTTTCCCCAAAATTATCGCGTGCAAAAAAATACTTACGCGAAACAAAAAGTGAAGGCACGGTTTTCTGGCGTCTTTTGCAACATTTCAAGTGTTACTCAATGCATTGAAAATACGTGTGCAGTAGACTTCACGGGTGGGGTGCAAAACGTGAGCCGGACGTGCCTGCTGGCTGTTATTATAACGAAAGCTATAGTTGGCTGAGAAAGCAGTTGAACCGTGCTATCGTAGCACACAATTTATGCCAGTTTATGCATCGCGTACACCGAAAGACAAATCAACGCTCGATTTCTAATCCGACACGGCACCAGGTGTTTCTTCTTCTTTGTTTTCTTCTTCGACAAGCTAATGTTCGCCTGACTAAATTTGAACTATATGCAAGACTTTAGTCTCGCTTGTTAATTCTAAACTTTAAGTTTATTGCGAACGATTTTTTCGAGATCCCCATCTAGAAGGTGTCGCGTTGAATGTATTCTCTGTAGCCACGTAGTCGGAAAACTCAGAGGGTTATTTCCAATCGAAAGAATGTTCCGGGATGGCATTTAACCTCACGGCATTCTTAATTAAAATACCATCATTTTACATTAGAATTAGATTTAGCTCCAATCTAATCTCTCTTGAAATTTAATCTCAGCAGATTAAATTAATGTACTCCCTTACGTATAATCCATTTATACAGGATACGGCAGCGGAGTAGTTGGTTTTAAATGTTGACTGTTTCAGTGTACGTTTCTTACGTATATTTGCACAAATATATAGCGCCGTCTGGAAGCTCGTGAATGCCTTATTACATCTTCATTTTGATACATCACGGCCAAAGATACCCGAGCAAGTTTAATCGATTAAAGGTTTCCTCTGTTTTCAATAAGGGCGTATCCTCGTGAGAAATTACTACCATGAAATTCACTACTGTAACTGGACCCTCCCGCACGACGCAACGTACATGAATTAGTGCTTGTGTCAAAAAGCCGTAATAGTTTCAATTAAATTGCCAAAATGACAGCGATATCCAAACGGAATTTAATTAAATTAAAAGCTTTTTTGTGCAAGTCTATTCATACAATATACACTTCGTCATGCTAATTTTGTTTTTCTGACTCAGAAAATCAAAATTCTACAATTATCAATACTCGTTTGTGAACGATTTATATGCGTAATTAATGCCGTTCGCGTACTCGATACGTCGATCGCAATTATATGAAATCATCAAAAAACAATGTTTTACCCGATTCGGCTGTTACTTGCTATATGTTCAATTTAATTTAAGGTCGAAATTTCGAAACGTAATTCAGAGTAATGCAAATGAACAAAATGTAATTCACATCAGGCTGTAACAATTCGTAAATTTAATATATGTTTGTCCCAACATTGGTATCGATGGACAGAGCTTTTCTCATGAACAAAACATCGCCAATAGTATTGTGATCTGCTTTCACTCTTGATAAACGTCAAAATATGCGCGACCTCGCCAAACAAACTTTTGAAACAATCAAAAAAAATTTATTTCTTGACAGCAGCCGCGGTACCGATGAAAAAAATGACGCTGCCGGGTAAAATTTGTTTTCTTGAATCAGATTCCAAGGGAAATTGGTTTTTCGTGTTTTTAAGGATCGTTGATTCCAACGCTCAAGTCAAAAATCCGCTTGGTCGTCGGTGAAGCGTGAGACTTATAAGATCCAATTTCCATACGTACGATGCCGGACCTCGAGATGAAATTAAGGCACTGCTTTGGACTTTTAAGATAATCGCCGTGTCCGGAAAATAGAACGCAGAACGCAATGTAGCATTAAATTGCTAAATCTGCTGTTTTACATACATATGTTACGAATGTCGAGTCACCCCTACGTATCACTGCAGAGATCCCAGCGCGTAACGCCGGACGTGAAAAATACGCTTTTCGCGTGGTTGAAAAATGCCCCTCTGCGAATCTGTCGCCGGACTCTCCTGGTCGACGTAAATTGACGCACGATAAATGCTAAACGTGAATGCGTGGACGTATCTGCGAATCCGCGCGCACACAAGCTCGCAGTAGCACATTAACGCTTGCCAATACATCTCAGTTGGATTTAGTGCTCGTCATAGCCGGCACACATACCGAAGCAAGACAGTAGTCGCTTTCGAAAGCTTTGCCTACATGAGTGCAAACAAACGCAGATCGGATGCACATACATTATTTGGCACGCAGCCAAGCATACGAACCGACCGACAAGTACGACAAGCGCATGTGCACTAGTTTCTGTTTTTCGGCAGAGGCATCTGCCTAATGTACATACACGCTCCTCGCGGTTGCACATACGTAGAATAACATTGCAATAATTAATAAAAGCTGTTGCGTCAAATGCAATTGTGTTGAAGATCTTATATTTGCAGACTTCACAGTTTGAATGTTACAAATAACTTTTGAACGTGCTAAAAGAGCGAGTTTAAAATATTTACAGTTTATAATTCAACAGTACGGCTGAAAAATGACAACATCTGATGTTGTTATTGCGATGCTGTGCGAATTCTAATTAATGCATAAAGAACATTGATATTTACACTGAAAGATAATACTGCGTGTTGTTTGATTACTCACAATGACGGCGCATACTAAGTTCTTTGCACACAAAGCCTGTGTACCGACGCTGTGTATGAATTGTTGTAAGACGCTAGTGTAGACGCGCTACTCACACAATCTTGTAGAATTCTATTTGCATTTTGTGGGAATAGTCAGTATTTTAGAAGTGTGTTCCAACATGAAGCTTCAGCTATTTCTTGTAGCAACGAAATTATCCACTCGTTTGTACTCATAGTTTAACCTTTGATTAAATTACATTACTTCCCTTATTTAAATGTAGACGCTTAAAAATAAACTTAGAAGGCAAATAAAAGTCAATCATGATTTAGTTGGAACATAACTTGATGAAAAAATACACAAAACTTTTTAACTAATACAATTATTTTCATAGGGTTGCAATAAAATTGGTATGAGAGTCATTTTTGGGGTAATGAAAAGCGTCATCAGATGTCGTTATGTCTAAGTATCGCGTGTTCGCATGCAGTAAATTTTAAATAAATATCGCAATCGCAAATAGTTATACTTATCGCAGAATTAATCGTGTAGCAAGATGTACCAGCATGAAGTACTATGGAAAGTAAAAAAATCTAATGTATCCGTTATTATCCATAGAGTCGCAGGAAAAAGTGAAACTAAAGAAATTGACAAAAAAAAACAAACTTGAATGAGGCGCAATCACTCACATTTTATGCAATACTAATGATAATGAATAGTCTGTATTAACTAATGTTATTAAATTACAACGAGAATAATGTAAGCATGCCACCCAGCATGAAAAGATGATTTTCAGAGTGAGGTGCAGTGCAAACTAATGTTATAGTTGGCTGCAGAAGTATAATCCTGTATTTAAATTACACAACCCAGTACAATTAGTTCACGAGCAATAGTTAGTACAATTGGTGACTTCCAAGTTATGAACTGAGAAGCGTAGCGAGGCTTAACAAAGAAGCCCGGTTGTAAGAAGAAATAATGAAATCATTTGTCTGCGTCGCGCCAACGGTAAAACAATTGAACAATTTGACCCCGTCGCGTATCTCGGCGCGCGATCCAATAACCCGATGTGGTTTATTATTATTCATTGCCTCGGTGGTTGAACGTCGTCAGAGCGCATTAGCATAAGATCTGCCAAGTTGCGGACTAATCCGGGCGATTCTCAGATTTGCGAATATCCTCGCACTCAGTCATGCAAAGATGGTCAGAAATTTTCGGAACGCTGCTGCCACAGGAAGCCGTCAGGAGTTTGCTACGCAAATCAAAGGCAGGACGGATGCCTTAAACAACGGCTATTTCGAACCAGTCAACCGTCCCGTGGATATTTCTTGTCCAAATAACTAAGCGACAACAAAACTCGAGGGGCCAATATTCAGCCACGTTATTTATTTTTCGTTTTTTCGCTGTTTTGTTGGTCCAATTGTACGCCACTGAGTTAACATTGACGATTCAATATTCCACACGGCTACGTGGTTTTGGAGTTTTAACAAACGGTGTCGAGGAGAATTTGGCATGAAAATAACAGTACCAAAGATAATGACTTGTTCTTTCGAGCCCTCGATGAAGTTGCAGTGATGAAAATAAAAGGACTGCACTTTTTCAGTTTAATCTTCATTAATTGATAAAAAATTTTGCCAAAGTTTTAGTAATACAGAGACGCGCCGGTAACTGGAATTAATCCATATCTCGTTCGCGGACAGAAACATCAGGCTTCACTTGCGAGCAACTTAGAACAGAAAGTTAAACTCGTGGCACCACGTATCCAGCTTGCTGAACTAAGTTTATCTAGCATCTACTTCGCCACGTAGACTACTTTAATACTCAGTTTATTTACTAAAACGCTGCAAACAAAATAATCGCCGGTGCGACATGGTAATTTACGTGATTGATATTACTTTCCATACTATCCCCGACTTGACTCTTGTTTCACTAACTAACTGAAAGTTATGCGTTTTTTATATACTCTGAAAAAATGTTATTACTTTTACATTTAGTATCACGACTTCCCTATTTGTTCAGTTATTTGTTCTAGTCTTTGGTCTAAACAGATATTTACATGAATAGAGGGAACGAGTATGATATCGCCCTGTTCCAAGAATGTACATTATTTTACCTGGGTATATAGACGCGGTCAACTATTTGGCACAAAGATTGCATCTACCAAACTACCGAGCTAATAACCAGGCTGTATTGACTACTGTTTGTTCCAGCAAAATAAGGCTTGGCCAAACTGGTTCGTTCAGAGAACACAAAATGTACCACAGCAGTTCAAGTTTTCATTCGATTCGACAGTTGACTATCCTGTTTTGACTTTTTTTTCGATTTTAATCTAGTAAAATTCACGATGCAGTAAAGTTTAATATTTGATTATTAAAGTTTGCCAATAGCGTATTGGCGACTATGAGTGTACGAAAATTTAATGCCGAGTTAATTCGTCTGAGATTATCACTAAAGTTTACATCGACTCGGAGCTCATGATTGTGAACAAATTCATCGTGACGTCAAACGGTAATATGTCAACGTTTTGGCTCGGCCACAAATGGCCACAGAACTCTCACAATAACGTCTCGAAACGAAGAACAAGTTGACCCTTTCCTTCACCTCCTGCTGCTTTCGCCATGGACCAAACTTAACCTTCGTTCCTCCAAAGGCATAGGAAATCCGTCCTCTGTGTGCTTGAGGTGGGTTAAAGTCCCATTATGAACGCTGGACAATATCTCTGCCGCTCAGTTTGTATTCGCCGTTTAAACGAGGGCTATTCGCGGTCCGTTGAACACTATTTTGGATGAGCTTCACTCTCAAGACTCGTGATGTCGTTTTCTTCAAAGTTCCCATAACAATTTTCAATTGCATCAAATGCTTAATTTCTCTCAAAGGTTAAATATCCTCTCATCCATGTGCCCTGTTGAGTTCCAAATTTTCATTATTCACAAGTCTTTTATTTTCAAATTCGACACTCGTTTCGCATAATTCATAAGGGATATTTCATTTCAACTCTCAGGCAGACTGAATTAAGTTGAAAACATAACATCAGTTTTTGGTTTGAGTTTCTAGGATTCAGTATATTACTGCAGTTCGGGTTTCCTGCCTTACGTATGGCTTCTTCTTTATAATGGCTTTATGAGGTCTTCCGCCGTATAACGGTTTCTTGAGTCAGCGCCGGGTCGAAGTCGCCGGCAGAATTGCTGAGAAGTAGTCATGGTCAGTCACGCGAGCTTAAGTGCTGCAAAAACACTAGGCACATCATTCGTGGATTGAATAAAAAATTGTTTTTTTGTTTCTTCACTAGAACAATTGACTTTTGATCCCAAGCTGAACCTCTTGGTCGTGATATTGCTATGAAATGAATGAAAAAATAAACGGACAAATAAAACTTGAACCGAGTGATAAAAAATTTGATTTTCTCATATCAGAGGTGCAATTCATTCTGAAATATTATGCACACAAAAGTTCGCCTCAGAGTTTCGGATCGAATTAGATAAATTGTTCATTGCGAAAACCGAAACAGTCTTAGCAATTGATAATGACATACTTGAGTCGCTTCTAGCAGCGACTAAGGCAAAACCGCTCTCATGTATATTCACGATTAAATCTATCCATCGATAATATCTAGCGCCGAAACTTGCGACAATTTTGCGAAGCGCGAGGCTCCTAATAGGAAACGCCGGTACGCTCGAGACGAATTTCGAATTTCGTGTCTTCGCAACTGGCTGGCATTACGGGCTATACTAATCCTCTGCAAATGATCCGGACCAAGTTGTTTAAACTATATATGCATGCATGAGAACTCGACCAACTTGTGTGCGAAGCGTTTCAACGATTAAACATCTTCGAATTCGTTAATGCGTCGACAGTTTCGGGGTTCTTGTCTTGACGAACAATGAAGTTCGACAATAGATTCCCGTCCTGGCGCCTGAACAAACGAAGAAAGTTGCAATAATAATTAGCAGTCGCGCGCTCAGCCTGCTCGCGTTACGGTCTAGACGAGATTATAACCGGCTGCGAAGCCCGTGAGAGCCTAGCCGGTACGCAGATATAAATATCGATTCGAGTGAGCGCGGCCCAACTTTTCAATATCACTGACGAGATTCCGCACAAAATTGGATTAACCTACACGATTTTCGCTGCGATTACCCTTGCTTCGAAAATTCACCACGTCCGAGAAAGACATTACTGCCATTACGTGTTCTGTATCTTTATCCGATACGTATCAGATCACTCGTTGCGTATACTATCAAACCAAATAAATTAGTCGATTCGCTACGAATGGAAAGTTTTTTAATTAATTTCCAAAGTGCTCAAAAACTTGAGAAAAAAAACGTATGAATGTTTAACTTGAATCGCAAACAAAGTGCTCTTTGACGTATCGATTGTTTTATTTACTATCAATTGACAATGGCTACCATAAATCTGCATGAATGCCAGAGCTAGATCGGTTCATTGCTATACTCACTTGTTTGCTATTTTAGCAATAACCATTTGAATGAGAACGTGTACACTCGACCGGCAAATTGGACAGCTGGGCAGAGTAATACGTGCGCCAAAGTACAGCAAACTTGTTTCGAAAACATACATGATGCGAGTTTCTCCCACGTCAGATGATTTTTCCGAAGCATCCAAGTCATTTTTAGCGATTCATTTTGTACGAACGCGTTTGAAAGCTCCAGGACAATCTCAGCCAGTGAATCAGCGTCAATAAGAGATGTGCTGAATTGGTAATAGACTTTCCTAATGGAGAATAATGAATTTCCAACAGATCTCGCACTTGTATTACTAACTCTCTTTTGTTCAATCTTTCCCTTTGACGTCGATTGAATTGACGTTTTTTTTCTTTCTGACTGCACCCCTACTTTGCTCCAAGTCGCATACAACTTGTCCAGTTTCGAAACCTTTTTTCGAGTGCAGATAAAAATGAAGGTCGCATCGTATTGGATTTCTGAAAGACGTCTATTTAGACTGACATTTCCGACATTGCGATCGCCACATTCTTCCAGAAATAAGGTTCTGTTCATTGCACTTCTGTCACACCGGAGACTTTAAATGAGATTATCAACTTTCAGCCTGACATCATATTGAAAGGGTGCCTACAGTCGAGTATTTGAAATCCTATATGCTCAAAGGCAGTTTTCTATATTAAATTCATATTTTGTCACCTAAGTACATTTTCATTTCAAATTTTTCCGTTCTGGTAATATAATCAACAATATCGTTTAATAATTCAACCAGCGTGTTACCAAAAAGTAGGTAGAACATTTTTTCACGATCTCGTCTTTATCCTATTTACTGGAATCACATATTTACAACCTTTCACAATACGCTTCAATGAGGAGCAAGAGTCACTCATGTTTCTTTCAATCTCTCTGTCCAAATTTTGTCGTCTCCTTCTTTTTCATTCTGTGTCTAGTAGCCCTTTGTTGAATTAGACACTCCAGCGGTCTTTCCAGTCTCGCCTTGGGACATCGTTACATGATAAAGAGGACTTCTTCCAGCCTTGTCCCTCTTACTCCGCGATTCTTGTCGTGAATTGTACCGCGCTCGGCACAGAAAACTAACCAAACGATGAGAAAAAAAAACGGAAGAAGCGTAAAAGTAGGAAGCTCAAAAAAATGAGAAGCGCCAAGAGAATGAACAAAAACCAACAGGCGGTCTATCGAACTTTCATTCGGCCGGAGAAACATTTCGTAAGCAACGAGCGGTCTAAGTAGCGTACAAACGAGCCGATGGATAAAAATAATCTGTAACTGGTCGTGCAAATTTCTCTTCGTAGCTTGCCCGAATCAATAGCTAGTGCTTGAATTATTTCGCCTCGGCGAGGAATCAAAAATGAATCATAAAGTTTCAATCATTTTTCAAAAATGATTAGTACGTATTGTTCTGATTGATATCAGCTAGAGGGGTTGAAGGAAAAATTTCTTGCATGTATTTTTGTCCTACATTTCAATAACATTACTTGTTTAACGTTCGTTACAAAACATGATAAAATGCAAAACAAGTAAAGCTGGGCAAGGCTTAGCTGCTGAACGCCAGTCTGTCTTCTTGCTATAACAAACGTTTCGGTCGCATTACTGCTCGTCGCAAAACCACCTACTGTCACAGTAAATACAAACCATGTATGCAAACTGTGGCATTCGTATGCTGCGCAATGCGGATCGTAACATACCTAGTAAATTACTGCCACGACCGAAAATAATATTCTGTTCTCTTACTCGGATATCCCGATCGTTTTTGTTCTGACCCTTACTGTAATAATAAATCACGCGACTAAATATTGCATTGCTTCAATGACAGTAATTATCCCTCGCTTAATCCGCTCAATTTTTATCGCTTAAGATTAATCTTACAGGACCGGGAAGTCGTTTTTACGTGTAGAGTTTTTGAAGGGATGAGTTCTCTCTTTGGAAATTATAATTGCATAGTATCACACAAACGAAGCTGATCCTGAACCGGAAATATATAGGACTGAAAGTTTTCTGGGTTATTCCGAAGCTAAAGTTATCTATCCCCGATGCACGAATCTGAAATTCGAAGTTCCGGTGACACGAACAGTTCGCAAGAAAAAGTCGAAGATACGACACCCGGCCTTCTGTTCATTCTTCGCAAGTTCAGCAAACTTGGAGAAAATTATCCGAGACCAGAGGATATGCTCGTCTGACCGTAAAACGAAGACAGCGTTTCATTTCCTTTTCCAGCTCGCGTCTGCTACGCAGTGTCAGCTTACTTTTGCGTGATCTATTCCTTTAAGCATAACGCAAATGTATCCAAGATTCTGAAAATAAATTTAACAGCTATATCGATTGTCGGTCATTGGCAAAATGAAAACAAGAAAGTTGCTGAAACTCTTTTGGATAATAAACATTTTTTGCGATTTTTTTCAAAATCAAAAAGTGAAAATGTAGATAAAAATACACTCCGTGAATTGGGGAAAATGTAAAACATCTGTTACACCGCTCTTTACAAAATAAAAACGGTTGCGAAGAAAAATAATGCAAATTCATAGATGTTCGTTTGTTCATCAATATTCGATACTGGGCGAATTCGTTCAACGCCATGACGAACACCCGTTAGTTGTATAACGAGCGAACGTCTATCGCGGGGGTCTGCAAATCGAAGTCTGCGAGTGCTTGGATGCCCTCGCAGGTACCAGCAGGAGAACGAATGTTCATTTCATGGGCCGTCAAGTCGTGTTAGCTAAATGGCACAAGGTGTGATTTTTCCCAGGAAATTTTGGTCTGTTTAACAGAGATCCTATATCCACTTCCCATACTGACAGCTTCCATCCCGTTGCGGCCAATCTGACATCCACAGCGTGACCTTTCCGTTTTTTCCCTATTCTCATCATATGCCCATTATTAGATATACGTTTTCATTAGTTCTGACGAATTAGCTCCGACGTCAGAGTTTATTTCAGGGCTGATTTCCTTGATACACGATTCGAGTAGCTCGTCGGATAAAAATAAAAAGTACAGCGTTTTCTGCGTGGACATCCCGAGTAGGAAGACTCACTCGCCTGTAAAGGACCACTCCACTTCCCGAACTGCACTCTTGTTCCTTCATTTTCACTTAGTTTCCTTGCCAGCGCTGCCACCGAGCACTCCGATATAAAAGGGCTTCCTGAAAAGTTGATGCTTTTTTCTTGTTAGCGAACGCAATATTGAGACTTGTCTGAAGTTTTCTTGATAATGACCGTTATATTAGTATTATTAATCTGTGTTTTTTTCTTGTCCAAGACGAGGAGAGGGGTCAGATTTGCACTCAGTTTTGATACAGTACCGTTAATTAAAAAAGTTGCCGCACAATTTTAATAGGAACCGTAGTAGCGTGAGGACTGAAAAGTGTCATTTATTTCGTGTATCTGTATAGAAACCGAGATATCACTGACAACGAAAAGCCCCGATAGGATGTCAAATGTAAAATGAGATTTTCTTGCTCGTTGAATAATTACAAATCGTTGGCAGAACCTCATTTTATTTCGCCATAAAAGATTTTCTTACAAGTACATCACGGGGACTTCGCATGTTCTCTCAAGTCTCATTTATTTAGCGTACAGTAACGAGTCTCGAAATAGTTCACATTAGTTCTGAAATAGACTGATTTATTAACTTCCAACTTTTTCCGTTCCAGTTTATAGAATGTTTTCCTAATTAAATGATTTATCAGTAATGAATGTTACGTTTTTTCGGACGATTTATAAACTGTTTGCCGAATTAATATCGTTTGGGCCGCTTTGAATATTCTGACCGTCGGGCTCGTGATTGTGTCCTAATTATTTCACGTATATTCGAGGCCAATGTCGGTTACCGTTTGACGGTTACACAAAGCTATTGTTCTTGCAGAATCGCGCTCAGATACAGCGATAATTAACTGCTCCGCAATCAACTTCCACACTTCCTGTTCATGTGATCATTAATGCTGCATTGTGACCCGCACCTTTTTTTACCTCAGAACCAGTTAAAATTTGAATGCCAGTTTACGAACAATAGTAGTATTCAGGTACATTTACGATAATTACGATTTTCTTCCAAGCACAAACCAACAAATCGTTCAACCCCGTCCGCAAACTGCTATCGCCTATAAAAACAAACAAAAAACGTATCAACGGAAGACCGCGAATACCAAATACAAAAGAGCCGGCACGATTGTTTGAGTTTTGTTTTGCAATTTAACAAACATAATTTTATGATTAAACATTGCGTGTATTCCGTGTAGACCGACGAAATTCTTTTGTTTCTCGAACTCTTGTATTTCAAAGTTGACTATTCGACAAACACGTTTTGCCGTATAATCTCCATTGTTATTTTCAATGGTGTCGGCAAAGATAACCGATTGCAATGAATGAATAAAATTATGCACAACGATTTTTCTCAAACGCCATTGAAACACGTTATGTACCGTTACATAATACTCCGCCAGGAAAAAAATCAATTTCAATGCAATAACAAAACGCAACGTGAGCGTGAATTAAGATGAAAAGATATTTCGAGATTCGTTCGAAGTTATCAGTGTAAATAATAAAACACGTCAATTTTTGGAGTTGCAAATTTTCATCTCGCTCGAATAACGCAAAAATTGTATCTTACATATTCATGGTGTCAATTTGACGTACACATATTGTCGTTCGCCTCAGACTCGCAATGTTTGTACCGAAAAAGTTTGCAGTAAGAACTCTACGTGTAGAAAAACGCGTTCTGCGAAAATATTAGTTATTGACGTAGTTGAATGACATGTTTAGCACAACGAAAAAGAAATCCATAATCGAAAAGTGTAGAGTTAGCATCAAATTTTGTCATTAAACTGCGGAACAACAAGTTGCGACAATTTCTCTAAGTGCCAAAAAATTACGTAAGGAATATCGCGCGCGGACGACCGTGGGTTCGCCAACGTCAAGCATTAAAAGTTGTGAAATTGCCGAGAGAACTTAGACAGAATTTCACTTTGCGTCGCGGTGGCTGCAACGTACGCTTTTCAGCCCTGCTGTAAAAATGGTAAATAAATCCATGAAATCGTATTTTCCCATTGTCGGGCTCTTCGCGAACAAACTTAAAGTCGTCGCATGATTTGTCCCGTGTGAAATTTACGAGCCGAATTTTATTCGCATAAATTGAGATTTCTTCGGGGCGCAGGAAGCGATCAGCGAAACGCGCGAATAAGTTATCAGACAGGCACCGATAAATAATGCACCGGTTATCTCTTAAGTGGAAATTATTGAACATTAGTGCAAAAAACGTGACAAAATATCCAACGAAAAATTTAATTTCAACCGCATCGGGGCTCCATTGTTCGGAATTTACGAGCGCGCCGAGTAAAAGTATAACATCTTAAACCAAGAAATTCTATCATTCTTATCAAAATTGATAAATGGTATTTAATGTCGATGGGCGAGACAGAAAACAGAACAGCCGAGACTTTGTACAATAGCCGAGGTCGACGGAGCAATCCTGTAAAGTTTCACATTTTATCGCTGTTGGGAAGATATTTAATTTTTGTCCCGGTAACGCCTTTACGACGATCGCCATCTTATCCGCAACATCGACCATCCCCGTGTGGGAGTGAACACCCAGCCGGGTTCATTCGGCTAGCCAGTTCAATCGGGAAAAGTCACTGCTTTTTTATCTCAAAAACTTTACGATGCAACTTTGAACCGAGTTCAAGTCACTCTATACCGAATTATTAATCGCACAGGTCGAATCCCGTTATCCACTTTTATTTTTGTTTGCCATAGCGACTGAGGAAATCTGAAGGAAAATAAATTTTGCGACACAAAACAACAGGGTGCCGGTGAAATACGCTAGCTGATTTCAAACAAGATGTTCAATGAAAATAAATTATAAAGGACACATATAAGCGCACAACTTTTTTATATTATTTTGGTGCTTCCCTCTTACCAATTTTGCGTCTCGTTGTGTTCTTGAGAATACGTGTGACAGTCAGCAATCTAGTCTTGACAAGGGAAAAGTCCATGCTACACTATTCTTGAAAGGTCCACTTGTTTATTTCATCGAAGCCACCTCTTAGCTTACCTTTACAAGAACTCTACTTGTAAATCCTATCCGGCACTTGAGCGTCAGCGGAAAATATACGCAAAACTCTTATTTGTCGGTCGCAGCGTCTTAGATTCGCTACAAATTTGAACTCTACGAAAGAGGTTCGTAGAACACACGAGATAGTCTATCATTATTATAATGCACCATGATTATATCCCAGGACAAAATAAACTCGTAAATGTTTGTCATTAATGTTTACTTAGTATGTTCTATTGTAAATAACACAATATGTACCATTAATATTACTTACGATACAGAATGTCGGAATCTAGAGAAATAGAAACATTTCATCAGAAGCAGAAAATAAGTGGAAATTGAATATTCTCAGGTTCGTAATCAACTTTCGATCAGAGCATGGCCAAACAAACATTTGTGTTGGCTCGTTTTTCGTTTGTTTCGTTACATTAGAATAATTAAATTACTTTCGGCTAATTAGCGTCGGAGCTTTCAAATAGCATTGAAAAGTAACCAAAGAACTTGCTCATGGGGAATCGGCCAAGTTTCGTGAAAAGGGGCGAGTTTGACTGTGCGCAAGAAGAGATGTGGGAATTAGCCGAGACGGGGCGAGGGCGCGAAAGGGTGAGAAGCTGTTTGAGAAAATCGATAGGCGCGTTCATGTCGCGTGCAGTTAAGTGAGTAAGAAATTAATATCTTGATGAGGTCGAGCTGCCACTCGCCAAATGTATGTTAGGACAGAAAACATTGTGCCGCTTTCTCTTCGGCGTCAGTTCCAAGCTTGTTTGATTGCTATGAATATGAGACATGAATAACTTTTCATAATTCATCCGCAGTCGCACTTTTATTCGTTCGCCTCACTGCTACAACAATAACTTTATTACTTTAAGTGAGAGCACTGTTGTCACTAAATTATTCCCTTTGTACTAATTCATTTCTTTAATAACTTTTAATCAGTGCAATTTTCTTGCGCCCTACTTCAACACCTCGCTGCTTTATTACACAAACATATTGTCAGCCGCTGCTTTTTAGACGTTGTACGTACAAAACACTATATGATTTCAATTATAAGATTAATTACGCAACGTCAGAGAAAATTAGAATTTCAAATATTGCTTGAAACTAAAATGAATGAAAAATTATAAATTATGTTCATAAAATATTCAGAAAATAAAATCAGATGGTATAACTAGATTGTTCTCTGGGACCGAATATTATCAACGTGACTTGGAACGAAAAATCGTGATGTTGATTCAATAACGTAAGTTCGATTTTTTGACTGTTCTTTTCCGAGCGAGATTATGTAATGATGTTGATTTGAAGTATCAAGAATAGAACGATTTATCTGGAAAAAAATCTTCGCATTCTACCGATGTGGTTTGTCGTGATCCATTTTGTGAAAGAGAGCGGTTAGTTTTTAGGAATTGAAAAATAACATCAATACTGACCGGCAAGAATTGTCTCGGAACAGGCCACCACGAAAATAGCGACGTGGGGTGAAACCCCCTCCGGCTCTTCTCGAATCTCGCTACTGAAAATCGTGAAGAGGCGGAGTAAAACGCCTCAGCGACACTTGCAATTTAGTGGCAATCAACAGCACGAAGGTTTTGTGGTCGTTCGGGGAGATTTCGGATGCGTCGTTCTCTTTTTGTTTGCCTTTCTTCTTTTTCTCCCTCGCAGTTCGATGCTATTGGGGAGAATTACAAGCTCAATAACTCGGATACGATTCCAAACATTACGCACATGAAAATTGGAAAGAAATGACTGCGCTAAAGTAACCGATTTTTTTTATTGCCAAACGATTGTTTGTAACGCACAATTAAACAATTAGCACTTCAATGCACGTACAACGTTAGGTAGCAGAAAACAAAGTAATGCAATTTTATCGTTGTATATTTGAGCTAACATTTTTTAACGCTCAGATTATATAGAACTCAAAATGATGCGATTGTTGAGCAGTTTAAAGGATTCAATTTAATTTGGTGATTTGTTTGCCAAGTCTTCAGGGAAAACAACGGTTCTTCTTTTATTCCAATAAGCATTTCCAAGTACGTAACAAATGGTTTCGCTTATTTGCTGGAAACGAAAAAAAGGGATAATAGATGTTAGGAAAAACACAGACTAGCTTGACTGTCAAGAATTTTTAATAACCTCTGTAGCAATTCGACACACATTTTGTTACAAAACCTTCATGTTTATAAATATTGCAGATAGTTAGTTTTCAAAAATAACATTTCGTTAATGTTAATGCAAGATGAAAGATAAATAATTGTTTCTCTTAAAATAAAATACTCCTTATTTTGAGATAGAAACATGGTATTGACAACAAATCAAATATTAGAAAACATTCTCTGAAATCATATTTATGAATAAAACAGTATTGTAATGAAAAAGTACTTGAAAAATTCAGGCTAACGTTATTTAATTGGTACAAAATAGCACATTCATGTTCATAAAGTATTCTGAGCGAACAGAAAATAATATACCACGAGTGGAACAGTAAATTTTCAATTTTACTCTAGTCTTTTATATAAACTCGTATTGTCAAAATGATTTGCGTAAACTGGTATTTACATGCTTATAAGCAGACAGATAAATTGTTATGTGAAACGAGATTTTTATTGGCTCAACGGAAAATCACTGTCGCAGGGGAAAAAATAAAGTAAAAATGAGGAATAGCTTGTGCGACGACTTAGACGCATCATCTTAACGGACTGAAATCGTTTCCTTTTGGAGTTCAGTGTATCGCGAATCTGTGACATAAATGGCAGTATTATGCTCGACGCCATTCTCATCGAACTTTCGCCACCTCGTCCTCGTATCGATAGCCGTCGTGAGTTGTACTTTAGCTTTCAATATTTCAAACACTTATCGTGTATAGAATTCGGATCTACGACGACTCAACAACTCAACAGAGTAACTGACACAGAAAAGAGTTCGACTATCGCAGATAGTCCGTCAAAATAAAGAAAAAACAATTTCATGTTATTGGCATCATAAAAGTAGATTTCCTGTTAAAATATAGTTTTATTTTCATAATCAAATCTGTTAAGTTGTGAAAGGTTTTCAGCCCTTTCGTGGTTGGTATGCTGAATTATGGAGATTGCGTTTGATTTTCCCGAGACACAACGAAGCGAAGGGGACGGAACGAACACGAGGTCGTAGCTTTCGACATTGAGGAGCGAATTCAAACGTTCGGCAGCCTGATTTATAACTCGATGTCCTGTTTCAGACGCATGTATGTCGATCTTTTGCATTTCAATGTTCGATTGAATTTTTTGCCACTTTGATTTCCTTGTGGAATTCAAAAGCAAATTTCCCATTTTCACAGTGTGACAATTTTAGCTTAATTATATTCGCCCGGCAATAATCCCTGGCCAAATATTATTAGAATAACATTAATGATAGGAAGACCCCCGCTAGGAGACTGCGATAAAGCTTGAAATCTCCCAAGACGCCGATGCTGTGATCTTCTTATAGCTTCGTACCTTGAAAGACTGTATAGACAAGATACGATATTAAATAGGCAAGTACCTCGAGTATACGTGATACATAGCGCTCGGGCGAGGGAAGTGCAGGTGTGGTGTCTTTACCTCGGCATATAGATAGCCAAGATGGCGCTTCTCCTCAGAGGATCGCATCTCGTTGCGAACCGACACCACGAAGCGCTTCACGTACACAAACATAAGCCCAAAAACGTTAAGCGACGTTGTATCTCGGAAACAAAACGCTTCATTTTATCCGCATTATTCTTCCTTGTATTACATTACATCAGAATTTCGGGCCAAATGGTACTTCAATTGATACAAGCTTCTATTTACAAAAGGACAAAATTGTTAATGTTCCATTAAAGCAACATCTCGCGCTTATTAAAAAATCGTTTATTCCGCATAATCCTATATCTTCAATAAATTCACTTTGCAGCTTAAGATTTTCTTTGCGTCACAAGAGTTCAGAACAAATCAGGTACAAATTCGATAATATTTCTTACTGATTGATTTTGCGGGGTCTCGTCTTTGGGGAATTTCAAGCACGAATATTAGATGACTCAGGAGAAATGTGTCACTTCTTCGCAAAACAAACTGGCCTCTGATGTTACAAAGCTGTTTTTTCCCCAGACTTCTTTAATTAGACATCCATCTCACAGTTCCAAGCCATAAATTTGTCGCGCGAAAAATGTCCGGCCGTTTAATGACCCGCTTCGCTCATGAGTTTAGGTGTATGGCAACAAATTTTCTTCGGGCGTTTCCTTAATGAAGTACAGCAGGTTGGTCATGTGGGAACCACAAATGTGTCACAGTCCTATTCTGTCTCGTGTCCCTCTGTTACGTTGAATTGAACACAACCGGTAGCCGTTGAGCAAATGTATACTATTGACGACGTGTAGGCCCGTGAACTTGGTTCCTCTTAGTTAACTATTTACTCGTCAAACATAACAATGCATATCAAGATGCAACGATGCCGATTACCTTCGCATTCTCTCTGTGAATGATAAAAGTAAAGCTACCTATTGTGTTTGTCATTAGCTGTTTATTACTCCTCATTGCTACACATTCAGAATGATTGAATTAAACATTACCGATTAAGGAAGTGCTTGAATACACACGTCTTACTAAATGTTTTAACTGCAGATTCATACACTCTGAAAAACTGTTTTAAATTACATTGGGTTGAACGAAAAATACGGTCAAAGTTATTTACCTAAAGTTGGGGAGGAAGTGTATATTAATGTTCAATATCTTTTATCGATTTAATTTTTTTCGTTTCGTTTAATGTAAACTAATTCAGAGGGTTAGTCAGTCTGTTTCATTCCGTTCGAGATTATATTACTGTGACAACGCGAAATGAAATAATTGATCAAGATCGTGAATGCAATTTTGTGACAGTTTAACGGGATGTGAGTGTCACGTTGGCACTGTTGCGTCATCATTAATTGTCACAGATATTCTAAACGTATATAGCAATCAAGTAACCCATCTGCTAGTATTTACATTTGCGCGCCTGTTTTATTTAGTATATCAGACGCTCGACATGTACCACCAATTTCGAGACACACCTTCGCTCACTCACACCCGTACAACTAATACATAATGTTGTCGCATTGTTACGTATTTCGGTATGTGTTCTTGCAAGAGCTTCACCAAGCGAGAAACGCATGGAAATAACTCTCTAGCCAACTGTTGTCGCCGTATACGTGCGCTGACATGTACAGCAAGATAAGGCATTCCATTAAAATGAATCGTTCGGTCACTTTGCCAGAGAAATCTTAACAGAATACAAATTACAAACGCTTGATTAGTGTTATTAAGAAATAACGGAGACAATGATGAACCGTTCAAATGACCGGCTCGAATGATATTGCAGAAAAAACATTGAAGTGAAAAAGGTTAAGCCGTCGTCTTTGTTGAAGGCAATTTCAGTAACAGATATATGACTATCTAGCTTGCTTAAAAATCCATCCGCTTGTGGACAGTGATGACGGCACTGCCCTTTGGGACCATGTTTGAACAAAGTAAGTATAATTTAAGGAACCCGCTGGAACCTCAGAGGCATTCGTATCACTTAACGCTGAGCTTCCATTATTTGCCACGTTGGCTTCCTTTCTTTTCGCTTGATTTCGCCGTTATGACCTGTGAAGTACATTTGTTCGCGAATACGCGTGATTCATTTTATTGGACGCTTGTTTTAGAGCTCTGTACATTTCGCTGGGATGAGCTTTAATGAAATTTTTAAACAGCCATTGAGAACTATTTCCATTGAAATTGAGCATATGCAGAATATAGGCGGGGAGCGACCGACTTTCGAGCTTGTAAATGAAAGCTACGGTACAATCTTAAGGCCATTGAAAGTGCGCCTCTCTTTGATATTTTGCAGGCGCACAAATTTGGCTGCGAGCCAACGCAAATGCCCAATCTTAGCAAAAACTCAGCTGTAAAAGTATTTACAATCATTTTCAGTACAATCTCAAAGACCGTCGTATAATTACATGCTTCTTAGAGAAATACCAAGGTACACATGTAAGCCGTCCTGCAGTATTCGCCAAGCTTGCTCGGAATGCTAGACTCTTGTAGTACGTGGCAGTTTTCCTGACACAAATATTTTAGTCCGCCAGCAAATCACGGCAAGGGTTCACCTTAGCATCCCTGGACTGCATAGTCACGTTATCGCTTTCACATTATTTTTAAATTCAGTTCCATTACAACGCATTCGATGAGTAAAAATATTCGACTTCCCAACATCCCATTAACGGTGATTGGTAAACGTGAATTAGCACCTGATCTGAAATTTCAATTACTACGTGTGTTTGTGTATGTGATGATTAGCCTGCGGTCACTCGTTTTCATACGTTTGAAGAAGAGAGATAGATCTGTCAATATCAGAAAGTACCCTTGAAAGTGCCGTATGGCTTTGACATCCCGTTGAACTTCTGACTGTGACCTGATCCCAATTCAAATTTGTTTGTTTTATTCCGATAGACGATGGTGCTAGGATACTCAGAAGCGTGTCTTTATAAGGGATCGCCGTTCAGACGCAAAATAACAAAGCAAATTTCAATTAAGCACTCCTTGGAGTAATAAGAGAATTTGTCACCTTTGTCGCGACAAACTAAAAGTTTGCAAAAACAGTTGCCTCTTAATTGCATCGATTGCTCGATAATTTTCATTATTATTGCACAGTCATTCCGTTCAATCGTAACGGGCTTAAGAAATTCCGCACGCGTCGAATAATTTGTTTGATATTTCTTTTCACCTCGGGTCGTTCAACAAAAATTGGCTCTCACTTTTTCTTTTCTACTTGCTGCCAATTGCCGAATCGAACCTACCGAACTTTCGTTCGTTCAATGCAATGTGACAAAATAATATTTTTCTGTTCAATTACGGCGTAATATCGACACACAGCGAGACCGAGCGACGGTAACATTAATAACGAATTTAATAGTTTTCGGACAGATCGCGTCTGAATTGGCGGGAGGTAGCAAATACCGAAAACGCTTGTAGGGTGTACTACTGAGGTCTGAAACAATCGTCGTATTGTTTCTGCTTGGGACAATAGCATGCCCTTACGGATATCTCGGTCTTTGGTTGCCCGCACCTAACCGCTTCATAGTTTATCTTACCTATCATCTCAGTGAATAATGAGAAGTGTTAAAGGACACGTCATAAGTCACGCTTTAAATAATTCAGTCGTTTTTATGTTTGAATAATCATTATAATTTTACAAATAAAGTAGTCAAACTCAAAACTCAAAACTAAAGCATAATTCGACATTAACATTTAAGCATTCGTCAAATCGTAAAAGATTCGAAGACAGGCGAGATTTTTTCATTCTTGATATTTGTGTGAAGTATACAATGTAGATCGTGAGCTGGCAAGTTAATGGTCGACAGTGAGAGCTATTTGGCAATTAAGTGATAAATAAATCTCTGGCGCTTATTCGATTAAACGGCCGGAATTTATGTCAATGAAAGGCGGTCTGATCTTTGGCCGGACTGAAAAAGAATTTACGTTGTTCGTTTGCATAAACCCCGCAACGTTTGACGATTAATTGTTAGTAATAATGGTTCTGAAAATAAAGGACGGGATTTTGAAGCGATACTTGTATTGATGTCGCTTAATGAGCAGTCAGATATCAAGTTAATTTGCAACAGCATCAGCGTGTCAAACTAATATTCTCTTGTCAAAGTGAGGGAAAGTTTGCACCATGACAGAACTGTACCGTTCGTACAATAGCTAGTTAAGGGACAATAGACGGGGGAGAGAAAATTTGGTCGAATTTAATTATGAGGCACCTTGGGAAGTCGGCTAGAAGTCTGGCGAGACGAGCTGGCACCCTCGGGATGGATTGAATACGGACTAATTTTATCCGCAAATTTTCGTCCGCTCAAACATATGTCCTCTTCATCTGTTGCGTCATTTCTTTTCGTTTGTCCCGTCCGGTGCAATTTTGTTTTCGTTTTATTGTTCAACTCGTTTTTTTTCATTTCCGTCCACCATTTCTAAGTCGGCTCAATGATTAAATTTCTTGACCATATCGATTTTAATCAGTTAAATGATCGTTAGTTGAAATTGAACATACTTATATCGTTTGACCCTAACGGAAGCTTCACAAAGGCTGAGCCCAGCTGAATGCAACTGTAAACACTGACTGAACTGTTCTGCTTGCTAGTTGCTTTCTGTTGACTTGCGATCAGCAGTTAACTTAGTAACCACGTCTATTATAGGTCGATTAGGCTCGGGGTTTGTTTATCTCAAAAATACCTGACTACGTAATTTAAATACACTAAGAAAGTTTTTCGAGATCATTCAGTCAGTTCAATCTCAATAAGCAAACGCACAGGTGTGCCAGTCGCGTTAAACTAGTCGCCAAGTCATGGTATGCTGATGTCGCACTGAACGTGATGCTTATAGAAAGACACGAGGGTTGAGCCTCTGCAACTGTCGACAGCTAGGGAAACTTCAAATCGCTCAATTACGGTTGCCAAGTCTGTTGGTAATCTTGTTAGATATTTTAATAAGAGAGAACAGAATGCTAAAATATCTTGAGTCCAGTTTGCTGCTTAAACCGAGCTTAATTCACGGTGCTTTTTAACATCTTATGATTCATTATTTTTATTTCTGACTATGACTCTACTGTATAAGCACACAGTTAAACTTAAACCGACGATCTAATAGGAAAGTTTCAATTTTTTGTTTTGTGATGATAGTAGAATATTGCTAATTAAAGGAACTGCTTCCAATGTCGATATTGTCTTTAAATCAATCTACACATCCATGTTTCATTGCACAACATTAGTCGTCGACTTGCAGAGAGATAGCAGATGAGAACGGCCAAGAAGAATTTTCCTTTTATAAGAAAACACGCTCGAAAATTTGTGCAGATGGCAAACGCTACCCGTATGCAACTTTTATTCGTTCTTATTGTCCAGAGAATGGGAATTTCACATTTTTTCTTTTATGCTTCGCTTTGTTTCTTTTGTTTTTATTCAACATCATCTAATATAGATAACGATATGTTTATACAATCCAACTCTGATTTTGCCTGATGAATTAAATAAGACGATTTCGGAGAACAACGACTTGCTTGCGTTTAATATAATTAGAGGAAATACAATCAATCATTCAGAGTTCAACAATATTGATTAAGCTGACTGAACTGGAATAAACATATAGTGTCAGGATCAGTTTGAGTCGTAAAAGTGTATATCTTTACATTTGAGAGTAGTAAAATCTTATCGCGGATTATATTACATATAGTTTGATGATATATTTAGTTTGTCGCGCAAGATGAAGAGATGTCAGTATCGTAAAAAAAGTCCATTGAAAGTTACGAGATGAAGCCAAAGAAATAAGCGCGAATCGACCGGTCCATTGTTCGATCCGTTTCGATTTGCGTCCGGCCGTTAAGGGGTGTCGAATGCTAAAAGCTTTCAACATCGAATCCCCCTGGCACGCGTATCGAATCACGATGGCAAAGTGAAACGCAATTTCTCTTTCCATTATGTCAGTTATATCCTTTTTATTTCCGTTATATGCATCCGTTTATATATTCATCGAATCCTATAGCTCCACCGCAAAATCCATACCAACAACATGGCTTATCAACTTAAGTCAAGCACTCGCGTACCGATCGTGAATTCAACTTTTTTGACACTCATGTACATACATTTCAACGCATGGGACATTACTCCAAATCAACATTTACCACCTCATAAATTTTCAACTCAAACGACGTACAAATCAGTGGATTTGAACGGAAGCGACAAATAAATTGGATCAGTTCTTATCTCAACGACGAATTCATTTACTTGAGCAGGCGAAGAAGACATATTGATTCCACCGAAGAACGAGATCTTATTATCGCTTAAAACATCATTCCAACGAATAATTGATACATTATCTCTTAGTCGTGCAACGGATCACGCTATTAAATTATAACTGTCGAACGTCGGAGTATTCTAAAGAAATAATTTCACAGATTTAAGATTTATTATCGGTTTGTTTGACTAACGTCAACTGGAGTTCGGCGCGATTTTTTTGGACGGCCTTTAAAAGTTATGGCAACGTGCAGGAAGTTTTGCGATTTCTTCTTCCTTAATTCTACCACGAAAATGAAAGAAAGTGGTTCAGAAAAACTTCAAATATCGCAACGTAGCGTCCATTCGTATAAGTGATTAATCGTTCATGCTCCGCTAACCGTCAGTTCTCAATTGACGAAGTTACATTTAAGCTGGCGGTCGAACTGACTCTAACGAACAGCTTTTCTTTAGCGAATCAAATGAACGTTTGCTCAACTGGTTAACTGCGATTGCCCTTCTATGCGTTATTAGTTCTCAAATGGTTTCAATGTAAGGCAAACAATATGAAGCTGACGACGTTTGCCAACTCATTTTGTGAATGTGGGAGATAATTGTTCATTTTCTCGCAATCAAACTATGGTATAACATCAACAGAATTCAAATCATGTGGAACTATAACAAAAAACATCGGTTTGAAATGAAGTTGAAAAATAGAATTCATTTTTATCAACTCTAGAGTAGTAAAAATGTTGATGGTCAATCTACACAAATGTAGATTCATTTCAATAGTCTAACTACAGTGTGTAGAGTCGAGTATCATCTGGTTTTATGCCAATTAATCGATCGACTATATCCCTTTGACTGTTAACGGTAGTGGTAGTTGAGATGGTGGTTTCTTGACGAGAGTGAAACATTGTAGGACAGAAATGGTACATTACCAAAGCGAGGCATGTTGTTACAGCGGCTCTTAGTCAAGTCCTATGGCCAGTAATTTAGGTGGAAAAGCCTTGAACGACGAGTTTTCGTGGTCAGGTCTGCAGACTGGAAGGAGAGTGCTAGTTTGACTGGATCGACCGGATAGTGCTAAAGAGAACCAGACAGAGTTGCAAGAGTCGAAAAGGCAAGGATAACTAATGGACGTTTTATGGCATCAATTAAACAGCACCATGAAATATGAATAATTGCTCATGATTACAAATACGTGACTATATTTAAGCCGCACTATACTTCTGCTCATGGCTTTTATCCAAAATTATTCATAATTTAAGGTTTCAAGTATAAATAATATGAACTATGTGGCGACCTGGTATATCTTTTAGGTTTCGGAAAGTGTGATTTTAGAATTACATGACTCTTTTGGTAGAAGAAAATGAAATGTAAATGTGCAACGAAATGATGATGCGAGTGTTGCAAATTTGAAGACAAGAATTTGGACATAGGATGTGCACTAATGGCACACAACTTTGAGGGTTATTAATATAGCTTCAATTATAACAGCGTCTGCGATTAACTGGCCAGAGGATTGTCGGTATAGCTGTCTTGAAACACGGAGCTAATAAGCGCGAATCCTGTACAAGTTGCATAGAATATTCAAGACAGTGAGTATAACAGGAAGACACTTAGTTTGAATGCCTTGCACGAATCCGGATCATCAGGGTTTTGCCGCAGCATCCTGTGCTTAATATAATGGCATAATTATTCGGCCGAATGAATCGGGACAAATCGTTGACGTTTATTGCCCTACAAGTCACGAATTTTACGTTGCGTCTTACACATAAGTAGCCTACAGGTTTCACAATGCCAGTCGTATATCCAGTCAGCAACGAGTTTCTATAAGTGACCATTTCAATGCGAGATCATGCATCCGTTCATGAAAAAGGCAAAGCAAAACGAGAGGCGACGTCACGAACTTGAAAGTGTTCTCAAACCACGATACGTTTCGTCGACGGAATTCGTTTAGCGGTAGCTCGGTGACATGTCCGGAAACGGCGGGGAGATGGTGCGCTCGTTGAAAACGCATTCGACGCTACCAACATCCCGGCCGGGCATGATGGGGGTGCCTGATTTTATACCATTCCCATTCACGGGACGTCCCGTGGATGTGCAGCCCTCGTCTCTATATTAACCTCAATGCGTGCTACACAGTTCCGATTAACTGAAATTCAGTTGGAAATCGTAATTCACTCGCCTAAAGACGTTATTGAAACAATACTCGTTTTCAAACGTTTTACTATTCCACTTTTGCATACGCTTTGAACGCTCTGTTCACAATTTCGACAGTTAACAACAACTTCGTTGTTTATCGATTCGACAGAAAACGTAGTGGACGAAACAGTGGCTGACTAAAACGGTATTCTACTACTGGCAGTAGCAAAGTCAATTTTTCAATACCCAATAATTTGTGGGTTCGATAATTTTTAGTCACAGATAAAATAAAACTTTAGATAATGAAATGTTTTTGATGAATTTTCAATAATTTAATTTGACGTTACTCGTACCAAATTAAATGAACTTTCATTGCAAAAGAACGAACAATCCTGAACTTTTGTGAATATATGTAATATTAGATACTTTTCAATAATGATAATTTGAAAAAAAGTTGAAATTCATAGACATGCATTAGCGAAATGTTATCAAAACACATAACAAGAATGTCAGAGCGGATGGTCAACTCGATATTCCGTGTCTGAGTTTTTGTCTCTAGAGAATTGACTATCGTTCTAGAACCACGTAACACGCATGACAGTCATCCGCAATGGCGTGACGACCCCGAACTTTCATTATCTGTCGACCTGAAACGCAAGATAAACCAGGTTTTACGCTCAACCAGCGCGAGAATGAAAAGCTTCGCTTTGACTTGAGCACGCATCCGTTGAGATATTAATTCGGAAAGGTAATTTTATGCCATAAAGTGCGTTTAATGAATAAACAGAAACCGCGAGCGCTAATCGTTCGTTCAAATTTTCGGAACGCTGTTTTTACAAGGTATCCCACCTTTGCACTGATTACACATCACT
This sequence comes from Telenomus remus, assembly GCA_020615435.1. Taxonomy (NCBI): domain Eukaryota; kingdom Metazoa; phylum Arthropoda; class Insecta; order Hymenoptera; family Scelionidae; genus Telenomus; species Telenomus remus. The sequence goes on from CM036338.1 coordinate 13,414,286, forward strand.
GTTTAATATTAAAATTATGCAGCTTTATTATCATTTTAAATCAAATAAGCAACATTGCTTTTAGCGAATGAATGTACATTAACGAGTTTCAAAAAGTTTCTTCTAAAGTTATTAAAATGTAATAAACTGTAGTGCGACATCCGTTCGTTTTGAAAGTACTTATCATCTTTTAGGATGCTCTCCAATATCGTATAACCAATCTATAAACGTCTCGCAAATTTCTTATTTTATTTGTAACACATTACATAGCTCACTTACATTTTCATGTTGCATCACAAATAAAATGCTGACATGTCACGTTACAGTTCTCGAAAGTTATTTATTCGAAGTCGAACATTGATCACTAATTCTTCCAATGATTTATTAAGGTTTTTTTTTTAGATTGTCAGATGATAGGAATAATTCAATTCAATTCATTTACAACTGTCTGGGCAATGTTCGTACATAATGGAAGTTCCGCATCAGTACATTGATATTCATTCATTTGCACGATTCAAATATGAAATAAAAGTTACATTGAGAGGGAAGATGATAAGAATAATAAGTTTTGTGTTTCAAAAATTACACTTCGCAGTTTCAGTTTTATTTCTATTTTATCTTTGTGAACAGAACCAAGCGTGGTAGTTGTGAAAAATGATTAAAAAATCACATTAACTGTGATATCTTATCTTCAAAGGATTCAGAAATCAAATGCATTGCACAAAGTGTTGATCTGAAATTATGCGTAGAGAAAACAAGCCTGGACCACATCTCGCTCGCTTTACCGACAAAAAGTAACGAAAATACAACGTTATGCTGTCAGATACAATCTGTCTCTGTCACTATGCAATAACACTTTTTCCCCGTTTCTCCGTTTCCCCTCTGTCGTCTTCGTAACACCTGGCATTACGTTTCGTTATGTCGTAGAATCCTTTTGTACTTCTGCTCTTCTTTCTGCAAAGCTTTCAGAGCAACACTGACGTCGAAAATTTCTTTACTTGTTGTTTGTACATCACATCAGTCGTATAATTTGACAGGATATTCCGGAGCTCAACATTAAAAAAACGACTTTCAAATTTTAAACTTTAAATCATACTAAAAAGTAAGAATAATTCGAATCAACAGTAATTTTACAGCACAATTTATAATCGATTATTAATTTTAGTTACAATTGTATATTCAATTTTCAGCCAATATATTTCGTAAAGTGTTGCTCACTTGAAGGCGTTTAGGTTACGTGGGTTTGTTGCTCGACACTTTATGAGATCGAAAATCAAGAGCGTAAAATGTTGAACAATTAAATTTGATCTGCACGCCGCATACCGCGGCTTTGTTCAACATCCATGTAATGATTCCGAAACCTCATTACGGAATTGCTCGTTGTGAAAATCAATTCCCCGCAAGACACATATTTCACATTATCACAGTGGAATTAAGGAATCGATTTTAAACACCGCCTGTTATTTTCACCTTCCAAGCTGCAAAAAATATATATCTTCTGTTCTTAAGCTCTCAGACGCTCACACGAGAAATTGGTTACATTATCCTGGCTTAGTCCAATAAATTTAATTAAAATATGTAACTTGGCGAAGATTAAAGGACGTTCGATTAAATTTGACTTATAAATATTATGATTCATGCGGCAGGCAACGCATATAGATATAGTTTAAAATTTAATCACAGTACTACACAGAGAATGGATTATTTGTGAAAGTCCAATATCATTAAAACTTGACAATTTGAATGGTACCCTCTCACGCTGGATTATCGTTCCATAATTTTGAAGCTACTTCCAATTTACATGTTAATCATTTCATTCGAACCCAAATCCAACCGAACGTATATTATGTTACAAATGTTCATCAGTACGTCTTCAAGTTACAGGTCTACGTTCGCCTAATGATACGTTTAAATTTCACTTTTACCTTGTTTTTGAACGGTTTTCTTTTTTGCCACGGCCGTGGTTCACAAACGAGGTCTGAAAGAGAACCAAACTGTGATCGTTACTACGTTGTGTACAAGCCACATTACGACTCTCTGATACCATTTTTGAATATCTCATTACTCTACGTTCAAAAATACATTCTAAAGTAAAACGCAGATACGTATCGTATTCTCACGTATCATAGCTGCATGATATGCATTACAAACTTTTAATTAAATTTTGTAAACACTTTCAAAGTAACTTCGAATTTAATAAGATTCTGGAAAATAACTTTCCATTCCAAAAATTACAACGATTATTGTGATGTACTTATTTTATTTTTCATTTTGGAGGAAGTATAAATTTAGAACGTAAAAGTTTTCAATTAAAACGTGTTTGAATGTAATTAAGAAATGTTGAGATTGTATTGATAGCCAGAAATGGTTTTAAAAATAATTCAATCGCGCGACCTGCGTGGCATGAGCGAGCTTAATTTGTGACCGGGCAGTAGTGAAGTTGTTGCATAGACGCGAACTTTAGAGTGCAATATTCGTAGCTGCAGAGCTGCGAGTTAATTTGATCTCTGCTTGGCTGAAAAGTTTCATCCCCACATGGTTTCCTGCCGCTCACGTCCTCGCACAACTTGCTAGATACTCCTAATTTATTTTTTATAACCCCTTGTATTACATTCACATTTTACCACCTTGTCTTCCATGTTTTAGTTTGTGCGCAACAGACACACTTGCCTTGACAATGGAAAAAACTTGCATTTTTAGAAGCTTTTTTAATGTTTCACAAAAAGCAGGCAAGAGGTGCATTTAATATGAGAGAAGATCATAATTAAGGTTGATGTAAACTTTTGTCGTTATAATTTACAAGAAATTTTAATAATTCGCTGACCATAGCGTAACGTCCAGATTGAAATTTATTTCATACTCTTTTTTATCACAAATGTTACGTATTGAATCGATGAATTAAGTTTGGTAATAAATTAATATAAAACGTACGGAAGTAACATGATTCGAAAAAGCTACAGCGTGGTAATTTATTCATTCTTGCCTCTCACGCCGTAAATATTCATTCAAATGTAATTTGAATTTCGCTTCCGCAGATCGCTACGCTTCATCGTAATCAGTCGCCGCGTAAATAGTTCATTTAATCATTTGCTGCTCACATAACTCATATTTGACTTGGAAAAGTACGAAGGAAATCAAAAGTTGGCTACTTCTATTACTTACTTTGATTACAATTTTATAACGCCTTCCGATGTTTCTCGATCGTCGAGTTCCGCGGTAACATTACGAAAATTCAGTTAGTTTCAGTCTTTCCTGATTTACTATCATACGGATTTACCGGAAAGGCTCGCGGTGCAGCTTCTTAATCTTAGCGCGTCTCAGCGTTTCCGTGTATTACGCTCTGAATTTATTTCTCACAAGTACGAGAAATCTATCTATGTTGAAAGCCAACGAAGAAAACGGCCAATGTTTTGTAAAGCAACTTGGTCTTGGAAAAACAACTCAATGAGGTCAACGTTTAGTCGAACCTTAACGAAACTTCATCAAAAGATTTATGCAGAGAAATGAGGATTAAAATAAGACGGTTTTGTTGTGTTTCGCTTCGTTTGTTTTGTGAAAGAAAGACGCCAAGTTTTGAACTTTGTTGCGTCTTGATGACCTGCACACGGTAAAAACAGGCAATGGGGTGCGGAATGTTTTGCGTGCAACTTGGCAGTCCGCCCGATGCCCGAGTAATCTCTTAATCGGCTAAGATTAAAGTCTGATATCAATTTGAAATGTCTCGCGTACAAAAAGTTACAGGTAATTTTATCGACGATTTCTGTTACTTCACAAAGAGCGTTTATTATGAAAGTCCTGCTATGAAATATTGAGAAAAATGTCTGATCGATTATGCGTCCATTTTAGTCCTGGAATTTTGTGAATTACGTCGGGTTACCGATACTGCAAACGATAAATGTTTTAACATTTAATTGATCGTCATTTTACGAAAACAGTGACTTTTTTTCAATTTTTATGTTTAATTTTTAATGCTGAAACAAAGAGCAGACGTTTTACATGAAAAATCGAAAAGGACAGACACTGGTATATTATTACATGCTTTCAAACGCGTCATAGTCACTTTAAAAAAACATTTATTGAGGAGTCATTGATTTGCGAATGTGAAACTGCAATTGTTATCGAGCGATCAAAGTCTGTACTGCGACAGATTGCAATTAAAAACGAATTTAGAATGCACTTCTTTCGAAATGAAATGCAATAAAAATGGAATCACATTAACTCAAAATCATGCAGTAGCCATTGTTGATTTTCCCTATTGAACGAACAATAACGAAACCTAAACCTGATAAACCACACATAACATATCGCACCGTGAAATCAAATTTAAATGTACTCATTTTCTCTCGGCTTTATTTTTTATTGGAAATCAAACACTCCAAATTTAGTGACTGCTAGCTGACTATTCAGAGTTTTTCATATGTTCAAGAGCAAACTTGATGAGTCGTCATTATGAATTCACTTATAATTTGAGAATAGAGTTAATTAAAAATTACCTGTCTGACCTAGTTCGATAACAACGGAATCAGAAAAACATAAGAGAAATCAAACAGCAGCTTTAGCAGCTTTAGACAGATCGATCAGACCGAAAGAAAGTCCTGGATAGTTTGACCTGAGCTCGGGAACCTCTCGTAGCGCAGCTAAATTTGGATATAGCTGTAAGGGATGCACAAGTCGACCAAAAGAGGCACGCATCCGAGTAGGGTACTGAGAGCATATGGTTAGACTTTAACACGGAAGGTGATATACATTCAAACACCCTAAAGTTTTGGATCTCGCAAAACCAGGGGTCACAGGGGTACCGGGCGTGCCTCGCATAAGTTTACATTATCGTTTCATCTGATAACGAACACTGAGCTAAATTGGCGAAAAATCGTCTTCGTCGTAGACATTATTTTTTTCGGTTTTTATACGAAACAAGCTTTTTTGCATACTACTTAGCCCTCAAAGGTGAATTTCGAATCGTTGGTACCATTTCAGATCGTAAATTTCAATTCTTATCAATTTGAACCCCGCGTCTCATCGGGGCAATCTTGATACGGAACCTGGATTTCACTTTTAATTACATAGATTTATACCATAGCTTTGCCAAATGTTTCACTTTTATCGGTAAAATGTTTGAAATTATAGTTTTAACACTTTGTAACGCTTGCTAATAGTAGCATGTAATTAGCAGAGATCAGCGATTGCGAATGTTAATTTATTCGTTTCCTTTGAGAGATTTATCAAATCAAAAGTCCGAATGGACGAAAAATTTTGGAATAAAAATTCATATCAAACGAGATAAGATCAAACTTTTCTGTTGACTTTCATTGACGCGTTTGAAAACTAATTCGTAAACCTATTGAATTTTATGACTACATTTCAGGAAGTTTGCCTTGAAAAAGAAACGACTTTTCCGTCGACTTTGTTCGAAAGACCTTTAAACTGTTTAGAAGTCGCGCAACAAATAGAGTTCGTCTGCATCGATTTCAGTTTTCTGATAACATTCGGAAAAGTTCTCATCTATCAAAGTCACACGTATAGATAAATACGACTTTACATTATAATTTTTTGAAAACATATTCACATGTTTGCATTTTTGGCTGATTGTTTGCTTCTTTTTCATCAGACGCTCGTGCGTCGAGATAAAGCTATCACTTTTTGACAGCTGAGAGATTGATCAAAAGACAATAACATTCTCATGAATTTTGCACCATTAATGTTACAAAGGCGGTTCATTATTTGAAAAGTTTTCGTTATACTGCAGATTCTTTCTTTTTTGTTTACAAAGAGTCCACAAAACATTTGTGAACTTCTGAAACTTCGGGAAAACAGTGTGATAATACGAAATACGACAGAACTCATTTGGCGTGATTCAAAGTTGAATTCCGTAAACAGCTATTCAGAACTTTCTTTTTTCTAAGATTGTCGAAATTTTACAGTTCATTTTGTTGATTTTAAGTCTTACAAATGCATCTTCATTCCTGAGGCATTCTAAACATAAGATATATTTGGAGACGAAAAGAAGTTACAATTTATCGAAACATTCGATAAAATTTTTTTTGTGACCCAATTTTCTTTTATTTTTACTAGGTACTGAATTGTCTTTTATGGCATATTGAAAAAACAATACGTCCATGAAAGTTGGTAGATGGCCAAAGACTCGGAGGACTATACAAGAAACAAATAGTAGTTGTGTTAGATAATTCCCGTTTCTCTTGCAGTTGAGTAAACAATCGATCACCGTTATTGTAAGAGGATCGTGGAATAATTACAATAAAAACAAGAACAGACGATAGTACTGAGTTACAAGAAGCCTCTTATCGACTGGCCAAGTTGTTCGACCGTAAAATCATCAAGCCGCAAAGTCTAGCGGTCGACATACAATGAAAAAGCAGATTAGAAAATTGGGTGAAATATTGCATGGAAGTTGTTGCCCATCCCATCGAAGCATAATACGCAATCGCGTAACCCAAGTCACACTCACGCTGAAATGATTTCCGTCCACGAAATTGAATCCCAGTGGTCTTCGGAATTGTTGTAAAAACTGTCACGGAAAATTCGAATTTTCCGCAACGACGACGGTCCAAGGGCTCGAGCCGTGTCATACGTAAGAACGCGAGCCGGCTCGGTTTCGTGACACGACTACAAAAAATGACCAACTGAGCACACGACCGGACCGTATACTTTTCGAACACGCCATCGTGTAATTACTTTTCCTAGTTAGGGATATTATTTTCCGCGGGAGCCTTTAATCAGGCACGACCCATCGGCCATGCTTACTTGCGATTTCGTAGGCCCGACTACAATTGATAAGAATTTTATGAGCGCATAAAAATTTTGACGTCAGCAAGCGGAATATTGTAATCCAATCGTGCTTATTTCGATGTGGTAATTATTATTATTGTACTCGCACGTTGCATTATTTTTGCGAGCAAATGGTAAAGTAGCTTAGTCGCAAGATAAACATGCTTGCAAATCGAAATGGACTCGGAGGAAAAAGTGATTTGTATAAAAAAAATTGCTGAGGACCGCAAAAAGATCGGCTTTTAATGTAAAAACTATATATGCTAACGTGAGTGAGGTCGGAGCTGGACTATCACTGGGCGCTTTAGAGTTGGATGGCGAATTAAAATATAGCTAACAAATACTACAAGAAATACAATTAGAGGAATTGGATAGCGGTACGTGGGTGCCACACACTTACCCGAAACTCACGTACGATTTAAATTTGTCTCTGGAAAGTGACGGAGCGTGACTATTTTTATTATTTCGTATAAATCATTCTTTGTTTTTCGTTTCAGTATATTGATATTTATCTTTGTATCAAACTTAATTCGCTCATCTTAGACTAGAGCTTTTGGGAATCTTTAGATTATTTTTTTGATTGAAATAAATTTAATTTTAACTTGTGAACTGATTCTGGTCTCCGATATCACGGCGACAGAATCTATGTTTTATTGCAAAAATGCTAACTGCTCGCTATTCATAAGCCATCTCAGCGATTGCACTTGAATTGCAAATTAAATTTACTCTATCGTTGAATTCAGATTTTTATAAAAATCCAACGGTTATTGTCTGTTATTAAGTTTATACAAACCAAAGTCGAGCAATGAATGGCAATTGAACGATGATTTTCAGACGACATGGATAGCCTGCGTTATCAATGCCGTGCAACATACTGAAAAATGCACTCGATGCGATGTAATTTCACCTTGACGTGACTACACTTGATTCGAGCGCCGAGATTTTTATTGGACAACAAATATGGGTTGATTCGATTTCGATAGAGGCTTTTGGTAATTTAAACTGTCGATTATCAGTTTTGTTACTCGTCAGATAAATCTGCCTCTGAATTACATTTCGCATTACAAAACGATTTAATATGATGATCGAAACGGGACAATTCGTATGGTTAATTAATACATCATTCGCAATATTATTTGACATTCAGTATGATACGTCATTCGAGAAACATATTCATGCCAATGCAAACAATTGCTGTGTGTAAAGTTTCGTTCGACGAGAATTTCGACAAGCCGCAGGGTTGCAGAGTCGACCTGTGACTTTTTCAACTTGCTATTCCATCTACGCTGGCAGAACTTAGAGACCACAATATAAACCAAACTTTTTGAAACGTCATAGCATTTTTTTGCCTGATGATTTATAACCGCAGTTAAAAGACGAGTCACGTAGAACCGTTCATTTTTTTCTCTCGTCACAAATACCCGACATTCGCGATTACTGCCCCGGATCGTTGACGTTGGAAATGGAAGAAATTCGCGTTGTGTCGTGCACGCGAAGGGACATCGTGATTCCAAAGAAATGACACTCTGAGGAATTATAAAGCCAGGGGAGTGAATGAACAAACGTGGTTGCTTGGAATATGCATGGACCACGACTAACGTAATTCACTTCAGGAGGCAGCACAAGCTCCAGCGGTACCGATGTCAGCAGCGATACTGGGTACGCCTAGACGACAATCTGAATAAACCGCTCGGAAGAAGAGCAATGCCGCTTCTCAATATTCCTTCGGTCTCACGCTGAACAGAGACACCTAGAAGGCGCGACAAAGAGAGAATGAATTGCAAGAGAGAGGGCCACGCAAGTCAAGCATAATTTCTTGGTGACAGCACGGCGTTGGCTTTTCAACCCTTATAATATCCTCAACGCCCTACCCCCCACCTCTTCCCCGAGGAATACATTTCCATGCATTTTCCGCCTCCTCTTTCTTTGTCTCCGCAAACACCGTCTTGTCTCGTCTTCTTCTCTCTTTCTCTGATCCTTGTCCGTTTTAATTACCAACTTTTTGCTCGTCGGATATTTGATGCTTTTCTTTGTCTATTTGCATCTTACTGCACTTCAGCAACCTTGCGGCCCTAGTTTTCATCTTTCTTTCTTACATTTGAATTGCTTACCGGTACTCTTTTTTTTTCTTTTCGCTCCTTACAACTTATGGCTCCCCGATTTGTCAACCTTTTCATTCATTTTTGTATAAACACTTTCCTTTGTTCCGACCCCGTAATAAATCTGGGTTAACCTCGCGATTCAATGAAACCAGCATTTACATTTCATTTCTTTTGCTGATATCCCACGTCATAAAATCTTTGAAAACTATTTATCAGGTCGGTTATTATTTCTTCGTCTTTTACATTGTCTTTTTTGTATCCATTTTCCACATGCAAATCTTAAAAATATAAATAATACAACATCTGTGAGATAAAAAGTTACGTCAATTCACGGTTCTTGTAAATCATAATTAACAATTTCAAAAGCATTTTTTAATTGTTTTTTATTCCGTTGAAAACTCGCTAAATTCACTAGTGTTGAAAGCTTATAAATATACTACCAGTAAATATTAATTAGACAAGTATCCGGTGTGAGTCTTTTATTCAAGCCGAGAGAAATGCACACTTATCTTGAATCTTCGGCTACCTGGATTGAAATGATGCTATCGCTTTTCAACAGCACTGCTTACGTTTCAGAGCGAGGCGCGTACATGAAAATTTTCTATACCAGTCGTGCTTTAACGCGGCGCATGTCTGCAGATCAAACAAAGTACTGTTGTAACAGTCCTTGCGCGAGTCTGATTTTATCTCCATTATTTCACTTTTTTCCAAGTCTTCCTTTCAACTTCGATCGATTTTTTTTCTCCGGAAATTGATGTATTAGAATCCTATGATGAAACAAAGATGTCTCCCTATAAGCACCCTAGGCACTCAAGGACTTAAACAAGGTGCTCAAAAAAAATACTTCTGTCAAGCTTTCAAATTACACTTATAACAAGAGTGAGGTGCACAGCATACAGAAGGGGTCCAGAGAATTGTTCTCTAATTTATGTAAGGGCGTCACACGTACCCGCGCGACTGTCCAAATTAAACTTAACGGTTGTTTTAGTTAACTTAACACTTGGCTAATTGAGTTATCCGAATGTTGCGCAGCAAATTGTGTTGAAATATAACAACTGCTATGTATGAAAATCATTAAATCAATTTTTGTTCCAACGCTGGATTGCAAATCGATGCTCGTAAATTTAGTTTGCAACGCAGCCGAGGTAATCGGTTCTCTTTCATTGTCAATATCGTTTGGTAAATAAATTTGATAACAAACGGATTAACGGATTAAGCAGACATAAAACGAAGGAGGGAGGACAAAAATGGACAAAGGAGCCACCTGAGTAGTGGTTCCAGATGCAAATTGCTTAGCCCCAAACATTGTTCTGCGTTTATTCGGGCGCGTATGTTCGTGTGGGCACGTATACGTTTATTTATGTACACGTGTTAGGACACATGCGGCTGGTTGGTGTATGTGTGCGTGCAACGAGTGGAACAGGTCCAGTCCGGCTGGTGTACGAGGAAATTGTGGCTCGCAGTCCCGCAGGTACTCTTCGTCATCATAAAGCCTGCGCTATTGCATTGTACTGTATTAAAGCCGATCTTGAACAACGCGAGAGACTCGCTTCCAACTCACATGCGCGACCCCTTTTTCGCTATACCGCGAGAGACCACTGGTCATTGCTGAAGAACACCGCGCTCACAGATAAAGTCGTTGTTCTATTTAATTATTTATTAATTATTATTTACGGCCCAAAGTTGTGCAATGCCCTACGGATGTAGTTCCCGCCAACACCACGCCTTTTTAACCACCGTTACTCTTCGCCAAGATATGCCAGCTTAACTTCGTCAACCCTACGTAAATCATTTTTCTCGTCTGGTTTCTTTTATTAAAATTTACCCTAACAGAATTATTCACCGACTTTGTTTTTCATTTCACATATAACCATAAAGTTCAAAATTATGAATTGAATCGAAATTACAACTCCGATTGATTTAAAAGTTATTTTTATGAAGACAATTTGCAACTCAGTATTGCCAGCAACTTGATTAATTTTCACATTTCGTACACATCAAACATGAAAAATCGTGAAATGTCAAGTATGCGATGTAATAACTGCGGAAGACGAGTATTTCATGACTCTAGACAATTATATGTACTGGTTCGAAAATTTACATTAAAATAACATTCACGTCAAACATTCAGCGAATTCGAACCGTGGATTGTCTCTTGGAAAACCTAATGTTAGTTCGTTAATTGAACGAAAAGAAGGTGAAAAGAAAATTACGAAAATTACCTTTGAGCTTACGAATTTAATTATAATTCTTGAGATTTCTAGCGCGAAGCGAACCGTTGGGAGCTTTTCTCTCGGTTCGTAAATGTTCAGTTTGAGGTGTCGAAAAATAGAATTTAACATTATTTTGAGATCTCTTAGTTATTGATTTGCTCCACATACATGAGATGGCCGGAATTCGCTGGTGATTCAAACAGCTAGACGCTAACTTAATGGAAAATCGACAATAAAACGTTTAATGTGTTAAATTGCAGTAACGTATCAAACGGAGTAAAAAACTCGCTCAACCGAATATAGAACGAAGAAGGTAAATGAAATAGAAATCGAATATCAGAAGAGTTGACGTTTACGTCTAGTCATTCACGTCAGGTGTGCAATGATGATTACCATAATGAAGTCTGATTTCGCACAAATCTAGATAACTCGCGACGTATTAATTTATTCGAATCCTTATTCGTTCGCTGAAATCAAAACTCGGCGTTACAAAATCAAAAGCAGCTTACGATTTTGCCTCGAAGGGAAAACAATCAGGTTGTGAATTGCAAATACGATTGTATTCCTCTGTGGGTTTTTAGCACTGGCACTAAATTCCTTTTGAATCTCGATTCGAGCGTTTTTTTATAATAACACGCAAGTCGATCGTGCATGCCAAGATCAACGGCGGATGTAGTCGAGCGTATTTCGTTGCCTAGAGTTGGCTGTAGTTCGCGTGTTCATCGATCGCCGACAGTCCGCTCCTTTTTCTGCCGACGCTCCACATAAGGTAGCACGATTTCGTTTGCCCCGTGACACGCACTCTTTTTCCCGAAGATGTAACCATGCTTCCATCGAGTTGATAGTTCCGTCACGAACCGCGTGATACGTCTGCACAAGATCACCTGCTGAATGCTGCATCCAACTTATGTTAATTCCATGAAAAACGAAGTTCAAAGATAGCATCGCATCCACGACCTTAAATTCAAGCGCAGTTCTCAAAAATCTACGAAAAATGTACATATAAAAGGCATCATAAATGTTTTATATTTTCTGAAAAGTTCAAAGATTATAATTTATGCTGGACAGTCGTTCTTTTTGAAAAAAGATAACGTGAACTGGCTTTTATTCGAATTTTCTTTGAATTTATCTTTGAAAATCATGGTAGCCAGTACAATTAGGTTCGACATTGTAAATGTCAAATGGGTCGGTGGTACGCCTTTGCCATTCGTCAATGTATCCGCTTTCAGCTTTGCGCATGTTCGTTGCAGATTCATTCAAAAACTATAGGGCTAATCAGAAACCACTGCAAATCCGGAGTTTCAATGCTACCACGAAACTGATGAATGTTCGAAACCTATCATTGCACCGAAAACGTTAACAAGATTTCAATTTTCATCGATTACGAAAGTACGATAAGTTTAAAATTTTTCATAAACATTGTAGGTGAAAAGATCAAAGTTCCTATCTAACTGAGGTTACTTGTAAAACGCATTCGAACCCAGAGTATACATCATGCAACTCGAAATAAAATTATCAATAGATCCATCTTGGCTTCAATACATTATTCGACGTCAACCGAGAGTAACTTCAATTTTTCCTTTCAGAAACTTTTGTTCGCAGATAAACTTGAGGGTATCGTTTCACTCGGGCGCAAAACACCGTCAGTTTTCATAAATTTTTCACAGTACAAAAAGAAAGGGAACGAAAAAATTCCATCGAGCAGGAAAGCAAACCCACCGCAGGAAATATTCTCGAAATTGGCGATTTTATCAAAATAGTAAACTGGAACAATTTTGCAGAACAATGCGAATTCAAGGGAACGCCCGGGCTCGTGGGATCTCACTTATATTTGTTTTGACACCCCCTTCCTTCCCCCATTTACGGGTGACTTTTACCTCGTGCTCCGCTGGCTGGATTCCTTTATCGTGAATTCCGGAATAGACATGTATTTGACGTAAATGTCGCGGCAAGAAACTTTGTCGCCCATGTTGTTTCTGAAGTAAGCTCGGACGGGGTAAAGTTGAGCGTTATTTTCTTTAGGAGACCAGTGCGCTGTTCGAGTTTATCTCGTTATCGTTTGTTTTGGCAAAGTGACCGCTAATCCCGGGGACATAATTACCGAGCGCTAGCGTACAAACGCGCCAAATAAATGATTCTATGAATAATAAATATTATTCAATATTCCCGCAGGAGATTTGAAGCGCTTGTTACGACGTATACATTCGTTCATAATCATGCCGTACGTGCTAGATTGGGACGAAAACAACCGTAGTCGTATTCACGCAGAATATTCATTTCATTTAATTATCTAGGATCATAAAATAAACAAAATTTATTGACCGACCATTAGAGGCTTGATTGACGTTGATGCAACATTTTACGATTCAATGTGCGAACGAAACATCAAACTTTTATTTTTTTTTTCCAAATTATGCGAAATTCAAAGAACGTGCCGTACAGGCGGGATGAAATGATAATTAGTAAATGGATATTCAAAATAACAACGATTTTATTGAACTGAGAGCAAATCGTTGCCCGAAACGATATTTGCCGGATAGATTGATAATGTATTGTTTTTTGATTTTTTATTAAAACATCTGATCGTCAATGTATAATAAATACATTTTTTATATCCAAGTACGGCGAGAATCTCGGGTATTTAGGTCTGGACCATCAATTTACGGTTGAAACTTTCCAATTTTGCCACAGAATGCGATTGAAAAAAAATTTGCCAGCGAAAATACATACACTTCCGACGAAAATTGTGGAAAAATAATAATCGTTGGTGCTTTGCATTTTTAGCAGGTATTTTCGCCACGTTGTTTTATTTATTGCACATTCAATTACTGCGTTGTCTGTATTTTTATGAGTCGAATCTTAGCGTATTCCGGATGCGAGGGTTTTGAATTTCTCCTCGCTCATGAATATATTTAAGTTCGGAAAGTAGGGGGTACCGTTATCGTTAAGCCGGCGGCAATCGTCAACCACGCCGACGAACAAGTGAGTGCGTGCACGCATGGTAAATACAAGACAGAGCTTTCGCGCCCTTTCACCGAAATAATACCCACTTGGATAGGAAAAGAAATTCGTTTTCACAGTGAAACATCTTATGCATAAACAAACGCACGCATCAAAACCGTGAGAGCTCAAGCAGTTCGCTGGAGCGCAATCTGGTTGGCCTCTATTGTCAGATGGTCGCGAGAATGTGCTTACTGAAAGCACTGCTTGCCAAACGACCTAATAAACGTGCGAATAAAAATAATCCACTTCTGGCAGCGTTCATGAAGCGACTGTGGGTTATGTATCCAGCGTTCTCTCTCTCTCTTGATTCTCCACAGTGTACGATAATTTTAATCATTCACGATGATGCAAAGGTGGTTCGGAGTCAATTGCACACGTCGTGACCGTCGCGGCAACAGCGACAAAGGCAACATGCCATTTATAATTCATTTGACGCGGTGGCACTGGCGCAAAGCGGACTATTCTCGCCATTTGTTGGGCAAAAGCGAAAGATGCGGCAACTTTTCCTTAACGTTTTTATTTAAAATTTATGAGCCGCATTTGCTTTTGGCCGGAGACAAGCGACAAGGAGAGAGAGGAGGCAAAGAAGCAAGAAAAAAAGGCGGCCACGGAAGGGAATAAGCCGTGCCGTAATGACGCGCGTGCGTGCTCCTCTCTTTAATTTACATGGACCGCGCGTTTTACAGCGCGTGCAAGTTAAGTGAAAGAGCCCAATAATGATCGGCCGCCTAAAGCGTAACGAAAAGGAAAATACGACAGTGATTCTCCTAAACCGAGATTACTTTGAGAGAGCTCAGGCCTCCTTGAGAAGGTTATTGCTGCGTTTTCTTTCAACTCTTGCGTTCTCCGCGATCCGCACTTCGTATTACGCTGTAACTTTCTTCACTCATTCCTTGCTTTGCACCCCTATGGATGTTATGCAAATAGAGATGTACCGGGACTATATCAAGTATCTTAACGATCACTCCTGGATAGGACTCTATTCTTCGAAAATATGTTCCTCTGTTAAAAAAGTGGTTTCCTTTGTTATAACCGTATTTAGTCAATAAATCGTGGCAATCGTAAAGTAGGAAATATGAATTTTTCAATTGTAAACTCAGAATAAATACTCAGTTGCCGTTCAGAGAAAAAATAATACCAAAAAACGAAAATCCACTAACGTTGCATCTAAAAATATATTGAATTTGGAATGTAAAATTCAAAATTTAAAGTATCTTGATAAATGTAAAAATAAAATATGATTAACACAAACCTTCCAGCTAACATTTAGTTTTTAAAATAAAATCGACTTAAATATGATATCAATCAAAAAGTCTGTAGTTACGGACCGAGTTTTTGTAAATTCGGACGTCCCTTACACTGGTTATTGCAAACTGCTAGAGGTAGATGTTTGTGGGCTGTGTGAACGCCAATTATTTTGGTTGGCTCGTGTACTCTGAACATAAAATTGTCTATTTACATCGCTCGTTTTCCGGTATACTGATCATAGTAGTGGAATAACGAATGGAAATGCAGAGGGCAGCTATGAACGGGAAAAATCTGCAAACACAGTTGGCTCTGCAACGAAGTCGAGGGAATGATATTATTTGACGATAGAGACATTAGAAGGAAGTTTGCGGCACGTATGTACGGAGGGAATGTGTTCAACAGAAAGGCGGGGGAGCCATTGATTGCCGGCCGATCGTAAGGTAGACGAGTGACGTGCCCTCCGTTAACCGCGCACTTGAAGTGACCGCGCCCACGTACGCTCGTAAAAGCTCAACGTAAAATTGACTGCTGACTCGATTTCCCTGCAGCTGAAATATGTGCCTCCTTTGCGATTTAAATCATGAAAAGCAAATATAAATATAGAAATATCATGCCCAAGGGAAAAAACATCCTTCTATTCAATCAATTTTAATTCCAACCAACGCCGAGTGGTTCTCTCCGAAGCAATAAAATATGAAATTAAAAGTTTGATATTGCACAAACATTTTTCGACCTCATAATTTTTTAAGGTTAAGGTGTACGTATCTTTCATCTTATTTCATATGTGTTTAAGTCTGCGCAAGAGAATTAATTTCTATTCTCGTTTATTCTGATTTTCGCGAGAAACATTAGACAAACAACTTGGATGGAGTCATTGTCAATGTTCAACAGAGCGAGTCAAGCGTTCAATTTTCCTAACAGAAATTTCTTAAGACAGTTGACTCTGTTCGGGATCTATGTGAAGTTCTTTGTACTTTGACGGCGGCAACATATTCCTTTAGGTGAAATTAGAATTGGTACGGAATGAGCAAAATAAACGCTGTCTTTCATAAGCCAGTACTGGCGTTTGTGTGCGTCAAACAAAAACTTCGCAGGTGGGAGTTTTTTTTCGTCATTGTAATGCGGACAAACGATGAAGAAGAGAAGTCAGTTCGCACTCAATAATTCTTCGACACTAGGAGAACCGTTCACCCTAGCTAAACCCATACGTACGATTTCATGCGTGCGAATACCAAGTGATGATATTTCATTCGCAAAATAAGCCCGTCATTGTTCAATATTTAGACTGCAAACGCTACCGTCTATGCCGTTTCAACCTCTGTTACTGAACCTCCATAGTGTTTTTTTAACCTTGCTCTTTCGCTCTCGGTTCGGGAAAAATGAAAAAAACAATTTTTTATAACGGATTGTTGATTTTACAACCCGACATCACTTTTGTCTGACCGAACTTTTTGTTGAACCACTGGAAATATTCATCTCGTAACCCTCGTGGGGTAATCAATGATCAATATCACTTATACGAGCGAGATACAAAGAAATTGCGAGGCCGATGGGTTCTCGAGCACCAAGCCCGAGTCACTTTTCATCCTCGGAGGCATTTGCAAACAAGCACGTCGTCATTATCGCAACGTTGCATGTGAGAAAAGCAGAGTCTAATTAGTGCACTCGCAATCGCATGTCCATTATCATGCATAACGAGTTAATGGAAACCATATCACGCAAAGTCACGAAGTTAAACAGACCCGGTGCCAACATCCGCGCGGTCCTCCAAACCGTTCGATGCGAGCCAGAATGTCAACAGAGGTACAAACGCTCGGGCTGATTATGTTCAGGTGGCTGGACACGACCTTTGTTCCAACATTGTCTGAATTTTTTAACGCTCGCAGAGCGTTCAAAATGTTGCTTTTTTCGGGGTTCTTACATTTCAATTGAAAATCACTCAACACAAGAGAGCGGGCTGAATGAAAAAAAATTTTTTTTTCATCAAACCTGACGAATAATTAAATACAATGCTCGCATACGAGCTGGAAAGCGTTGATAGAGCGAGTGAGCGGCGAGGTGAAAATAACTAATTCTTTTCGAGTAACACTCCATTTTCCACTTTCAATCAAAGCCATTATTAAGCCGTCTAGTGTCCCTGCGCCGCCCCCGTGCCGACATACAGAGGTGGTTCAACCCACCACTGCTTAGTTTCAGTTCGAACGAAGCTTGGCACCGCGCCAGCGTATTCATTCGAGAAACTAGCCTCCAATTTAAAGGGCCAATTATTTAATCAATTCAACTCTCTTAGCGCCACCGTTACCTTTAACTTCATGACAATTGCGATCGTTTTGTCGCCGAATTGTTGGTTCGCACAGAGTCGCGTTCTTGAAACCCAATTGTAAAACTTGGCCATACAAATACAATCAACTGTTGACATTCAGCTGTCGGACTTTTGTTTTTCTATCTAAATCTTCAGTAGAGGTTCGTTTGTAGACGAGTTTGTAGACGATTGTGCTGCGGTAAGCCGCGGGATAACTTGTGGTCCGTTTTCGAACAAGCGTACCTTGATCGTGTTAACCGCGTATGTTAAGTACGCGAACAAGTTTGCGCGTCCGCGCTAGGCAAATGCAATTGTTCGGAATTTCTCGAAACTTGATTATCAACGTGCATTATGGCGACGCGCGTGCACGGTTTATTGTTGAGTTACCGTTAAACCTCGAGCGTATCTGGCCGAATTATGTTCCGGATTTTAAGTCACTCGAGAAGTCTCTCGGGTGTCCGTGCGACTAATCCGCATCGGACGTACGGCCCTGCGGCCAAAGCTCGAAATAAATCTTGAGGGTCGAGCGCCAAACAACTTCGATGTCCGAGGAGTGGGTGAAGTGATCGCCCCGACGTGTCTGCCGGCTAACTAACAGTCCTGAAGGCAAGTGACCGAACCGCAAACAATTAGATATAAAAGCGGGTCGCGCGGGCACACCCCATGAATTTAAGAGGCACGTATCGCCCCTGCGAACGACAAATCGGCGAGCGAGCAGCCCACGCTATATAGGGATTTATAAATCCCTCGAGGAATTCTCATTCCCGGCTCGTACCGGCAGCTCGTATTAGAGCGTGATTTTAAATTATACCGTCTCGATTTCGGTCACACCGCAATGAGAAACAGCTCACGCTCGACAATTACTTATGCCCGCGATCGCTGATTGATTTCGAAAGTTTTTTTTCCTATCGTGAAACGGCCTTTGTGCGCTGTTCAATTCCCGAGCCGCCCGCACTTTTTTCGCCTGCCGAATCAAAAATATTTACATAGCGTAATATGTGCGATCTGGCACACATATCAAAGAGCCGGCCTAAAATGTTCAATCTTGATTCGGCAACCTTTGAGATTCGTTGCCAAGCTTTAGCAGAGCGAATCAATTTTTTGATGCAAAAAAACCTCATCCTTGAATTTCCGTCCCTTCTCTCGATTTTTTTACAGCTCGCGCGCCAATCACGCGCTTTTTGTCCACAAGATGACGTCCTATTCTTAGTCGACATGTATAAGGAATTCGATTAAACGAAGGAGTCGCGGTCGATTTGCGAAACTTGCGGTATTCTATCGGCAGAGCACCCGTATACCTATACTTTGGTACGCCGTCGACAAATTGTTTCGATAATAACTTGCGGCTATCCACGAACAATGTAAATATGAATGTTTGATTTGGATTTTGCTTTTGTATCGATAAAATAACTTTCGAATGAAAATCAAGCGACCCGGAAGACAATTCAATATAAACATTGGCCGACATGATTTTTTACTTCATCACGAGTGTCACATTGCTTTTTTCCTTCATATATTTTCTACTAAGAAAACGCAGTATAAAATCGTAAAAATTTTATTACTAGCGAAATTAAATGTTTTAGGTGGATTCAATTAAAACTTCTGGATTTGAAATTTTCAAAAGAAAGAGTAAAAATCGAAATAAGAGTCGTTGAACGGACACAATGACCGTCTATTTTGCAATCTTATAAGTCGGCGTGACCCAACTTTACGATAATAGATCTGCGGCGGGCGATGAACAATGTTCGACGGCAAGGTCGTAAACGATGTAGCGAGAGCACCTGATCCCTGGTGTATTCCCTGGAATCAAGTGAAAAGTCGTCAATGAAAAATCGTCCGTACGCCCGCGAGATATCCTAGGATTATCTTCCGCCCTTGCGTATCTTATGACCAGCTTTTCGTTCGAGTGGGCTAGGAAGGCTCGTTTTATCGAAATTTCCGCTACCGTTTACGTGATATGTTAGTGCGGACGCGCTTTGTGCACATATCGATAAAATACACGTACGCAAGCCGACACACAGGGCTGATCTGTTACAAACGACGTTTCACAAATATTGAGGAAACTGATGAGATCGGGGGAAACAGTTTTGAATGAACGTTGTAAGGGCGCCATCCGACGTCTGCAGCCCTTCTTTGCTGCCCGGGTAAATAAAATGCAACCGAAACGTGATTTTCACGCTTGAACAATCATTCATGTCAACTTAATTTCTTTTGTAGACGCTCCTCCTTTGCAGTCTCTACATTGTTATACTTCAAACGAATCTCCTTTTTTTCGTAGTTCACGAAAATTTGTTTAATATTGTTTTTCTTTTATGCCTGAGGATTATCTTTATACTGTTTAGTTAATTTACTGTTTAATGGGCTGATGTAATAACACAGTAAATCGTTTTGAATTACATGTAATTTCATTAAAGTTACAAAGGCGAATTACCGAAAGAATAAAGAAAAGTGACGAACTCAAAGACTAATGCACGTACAATGTCTGAGTCTTTCGAGCCGTAAGCTAAAACCCTTAATTAAAGCCCGATGATTCAATTAACGTCATTCACAACTGTGTTTGTGATCCCGTGGAATGTTTTGGTTTATAGGATTCGCGCCTTAGTGGAGGTAGTTAACGAACATGCGGGTAGTTTGCCAGCCGCAGGTATAGTACAGTTCGAGGACGTTGCTTTTGGCGCAGCGCACGGAGTTTAGCAAATATCAACTAAACTGACCAACAGTTCGCAAACAAAATAGCATCATCATATCTTAATAGCGCAACAAATAAACTCAGCGATGCTTTTGATGGTCCAAAAAGTTAAAAACATACAATACACATTACACTAACTGCGATTAACGGCTTAGTCGTAGTTAGATGAAGGAATAAAAATAAACACGATCAAGAAATTAGCATAAAGTTCGTACTAAGTTGAATTGATTGAAAGGGCCTGTGTGGCATGACGGGTTGATGTGACTGATGCGCCTGCATATCCGACGACATTTGATATGTTTTGCGATTCGGTCGATTGTGCATTCGAAAATCGATTGTGCACGAACCCGTGCGTCGCTGTACACAAGCAAATTTAATGTCAGGCTCATACCCTAACCGCCTTGCAGCATCTCTCGTCATAATGAGACATAGGAGGCTGAGTAATAGATTCGTATTATGCTACGCCAGAGGTACGCCGGTACCTAGTGACGAATCGCTCTTAATTCCACCCTCTCTCAAACCCTTTCAACTCCTTATTCTCAGCTGGTACTCAGGCATGGAAATTACAGGGCTAATTTAATATTTGCACTGGCAATAACGCTCATTGAACTTACAATTTGCTCGAAATATATCAATCACTTAACGGTTCTCTTGTACGCTTTCCTGTCTTTCGCTCAAAACCCATTTATGACCTACAATATGTCGATTATTTACTGACACGTATCGCTTTCGATTGAACAAACAACTTATCACTGGGTCTACGAACACGTCAAGAACCGCATGAGAATATAGTTTTGCTACTAAATATGAATTTGAGTATTGCTTGTGTTCGATTCCTAATTGGTTGTCTCCATTGCAAATACGTCATCAGGTCAATTCTATGTAACAGTTTTTTCATAGCTTTGTAAACGAAATTGAACAAGTGACCGATCGAATCGATAGTCAAATTAAAAATACTCGCGAGATTTCATGTTTTTTTGTTCGGCGATAGTATTGATTGCACAAACAAAGGACGAACATTTTTAGAACCTATTAGATTTAGTATAAGAAGAAAAATGAGATTCTTGAGAAGGAACTGTCTCTGAGATTGAAGGCTTTGCTATCAACCAGATACGCTAATAATTGGCATAATTTGTTAGTTGGCAAACAAACTGAGGCATCCGAATATGGCCTGAGTCGAGCCTCGTCCATTAATTCCTCACTTTACATATCCAAACAGCAACCATTGAACGACATGATCAATACAAACAACGGCGAATGTCTAAACATTGATTGTTATAACATTTGTATTATGGATGTAACACGTTCCAATAATGCAGCATGCAAATATCGGATCGCTGTTTCTGTTGCATGAAAACTTGAAAAGTTTGCCGTAAAGTTCATAAAATCGAGATCAATATTTGACGAAACGAACAATAAACAGTACGTGATGCGGCGTACCGTTCGATGGCTCACGCCAATCAAAAATCATAATTTTATTTTAATTTCTATGCAAAATCGTGGCACTATTATTTCGGCATCGATTCGTTTTTCTTTTTTCGTCTGAACTCGTCTCACGTATCGCGGACGCTGCGCAGCACAAAGATGCACATATTATACCGAACGTTTTGTCCCTCGGCGAAATCATCCTTTTGCAAGTATCGACAATTTCGACGCCAACGGTCTGTCATTTTTCAAACAGCGCCAGCTGCGCGATAAATATTCCGCGCACAAACTCCACAAAACGTATACATCTGAAAAAAAAATAGAAAAACGAAGTACGAAATTGTCATCAACACATTTGTTCGTATTTGCGAATCGGGTTAACTCCGTTTTCTATCAACTTTCAGCAAAACTGTGCAAATTCAAATTCAAATTATCGAATGTAACATGTTGCCACAGTGTCGATGAGTTTTTGAGGTAAATTATAGGTCAACAACACTTTTTTAACGGGTTGTTCTCGTCCACAATTTCTGGGACCTCAATTATAGATGATCATATATTTCTCTTTTTTCCGTCTATATTGGCTACGTTTGAACACGAAACAGTCGATTATTGAGCTCGAAAATGGCAAATCACGACGACAAAATATGACGAGATCGTACACAAGTTCACAAGTCGTACATTATTGGCGTGAAAATAGTGATATCAAGAAAAGCGTGTACCTGGTGAGCCGGCAGTTTCTCATCGAAGTTGTCCGGATGGGTGGATGATTGTGTGCGGGCCTCCTGGGGAACGCGGCGTGGCTCGCAATTGAAATACACTGATGCGCCTCCACAACTTTGAATAGTAAGCAGAACTATTATTTATATGCCACTGCCATTTACTGCGTAGCCGCCTCGTATTTGTAACTCCGCGTCTCATGAGATGGCGGAAACCTGAAAGTACGAGACAATTGTAAGCTCAACTAGTAAAACTCTGGCGCGGCGATAATATCTTTATCAAAAAGCTTTGTCATTGCTCCCACACCAGCATAAACATTCATTTTCCAGTTGTGTGTTTCTGAATACAAACTGGTTCATAAAAATTCAAATGACTTGCAAACTTCTTCTTTGTAATTATTAGCTGCATTCAGAGAATTTACTTCAGGTACGACAATTTTCCGTCAATATAAAAATATTGATGAAACTAAAATGTGTAATCTGATGATAAGTCCTGGCAGTATTCGACGATTTGTATAGATATTTTTTTACCATTCAAAAAAAAAGGTAGAGCTAAGCAGTTTTCAATACCTGAAGAAGAGACATATCTTCTATGACAACATTCTGAAAACACCCTCAGCTGTTTTTGAGCAGCTTTTCGCAGCTCGAAGGAAGGATTCATCTCTATATGGGTGGACCTTCTGAAGAAGGTGAATTTAAAACTGCCATCGCAACCTGAGTACATATATAAAGAGAAAATATATCAACATGGGTGAAAGATGGTTGAATTGACGTTTTTCGTGGAAACGTCGCTGAATGGCGTTGTCCGTGTGCGAAAAGCATGGAAAGGAATCGAACGTGTCAATTTCCAGCAAAAGATTGAATACAATGACGTTGGGCGCAGATACAAAAGTTGATTCGCGGGGCGCTTGCGCGCGATTTATTCAATTTGTCGAATGCGCGCGAGCGAGCCCGCGGTATTCCTTTAATCTCAAATTACATCAGCCGGGACGAAATTAATGGGACAAAAAGTTGGATTCTCGTATTTTAAGGCAACGCGAAATAACAATTTTTATGCCGAGTTGTGTATTGCGGCTTTCGGATCACGAAGCGGAATATAACCCCCGTCCGATATCATTTAACCGAATGGGAAGCGCGCTGGCGCGAAATATATATATTCATCTCGAACAAAAACGAGAACGATAAATTTGTCGAAAATGATCAAGATGGCCGTAACGGGATGGTGAATTACAGGAACGAAAAAGCAGTTGACGAGGTGACAGTTTCGTTTATGATAACGAGGATGATAAAAAACGCGAACGAAAATGAACAGATTGGCCTCGATTGCGAAGAAATTTATTTCGCTCGTTCCGGCGGTGGCGCACGCTGTGCAAATGCAGCTGCTATTTCGATAACGACCCCAATCGCTTCGGTTATTAATTGTTTTGTCCGAATGTTATTGCTTAAATATGCGCATCATGAAATCCCATTAATATGAAAATTGCAGTGAATTAATCAATATATGGCTGCGTAAATAGTGATTAGCGCTACATTTACACTCAACTGCGTTTGCGAGTAACGTTCATCAAACGTTAATGTACAATTTGTGCCGCGGCTAACCACTGTGCACGGAATGTATGGTTTTTTTTGTTTCACTTGAAAGTGTGAATGTAGTTTAATGTAATCACACAGAGGCTCCTTCGAGGTAAGACAAACGAACGAACAGAATCACTCAGTCAGCATCTTTCAGAGAACAACAGCAACTACATCACCTACGTGTCAAGTAAGTATAATCCTCGAATTCAGCGGTAAACAGAGTGTACATACGTCAAACGAACCTTCACTCATTATGATAGGTTCAACATTCTTTCTATTTCATCATTTCTAAATGTGAAAACGTATTTCAAAAAGTGAAATACTTGAAGTTCAGATAATTATTTATGGTCCCGTGTGAATACCGCGTGGATTACTGAATCCGTAAAAAGTTATATGAAAAAAAACGTTAATTTATAAAAGTGGAATTTAAAAATGTTAACTAACAGAGGTAATTCTGATAATACAATTTTCCAGTTATTTTAATTGTGTTTTACAAAATCGTTACACTGACATCTACTTTTTCCATCAAGCAGAAAAAGAGCAGGTTAAAAAGACAGAAAATCTCTTTGCAACTGAAAATAAATTACCTTTTTTGAAGACGACCACTTGTCAGAATTTTATTTTAAGAACCGTAATTAATTTTTCAACGTTTTTTTGCTCTTCAAGCGCAAATTGAGGATTCACTTTTGTTTCTCTGACTCGCTCGAATTGTACGAAAAACATGATAACTTTTGCGAATGTAAGGTGTCTAAAATGTAATTGAAAAAAAAGAGCCTGACGGTTGGAGTGGCAAAAAGCGCAAGCGAGTTCCGGGACGATAATCAAAAGTCTTAACTATGCAATTACATTAGCTTGATCGGGGTGTAAGAAACCGAATGAAGTTCCACGTCGGGATAATAAAACAAGAGGCCGTAAATCGCAGGAATCTGCGCGCCGGAAAGTTCCACGGTATGGCGTAATCACGCGCTTCCAACGGCGGCGGGCAAAAAAAACGTCGCTTAAACAGACTCGCGGCGGGCACCTCGGCAAGTTCATCTGGCTTGCACCTTTCGTGGCCTCATTTCCGTCACATCGCGAGTAATCACTATAATCGGTCTGTTTTTGGCCGGCAGCCCATCTAACTTTCAAATCTGCTAGTGTGTATTTTTGCTTGACTGTCTCTCATCAAACCTTGAATTTCAAATATTCGAAGACCCGCGAACTTTTGGGACGTTTCTGCCCGCTTGCATGCTGTCATTGGTCCGGTCCCCGTTCCGGATCGCGCGTGCGATTCGCATTTTATTTACGACATCACAGGATTCAACCTGATTTACCCTGCAACATGAGACCAAAATGAGAAAAAAGTAAAACAGACGGACCGAAATGTGCGCATTTCGTTCGTTTTGCTGTGTAACCCGAAATTGCATCTCGGGACTAATTGATAAAGGATGCGAGGCTCAAAGAAATAATTGAATTCAATTAGAGAGGCGGTGCAAAAATGTTCATTACAGGCTCGGCGCATCCGTAATATCAGAAGTGAACAAAGTGAGTAGTACTGCTGGAAGTAAAGAGAATTTAATGATCAAGCCGGTGGATCATTTCGTGAGCGCTACTCGAGTTTTCAAAATACCAAAAGCCTGGGGCGTGTTGCACTTGGCGCCGTTCATCCTCAATTTAAATTCACGTCATCAATCCGCGAATGACGAACGAGAAGGGCCCAACGACTAAGACGCGAACGTGCCTCCCGGCTAATTGCATCGTAATTGCGAAACGTTAACTGTTCGGAAAGTTCCCCCTCTAATCCAAGATTGTCCGGTCACATTTTTCTCGCCATCATTCTTTTTCTCTTAGCTTTGCTGTTCTATTTTTCACTCGAATCAAAACGCACTTTTCGAATCATTACCAACAGATAACTCAGCCGATTTTGTTTTGTCAGCAATAACGAGTTGTCGGCGTCGAGGTGCAAAAGAAGAGTCCGCGCCTTTTTTTATCATCTTTTTTGTCCCTTCTCTCTGTCGTGAGCATCGCCTGGAAGAAAAGCTAGCACAAAAGAAAAGTTAATTTGATTACGAAAAAACAATGGCGTAGTAAAGGGCTCGCGACTCCGTCTAACAATCAAGGTTGAAATAAAGGAAATTGGGGAGGTTGTTTTTGTGTGCGCGCACAGCGACACGCGCAGCAATCAAGGTGGAAAACATTTGATGTAAAAAAATGCGGGACAAGTTGTTTTTCTGTGTCGGGCGGGATGAAACAAACGACGTAATCACTTAAGAAGCCGGGTGCGCGCTGACGCACAAAATAAAGGACCGACAATAGTTTTCAAATAATTGAAGTATAAATAAAAGCCAAGTCGTCTTACGTATGGAAATGCCGCTTTATATCTAAACTGAAGTAGATCGCAAAGCGAGGGTGCGACAGCTACTTATTTAGAATATTGTCGGCATAAATCTGCATACATTTACCTCAGGCCTTCGAGGATTGTTGGCCGTCGTGCATTATACGACGGTATAGTTTCTCTGAAGGTGTGTTGACACACCTTCTGCATTCCCGTTCGGTATCGGTCTTTCCAACTTCGAAATCGTCAGATTCCTGGATAAACAAAACAGACATTACCATACTGGTACCAATTCTTGTTACCCTTACCCCGACCAGCCACTAGAAACCAAAAATCCGTTTAAAATCGTTCCAAAATTCTTTGTGCAATTTTTACATTTTTAACCGTTAAAGAACGAGTTCGTAACGATTTTTGTCTTCTCGTGAATGAACTGTTATTACACGTCTACATAACTCAAAATGGCGTTCTCAAACATTAAATACGTAATGAATTCAAACATTGGCATGGTCGATAAATATATAAGCACTTTCAGCCTGTTTACATTTGTCAAGAGTTATCCGATAAAATTGAATACATCAGGACGCTGAAGGGTTTTCTTATTAAAACAGCGCCAAAGTGCTTTTAAATATTCAAGTCTTTCCTATTCGATATATTTGATATTGTTTATCAAGCTGCTTAATGAATTGAAAATTCTAAAGGAAAAGAAAAGTTGAGTTTTTCTTAAATTGTAAATCTTGTTCACAAATTGTTTAAAAAAGATGCACATTTAGTTGAAAAATAAGTTACCTCGGACAACGTACGCTTGCGCGACAATTAATTGAATCCCAGGACTTCATCGTGCGTTAGATGGCATGGGATCGTGCAAGGACAGCTCGGCTCTGCAAAAATTGCAATTTATTTTGCTTGGGAATTAAAGCGACTGCCATTAAGCAGTACAACCGACTGCACCTTCGCACTCGCGTTTTCTCTTTCTCGCTTGCTCACCTCTGTTACTCCCATTCCGACGACAAAGTTATATGGCGTCGAAAAGGAAATAACCGACTGAGGATTATCCGCTTCGGCGTTCCAGTTGCAAACAAAAAAGAAAAACGTCGGGGGAAAAAAGGATGAAAACGCGGAAAAAATACACAGCGAATGAGACAAACGATCCTCACGGCTGAAAGATAACGAAAACTCAAAAATGATTACGCCCGTTCCTTTTGGCATAATAACGCTCCGACTTTGTGCTTTATTCTTGGGTCTAAAAATTTTTCTCGCAACAATTAAAAAGTTTCCATGATTTTTAATATTTCATTGTTCTGAAACGTCGTAGGAGTTGAAAAATAATGACAATTTTTCATCTCCAGATTAATTTAGTAGTCAATCAATTGCTAGCAGTGCACAACCGAGAAGAAACTTTACGGAGCTCGAGCAAACAATTACAAAATCCATGCAGCATAATTCATATTGAATATACATAAATTACTGCGAAGCTCATTGTAAATTACTGCAAATTTCATTATACCGACATGATAATTTTCCGCTTGGCTATACCATCTCTTTTTTTGAGCTGCCCATATTTTCATATAAACATGTGAATACGATGCAAGAGCATTGCAAAAAGCAATTTTAATTATAAAATACCAACCGACATAACAACTTACACAACCGAAATTGCTGCGATTAATCAAATCGACTGCTTCTCATGAATGTTGTTTATCGGTCAAATTATTATGGAAGGTATTTAAACAAAATTTCAATATAATTTGAATATTTTTTTCGCGTGTTCACCAGAATTCACTGAACTAAAATTGCAGTACCAAAAGGTTTTGTGAATGAGCTTTTGAAACGTGTGGTATGTGCTTAATTTCACGCGCATTTGCCTAAGAAAACCACTTATGATGGTTTCTACCTAATAAGATAAAATGTACGTTTAAGATAATTCGCTGACAGACAGAAGCGGGTTGCGAATAATTGTTGATAGAAAAAAGAGGAGCGAGAGTATTCGCAAGTGTTGGATCGTATTAGAGCAAGTTTTACGTGGCGCAACGTGTCGGCCGGATTTGAAGTAGGCTGCGTAACTGAAAGCGTACGTGCTTTCTGGCGCCCAACGAGTCAGAATTTCGCCGAGATAATGCTCGCCGGTGGCTTGACGGTTCTAGGAGGCGTGCGCTGCAAGCAGGGCCAACTTTACGCGGGACTTCGATACGTATGCAAAGCGATTGTATTTAACCAACTTCTCGTTGAGAATTTCCATTAGTCAGAAGCGGCTCTGACGACGAACTCGATTCGTTGCGTCGCCATCCGAGCTGTCGAATGATTTTGAATCAACGCAACCGCCAGCGCGAATAATTTAATTTGAATATGTATTTGTACTCGGATCTGGTTTGGGTGACTCGGGTCCTCGGACCATGTCCAATATACAATCCCTTCCCCCAAAATTGCATTCCCGCGCCTATTTCGCTATTTATTGCATTTCTGCCCGACAGCTCTCAATTTCGCAACAGCACATTTGTACCCACACTGCAAATCCTTTTTATCAATGTAATATCTCAACGTAACTATATTCTTCCAATTTTCACATCCAGTCGAATAACGAATTTGAATTGTTACGTATCCCTGATAAATTTCTGTTTGTCAAACGCTTTTCGTCCTTGCAGTAGAATGAATTAATAACATCCAACAAATTTTCAAATCAAAACAAAAAATTGGAGTTAAGAATAGTAGCACGGATAAGAATTAAAAATTTTCAAAATGCTATCAATTACACAAATGAATCACGAAAACCAATTACACCTTTTGACGAAAACTAATAAAGATGATGTTCATAATAATTGAAAACGTTCGTTACCACATCAATTATAGAGCCGAATTAAAATCCATAGTTGCCGCAGTCGTTTGTCTAGCGGTGTTTATTGCACGATTTTGAAAACAATCAGCGCATAGAATTTACCATATTGACCTCACCGAGATACTCCGACCAGCCACTGAAACACGTCAGCTCAGGCCCCTGCGTAGTGTTCATGTTTCAAAGGGGTTAAAGATACATTTGTACCGACACATTTTAGAACAACTATACATTTTGTTTTTTCATTTGGAAAACACACCATTGCGATTTCATCAACCATTCGTTAATAACTTGCTCGTTAATCAACCGTTTCCTTTTCAAAAACCGTTAACAATGTTTGAGAACAAAGTTTCATCGCGAAATTGCGTTCCATCATAGATATCCCAAAACGTACAAATAATCATCTGTAACCAAAATAATTGAGCATAGTCAATTTGCTAACTAGTGTATCGTAAGTTAGCATCGGTGTTCATTGTCGAACCAGAAAACGTGAAGATAACAATGTGGTGCGGAATTAACAATGCAATTGCAATTTCGGTTGTTTCACGTTATATGTATAATTCAGGAATGACTGAGAAGTGGGGGTAGCGAAACGTTGGTAAGTGGAGAGTAACAATTGGAGCACATGAGGCGGCGAAAAATGATGTTTCTAGTTGGTGGGTGAAAAAGTGGTCTTGGCGGAATCCTAATAGTCCGGGGACTTAATTAAATGTCATATTAAAAGAGCACTAATTTGAAGAAATATGGGCGCATATGGCGAAGGCGCATGTTCTACACGCGGGTCGCAAGAAAAAGGGACCAAAAGAGAAAGAAAATGGAAAATGCAGTTGCAGCAGGTGCTAACAACGCCCGCGGCGAGCGATCTGACTGGCATTATTTCCGGTGGGCAACTATCGAAATGGGCACCGCGTGTTCGCTTCGTAGGCCGGGCACGAGTCTATTTAAATTAAATTAATATTTGCCGTGCGTCGGACGATCGTGTTCGCGCACCAA
This sequence comes from Telenomus remus, assembly GCA_020615435.1. Lineage (NCBI taxonomy): Eukaryota > Metazoa > Arthropoda > Insecta > Hymenoptera > Scelionidae > Telenomus > Telenomus remus. Next base: position 13,444,458 of record CM036338.1, read on the forward strand.
TTGGAATCGAATGCTGAAATGCGGAACAAGGTTTGCGCAATTATTTATGATAAACTTGTATGTGTAATCTACACAATGTGATGACCCCGGGTAATGCGAGGCGGCTGGTGATGTTTATCACCAACGCGCGCTCGCTCGCTGCTGTACATTAAGTGAACCAATTGCTTATTACGGTGGCGCGCTTAAGTATCGATTCAATCTCGTTAGTCATGCGAAATGAAAATAGGAAAGCTTTTTCGACTGCGCGAGATAGGAACAACTCATTCGAATTCGGCTCAGTTGCAAAACTATTCTAAACCCCGAGTCTAAACTTCCGAAACTTACATCTGTCATAGCTACGTGTACTGTGCAGCCGTTTATCGAATATGCTAATTCGCCGAGATAACTTTTCCCCAAGGCTAATCGCGACGGCGCTCACCCCGATGCGTGCAATCAATTTTAATCAAGCTGAAAACTTTTTACCGGCTATCGGTCACTCGAATAAATGATGTACACGTCAAAAAACTAAAATCACGTGAAAGCTTCCAGTGAGGTGCTGCCATAACTTTTCATGTGGTCGACGTATGTCGCTAAAAGGTATTTTTTTTCATCTTTCTCGCTCTCTGCTTTTTCACATTTCACGGCTCAAATGATACTATTTTTTTGATTCGGAAAGAAATCTCAAAATAAATTACGTGAATGAACTGCAAAAATTATTATCGACACTTCAAAATGCAGTCCAACAAACTGTGTGTGCTCAAAAAGTTATTGAACATATTGACGCCAAAACGTAATATTTCGTTTGAATAGTCATTGGCGTTTGTACGCAAGCTTATACATTTTATCTCGTCGAATGATATTGACGGGAAACGTTGGAAAGCGCTCTCGCTAAATTCTTTTGTTCGACGTGGTTCGTTTAAATGTCTGCCTGAATTCCATATTACAGCGACTCAGGGTGCCATTTTACTGCAAAAGTCGATAATTTTATTTACCCGACCAAAAAGCATAATGGGCTCCAACAAAATCTTGGATTAACTTCAACCCAGCCGGAAACTCGGTGCAAACAAGTTTGCAGTATTATTTTCTCTGTACATTGTGATAGGTGTTGTGTAACGTATGAGATTGTAAAGTAACCGGACTGTTCGGCGAAAGCAAAAGGATTAGAGTTAGCTTAGAAAAATTCAAATAAAGATTGCTCCGGTCTGTTTCTCGGCGTTCGCCGTTCAAAAACGGTTGGCAAATAGCCGCGCGTTTCAATCGTACGACGAGCGTAAACATTACTCGCGGTATTCACTTTCTCATTGCAGTGGTAGTACATACCGGAGCGTTTATTCGAGTTCGCTTCGCGTTTGCAATCTAATTTTCACTGGCGTTTAATCTTTGTGTACAGTAGTATTCTCTGCTTCGGGTGGCACGTGCGTGATCTTTTTCAAAATGATCCTACCAATGTACACTACCACCTATCGGTCTTCCAACGCCTCTGGCTCCTCGTTATTATCGCCGTTTTACAATTGTCGTTTGCTTCATCAGGCGGAGTTGTTCCACTATGAAAAAAAAGTCGACCCACACAAATATACATCAGCAATTTCTTTATTTAACTTGGAAAAGTCTAGTTCCAGTTCGTACTGTAATTTTGAGCAAAAGATATTAAAAAGACTGACAAATTTTACTTGTACCTTGTTAATACTCGGGCGCCGTGAATCTTATTAATCTCGAGTCTTTTATAACGTCACATATTTATCTTAAAAAAGGTTGATGATACGTTTGCAGTAGGAGACTCACACGATAGCGAAATGCTACAAATTAAAGAATCTCTAGAATCATTCGTTTCAGTGATTTGTATTATTATTACGTTCGTTTTCCTTTATTCTGTTATTCGTAAGAAACAGAAAGTTTAGAAGTCGTTTATTATTCTCTCAGTGAGAACGCAACTTACATACAGTAATTTCGCAAGCGAGAAGCCAATGAAACCGCGCTGTTCTACTTGAAGTATGAAAATTAAATTCAATTGATCACGCAATAATCTCTCAAGTTTAATGGACGTAAGTTTATAAAAACATCTTTAAATTTAGTATAACGAGATAAAATTTTTAGGTTATGTAAAGTAAACTGACGAGAATAGCGATGAACAAATTCAGTGCACCCGTGCCGATAGTGTATATAACTATGGAGGTACTAAAATTGTGTAAGTGGGTTGGCAGAGGGGGGGTTTATACTTTCTGCAGCGTGCAGCTTTGAGGTCGTCGTAAAAAATGTCCATCTTAAGAAATGTCGCAGAAATGCGCAGTTACAATTGGAAATGCATGTATAAAAACTAGGCAAACAAATTAGCCTGGTGATTTACGAGCTTTCGCGCAATGATTTTCACGTGAGGGGCTGCTCGAGACGACTTTCGATAACGCTTAATCGTGTTTCATTCTACGTTTTGACTCGTAGAAGAGTCATGATAAGTCACGCGGCTGTAACTGCCATTCGCCGCGAGCGATAATAAGAATAATACTCTTATACAGTATGGAACACGCGGGCAAAAGCCAAAGTATACGGTAACGATAACAACGTTCTTTTGTTATCGTATAATTAGGCAACACAGCGACCTCGAATATGAACGTTAAATTAGTCGAATAATAAAATAATACCTAATGGCTCCACTCGTATCGCCGCTGTTCAAAAATAAACTTTTTCATAAAAATCTTGTAATTTAATTACCTCCTCGGAGCTTAATGAATTAATTATGATACTACATAATTAGCGTTTCTTTGTTTGTTCGTTTTTCAGAATCGCAACTTTGAATGCAATGAATGAACCAAGTTTGTTATTGAGATCATTCATTTTTCAGTAGAATAGCCGTAGGTAAAGTCAGACCGGATTAATCAAAGTTAAATCTAAATGAGATTTCGGCAATTGTTTTTAATGAACGACGACATAATTTATGGTCGGAAAAATGATAACATTTCCAGTTATTATTGTAAATTATAGCCACTGTTTTTCATAAATCGTCGACGAATGCCCCTTTTTTCGCTGTAATAAAAACGAATCACAACGCATTCACCTCATAATTTAAATGTACGTAACGACGTCCGAGAACTTATGATTATTTTTAATGCTGCGATTAAAAAGGTTACGTCATTTTCTGTATAAAAGAAACATAAATACAAATACCTACATTGTGGTTTCCCAAACAAAATACTATTTCACAAGGTATTCACTTCAAATGTGAGTTTGAATCGTTGTAAATATTTTTGTTCAATGTTAAACATAATTTTTCTACATACCTTACATAGTAAGAATACAGGTGGCTGGAGGAATAGCGAGAAAATAACACAACAAAATTGACAAAATAAATGTTACATTTTATGAATAAAATTTAAAATAACTACTACGTGGAGCGAGTTCTTTCTTAAGTCAAATGGTTTTTTTCTGATCGAAAAATGAATTCTATCGCTAAACTTTGTCGAGGGAAACTCCATTAAAATCGTGTTCAAAAGGGCAGACATGCATGCTCCGTTGTGTTATTTTTATCGTTGTACCATTTTCATCAACCGCCATAATCAAATACATGAAAGCCTTTTAGCAATCATTGACTTTATTCACGTTATTATCATATTAAAACCGTTGTCACTGTTATCGTTACGCGGGCGATGTACCATTTGGATTCAGATTGCAAACACGTTTTTTTAAACAAACATTTTTATCGCAAAATTTTGTTTCCAAAAATCGAAGCATGAGTCGGTGTTTTGTCCTGTTTCGCCGAATCGTTCCGGTGATAATGCAAAATTTTATCACCGCAAGGCTGAACATTTAGAATGGGAGAAAAGGTTGGAATGTGCAGCGCCTGATGATATCGGTGTTTCGATCATGTCATAATTATATAATAATTTATTCTGAATGCGATGCCGGGTGATGTTGAGCTTTTTACGCGGTAGCAGGCTGGTTATCAGTCGCCCCTGAAATCTGATCATGAATTATCATCGACCGAAAGAGGATGCAGGTGCGTCTGATGTGCATGTCGTGAATAACAAATAAAACGCCAGTTCATTCGATTTGAACGGCAAAACTTTTTCTCAAAAGTGATAGCCCTGTTTTTTATCAGATATGAAGTTGAAACAATTAATCTGTCTGAAACGACTAACGAAAAAACGAGCGAAAATAAATCAATCGTTACAGAACTGACAACTTTTAACTCGACCGCCATCGAACTAGTTTTTGTCAGTTTCAATTCAGTAAATAAACGCGTTTGAGCGACCGTGCTCGCGGTTTCTGTCACATCGCCCTCAGACAATTCCATCCCGCGTTTCATAGTAAGCGTTCTCCATTAAGATTCGACCGCAACGTTACACGAAATATCTCAAACAATGCGACCATGCCATACATTACAAACAATATTGTATGTCATGTCATTTGCGATAAAACGTTCAGAATGCGTGACCTAAATGCACTAATAGCAGCTTTCCAATTTTCATTTGAATTATAGAAGAATCAAACAGGTCCGATGACAAATTACATACGTCAAACGCCGTTTTACTGGTAATAATAAAAAAAACACAGACCAGAGCCATGTAACTCTTCTTTATTTGCATTTCGTTTCTGACAAATATTTGAATACCTATGAAACAACGCTGGAAATCCGTTTGCCTTTTCAAAGGTGGAGAATTTTACGACACAGCACGAACGAAAAATCGCATTATTTCGAGTCCGTATAATTCCAAAGGAAATTTCATTGGGGTGATTAAGTTGTTTGTTTATAAAACGTTGTGGGTGATGTTGTTTTCTAAAATACAATTATATTCTTGTGCTAACAAACGACTCGTTTTTTCTTTGTTCTCAGATCCGCCGAAGATCAGTATGAGGCCGGTTTCCCAGAACGTCAAGGCTGGTGGGGTCGCTAGTTTTTACTGCAGTGCAGAAGGATCACCAACACCGCAAATTCATTGGCGCAAGAATGGCAAGAAGATTTCTGGTAAGTTTGTCACTTGGATGTTCATGTAATAACTCGATCATAAGTTGTAAAGTGCGCCTCCAATACTGTTGTGGGTGTTGGAATACCTTTCGCCATAAACAACTTACAGCCTTCAAACATAGTAAAGCTAATCGAATTGTTCAAATGGAAACCTACACTGATGTCCAATGACATACCAGAGTACTTTTTTGAAGCTTTTTATTCTTTTTCGGAAACTTAGTTCAACTGAAATTATTAGAGAATGATTTAATAGAATAAATGAATTAAATACATAAACGCTCTCGGCGAAACAAAAAACGACGAGGATTCAAGTGAAAGGAACGAGAAAATATCGTTTTAATTATCGTTAATAGAAATAAACCTGATAAAGACGAATGTTTTGCTTGTATCAACACTACTTTGTTGACTATCTTTCCTTCTCCTTTCACTTTGGCTCGTCTTAATTCAATTGCCAATTTTGTTCGCAAGAGAAGTGCGCACTCCACTTGCTGCAGTCTGTTTCTATTTTATTTCGATATATTTTTACTTTTTTCGTTCGCTTGTTTCCGTTCCTTTGGAGCGAGAAAAAACGATAAACAAACAAATAAATTGCACATTATTACACTTTCGCACAAAGCATTGTTTCATTTTGGACTAGCGTGACAAAAGTTTCGTACTTAACAAAAGTCTACGGTGAATTGTGCGCGGATATTTCAAAGGCAACCAAACTGTTTTTTATTGTCTTGGCTGAATTTTGTTTTCGTTTTCTGCTTGACGTCAAAATTCAAAGAAAGCAACGCCTTATTATGCAAAACGGAACCGAAGAGATACCCGACAATGATGTTATGAAAATACAACCAAGGTCGATTTTTTCGATCCTGCTAAATCGAAACCAAAAACTAGCGGACAATCTCGAACCGTTCAGATCAACTGCTAGTATTGGAATTGTGCTTGAATAATTCAGAACCATTTACAGATCCGTTTTTTTTATTTATAGCAGCTCAAAATCGATACCTGGTGCGTCAATTCGATGGTGGGTCACTCCTACGAATTGAGCCGGTCAAAGGAATCAGAGACAACGTGACGTACGAATGTTTGGCCGAGAACAAAGTTGGAGATGCCGTAACAGCGACTGCAACTTTAAACGTCCATGAAGGTACTGTCAACTTTTGCAACTTCGATCAAAATTTCCTACGTAGTTAACATAATCTTTTTCCTCTTCCACAACTTTATATAATTAAGTCTTGCAAATTAAAACAATTGAATATGCTATTTTTTAATTATTTCTATCAATTCTCAGTCTCATTTTGAGTGATTTAAAACTCGCACGGTCGGGAAAACATTACGTTCAGAAAAACCCGTACTATGAGCGAAAAGTAAATTATAAAATTGACGTTAAGGGAAAAACGTGATGAAAGAGTCAAGAGCGGCACATTTTCCGCGTAATTTACCCGAATCAAAACTCATAAAGAAACGCCACGTAACGAAGTTTATGATTCAAACGCATCATGTACGTAATTATTAACGCAGCAAAAGTAAATAAAAGTTGTGTTTTTTATTTGCTTTCCCTTGCCGCGAAAAAAGCGGTCCTAATGATATTCCCATATCTACGGCCAGACGGAAGAACGCTTAATGGAGAAGAAGCAGAGCATTCCATGGTGCTGGTTCTTCCTTTTCCATAAAATCTCTTAAGCTTTTGCAAAACGGCTTAATCGCTTTCCCTGACGTTTGAATTCCTTTGCCCCGCTATTATCTTCCTTCAAACCGATGAGAAGACGATGCGAAATTCTTCTAAGCTATCCCGAGTGTATTAACTTCAAATTACTTGACTTTGCATCGTCCGCTAAATCCCTCCCCCTTATTGAAATCATACAATTTGTCCGCCTTAGGAATCAAACCATTTTTCTCTCCCTCATTTTTTCATTTACATCGCCGTACCGTCATATCAATCATTTTTATGCAATGAACTCTTCCCGACTTGTTCGTTAATTTCAAGTCAATAATTCGAACTATCGAATTTGAGGAAGAAAAAAACGCCCGAGTCCGAAATTCAACAACCTGTTATGTTCATGTTTCAATTTTAATAACTCGTAAAAACCGCTGATCGTCGGGCATATTTTTGGAATAAAATCGCGTTTATTTCGCGATCCGTCGGACGAAATTGACGAACGATCGCTGCAACATCCCAATAATGAATTTATTTCGCACGTAAAATATCGCTCGAATTCGGGAGTTACAAGTCCTCATGGGAGTAATGTCGCGCGCCCCGAAAAACAAAACGCTGAGCACAAGTGCGTTTTGGCAATAATTGTTGGGCGTTCGATGCGTGCCACGTGGCACTCATAATTAGTGGCGAATCAGTGTCATCCATAACCCCGGCTACACTCGGCTATAACCCGGATTAATTATTATCTGACGTTTATTGCTTTACGCATCGCGCAACTATAATCCGTATGTAGTCGCGCGGGGTAAATTTCGCGCTCTGATATCTGAAAACGATTTTCATGAATCGTGCAAGAATCTTCGGTCGTGGTTTAACCCGTTATCGCACCGTCGTAAGTGGCGCAAACATCACAGAACGCGCTCGCCGATTCATTATCAACGCTGTAACTGCGCGCGACCGGTCTTTTTTTATGGTTACTTTTATAACCCCGTTGCATAATGCAAAAGACAATGATACATATAGATGCCGTCCCGTTCGCTCGTAAAACTCGAACGAAATCATTGCGTTCTTTTAGATTAACATACGAAAAAGTAAAAAAAAACAACGTTGACGATTCTTTTCATTAATTTGATCTCTCGCGCTGATACAAAAACGTCCCATTATTTGATATACCTTTTTTTCTTTTGTATTCAAATGCAATCACTTGGGCGTGTCATTAGGTTTCCCCGGTTGTGTTTACTTTTTCTATCCGTTAAACCTGTAATTAAAGCGGAACCATATAATATAGAAGGCTCGACGAGATATCTGATCTGGGAAAAGGAAATAGAAATCGTGACCCGTTTTATCTTGCCTTTGGGCGAGCGAAGTGATATGCGTATGTTGAAAAGTTACACGAACGTACAAAATTAAATCGACCGAAATTCATCCATCAATCAATTGTAACGAAAACATGAATGAATTGCAAATAATCCATCGGAGAATTGATTTTGTGTAACGATGCTTTCATAACCGTTGAAATAACCATCATCCCTTTTCTTTTTCTTTTTCTAAAAATGGAGAAATTTACTACAATGAAATTTAATCGCAGAGTTATGAAGCTCGCAAAGTTAGCATTTCACTCTCTTTTCATTCTGATTGAATAAAAAAGTCAGTGGTCTCTGACAAAATTGATAAGTATTTTCGTATTATGTCCGTTCAACATGCGCGCTAAACGCAATGTCCCGTGTGGGAACAAAGCTCGATTTCATTGTGTCGAAGCCAACCCGAAAGGGATATGTCTCTGTACGAAGTGCATCACTTTGTATGATCCTATTATAGACGTGCATTGTTGTCCCGATGTGTGTCGCGTGTTATATGTATACGTGACCACTTGATCTATTGTACACCATATATACTTTTGCAGGCACGGTACTCAACATGAGCACGATAGATTACATCATACACGAAGTATATTTATACACAAAACACACAGCGAAAATCTGAATTTTACTATAACGAAAATGGAACAAAATCGTTACACCGTGTCGGTCAATACTCGAACCGAAAAGTGCACCCACACACAAACTAAATGTGCGATTTAACAAAGTCATAAAGTCGACGTTTTTTCGTCGTAAAAAATTGCGAGTTCTTGAACTGCGCCGCAGGAAATTGAATGAATTTTATGACCGCTGTATACTCGGGGTAGAGCACCGTATATTTTTTACCTGATATTTAAACGTCTCATGAACAAATATGCCTTTGGAGAGTCGAGTCAATGGCACGGACGGATGAATAAGTTTCAACCGGGCCAAAATTCGTTTTAAGTAAATTAGAAAACAGATTCGACTTTGAAAGTAATTGGAATTAATTTTCAGAGGATTGTATATTAAAATTTTGTTACACCGACAAAAGCCATTCCTTTTGTTACATTTTTACGGTTGGAAATGAGAGTAACTTTCATTTGATTTCAAATATTGACTTTTATTCAGCAACTTATATTTAATAGAGCATTTCTCATCGCAAATTATCATGCTTTAATTAATGTTTTGTCAGAGCAACAAAGAAACAAGTCGAGTTAACTTCATTGACCTCTTATTTAGCCATTGAAAAGTCCATACCATTGAATAAACGCTCGTCTTTTCAATGCGAGCTATCAACTAAAACTTAGTCGAGGACAATTGTTTTTGTAAACGTTAATTTTCATTTACGGATCTGCATTATTAAAACAAAGAGACACGAGCGTGAACTCATGGCGTTAGTTTGATTGTCAATTTCCTTATACCATCTTCGTGAAATAGCAGCGATAATATAATTTCCGTTTCGACAAAAATGGCAAATTCTTGTGAAAGCAATCCATTGTCGTCGGCAACACCGTCTGTCTTGAATTCTAAAGAAGATTTCGCTTCGAATGTTCTCTATGCACTGCGTCCCCGGGATTCACGATGATGTCGCAGCAGTGATTACTAAAAGCTCACTTTACATCATTAGTACAAACCAAAAGAACGCTGTTTTATATGCTTCACGCTAGGCGCATCGTTGTTTTTAATGAACCATGTGCCTTTCCAGCCTAATTGAGCGCCCATTTATCAGTACCAGAGATTCGCATTGAAAATTAATCAGATTAGATATTCATTTTTATTTATTAACATTAGCAGAACTGAACAGTAAATGTACGTCCTCAAATGTACCTGAAATGTCGAATTTCAACATGTTGTCTAATGATTTTCAGTAATTAGTATATTGGAGATCGGATTTAGAAAACTTTATTATGTACAATTGAATGAATATGAATTTCACGTGAAATTTAATTCTAATAATTTCGTTATATAAATATATTTCGGTCTCAATAAATCGTGGAGCTCGCGATGAATATCGCACAATCCATCAGCGCGTTGTTGCCGGCTGTTTTATCTATTGGAGTTCAGTGCGGCGTGTAAACCACTGGCCCATTCGCGCACATTAATCGACATCGGAACTTTTAGCCATTAGAAAAGAGGATTTTAACTCAAATATAAACGAACCGTTCGTCTTCGCCAAGCAGCGTTTATCGTTTGTATTGCATGAACTCAGCTAAAGATCCCATTAATGGATCTTTTTTCTGCGGAATAATATCCATTACATGATAAATGATCCTGTAATCCAACGCTCTACTCACCTTAGTTGAAAAACTCCACACACATAATGCTCCCATGGGGGAAAAAGGGGGCGAAATTTGTTTTTACGAATTTCAGCCTTTTTGTGCACAAAATAATCAGTTCAGAGAAAAAACTGCGCGTGATTAATTAGTCAAATTTCAGTGCTGTGATTAATATGTCAGCAGCAGCTTTAATGAACTTTTTTCCACAAGCTTCTTACTTACCGCTTGGCATATTTTTCCAAACAAACTTCTTTTAAATTCTTCAGAATTTTTCACTCAATTCAAACTTAACCATTCATTAATTCTGCACGGCCAACAATTTATTAGTCATCATGTAGCCGCTTTGACAATTATTATCAACCATAACAAATGTTTGTTTTTATTATTTCACGATGAAATAAATTTTTATGTTATTAAATAAAATCATTCGCCTTGTTCTTATACTGCAATTGAAATTGGTGCACAGCATTCATGAAAAGACCATTTTACTTTTCTTTTCTTTTGCAACAAGAGGATACTTTCGTTCATAGAGAAACATCTTTTGTTTACAGCACAACAATTATTGCTCTTTCCGTTTTCTAAGCAAGAAAGCAGGGCATTTTCTATGGCACTTTTATCGTTTCTGGTTTAAGCGCTTCATTTCTATATTCTCACTTCAGTCATTGTTACGTTACTTACACTTTCAGTGTTCCTATCTTGCTGTTTTCGTTTTCAATGGAGCACACGCTTTTGTACGTTAGCTTCGTCGCGACGTCATTCGGCTTGCAGCTACTCAAACGTAATTCCTGAAACAAAAGCTATAAACGAATGATATTTTTTTCTGGTACTTTTATTTTGAAATTTAACTTATTTTTCGATCAGTTGTATGAAACGTTCTTTACCGCACGGAAAAACTCAGTGGATAAAAGCCGAAATCACGTTTTCATTGTAACATCAAAATTTTGCATCGAAAACAAAGAAACGTAGCTAGTCAGTGAACCATACGAGTTAGAAGTCATCGAATTAATAACTTGAATTTTGTATTGCTTGTATTTTTGAAAATTTCGCTGTACCTAGCATTAATGTTTCGCGTTTTTTCTATCAAAAGCTATAAAAATAAACTCGTAAATGTATTTCGCAGAGTTGAACAAAACTGAATCGATCGTTAGTATGCACAAAACACGATTGAAATCGAGTTCCATTATTTTACGATCGCGATACATACATCACAGTGAAAGATGGAAAAATTATTGCACTCCGACTATCGTAGCGAAACTTAGCCGGTGCACGGGTCAGGGTCCGATTAAAGATTGATCCAGGGTGAAGAAGCAGAAATAAAAGTTTTTGAGGGACGAGGAAAAAGTCGTGTGGTGGCAAGTTTCAGATGAGTCACCACAACCGATGTTGAGCTCGCAACGACAAGTTCGAACGAGCCTTTTCGCCGGCGTACCGAACGTTCCTCGCGGCGAGAACGGTGGAAATTTAATTTGACCTAAAAAGCGCCACTTTAATTAGTTATTAATTGGCGGATAAGTTAGCGGCGAATTTTCGTTACACAGGAATTCGTCGCTCGCAATTTCTCCTTTTAGTTTCTTATCCCGACTTTGGATCACGTTTTTACCGCCAACCACGGGAATTCGGCAAGGTGATAAGAAACTCGCACGAAGACAACTACTTTCCGCAATCTAACTTTCCCATGTGTCGTAGTCCTTCGATCGCGTAATTTCCCATCGGATCCGCCGTTACGATGAGTGAAATGCGATAGACGATAAAACGTTACTGCTAGCCGAACAAACAAAGCCCAATCTGTTCGCAGAGCAAACGACCATACGCTCACTTATTCATTGATTTTGCATTGGCTCGGCTGCACGGTCTCCGGAGTCAACCTGTGGCGTTCAGTCAAGAAATGTCGCGCGATGAAATATTGGAAAACGATCAGTTCTTTATTTAGCAGTTTCCCTTATAAGGTCGATTTTAAACGTTTCTCGCGCATTACCCTAATTGAATCGTCTTTATCTGTTTTTATTTTTTTCAACTATTCTAATCAGTAGGCTAATGCGTTTTCGCGTGTTATCACAATTTGATTACGCGCTTTAATGAGCTTTCAATACTGCGCCGGTTCGTCTGTCAACCGTCAAACATGCTCCGTACCTCTCGCCCGACTGCAAAACCAGTTTATTTTTTCAACTTTATTAATTCATTACGTCGCCAAACTATTCTCGTTGTCGTAATATCGATTTTATCGATTCCAAGTAGTACAGCAGTTAAACAGTCAGCCCGAGAAGTCCTGAGCAAGACAATAAAAATATACAAGTAGACAAGAAAGATTGCAATCTTGTTTGATTGTAAGATCAATAGATTGAAGTAGTGTCAGAATAAAATAGTCAGACGAGTAGTAAAACATTGAGATAGTCAGTCGTGGTCCTATAAATGATTAAGATTGGAAGACCTGTGTGTGCATTTTGTGACGTGAGTAAATTTTGCCCGAAAAGTGAATAGTCTGAAGGCACACGCAATTTTGGGACTACGAGGATGAGAGAAAGGAGCAGCATAATGGAGAGTCAATGAGTGGGGCACAAGAAGTCGGCGTAGGTCAAACAAATTGAACCTTTTCAGGGTTATCCGAGGATAATGCGAGCTTTTAACAATGGCTGTTTGGTCGTCAGCGAGATAGTATGAGGCTCGAGAGAATGAAGAATGGAAAGAAGAGTAAGTGAACGCGCACGCAGCGAAGGTAGTTGGATGCTTTTGAGAAGCAAACTCGTACACTCGACCTCCTCACGTCTCTTATTGAAGCCGATGATATTTGGCCTCCATCATGATTTGCTCCATTGGTGGCAAGAACCGTAGCCGGGTTGCTATTGCAGCTACGTTGCCGAGTGGATTTATGATTTCATGCTCCATTTCTCGATCATTTTAACCCGATATTTTTGCTTTCCAGACACGCACGCGTTTCGATGCAATTTTTTCTCTCGTCTATGGAGAGAGAGAGGGTTTTCATTAATAGTATCCCGCCGTTTCTAGGACAATTTGCAAGCTGCAATTGTCATGTTCGGGCGCGCAAATATCCAGGAATTATCATGTGCGGACGCAGACGAATGCCAAGCACCTGTAATTCCACTATTTCACGACCCTGTTCTAACCCGATCGCGTGTTATTGTGTTTGCCCACCTTCGATAACTTTGTTTTCCGTGTATTTTTCATTTGGTTCGCAGATCAAATCAAAATTCACTTGTCCGCGGGTCGGTGCAAAAATGGCGCTCTGCATCGGTCAGTATTTCTATACTTGGCACGCTTCTTAACATTTTTGTTTTTAGCTCTCTCAATCGTGGGATGAGGATACGGCAAACTTCCGAACTAATGGGCGTGGCTACTTTATAAATTAAAAGCATCGCTGCGGGATTTGACCTGCCTTGCGAATTTTATCTGTTCTTCCAACGCTCTCTCCCACACTCCGCCTTTTACTGATTTTTCAAACCCTTTGGTCTTGCAAGTCAACTTTTTGTTCCTCCTTTGATCATTTAGCAAAAATTTTATTCCCTCTTTTCGCTCGAGTGCAACGAACTTTTCAACTGTTAAATACCTTACTTGCTTAATATATAACCAAATCATTATCTACATTTATTTTGTTTCAAGCGTGGCTCGAATTTTAAATGAAAGCACCACATTTATTTCAACGCACCGCCTTTTATCGGTTTCACATTGATAATTCGGCGCGTGCGAGGTTTTCTAATAATTAAAAACACGGAACTAATCAAGATAATAAATCTGTTAGTTTTGTTTTCCTTTGTTTAGATCCCTGTGGGGCTTTCGATCGAATCTGTCTAATAAAATTCTCTCGTTCTTTTATCCCTGATTCATTTATCTATAACAAAGGAATCTAAAATTGACATCGGAATTTCATTTTTGCCTGACAAATCTTTCAGGGTCAAAATGTTGACACACGTCTTTCAAGACGTTTGACCTCTTTTATTGCGACTACAATAACACGGCTCCTATACTTGGTACTCGTAAAACGCCTGTAGGTAGATGTTGTAACATCGAGCTTTGGAACTATAATTCGTCCAAGTAACCACCAGCTTCCTGCGGGTACACGTGAAAGGAACCGCATACTCTGCAGTTCATCCCCTCACAATTCTCACTTACCGCAATCCGTCCCGATCTTCTTCAACTACCTAACTTTGACATGCTTCACAAAATTAAAATGATCAAATCGTTATCCAATAAACTATAGTTAACATGCATATATTCTGCTCGAACCAAATTCTCTGTATGATTTTATAGGAAAACATCAAACTGTTTTGTTTTACCAGTAATAATCGTTACTAAAAACGTCTTCAGCAAAACTAAAAATACTTGTCGTAACTATTTTCAACAATAACAATACTGTTAACTTTACAATAATTTTCATAGTGAATTGTGCAGTACGGAACTATTGTAACTGTAATCATTGCAATTGCTGAACCTAAATTTGCAGTTACTGTCAGATTATTGTGTTCTAGTTGTTACAGATTCAGTTAGTGCTAACATTTTCATAATCATTTCTGGACTTTCCGGCAAAACTCAAAAAGTTCCTCCAAAGTACTTTTGAAAGAGTTAACTATAGTTGCAGTATACCAAAGAAGAATATTCAATTTTAAGTGTATGTTATGACCAAAAATACAAACAAAATAGTAACGTATTTCCTCGGGGTGGTGTCTTCTGTCAGTTGATTTTATAATGGAGTCAACGAAGAAGTGACAGGAAGTCGTTGAAAAGCGGAGATGAAGCTTGTAAGAGTTCGAAAACTGGTATTTGAATCAGACGTTGTCTTGCCAACAAAGGTACAGCAAAGAAGAGGAAGCTGTCTCCTTTTAAATGATTCAAGGAATTTCGAGCTTGAGGACCAACAGCTTTGCAATCCGATGCTGTCATTGCGGGAACCTTTGTGCGATTTCGCTCAATGTTTCGGAGGTGCTTCTGTCAACTTATCTGCGCATTATTTTCACAATATTTGTAAAACTCGAATTATCACGCGACAAATTATGATATTATCTATGATGATTTTCGCTGCATTTCCCAACGGACGTTGCATAAAATGTTCTCTTTCATGCGATTACGAATCTCGCGTAACAAAATGTGATTAAGCTGATGCACGACAGAGGAATATTTATTCTAACAATTCATCAAACGCAGCATTAATGTTTGGCCCATTTATTCATCGTGCGACGGTCCAAACAGTTTCGAATCATATGATGCGACATAATTAATTGTTCAATAAACATAATTCAATTTATAAATTTATAGGCGATGTCTGAAATTTAATCGCAATAAAAGACGTTAATTTGTGTTAAAATGCATTGGAAAATTCGTGTGAACTCACTTTATTATGCGTTTTCGTGCGTCGTTTAACGTCGGTTTGCATTAACGAATGTGAATTTTAAATCTTGCATGAAAATACATTACCTGGCGTCGAAATTCGTTACACTGTTTCTCTCACATGGGTTTTTATTCGACAAGCAGAAAAAATCCGTTAATTTTTAAAATTGTATTGTTTGATTTCACGCTTTTGATTGATTTTACCCAATAAAATTGATTGAAGTTTATGTGGAAGATTTTTAAATCTTTTCTAAAGTTTAGATAGATTGAGGTCCTATTATTAGTCAGGTAGTCTGTTATTGTTGTTAGATACTTGGGCGACCTATCAAAGTATTTTGTCAGTAAACTATTCCTGACTTACTACGGTAGCGCAGACCATCTTAACAAACCCGAAAGTCACTGATGCGTTTCAATTACGTTTTGCGAACTCCGAGCTGGGGTTAATGTGATCGCATAATTCGACTCATTCGATCGGTGGTACAAAGTGAAAGGAGTATTCAATAATCTTCAATCGATCGAATTGGTGCCAGTCGACGATCGTGATTCTTCGTCAGGAACATCTTGATCAATCTAATGTTCGGGATCAATCGAACAAAAACTCAATTTACAAAATTTCGTTTGTAGCTTCGAGATTGTTTTAACACAACAGTCTTGGTAATCTGATTGGAGCAGAAGAAAATGATGCAATCGATTAATTTATTAGTAATTGTGCATGTTGACGATGGTTGCGGCCGAGTGAAGGCATCCTGACTTGCACATGCTCGCTTTTGAAAACTGTAGCTGCGGAATATGAGGTACGCGATCGATCGAAGGCTATTGCTACTTGGAAATGTAATGCACCTCAAGGTAAATGTGCTTGCACTGAAAGAACTTACGAGAACCGCTCGTAAAGGACTGTTAAAATCAGGAGAGAAAAAAAGGGCAGCACGGAGCTTTCGGCTATAAAACGCAAAAATAAATTCAGTTGCCATCTTGAGAATATATTCTGCGCGTTCGTTTACATATTCGTAAATCTGGCGATGGAAAAACCCCCGGTCGAAATGGCATGAATCACGGGGAAATAAAGGTTATCGATATTAGCATTCCGTCCGATTTAAAAATCTATAAACCTTTTGGAACAGTCCAAAGTGCGACTTGAATTTATTATTCCAACGGCACTAAAAAATATCTTTATGTCTTTAATACTCCTGGCACTTAGATTCAATAAAACTCCAAGTTGAGAATATATTTTTCTCCATTTTAATCCATGATTTATTACTTTGAAATGTTCAGGTTCAAAGAACTTTTATTTGTCGTCATTGCAAAAACACTGAAAAAATAAACAACGAAAACTACGCCGGATGGCAAAGAAGAAGAATAACAATAATAGAAGTTATAAAACCTCATACCCGATACATTTTTCATGGAACTTAAAGTTCAAAATTCTCCAAGTATTTTTATCAGAGAACGTTCAAAATTAAACTATAAAGACAAAACATAAGAATCTACGATTTTAAAATCGCTTATGTTCTATCGATTGTTTTTCGTTCTAATTCTTTCTTTGTTTACAATAGAGTTTCATGTCTGATTAAGTTACATATTGCATCTGAATGATAAGTTGTTTCAACGCTGTAAGCGTGAAAAGAAAAAAAGAATGGCGTTGATGAAGAGGACAGATAATCATATTCGTTAAGAATTATCCCTTGTGACAGGGTCCTTTGTTCGACTTGAGAAAGGGAAGTAGTGGAGAGACGAAGCGTCGTGCTGACGGTTTAACGTTCCAGCGTTACCCAATGTAAGCACTGAGCCGAGCACCTGAATTCAACTCTCTATTTAAATCCTAGCTATCTTCGTGTCTCCTTGATGGGTTGTATGCTACTGCGCTTGCTATGAATTGACTAATTATAATCTGAGAAGGGAGCGTTCTGACGTTAATTAAAGACTTCTGTATTTTATAATTAGATCTCAGGAGTCGACCACACGTTCATGTGCTTGTAAACCAATAAAATTTCAGCAAGACTTTCCGCTGGCTCTGCAATGAAACGTGTTGTACGTTTTCAGCATCGTTCATTTCACAATTTTTCGTATTGTTTACATCGTTTCCATTACTGAAATTATGACTAAATGAATTACCGAAATAATTCACCGTTTTCACACGCATTTTCAAGGAAATCAAGAAAAACCAGACGCCAAACCCAACGAAGAAATCATGAATATTCAAATTGAAATACATATCAAGTTCACGTTACATGAAAAACATAAATGTCAAGGGTACAAAAAAATAAACGCCACCAGAATTGGCATGCAAGATTTTTATAATAATTGTCTTCGGTTTTGATGCGAGTACACAAATCGGTGACATTCGAAAGAAAAAAACTCCCATCCGCAATGCAAAAAAACGCGAGATTAAAAAAAAACTCAAATAATAATACTGACAAGAGGGAAATAACGAACGTTATGATCCCGGTGATATTATCCTTAATTGGAAATGCTGAGCACAATTTTTGTGAAAGATTCGCCGTGACAAAACTGTCAGGAGGGAAGAATGAAATGAATAAAGACTTGCACACCGTTGGGCATATACGCGCGAAATCAAATTAAATTCATTATCAGTCAGTCCGCAAAAAGCAGAATCAAATCAAATGAAACTTGAATTCAAGCAGAATCAAACCTGTAATAAATTATCAGGACACTTTCTCGTGTCACAATTACGCCCAGCAATTCCACAAAATCCATATATCAAAAGCTTTTCAGGCTTGGCCTTTAATATGAACTGCATAAAAAAGTTAGATATCCTTATATAGACGGGATTAATTGTGAGTTAAGAGAACAATTTTCTCACGTTCGGACGTCACTGTGAGGCTCGCTCAATCACCGAGCTTTTCTCCGTTGTTCGTCGAGCTCGGTTGAATGTGACCCTGTTTTTCGTTCGAGAGCTTTGCCTCGCATAAATTAGCACAAATGGCTTGATGGAAGGTGTTAAATGACGACGGTGCGATTTTTTATTTCGCACTGAGAGCGGTCACACAGTCAGCTGCGACTTGTTCGTAAGCGTGAAAACTCGTGCTTTTCAATAGCCCCGAACAGAGAGCGGCTGACATGATGTTTTGAATGCCCGGTAGATATACAATGAACTGCAAGCGACTTTGTACAATGCCGGCATCGCCGGTGACCGTGCGATAAATTCGAACAGCTTTTATCAAATGCCTTACTAAATGTCCGATGTTATATTGTAAAGGGTGGACGTAAAACAAGTCCATGAAATAGTTCGACTATTTAGAACGTATATTGT
The DNA here is from genome assembly GCA_020615435.1 of Telenomus remus. Taxonomy (NCBI): domain Eukaryota; kingdom Metazoa; phylum Arthropoda; class Insecta; order Hymenoptera; family Scelionidae; genus Telenomus; species Telenomus remus. The sequence goes on from CM036338.1 coordinate 13,463,260, forward strand.
GACATTTGCGGCATTATTTATTTGCCCGAGTAGTTCTATCTATCTGTTCAACATTGATTTTTTAATGAAAAAAGCTCGCCGACTTTTTAAGCCGCTGGATATTGTAACGAACGGACGAAAAAAGAGTCCGATACGCGTTCATTGAAAATTGAAGTGATCAATTTGGTCCTTGTTCATATCAATAAAAGCGTGAAAGAAAAAATTAAATACACTCACAACGGTTACCATTGTTTGATTACCTTCTAACAGAATATTGGTTCATAAAAAAATATTCTCTTTAAAGCTCGTCCAGATAAAAAATTGAATAACAATTTTAGTATCCAACTTATTTTTATTTCGCGTACAAAAAAAGTTTCGTTCAAATTTCAGTTGATTCAAAGATGTGTGTGTGTGTATGTGTGTGTGTGAGAGAAAGAGAAGGAGGATAAATAACTTTGAAATGAATCCGACAATTTAACTACATTCAAGTTGTTCTAGAAGAAAATTAGAATTAATCAAGTGAATTCTTAATTAATCACGTAATGTTGCTCGTTCATCAGAAATTCTAACAAACATTAAACTTTCATCCGTTCCAAAGATCGTACAACCGTCTTAAACGTTCCAAAAATTCGAACTAATTTAAAGTTAATAGTTGAGCAACGCACAAAGAGACCGCCGGGATCGAACAAACGAACTACAAAAAAATGCCTCGGTGCCATAAATTTCAGCTAATATGTATATAACAGAAAAAGTTTTGCGGCAAAGTTTTGCGCGCTCGCTGATAGCCGAAATTGGCGAAATAGTTGGCGCGGTTGTCTGTCGGGTTTTGGCGCACGCAGCCGATAGACATACTTGGATTGATAAAGAAAGGAAAGAGCCCGACCGCTTTTCATCTTCCCACTCTCTGATATTAATCGTTGGGAAGAAAAACAAAAAATTGTCAGACCGTGAACAGCCGCGTCGATCGCGGCATGAAAAGTTGCTCGGCAGCTGTAATGAACGAGCAGCGAGGCCAACAAACCCGCATTTTCAAATCCCAAGATGCGGGTAGTTTTCCAGCAATTATACTAATGGAGATTCAAGATGAAAAAAGAAAGAAAGCTCTCTCTGTGTCTAGAATGCGCACAGTATTTGAGAAGTTTGAAGGGAAAGGGCCAGTTAAAGTATGGCATGCTGGCGGCTCAGGCAAATGGAGAGTATATTTTGGCAAACCAGAAGGATATTTGAAAGGAGTGACGGCGAATCCGACGCGAAAAGCGATTGCATTGGCGAAATCCCGAAGAATATTAATGAATGGTCGATCCACGCCGCGGCACTTGAAAGAGCACGAACGCAGATGAGCCGGCTGCAAAAAAAAATAAAGAAAGTATGAATGCAAACCGACTGCAAAGAATACGGTCGAACCGGCCTAATGAAAAGTATACTTGACCGTCACTTTGATCTCAGTTTAAAGACGTCATTGGATGACCGAGCTGCCGGCCCTTTTGATTTCCTTCATTTTTTGCCCTCTTGTGTCAATGTAAAACCAACTTTCCAACATTTATTCAACGCTCTTAACGTTACGTTTACTGTTCATTTTGTCGTCTAGTCACACCTCACTATTAAAAAATCTCCTTGATCCTGAACGCTACGAGGAAGGATTCAAATCTGTTACGAACTTTACTCAATTTATTATTCATAAAAAAGAGGAAGAGCGCTTTTTTGCTTCGCTCCTTTTTTCTATTATATTGAATTGTGAATTCTAAGCTCCGACCATCTGCTTTATTATTGAAAAAGGTATTTGTTGGAAAAATTTTCTCCGGAAACTTTTTAAGCCGATCGATCTGAATTGATATACAGAAACCTGTTCTCTTTCGATTCGCTATTTCACTTTAAAAATAAAAGCTCCAAAGTTTCGTCGAATAAGAGAAGACCATCAGTAAAAGATTATGTTAGAGCTATTGTGATAGAATTTTCGTTTAACGAGGCACTTTCGTCGTTATTATTATCATTTTTTTTGTGGATGATAATTAGAATGTGAAAAATGCAGCGAAGGCCTATAGCGGATCTAGAAAGAAACAAAGTTGACGATAAAGCGGGACAGCTTCTCTACTTGGAAGGAAAATCGTCTTATCATTTCCCACAAGATTAACAGTTAATCGACGTAGCGAGCCGTGAAGATGCGATCTCTTGCAGAGGTTCGACTTCCGAGTGAACGAAACGCCCAGATTTTCAGCGTTGGTTATCATTAATACGGGATATTGAGGCTCGAAACGGTCGTAAACTCTGCCTTAAACTATCGGAGGAAAGTTTTGGGGTTGCGCGCACAAAATTTACACAAGTTTTGAGATTATTTCATTTTGTCTTCGGAAAGTGGATATTGATTCGGTAATATTCCGTGAGTTTCTGAAATTTCGTTCCAAATGTATATAGGTAGTCTATCTATCTGGGAGCGCGACTTTCAAAAACCGGTCGGTCGCCGAAACAATGACTATTATTTTTGAGAAATCCCTCCGACCGGGGATTAAGTCGATTACTTTGACCGAGTTACGGCCATGCCAATTCAAGATTTCGATTTTCAAAGACCAGACTTTCAGAAAAGCTGGTACAAAGCTTTCAATGACAGTGCTTTACTGCTAAACGACTCCAATGCTAATTGAGACGCTTCAGAATATTCGGAGCGTTCTGCTCAACCGTGATTGACGTTATAAATAGAACGAAAAATAAGTTTAATTCAATTAAGCGTAATTACAAGTCAGAGTCAAGGCAAAACAACGAAATTTTAGTAACAGTTAGAAAGTTTGGGTAACCAAATTAAACAAAGTTGAATTGTTGCTGTTTTTTGAACAAAGACAATTGTGATACAACGAATAAAAAGTTTCATTTTCGTTTTTACTTTTTCCACTAGACTGTTAGGATCATACGGCGTTTCAATCAGTTTTGTAGGACGCACGATCTCATGCGAAGTACAATTAAAAACGATATCTGCTCTCTCGATCGAACGTGTCCTCTCGAAAGTCCTCCCATCTTTTATGTAGCTCTAAAATTACATTTCAATTGCACTTATACTTAACGCGCTTGTCTGATCATCATTTCAGCCTTCATGGTGACCTGCTCTATTCTTTCCTTTCAGAAAGAAAGACCCGACAAAGTACTTAAGAGCTCTTACAGATTTACTCGAGGGTACTTAATCGGTCTCAATTAATCGATCGACTGTAACATCGTGACTTGTAAGATGAAGTACTGTCACAACATCTTTACTGCCCATTCGACAAACATTCGCGAAGTTCATGAAAAACCTACTCGAACCAGAAGCTCTCTGTACTAACGATAAAACTTTGAAATTAAAAAAAACAGGAGTAATAGCAAAAAAAGTAGTACAAATACCGGGGAACTATAATATCATGTAAAATGTATGTTTCGAAAGTGTCAAAATTGTAGGTGAAAGTACGATTCGTGATTTTAAACTTTATTCGAAACAAACGGTTCGGAAAAGTCGGCTCGTCAGATTGTACGCAGTTAAGAGCTACAAGGTAGTTGTGTTCGCCTCGACTAAGGTATTTTCGCCGCAAGTTCACTTCTACACTCTTGCGCTGCAACGTTGAACAATGCCTTCAAACGAGTATGAGCTAAAGCCGTGCAACGCACTCCGGCATTATCTTGTTTACTCATTATATTATATTTACCGCGAATCACCAATGTCTTTCGCAAGTAATAATGTTTTTTCTCGTTTCATCTGCGCGTATCTTCACGATCCCCTTTCCCTCGCCGCGTCTCTGCTTATAATCTTATTTGATTATCTTTCATGGCAAGTTCTTTCCTCCGTCGACCAAAATTCGTCTCTCAGAGACAACAATCTTGCGAGATTCATCGACGTACACAACGCTAACTGAATAACCACACAGATTAATCGGATTTTTATTGGATCTTCAAAATTGTTTTAAGCTCGCATTGTTTTCGGGACGAAAACAGAGAACGCTTTTTCATTCAATTTAAAATTATGGTTTTAGTTGTTTCTTTTCCAATTTGGAAAACTTGACAAAGTTGCCTAAATGTATTAGATTGAAAAAAATAAATATTTCAAAATTGTAGAGAGATTTCTATGGGGTAGAATAAATTTGTTCAATTATCACGTCATGCTTGACGTTTTACTTTTTTGTGCGAATTTCGTTTTTTGTTATTTTCATGAAACCCGATAATTCTGTTCATTAATATTTCGGACCATATATAAATCAAACAATGTGAAAGAATTCTGATTTTGTCAGTCACGATGGAGAATAAATGTTTGAAATAAGTTTAAATTAAAATAATCTGATCAGTGTTATTTTATTCATCATGTTATTTTCGTTTCGAGAGATGTAATTTTTTTTATTTTCGAAGCAAAACCAAAAGCTAGAAAAATTGATAAGTCAGGGCATCAAGCACAAATATAAGAGAAATGATCTATTATTTAGTCGGTAATCTGTGTAAAGTTTGACATAATGTATTCCGATGTGTAAATCAAACATCGCCTAACAACACTCGGTACACGTTCGTACGACATAATTGCACGCCCGCGATTAATAATTAGACGTGCGATGGAGTGTCGACCGCCCCTATGGATACAGGATGATTCGATTTATTGAACATCGATGCGCCAGCAGAATATAGATTCGAATCTCTCGGCGACAGTTTGTGCTCATTTCCAAGGAGCTCGTACTTATCGAGGTTTTGCCGTCCGATTGAATCAAGATTCCAACCACTAAATTTCCTGATCACTCTCGCAAAATGTCGCGATCATTTATAAACCGACATCGCAGGCGTCAAATTGCACTAATATAATTGAACGATTAATCAAACTTTAAAAAGCAATTACGAAACATTTTCGTCGGATTTTTATTGGCTCGCACGAGTACCTTTGTGTAAAACTAGTTTCTAGGTGCAAATATTGAATTCGTTTTCATAATAATATGATAAAAGAATTGTTTACAAACTTTCTAAATGCTCGTCATACTGATCGAACTATTGATATTAGTATGAACAATGCTTGCTTTGCGAATATATCAACTTCTGTAAATTGGCACAACGATGTAATTACGATTGTAATTAATGTAATTAAAACAGTTTTTCACAATATCCTAATCACGTCAACATAATAATAAATGAGATATGCCATCGTAATATAAAAGCATTATGGACCCATTAACGGATTTCTTGTTAAAGTATCAAAATCTAATTCACCGATTTCTGAATAATTTAGTACCTGTTAATTGAAAAACAATTTGTCAAATCGCTTAGTTGAAAAACACGTAGAGACTCTTTAAAAAACAATTAATATTTTAATATCCATGTAAAAAAGTTACAGGGAAGCTTTGAGTTTCATTTCGTTTTTGTTTTACTCTTATTATTTTTCATTTTTCCGATAAAACTTCATATATTCTTGTCCACGCTACTTGAGTTACATCTCCTCGTCGTTAACAGCCTTGATTTCATCAAAGACACGCGCTCTCTGGCGTATAGTGCAAAATTGTATTCGATTTTTGATCCAACTTGAAAATTGTTAGGATAAAATAAAACTGAAAAGTCTATTTCGTGATGTTGAGAAATATTTTTCATGAATGTGATTTGCGCTAACTTTTCAAACGTTTGAAACTTGAAAAACTCAAATCCAATCATTTTTAACCCGTCATAAAGTACAACAAAAACTGTTGACCACGATTCTTTATACTTAAAATTACTTTGCTTTTTATATAGAGTGTGTAACGTTTATTACATTTGAACATTCAATCGCGCCGGTGGTTTCCAAAGCGTAAATTTGATTTCATTAGTAATACAATAATCCACAGTACAGCGGACTAAAACCACATAAACAAATCTACTCAAACAATACAAGTACACAAACCCGAGCTTGGAAGAATGAATACTGCTAATGGGCATTGAAACTAAAATGCGCAATATCTGTTTTTTCGCTTTTGAAATTTATTTTATTAGAAACACAGCATTTCATGCTGAGCTAGCTTGAAAAATCTTTGTCAATTTTTAACGAATTGAATGTTCTACGGAAAAAAATTTCATTTGATGGAAATGGTACAAGCTTGTCATTTATCGCAATGGTATCTATGGAGAAAAATCGAATTTGCCATAGTTTACCAACCATCATATTTTCGTAGTCAGAAGAATCCTGTGACATTTTTTCTGAGTGTTTGTCGTCCTTTTTGTCGCAAAAAACCGGTTCCACTTTTGTTACCGACGGGTAATAGGATATCTGCAAGCTGCGTGTAACAGTCGTCATAAAAATAACAAAGTCATGTCCACCCAAAACGTTTCATTTTCATTTAGAAAACACGTCTACTCTACTTACAACGAATATAAGAAAACTGAAACTGCGTGTCTCTGAGTACTATCAAAATACATGGGTAAAAACGAAGCGAAAAATGTAAAATGGAGAAAAAAACTTGGATAAATTGTTCTCAGAAGTGGAGAAAAGAAATAATATGAATAACAGAAACTGAACAAAGTAGCGTAACCGAAATTGGTACCATGAATTCATACCTTTTCTTCGACTGAAAGCTCAGAAAACTCGGCGTGATATTCCAACTTGGTTCCCCTATAAGAAAAAGAGAAAAAACTCAAGAGTATGTATGATCACAATGTACGGTAAAGTTGTACAAATTTGCTTGCTCCGGGTGTGGCTGAGAGGACGTTTTGGTGAATCCTTCTGCGTGAAAGAGAAAGTTAGCAAGTTCGAAGTAGAAAGTTTGACTTTATTCCGCCGATAAAGTCATGATCGTGGCTGGCCGCGAGGTCGACCGGAAAAAAATTCCATACCGATCTGTCGGCAATCAAATTTAGGCTCGCGTAGGCTACAGGTAGAGAAGAATTCAAGAGCCAAACCCCTTTCGCCTATGTGACTTGAGATTTTATGCATGAACAGACCGTGCTTGTCCCGTGATAGAGGCCTCGCGGTGCGTCGAGTAAACTTTGCAGAAAAAAGTTTCTACCGCATATTTTCTACTTTCTTTTGGGATCATCGGTTCGCTTTTTTTCATTTTTACCGCCTATCTTGCGATCTAATACAGACTTGCCGAACTTGCACTTCAGCAAAGTCTAGGCAGTGTAAGTAATCCACTGAGAACACGACGATAAAGATCGATATCTTTCTGTTTCAGGTAAGCTTGTGTCCTCGCCTACGATCGACAATAAGTTAAACTTTTTTTCACCACCTCACTTGATGGTAAGTCGAACTTGTCTATGAACTCTGGTTCTGGCTTCTGTTATATTTTTTAACCTAAAAGTAAATCTACGATGGTAGAAGGGAATCAAATTTCGCAATGTTTACTTTTTTTTCTACAACAAATGTTGTTATTGCTCCACAGAATAATTCAATTATTTTTTCATTGCGTCAGCTGAATCAATTGTAGTATGTTTGTTCGGTTCTCTTTTTATGTAGTTTAAAACGATAATTCTACATGCGAATATTTATTTTTCATATGTAACAATAACAATCCAACGTAACATAATGGTTTTTGTAAACGAAAGTTTTTTTTGAGCCTCTTCTGTCGAGGTGTAGATTTTGATTCGACCGGCGGACGTTTCAACGACCGTTCGCATTTCAAATGATCGGTAATCAATTTGTTTGACCTGAATATAAAATTGCAAAACAAAGTGCGCGAGGCGTTTATTCGGGCAAAAAATATTCAAGGCACAGAGTGTTTCCTGTTAACAAACAGTTGTAACTCAATTTCGCGGCACGGCCGTATCTTATTGTAAGCAGGAAAACGAAATAGAGTGATGCGCTCGGCGAAGAATAACGTTAAAAAAAGTGAATTTTCAGTGTACTCCGGCGGAATGGCGATATTATTGGCTTATTCGTTTTGCTTTGAGTTTGTCCGTCGTTCTGCGGCTCATAACGTCTTCGATACTATCGAGGTTCCGGTAATTCACTTTTATCGAAGCCCAGATATTAGTTTCAATGTCTCGTCTGCCATCGGTCCCGCCAACAAATAGAAATGGCACAGTTTATTTATTTTTTGTTTACCCATTTTATGTTTTTTTGTCCGGTTTTTTGTCAATTTGCCAAAGGATAGCCTCGTCGTTTGTACACCAATTTTGCGCCACTAAAATCACCATCAAACCTCTATCCACAAACGTTCGTTATGACCGTAAGATAACAATTCAATTTCAGTTTGATTAAATTTTTTTCCCTTATAGATTTCTCGTTCTTTTGATTTTTATTTTCCATGGCGTCACTTTTCGCATTCATTGTCGCTTATTTCACTCGCCTTCCAATAGGTGTGGATGACAGGTAAAAATGAACAAAATTCAGCCACCGACGAAGATAAATCACATTTCATTCTGCGGCGAGGGGAAAAAATTTTCAAAGCTTAATTCACTTGATTCCTCGTGCTTTGATGATAAATAAATTAGATCAAAATATGTCGACCAATGTTGGCGACAAAAAAGTCACACAGTCGTAGAAAGAAACTAGCCAGGCATACTAGAAACTGGAATCCGTGAAGCTGACCGACTGTGGGATTTCCCGGTAGCATAAAGTTTTTGCAACTTTTTTTCGTCCGCCTATAAAAGTCTCCACTTTACGGTCTTTTTTCCATCAAAGTCGTGAAAAGTTTGTGTTATCAAAAAAAAGAAAGTGAAAAATAAATTGTACTGCCTCGTGTCAATCTCGGAGCGTATGAATAACAAGGAATCGCTAACGAATTTCTTATTGCTTCTCGTGGGGCTCGTGTTATCAGCGTATCATGTGCTACATCAGAAAAAAAACTCGTGCGCCGTTTCGAAATGAAGAAAAATAAACACATGTAGTTCAAATAACGACATAAATAAAAGCCGGTTTCAGAGGGGCTGGTAACTTCCGAGATTTACGTGTAAAATGATAAAATGCTCGTTAAAATAAAAAATTCGGGCAAGGTTATGTGCTCAGGTAACGCACAAAAACAGATACATTTGGAGGCCGCGCGAGACCCCGTCGTAGAGCGAGAGCAAATAAATGAAAATTGAATGCTGAAGCTGGTAAACACGAATCGCATATGAATCAGCAAAGTGCACAGAAACGACTGCCGGATCGCGTACGATCTTCATTTCAAGCGCTGTCTACAATCGCGGCAGCATTTCGCGAAATAAAATATGAAAAAAAATGTACGCTCGCTATTTTTTCCACTGCTTTTCATTGCTTATCTCAGAATCGTCCAGCTTTTCGACGCAGCGCTCATTTCCGTCTTCGCATTTACTTCGCTACCCTCTCTCCCCCATCTTCTCCCCTTATCTTTTTTTTTCTCTCTTCGAATCTCGGGCTTCTTTCGTACAAGATTACAGTCCTGGCAATAACCACCATAATCAAGAGTACTTCACTTCCCTCGATATTACTTTCTCGCTGGCGAATATTCAGAGCAATTTTACCAAAAAAGCTTGCCCGTTAACGAACCACTTGACAATTTTCAATGATCCTGTTCAGTTACCAGACGACTCGTCTTTTTTTCCCCTGTTCCTCCCTCTCTCTGGCCTGTTTCCTTTGCATGGCGTGTATCGTAAACATTTGTACAGTCGAGCAAAGCGTTCGCACAAATAGAGCTCTTGGCCGTGATATTATTTATGTCAGCTAATTTTGAACATGATTTTATCGAACAGCGAATATCTTTTCGGTTAACACACAACGACCGATATGGAATAAATATTTTATTGGCCGTTGGATACCTCGTTTTTATATTTCTTTGCGATCAATCAAATAACAATTCAATTACAAAATAAAAACATTTGCGGGAATTTCATAATGGATTGCAAAATAGAGGCGAAAATTAATGAAATTGTTTCACTGAAAAAGATATAACAATGTTGAGGAAAAAAAGTGGAAAAAAACAAACGAGAATGTTTGGAACGTTCGGATGGAACAAAAAACAATGTGAAAAATGTTGTTTGCCCTGCAACGAACACGAAAAATTAATAAAGTACACCTTGGTTGAATGATGAAAGTTTGTATTGTCTCATTATTATTGATTTCCGACGGTGCAGAGTGCAGTTGAACGCTTTTCTTAAGTTTAGCTCAAAAATGGCGACCATTATAATAATAATTGAAGATGAAAAAAACGAGTGTTGGCCGAACTGCCGTCGGATGCAAATCTATATTAAAATAATGGATACTTGAAGTAAAATCGTACATATAAAAAGACGGGGAAAATTTGAAAAAGACTTTCCAAAGTTCGAGCACAGTTGTTGGCCATTTATTGCTGCGATAATTATTTTCCTTTTTTTTCGAGGATTGAATAAAAATTCAAATGAGTTCTGTACGCAAAGTTTCAGTGTATACCGATGAAAGTCGATGGGAAACGGCGCGCCGGGGCCAAAGACGAAGATAGGTCGAAGCGAAACTTTGATCTCGCGATATTACGTCTTTCAAGTGGGCGAGGTCTTCTTACCTCTTTGCAACCAAATATGACCGGGAGCTTTAGAGCGAAAAGAAATGTAATTGAATAAATGTCCTGGTCGCGTTTCACTTTATCATTGTCTGCGAAATGATAACTGACGTCAAAATAAAACACAATTCAGCCGGTTCCATATTTAAGATTAAACTGCATCTCGGCTAATGTTTGTGAATACCGGGGTGCTAGATTATATTATTTCCTTACTCGAACTTCATACGACGCCAGCGAACTGTGCATTTCCTCGAATATGTTTTCATACTATTACCTCTCATATTTTTCAAAAAATTATGAAAGGCGGTCTCTGCTTCCAACGTTATTCGAGATGAAGTTATTTTGCAAATGATAGAATAACAGCATTTTCATATCCAGTTACTTTATGTGAGATTTAATTTTTGTTTTAATTTATTTCCGTTTGTGTCCAACGTGGTTCATCAACATTTGATGTGATTACACAGTTGAATTATGAATTTGCGTATTTTTCTTTGAAAAAGCGAAAACAAATTACATCGGTGTTTTCATTTACAGACAACGAAATTCTGCATAGCAAACAAACCGCGTCGTTTTCCTTTACGTCCACAATGATACAATCTACTGAGTGTTTACCCAATTATGAGTAATCCATTAGAGTAGTTAGCTTCATCGCGAACATTAGTCAAATTGAAAGCGCATTGCCCTGAAACGTGTCCTCAGAAGATTAACGGTTTCTTTTAACTTTATTTTTTATTCGCAATATTTTATTTGGCGCCAGTTTTTTTCGTCCATTTATCGTTGCGGCCTGCTTTCGATTGATTAATTTATTGATTATTTATTGATGATATGCCACCCTGATTAATTGATTGAAAGTCCCACTTTCAACTTAATCAAACACGTTACAATTTTAACTAACTGACAATTCGATTGATTTTAGTTTCCCGTCCAAATCGTGGATTAAAATTCAAACAAGTCCAATTATCGTTTTTTATGTCGAGATCATGACCGAAAAAATGTCTGCCCTATTTTCTGATTCCTGAATCACAAAAGTTACCTCCATTTTTGAATGTGGTTATGAATATTTCATTTTTATCTTCCATTAAACATTGAAAATCCGTTTTTATCTGGTGAGTAATTTGTTAATCCACATCATGCAGCTTCGTGCTACATTCTTTTCATTTTGTTTGTCAGAAAAATATTATTTGCGTTACAAGTGTAAAGCTTCGAGTATGCTGACAATGATTATTCACGAAAAGTTTTCAATAAAAATAATTTCCTTGTTAATGTAGCTCTAGAAAACGCAATTTTGCGATTCATGGAAAATTGTTGCGCCAGCGTTCATCACTGTTTAAAGTATGTTGGCATCATTATTATTCCGAGTGATTGCGTCGAAGAAAATCTTGAGAACAAATAACAAAATGTGAATGGAAATATGATGAGAATATTATGGGCCACGTAATTAAGTCGAGTTTCTTGATGAAGTGCCTGTGGGAAAAGCGTGCATGTAACTTTGATATTTTTTATCTCCTGCATTAGTGAATTGATCTGTCGGGCTGATTGATTGGTCGATGTTTGTCTCCAGGGACAGGAAAATCGAAAACTCTCATCAAATCGATTGATGCCATGACGTGAATATATCTTTCAGTTCAATTACAAACTACACCTTAGATAAATGAAAATAAACTAAACCATCCAATAGACTAAAAAATTGAAGTTAGCAAAATGTTGTAAAATGTTTGAACTGTTTTATACATGTACGAGTTTTTCTTAGCTTTCAAAAACGTTCTTTGTTTATTCAACGTGCAAATTTTGTTCAAATTTTTGTATTGTCTTTCCATCAAAAAGAGCGCGCAAACAGAATGGACAAGAACAACATGAAATCGTCGATTGTGGAAAACGTATTCAAGTGGCAATGCCCTACAAACCGTATAAACGTTAAGCAAAAGTTTAGCAAACGCATTGAATGCATTGCGAATCCGCGGAGCATTTCTCTGCGGAGGCATTCACATCCCTGCGTCTTATCTGTACGCCGGTGTTGCAGCGAATATCAAGCTCAAAGTATGCACAGACGCGTAGAAAATCTTTCGCTCAGAAAGATATCAAACTCTTCGGCTGTACTGATCCGGGATATAGAACGGTGTCTAATGCACCCTCAATTCCACTCATTCATGAGTTTTTCCGCGGCTTCTTTTTTTTCTCCTGTTAACACATCAGTTTATTGCGATTCCTGCCTCGATCGAAAAACTTTCCACCATCAAATTAATCTCCCCGATATTGCAAAGTTTTTCCTAAATTACATCCCGCCTTTTATTCCATCCACCTTCGGTATGTTTTTTTTAATTTCATTCGGCCTGAAAAAAATAACAGAAAGGCGCAAAAGTCAAAAGTTCATGCAGCCGGAAGGATGTGTCAGAGGGTTGAAAAATTATTGTTCGACCAATTAAAAATATTATTTCACGAACGAGAACAAAACAAATGGCATAATTGAGGCGCATATATTTAACTTTTCCGCGCGCAACTTAATTGGAATGAACAAAACCGCGAAAGTATAATTGCACGGAACATTTAAATGTTTGCTTATTTAATTAAATAATACATCCGTAACCGGAGGGGAACATGCCGACGGAATAACGATGCGTGTATTTGTTATGATATTGTTATGTGATAATTATAATTACTATTACCATTTCATCTCGGTTTGAATGTAGAACACTCCGGGCTTGGAACGATCGCGCAACCTTTCGGCGCTTTACATTTTTATGTCGGCATCAAAATCAACACGGAATTTCGTTCGCACGAAAATTGTCGTATAACTCATTCGCGTATACAAAATGTAAGCAAATGACGAAATAAGATAAACATCGAATGCACAACCATCGGCTCTTTGTCACGTTTGTGTACTCGGGTGAAATTTGATTTTCAATTCAATCTCTCGCGAGAATTTTTATTCTAATGCGATGTTTTATTAACCCAGCGGATCCGGAACCTTTTAAAAGATTTTGATTGACGTTCGATTTTATCATCCCGTCGCCTTACGTGTGACAAAAAAAATCTGATTTAACCGCGATGACATTCGCGAATATTCGTGCGACTTTTTTTCTCCCTCCGCTGTATAATAATTCCTTTGAGCTTCGTTTAAGCCGGCGTTTATTCGCGTCAAGCTGTTAATATTTTACTAAATTCAAGTTCCACGAAACGACTTGGAGTAAATATTGAAATAAACATAATAAAACCAAGGTAAAGACATCGCAGAAGAAGAAACTGGATAAAAGACATCTGGGAAGTAGCGATGCAGTTCGACCTGACGTTTTTTTGTCGTGTAAAAAGGCAATATAATAAAAGTTGCCGAGCTGCATTATGTAAAATGCACTAAGTATAAAAAGGCGTCGTAAAGAAGAGACGGAAACGCGCGCATTTGAACAAATCCCGGGCATCTTTGAATGTGCGGAATCAGCTTCGAGTATACACTGTGGCATCGCTGTTTTAATTCAACCTGACTACGGCCATAAAAATAAGTCCAATTTATGCGAGCGCTCGCATATTCGAAATCACAACCCCGACTGCGTCTTCAATCTCAATTTTCAGTTTGAATTTGCGGAAGTCGAACTCGAAGATGTCACGGAAACCCTCTGGCGATAATTGCCAAGCATGTCAATTCTCAAAGCTGTGATTTTAATTCACAGTCAAATTCACCCCAAAGAGGGATTTTCGATGAAACATCGGTCGCTTCATAGAACCAGACTGGTTCTGTATGCTTTTCTCTGCCAAAATGTAGGTACTATTTGCTTGATGACCGAGGATATTCCGATGAAAGGACCTTGGTCACTTCATATGTCCTCATGGATGAGCACTCAGTCAGTGTTTGAGGTAGATTTATGAAACCAGTGTGAAACGAAAAAAGTCGTAGAACCGCTCCACATTTCCATTTTTATCCTTTATCGTTAATGAATTACCTACAGCATTTTATCGTTGTAAACGAATTTAAAAACGATTCTTCGTGTCGAGTCGGGTGAAATTCGAGCGATCGTTTTTAATTTTTGTATCAATAAATAAAATTGAATATTTGATTCGATTGCAGTAAATAACGTGTAATGGGAAAAGCTTGTACGGTTGACTATACAGAATTCAAGAAATAAATAGAACTTTGCGCTAAATGTATTTATTTGACTCTGTAATTAGTTGTGCACGTGCATCATAATGAGATATCGTTAAAGTACGGATAGGGTGCATGTTAATTTACACGACGTTGCTTTGGGGATAGATAGAGATTCGACTAATGCTATAAAAGGAAGAGTTTTCGAATTAATTGGCTGTGTTCACTATTTAATCGGTCGGATTTTTATCTGTAATCAGTTTGTGAGCTAATTCGAACAAGGATTTTGCGATCAAATTGCAATCGCGGATTTGTATATTAGAAATAGGACAAACAAAACAAGTCGCGCTTGACAATTTTCAACTCAAAATTTAACTTCAAGTGGAAATCTGAATCTTCATTCATAATTCATACAGTTTTTGAAATTTTAATCCAGTTTTGATGTAATGAAGAATTTAACATTACAGTCCAAAGTGGACTCCGCAATTTTACCGCTCCATTAATCGTTGAGTCATGAACAAATTTTTACGTCCTGATCGAATCACGATCATAAAATATTCATGTTCTAGCGTACTGTGGCTGAAAAACAGTAAATTAATCACGGAAAATTTATTTCGGAAACTGGTTGTTATTGTCAAGAGCTACTAAAAGTTGTAACAAAATGTGTCCAGTTTTTGACATGACAACCTCAATGCGATAAATTTTGTTCACAAACGAAATTTGTTACTCACTGATTTTACAGAGCATCAACAACTTGTTTTTTGAACTATAAATCGGAATAACGCTAATGTAAAAGAACATTGCTAAGATGGAGTTCGCATTATCATTATATTACACTCTAACAAGCATAATAATAAAAACCGTACCATCAGGTTTTCTGAACATAACAGAGCCGCTGATTTCATTTTGATGACGCGTGGGTCTCCATTTTTGTTGCTACTGCAATTAAGTGCACACAATATTCGTAACCACTTCTAACCATTCTGCTAACAAGTTAATGTAGTCTATTATCTTAGCAAGAATGAAAAACTGAATAAAATTTTACATTAAACATAATGTAAACATAATGTTACATAAACATTTATGACATGGAGACCTGCTCATTAGTATACACCTGTCATTAATTAACAATCCCAAATAACAGGTATTCGGTTACCTCGCGATTAATTGGCATATTGAGATCGGCCAAAACATGTAATTTGCGTGTTGAGTTTGCGTTCAATAAATAATATCCGTTGCAAACAAAGTTCGAGAGGGCAGAAATTGGGCAGGTTGTAACGGCGGTGGCAGCCGGGGTACGACGATGGCCGCATTTAAATTCTCGTATAAGTTGGCCCACGTACGCGTCGCAAATCACCACTTCGAAAGAGCAACGAACGCCGCCGCGCTGACATCAATACAAGGCCGGCGGTGTCTGAATAACCAGCTCTTAAATTATCACGCGCTGACGAGCCTATAGATCATATCGTGCGGTGCTTCCTGGCTGCGCGATATCTCTCGCCGTCCCGAGGACTTCTCTTTCGCGCTTGCAAAGCAGTTTAGCCCAGTACTTAATCTGACCAGATTAGCATACGAATCGCCGCTCGATAAGGGCCAACTAAGGCCGACTCCCACCAGGATTAATCATTATTATTGGCTCGGATGTCAATTCCCTGTCTCGTTGTGTTGATGAGCGAAAAAAATGCTGAAATGAGTTCGTCATCTATAGACTTTTTTTCACTAGCAAACAAATAAACGTCACAAAGCATTCCTGAACAGGGATTCGAATTCTTTTAACGATTAACATTGCGAAATTGAGTTCGACTGGTCGGACGTAATGAAACTTTTGATTTTTTTAACCTCCTTCTCGTTTTAATGATCGCGTTCAACTGACATTGGAGTCCGTAGCTTTTTCAAGTCCAAATAAAAACGAACGAAATGCCAGCTCAATTGTATATACAAAGCTGTATTCAAAAATCAGCAACAGAGTTGATAAGTTAGATTAAAACACAAACATTTTCAATTTTCTCAAACTTATGCATGAGAAAGACAGAGCGCGGGTTCTTGCGCGGCGGAAAATTAATGTATCCGAATAGCAAACCACTTGAAAAGTTTCGGCAACTTTTAATTCAAGTGATATCAGTTGATGGAAAGTTAAACAAACCGCGCCACATGTTGTACAAGATTTCGCGATTTTTGATCATGTACATTCTTTGATTCGCTTAACAGAAAATAATATTCCGCCAAAAAAGACCGTTCGGAAGACACGTTCAAAGTTCTGGTAGCACGCAGCGGCGATGAAATTCGCGAGATTTCATTATTGATGAAGTACACGGGAGAAACAATATGCAGTTAAACACAAAGAGAAATGTGTTTGCCGAGGTGCTTTCGCGTTAAATAATTGCGATGAGATGTGTTTGCATTATGAAGCTGGCCTGTGTATTGACACGGGGTTAATTCGTTGCTAAAAGGGGGCTGCGTTGCGGAGAGACGCATATTGACTGGGCTCGCTTGCCAATACCTTGCAGCTACCGAACCAGCGGTGGCGGCTGAAAAGTTATCACTGCGAACAACGTGGGAAGAATCCATATATGGATTCGTAAAGCTGTCTATATCTGGTGCATCTGCGCTTATCGACCTGTGCACATACATATTATTGTATAATTCAATATGTCCTGCAGACGTGGTAAACACGAGCAAACTTGATGTTAAAGAAAGTGCCGGCAAATATTGCATTTATATATACTCTGCGGCGGGCTGGCGAACAAGTGTACGTCTAAATTCGCTGCGAAACATTTTTCGTTTGGCTGTGTTGAGTGCGGTTATGTGCCCCCGAAATAGAGTTATCGTAGCAAAGTGCACTGTAACGTTGTTCCTCGTGCACAAAGCGACCCACTTCGACCGCATCGACATTGTGCTGAATCCAAATTCGTGCAAAACCTAACACCAAAATGTTCCACGTCGTCTTTTCATTCCGCTTGCTTTTTTCCCCCGACAATCGATGCATTTCAACTGCCTAATTAATCCCCAAAAACGATATTCCGTTTGTTCGCTCGGCGAAGTCAATTTTGCAGATCGAATTTTCCAACTTCTGAATTAATTATCAAGGATGTTAAAGTTTAATCTCGTCAAAATCCTGACGTTCCGCGGATTTAGCTCTACTTTATTACTCTTATTATCATTCTTTTAATAGCGCATACAGGTAGAAAAATGTAAAAATTATGCAAATCAAGTTTTTATCAATTTTGTTTTTTCATTCTCAGTAAACAATTTATTCACGCTATAAACTCAGGCAGTTTTCAATATTCATGGCAGCAGTCGCGACCGGTTTATAACGAATTTAGTTTGGGCCGATTTGCAAAACCAAAGTTCAATCTAAGTTCAATTGAATGGTTATAAATGAAACACACACGCCGGTAGCGAACAAAATTTACATGAATAGTATAACATTATACATATTTAATTAATTAAATGTGGCGTAATCAGTATCCCGAGCGAACAAGGCAGCCAATATGATAATGATAAATATATGAATAGAAGAAGCGACTTAATTAGTATGAACGCAGCCATCAATATGTATTACGGGACAAAAGGTTCGAAAATAATTGGCAGTACAATTGAACGCCAAACGGCGCATGATAGTTCACGTAACATGAATATTAATGCGCAATTATTATTATGATCTTTGTCCGCGGTTTTGGGACGCGTTACAGCTGATAACAGTCGGGCGAATTTCTTTTCATTAAACAGATCGTTGCAGCAGTGATTGTCACGCCAGCGCGCATGTTCAAAGCGATCAATCTCTTTCGCCAGAAGATCGGGATCACCGCGGCTGCCAGTCGACAAACAATCTTTGTCAATTCCGTGCAAAATCTGATTAAGTGCGTACTTCCCTCTCCCGCCGCCGAAACACTTCGCTCCGAAGCGGTGCCTTGCGAGCTGAATACGTGAAATTAATTACCGCGGCGCTGCGAAGTCGGTTCCGCCTGATGAGCAAATCGAGGAGCGCCACACAGGAAATTATACCAAATAGATAGATGCACGCCAGCTACTTTAATCTAATGCGCCGTCGGATCCTGCCGTTGGTTTTAGACTAATGACCCGAAACACGCGGTCCCCGAGACTCTGCCAAGTGTTTGCTCGATCTGCGACAACGCGACGCCCCTCACTTTCGCGCTCTAATCCACACTCGAAACCTCCGACAGACATTAATTTCAGTCCCCGAAACTCTTTTGTCACAAAAAAATTAATAGCTGACATTAAAATTCACTTTCTTATCATTTATTTCTAACGTTATTTTTTATACTCTACAAGTTATATAATTTTGTAGCACCGTGACCTGAACTGATCGATACATGTCGTCCGAGTACTAAAGTTGTTCATTGATAAAAAGTGATCCAATTTTTTTTAATTAATTGTTAAAGTTACGAGTTTGACGGGGAAAAAAAGTTTCACGTAAGATGAGTGTGCAAAAAATATCCAACTGATGGAAATAACCTGGCGGCGAGCTCTAAAGTTCAATAAAAAATTGAAGCGCGCAGAAAAGAAAACAGTGCAAATGGAGAGTTAACTTTTTTAACGCAACCTGCGTTTCAACTTGAGTTAATGAATTCATCAGATGCTTATACACACGTTTTGTTTGTGCTCGAAGCAACAATGTTTTATAACGCATTCCCCTGGTACAAGTAATTTATAGTTTGTTTCATTGAAAGTAAAATAATGAAAGTTTATTGCCAATCTGGGCGAGGGAAGTTTGTATCTAATTGTTTAGCGAATTGTCGAAGATAAATTTTTACAATATTTGGTTCTTTCAAGATACGACCTAAGAAGCAGTTGCAATTAATAGAATCGTCGTAAGACTTTCGGACAAGAAAATCTTAATAGCAGTACGAGCCTTCGATTGCTTTTCTTTTTATTAATTAAACCGTTAATCGTCGCCGCGTTTCTCGTGGCGTCTGACTAACACTTAAGTCGTTCCACTGCGCGAGCTGCTATCGGGCGCATTAAGTAGTAATCTCCCGTTACGATCGGCCGAATGGAGGAAACGAATTAAAAACGCTGAAGAAAAAGGCCAATCGTTTTTAAACGCCTCGCGCGTCTTTGTTTATGCCACTCGTGAGGTAAACGCTACTCGTCGTTACACTTTGCTTTTATTATTACGATCCTATTCCCAAACACGCGCGCATAATCTAACAACATAAAAATGTGATGTTTCACATTTATTGCGTTCGAAAAAAATACAAAATTCATCGGATGGACCCTTGAAAATACACATCTTCCGTTTGCCAGCTGAAAATTTATTTGATCTGAAATTTTCCCTCATAATTTCAAGAAAAAATTCCTTGTTACCCTGGAGGTTAGATCATTTGTTGTGTAAAAGTAGAGAGAAAAAAAAGTTCGAATTTTCATATATTGACAAAGAATTCCATACCGTGGAGAAATATTCACATTCCGCGATGAAATTATGGTATATTATGACTTCTATCAGGAGAATCGTGCTCGATAACTTGTAGAATTTTTCAAACGATATTCATAACTTTTATCCTTCGCATGTCGTGTGTGTTTATTTTGTACACAATTTAACTGTGTTTTCCTATCGAACCGTACATTTAACTTTTTTTGTACAAACAAGTAACGTTTTATTCATGATAAGATGTCGATTCAATTGCGAGACCATTCAGCGATTTGTGATTCAAATGGTACAAAACGAAAACACCTGCTGAAACACCTGCATTGTGAACTAGTTTAGCAAATGAATGAAACGGACTGGGTTCGATGGCTTTCAATAGCATTGATAACCGCCAGACAAGAGCATGTCTGCGGCAACATTACTCGGACAGCCATTTTGGTTGAAATTCGCACCATTGCCAAGACCAGTCTGTATATTTAACCCTCAAGAATAATCGTCGACTAGATATAACTCAAGTCTACAAATAGGTCCGATCAACCGAGGACATCTTTTGAACCTTACAAAATTAACATGGTACACAGTACTTTTATCAATGAATTCGAAACAGTTGCAAGTAACTGTTGAGATTTCGAATACCCAAATTGTGCATTTAATGATTGAACAAATTTGACGCTCCTTTGAAGACGCATTAAAAGCTCGGTTTTAATTCAGGTAGCGTTCGACACAGTCGCGGTTATTTTTCGTGAAAAAAACATTTTTCGTACTCTTGTCCTTGTTCTTTTTTTGGCGGGGCCATTTTGGTGCATTTTATAAACCCTTGACGTCTGGCGCGAAGCTGTCTCTTCGTCGGAACACAAAGCTTTCGAAAATATGTCAGAACGAACAAAACGAAACGACGCAAGGGTAAAGTCGACGGAATGAATGCAATAGCGCGCGTTGCCCTTATTTCATCAACCATTTTACAGATTCCTGTTAAGACAAACAAATAGACGTCCTTTCAAACGGGAACCCTGGCGTCATGCTTGAACAAGGTTTTGCCCTCTGATAGCATCTCTTTGACACCGCGAATTTCAACGAACGTTTTTACATGGCCTCGCACGGTTTGAAACTCGCACTAATGGAAAACAATAGGTTAGCTTTGATCATCCACCTCGAGGGATGAAAATTAGTCGTATGAAAAGCATGGTGTCGAACAAATTCCACTCCAACAGCACGTAAACGCTCCAGACCTTTTATTTCCAACGGTTTGAATTGATTTTTTTTCTTGTAGTTCACGACGTCGGTGAATCTTCTTATTGACGATAATTGGCAATTTTCCGTTTCGTACTGAACTCACAAAGAGCGAGTTGATAACTAACTGACAAAATGAGCGACTTAATTACTCGGCGAAAACGTCGGATGTAGCGTCGTCGCGGCTGAGGTAAATTGAATTCTTACTTATGAAACACGCATAAAGAAAACAATAACTTGCAAACCGAGACTCTGAACCACGTGAAATGTCGTTTCGCGGTATTTCCATCTTCCGCTTGTCGTCTTTGGTGTATCCACTTTTCCATCGAAACTAAAAGCTAGACGTCCCTTTCACCTGCACCGCCAGCAAACCTAAACAGGATGGAACATCGCTTCTGTACTAAAACCAACTACTTTACGACATCCTGGATACACCTCGAGGCGTTTCGCCCTCCCCAAAGCATAAGATATATTCTGTGCACCGTCGATACTGACAATGGCCACTATTGAACAAACAGCGCTGCTCCCAAACGACCTACATACATATTCCATCGATATTTTATTTATTTTTCCGGTTCTTTTTTTTTCTATCCTTCTCTCTCCACAATCATGAATTCAATTCTCATCACTTGAAAACTCACGATGGGCAATGAAAACGTGGAATGTCAAAATAAATGCATGCCTGTGTTTTTTTTCTCCGTTTTATTACAATACAGTTCGCAGTTTTTATTTTCCATCTCGAGCATAACCATCTTCACTTGAGCTCCACCGAGTAGTTTGTTCGTTTTTCGAACGAGGATTTTGTAAACTCGAGCGAAGTGAACTTTTTTTTCCTATCCGCTGTTGAAATTGAACGTTTACAACCAGTTATATGCGCATTTGCATAATGCACATATTTATATATGGCTTTGGCCCCCGGTTCGCCGGTATGATACACTCCGAGTCCTTTGTAAAAAATTAAGCTCCTACAAAAACGCAAAAGTTTGATAGATTAAATTTTTCTCGCGCGAACTCCGTCCGCGCAGAGGTTATCGCGGCCTCCGTTTGTACGGTGTCCACTTTTGTACGAAAAATTAATCATCATTCTGTAACAACAAGGAATGGAATAAACCACTCGGTTCGGATCCTTTTTTAATAACTAACTTTAATTAAAAATGCTGCAAAAATGTGCGGTTTCACAAGCGGTTTTACAAACTTTGCGACAATTTCGAACGGTACTTTTTTTGTTCGGCAATTTTTCATATTCATCATAAAACACAAAGAAAAATTACCGCCCAGTGTCTTGGCTTGAAACGTGCTTTACGTGTGACGGAAGCTTTTCGTGAACGATGACAATTGATACGAAAAAGGAAACGAGTTTTTGGGTGCATAATCAATAATGCAAAATGTTTACGAGGGTACAGGGAAATCGTTAAAAACGGCGTCTTTAACAAATGAATCGTAAACTGTCGCGTTGTGAAAGCCTTTACACTGACTAGTGCATAGATCCGAGGCTACACGGAGTGCTTAGTAACGTCGTGGAATGGAAGCTTCTTTTCCGCAGGCGTCTCAAACACCTTCAACCACGTAACCCTCATTTCATGAATAATAAAAAGGGCGAAGTGCTCGCACTTCAACGTCGCTCTACTACCGCTTTTTTTTCCAAGAGGACAATGTTTTTCATCTCGTCACAATATGCTGGCCTTATGCTGGTTCACACCATCTTTATGAAATCTCGATAACTGACGTGTGGAATTTCAAATCGAGCGCATCATCAGATTTTGTGCGACAAAAATGTACAATAACATCTCTGCGTTATACTGCAGCGCCCATTCTGTACCAAATGTATTCATGGCGGCTTTTTTGTCGACTGCTTCAACGAGATCTTGACCTTTTGCTTGCTGGATGGCGGCATGATTTTTCATTCGACTTTCATACGATTTTTATTAGTTTTATAAACTGTCTAGCAAAAAAACACGTAATCTTTTCTGTTATTTTAGTTTGATATAATATACGTTTTCATTATTTTTGTATATAAAAATTTAAATAAGTTCGTGTACTAATATTTGATGTTTAACATTTGTGTGAGAAGTGAATGTGTATTTTATGAAATTCCTGTGAATTCTATGGGTGTTATTATGTGAAGCAGAAAGCCAGAGGCAAGTTGCAAAGACTTGAACCCAGCCAGTGAAATTTCCCCGGGAACAAATACATGCCCCGACTGCACAATTTAACACCTATCGATTACAAGCGCGGCATTATCAGAAATTGTTCCAGCAATTAACGACGACAACGTGAGCGTCGCGATTGTGTCTGCGTTTGACACAATGCCACGGAAGTCGTCAAAGATAAAGGGTCACGAAAATATTTCACTTTTAATTCGCGCCTTTTATTTTTCTCTCTCGCTTCGGATCGAATTCTTATCCGACGAGTTGAAATGCTACCGAAATAAAACAGAAAAAAATTTAGTAATGGAAAATTTTTTTGTTAAACAAAATGTAAATATCAAACGACCGATTGATTGGTTTCGCGAACGAACTTGATTTAGTTCACGGCGTGATCATTTTTCGGTGAAAAAATAAAATAAATAATGAACTTCATTCGGCATGAAAAATCAGCAATGTAATAAAATGAAATCAAGTATTTCAGTACGTCCATTTCCAGCTCTAATGAATATTTTGTGATGAACAAATTTCGTTTGATGAAACATCAGTGAACAATTGTAAATAAACAAGAGTAATGACAATCGTTCAATTGAGATATCAACTCAAGTCGATTTTCGTGGCCCGAATGAGTTAGTTGGAGTCGAAAGTGAAGGTTAATTTTCATCGTTCATCCCCCGATGTTGAATTGGAAAATCCACTTAGCGCAAACACAGAGCCGTTGAGTGGACGGGCCGAAAGTCGTCAGTACACGTTAAAACGAGAGCCCGAGACAAGTGACTATGTTATCAACGTACGTGAGATTGGAAATCGCCATTCTGTCTCGTGGGGACCGAAAAGTTACGACCTGTAAATTTCATTAACGTCCTCCAGCTAAGATACACACGCTTCTAACTTTTCACTCCGCTGCAAATCGCGCACGTTTGATCATAGCCGGGTAATTTTATAAACCATTACAATTTCATTTGAACCAGCAATATGTTTTACAAACTCGAAATGCGTTTAAGAAAGTTTCGACTAAATCGTCTTTGAATTACACTGCCAGGGACAACTGGGCCGAGCGAATGTAATCGGACGAACAAAAAAAAAGGAACGAGGAATGGGATTCGTTTGTTCGAGTTATGAAATGAAATCAAGTGAGCTTCGTGTTCCTTTGAGCTACGAGTGGATTCTCAAATCCCTCGCCATCACTTATCGTGTCCTACAGTTCCTCTTTGACATACGATCCATGAATGGCTGCTCCAATATCAATATCACGTCATAACATGACTACATTGTGCTGCCTTATACAAGGTGCATGGACAAACTCACGTTATAATGATTGATTGAATTACTGACGACGCGATAAATTAGGCTATTTCAAGCGACAGTTAAATGATCGCAATATTATTCGTATATTTATCAACTTTACGCCTTTCGACATAAATTTTCATTTTGCTACAAACAACATATTATAGCTTTAAAAAGAAACAGATAATATTCACTGATAAAGTCGGTGACCGAGAAAAAACTGTGATTTCAAATCGGAATTTGCTTACAAAAACATGTTTTAATGAAAAAAAATTTTGCTGTCGAAATGAAAACTTTTTTTCATTTTCACGTTAGCTTTGAGTGTTTAATGAAAAATCCAATAATAATACGGCAAAAGTTTTTTCTCAAAACAAAATTGTGTCACATTTTATGCTTTTTCTAATTATTGGCACATTTTCATTCACTATTTTCACATTCGTTTCATTTGGTATTTGTTATTAGAATAATTGATGGTTGGAATATGAAAAAAAAGCTCTCCATCAACGTTGAAGAAAGAACTAAACTACGTAATTGACGACGAGTTATGAACTGATTGCGCGTAACATACTTGGCCGATGAGCGAAACAAAAACTTGTGCATCATCACGTCCGAAAGACCTTGGTGAGCTTATTATAGGTAACGTAGGTCCGACACATTCTATTATGAGCCGGTTCGAAATAATTAACTAATGGACTAATGGATCCAAAACCACTGAATTTTACCAATACAGTGTATACCTGTACACAATGGCTCCATAACCATAGCTCACAAGCCCGTTCAAACCTACCCAAATATTCATTCAAGATATCATCATTTCACGACCATTGTTCCACCTTGAATGGATGGATAATCCTGGGGGAAAAATCGCGCAAAAAATTCTTAAAAATAGGCTGCGATTCTGGAACGAAAAATTTCGTTTCAGAATGACAGACATTCTCAAAAATTGATATCAAAAAAGGTGTTCCAAGTTTGCGAACCTACAACTTGTTTTTTCCACAGGGGAATTTTTCGTCACGTTTTATTATTGGCTACGAACAAGCGAAAATAAATACGCAAATCAAAGTAGATAGGCGAGACCGGAGTGAATGAACAAACTATCCAGTGAAAGGAAAATCCAAACAAATAAGATTCTTGACGTATCACGTGAAGAGGTCGAATCTCCGAGCTTTCTTTTCTCTCCACGAACTTTCTTGAGTGTCGTGTGTCTGCGACGGAGAAGTTTTGTGTGATTTAATTTAGACCTCCGGTGCATCTCTGTCCGATAAAGGAGATTTACTTTCAATCGAAATCAATCTGTTTTGCACGTTTGAAAAACAAGATCGGGCGCTATAATAAGTCGATGCTTAACGAACGAAATTGGCGTGATCATAGGCAAACCTACGAACTCGAGAGGGGGGAGGCAAAAGGTGGCTATTAAAATTTGAGTTGTTTGTTTGACGGTCGGGAAAAGAGATTCTTGTGTCAGCAAGAAACTGCTGAAAATCACCGGAGGCAAATATTTGTAGCTGGCAGTTACAAAATTGAATTAAAGTAGATGAAAATATTGTTGGCTGACAAACAAGTCGAAATATAATTCCTGGCAGCATCTGTTATCATGCGACACAAATGTTTACGCAGACAATTCGGTAATTGATGACGAACATTGCCGCCAACACAAACAGCCCGAGATGGAAATTGACTCTGCGCAAGATCACACTGATAGACGCTTCTCTTTTTTTCCTTCTTACGTTGAAGTTTGCTTAGCGCTCGCAAATCCAAAGGAAATCCCTGATGAAATGACAAACCGAGGGAGGAATTTTTACGGGCGTCTTTGAAATTTCTTCATGACTGCGGCTTAATGAATGAAAATCGCTCGACCGTACGAAACTCGAGCAAAGAACAACATTCCCTGGCGATGACTCGACGAGCTTCCAACTGTCGGGATAATTTTTTGTTCGATAATTTTATTGATCTTGGAAGAGAGCGGCAAACGGGAGGAGGAGCGAAATGTAAACAATTGTCGTCGCACGAATTGGCTCTTCGGGTCACATGGGAATGAATAATTTTTTTCCATTTTGCACGCAGCTTGCGCGATAACTCATGAATTTACCAACAGCACAACAGTGCAATAAAAATTGCGTTTTGCAGGGAAAAACCGGCAATATCTTAGGCCAAGATTAATGGAGAGCCATTTTTTTCATCCCGATATGAGAAATGATTTATATGGGAAAGGGCAGATTTAACTCGGTTTGCTTCTCCAAAATAGCCCCCCTCCCACTTGGATATAAGTCACAGTCGTCGTTATTTTTGTATCAAAAGCTTTCAGCGCTGCACCTGATGGCGGAACCGTACGTGTGACTTATCATACCGACATAAGTCTCCGATGAAACGTTTCGGTTTTTGTATAAATCAAAGACTGGTTTCAAAACTCTACGAGAGTAATCACTAACGCCAACGTACGTTTTATTGGGAATGAAAGAAAACAAAATATTATGAGCGAGCGAAAAACAAACAGCGATCAATTTTAACGAGCTGAATTGTTCACCGCTAACAAGATGAATAAACAAAAATTGCGATTTCAAAACCTCAGCCAACAAGCTGGCAAATTTTTTTATCCCGTAATTGCACTTATGATCAGAAAAGTAATAAGAAAGAAAAGAGAGAGGAAAAAAAGCATTTTTAACGATAAAAAGTATTGTTCTTTAATGACGTCTGTAATAATTTGTTATCCTCTCTAGCTGTTTCGCTAATGCTAAAAAACATGAACCGTAATAATGCTGTAAATCTCACAAAACTTGCAAGTTACTTTTTAAATTGTTTGTCAAGATTTCTGGAGAAACTTTTATTCCAAGTTTCGCTTATAGTTTGAAAAACTGTCGTCTTCTTAGCCAAAGAGGACTGAGATGCGAAAAAACAGAGTCGACGTTAAATGTATAGGTTCCCGTCTTTTGGAGATATCAAATATATTGTAATGATCCTACGAATTCAGTAAGTTCTTCAACAAGTTTGCCACCTAGTCTTAACACTCTTTGAAACTGCAATTTTTTACATTTGTTCATTAGTTTCAAACCAGATTTAAAATAACAACTTCCAGATGTAATGATGCCTTTTATTTCCAAAAATTTTTTTCAAATTTAATTATCAAAACAGGGAAATTCGCAAAGCTTCCTATTGAAGAAGTGTTTCTTCAGAAAACAAGCAAATTGACTGGAAACGAAAAGTTTTTTTTCTGCTGAGAATGGCTTAAACCATCCGTGTAACGTGGACGATTTGATAAAAAAAGAAAAGACAGAGAGAGAGAGAGAGAATACAAAAGAAAAAATTTAATGCTCGAACAATTCATTATCTTGCTCAGCAAACTATCAGCGGTAACATGCGAAAACACCCAAGAAAATTATGTCTTAATTCTCCATCATTACTGTTTCCCTCAATATCCTCTACTGTCTCTCTATTACCGCTGTTTTCCGCTCCACCACATAGTGTTTTCACCCTCGAAACGTCATCGTCAAGCTTAACTGCTGCGAGTCATGAATACCAGCCTCTCTTCATCCGCGTAACAATAATACAAACATAAAAAAAAACCTGCCTACGTGACAGAAATCGAGTTCGAAATTCAGTATCCAGCTCGCTTTCGCGAACAAAGAATCGTTGACTCTTCGAAACATGAAACAAGGAGAAGAGCAGGCGGGCGAAGACAAAAATTTCGCCAGATAGTTGCAATACGTCCCGAGCGATATGCCCTGTGCTTTTGCCGCTGTCGGCGTTATCGGACAAACGTATAAGTGGCTTTGTTCGAGAACTTTTTCCGCGATACGGAAAAAACGAGGCTAACAAGGACAAAACGCCATCTACAGACGATCTCTATTGATGACATGCTTGACGGTATAATTGGCGTCGCTTGGCAACTGCCGTTGCGATAACTTTGACGGCCCAACACCGGACTGCAAAAGTAAACAAAAGCGACGAAAACGAGCCGAGGATATAGCCGAGTCGTACAATCGAAACTATCGTCCGAACGCTCTTTGACACGCGCGTACCAAATGCACGCGCAACACAAGAAAACAGTCAAGATAGCAACTTTTTTCAGTCGCCCTCACCCGCCCCCCTTATCCCCTCCGCTCTACTTTTACCTCGACAAAAAAGATGTCTTTATCGCGTTGCCTGCCTCCGTTTTCGCCAATCAATTGATCCGCAACGGTCTCGCTGATGGACGCAACATTTTTCGACGGAAAAAAAATTTTTTTCTTTCTTTTTTTTCACCGACAGAAAAACCAATTGCGTTCATTGCAAAAAAAATGGACAGGAAATGTCTTTTGTTAGTCCTCGTTCGGCATATTTCACTAGTTTTCCGTGCACGAGTACGTGTCGCGCGAAAAGCAGTGTGTTGGACATGAAACACACGTCATTCCAGGGAGTCATGAAAAAATGACAAATAAAGAAGACGTTTCGGCGGATCGTAACCATTTGTCTCGCTTAACGCTGACTTAGTTGGGCGCGAGGGGCGGAAACAGTTGGTAGCCGTATAATTCACACGTTCCTTAGTTCGGTGACTCTGTTTCTGAAGGATATCCTGATAGAAAAATAAACACTTTGTTCGAGTTCGACAAAGTGCTCAGATCTCGAGCAACTTTTGGTGCGGACAAGCGTTTGATGTTCGATTCCTATTCATATTCAGATTTTGCACATGAAAAATAATTTTTGGATCTTTTGTGCGTGGCAAAATTGAAGTAGAGATGTAAAAACTGTTTTTTTCCAAATAGTAGAACAAGAATTTTGACAAAAAGTTATGATACGAAACGTTTGGATGGTTTTATTGTTGTGTTATTGTTGATGACCGTTGGCCACGTCTTCTGTTCTAACATAGAGTTAAGTCTTAGGTGTATGGACGGATTCTTTCGAGTGATTTCTGGATATATCTATTCCGATCAACGGAATCGCCTTCACTCTCCATTCTACCAAATGGAAACGGAAGCTCAGGATGGATTTCGTCCAAGTTTGAATTCCGCAAAGTGTCCAGCAAAGACGAATTCCCTGAGCTCACGTGACCCGTGATTTATTTAGACGTTGAAACTTCGATGTCAGACAACCCTTTCTATACAAATTCTGTGTACTTTTTTTTCTCACTTCGCATGCCATTTTTCCATTTTGTTTTCGAATGATATAACAGACGAGGAGTAAAAAAGTTGCCATCGACGAATATTGATAAAGCCAGACCAGAGTTCTCGTTCGATTTACCTGAGAATAAGAAATTTGTCGAGACAAGGATTTACCGTTTTAATTTCGTACTTTTGTGTCGTGCAAGAGAGAGTGAGAGGACAGAAAAAAGACACAGAAAGAGTGCCTCGACGAATAATTAAAATGTTTGGGTATTTTCGCAGCGGCAAATCTTCCACAAGGGTTCCCGGTGATAACTCAGTCGCCGTCGACGAAAGTCGTGGAAGTGGGACATCAGACAATATTGGCGTGCAGCGCCGTGGGACAGCCGCCCCCGCAGATCTCATGGGTACGAGATCTGATACCGATTAACACATCCAATCCGCGCTACACAGTGACGAGCACGGGTGAGTACGAAAAAAAATCAATTTCACCAAAAACCATTATTTAAAGAGATTATTACATGGAAAACTTGCCTCTTAAATCTAAATACAGATTCGAAATTTTGCAAACAAAATCGATTGCAACCAAAACCACGATTTTCAATGAAAAGTAACAGAGAAAATGAGATTTCTGAAATCTAATTTAAATTCCGGATATTGAACAGAATTTGTATTTACAAATGAATAATTAAGTACCGCATATTGTGACGTGTCTCTACTCTGTATTTTATTTTTTTGATTTTCAAATGCAAACACGTTATCGCAAAATAACCGTTGATAATCTACGTTTCATTAATTAATGAACTCAGATTCGTGCCGCGATGCGATAACGAAAGTTGTATATTGATAATCGTTGTTAATCATTTTATTAATATAAAACAATTATCGCGATTCAGTGTAATTCACTTTGATGGAGATTATTTCGTTAGAAGGGGTGCGTAAAGATGTCACATTGATTGAGTGGCTGCGAAACACGAGAGTACATCGCACTTCATGTTCATCTCAAGTTACAGTAACATTTTGTCTTGCGGCTTGTAACAACATACACTTGACGAAAAAGTATCTGTTTCACACGTAATTACTTTAAGTGCTGGCACTTACTTCGTATTAAACGCGAGTATGTATGCAGCCATCCCAGCTTAAACGCACTCAAAAAAAGTATCTCTCGAGCATTAGATGGAGAGGCGAGAAAAAAAAGTGCCGTGCAAAAATAAACCAATATGGTGTGGCTCTCTCATTTCATTCATTGTTCGTGTAGAATAATACATAACTGGAACCTTCGAACTGGGATACAAATGATTCTACAATTGATTTTCCGAGGGGCATTTAAAATTCATTACATTTAATGCATATTTGCAGAGCGTTCAAAAAGCGCGCTTTATTTATACTGGACATGCGGCACTTCACTTCGATATTTACTGAACTGCCATGCTGAAACATTAATAAACGTTTTTCGGTTTGAAGCAATGGACCGTCCGGTAACACAAGAGCAGAATAAAACAAATCTGATCAAATAAACATTTACGTCTGATGGCATATACACTGTTTCTAATGCGACGTTAATTTCAGTTTCGACAATTTGTTTGTTTATTTCTGGATTCTTATTTTTCGGTTTTTTCTTAGTTCAGTGTGTTTGTGTTAAATATCAGTTGCACTTTGTTGGTACAAATTTTCGGATGCAGCTTCTGTTTTTTTTTCTTTCTTGATAATTGATGACAGTTCATTATGAAAATTTTTGCAACTGCGAAAAGTTGGAGGATAAGCGCGGTATGTTGCATTATTAACGAAATTTACGACGCGGCCATCCGATCCAACAAAAAGCATGCATTAGACTTTGAAAAGTAGCTGATAGGTATAAGCACTCAGGTTCGAGTGTGTATGTCGACATGTTCGTACATGTGCATCGGACATGCGACACACGCCAGCGTGCAGCAAAGAAATTTTGTAGAAAATTGCCGTAAGAAAATGGGACAAAAAAGAATAAGTTCGCTGGGGCGTGCACACTCGACCGGAAATCTGATCCTCTTGCTTGTGATCGTAATATAAAAAGATACCAAAGGGATATTATTGAAAGTCAAAAGGAACAGGATTTTTATTCAAGTGAAATAATTAAATACATATATATCGTCCAACTTTCTTTGCTTCTTCTATGTCATGTAACGTAAATATACTACTGCAAAGAACAGCTTAACAAAATTTCGCTACTTTGAATCATAAAATAAAATATATTGAAAGGATTACAATCTTATGAAGTTTATTTATTCTCATCGTTTAATCATTTTCATTTACGACAAAGCACAAAAGTTTATTTGTTATTTTTGATTCAATAAATCCTGACGTTTCGTGCAATGATACAAAGATGAAATACGACCGGGAAAATTCTCTCATTTCGCCAATCAGAAAATTATTTTAGCTTTTTGATTAATGGCGCCTTAGTCACGGAATCTTAAGATCTGTTCAAAGCAACCGACTGGATTTTAACTCTCTCGCAAAAAACCTTTTCATCGCGAGATGCAAGAAAAAAGAAGCAGAAATTTTATTTAAAAAAACGTGTACTCGCTAGTAAATTGCAGGTCAGCTTGGTATACTTTAAAAAATGTAAAATATTGGTTTCATCTCACCTGCAATTTCAAACTCCAACTCCGACATGAAAAAGCCCGACTTTTCGGTACTCGAATTGACCCCAATAGCGGGATCATGGATCTACATTTCTAATTTGCTATGAGAATTTGCATACTGCGCAACAAGTAAGTCGGCCAGAGTGTAGGCGACCGTACCGCGGCCGAACCAATTAAATATTGAAACGCTTTTCATTAATTATAGTTGTCCGGTGTTTTTTGAAGCGTAAGTAATAGTTTATTAATATTAATACACAGATCCGGTAATACCAGACTATGAAACGCCGCGGAATTTCAGAACCAAATTAAATCACCGAGTTTCAAAATTATTTCCTTTTTTTTTCTTTGAAAACAATTTTTTTCTACTTCGCAAGGATGAAAGTTGATCCAAGTTGTGCAGGGATAAAAGTTAAAACTCTTTCTAACTCGCGGGCGAACAAAACTTGGCGCGAACAAATGAATGTATAATGAAATCAAATCAAGTCAATTATGTTATACCGTCGATCGAATTTAACAAATTTGATT
This sequence comes from Telenomus remus, assembly GCA_020615435.1. NCBI lineage: Eukaryota > Metazoa > Arthropoda > Insecta > Hymenoptera > Scelionidae > Telenomus > Telenomus remus. The sequence goes on from CM036338.1 coordinate 13,495,964, forward strand.
CAGCGCGCACGAAAAAAAAACAGAAAAAAATAAACGATTCGGAAGGAACAAGCTGTTGCTTCTCAATTGATCAAACAAAGTTGTTGAATCACGACGAGGCGCGCAGTTTATTAAACTCCGATCCGTGGCGGTATCGATAAAACTAAAAATCTAATTGAAGGATGAATGGCGCGTTTAATTAGTGAATCAACACCTCTCCACGAGCGTTCGGATTGAATAGTCCGAAAGTTTGTGTTTTGATTGGTGAAAAAAAAGCTGCTTGGATGAAAGACAAGTTCGCAGTTCGATATAGTTTGAATGAGCACGAGGTGTACGGAATTCCTTGATCCGTATAACGTATTCCTCACATTTGTATTCCGTTTGGTGCGAGGATCTGTTTTGCGCCGGATGCTAAAATTCACGAAAGGAGGAGCATCTCTCATGCATGCCCAAAATGCTTCTTTTACTTCGACGAAAAAACCTCAGTGCCATACGATACGGCGTGCTGGCAATGAGATCTTGGTATATTGCGAACAGCTCTCGGTTTAAGAATAAGGTGCCGACATTAAAATATCGATCTGAAACAGTTCTTTTGGCGCGAAATGTTGTTTTCTCACTTTCATTTACTGTCTTGTGTTACGTGGAAACAAATATTGTGCAACTTTGTGACGAAAATGTGTTTGACTTTTTGAACAAAAAATGTAATACAAAAACTGGGCAGACCTCGATGTGAAGTGAGCCAAGTGGATGTAAGATAAAAGAGGATAAGTGGTCGAAGTGCAGAATGTGCCCGAAATGAGAGATCCGCAAAAAAGCTTTATACAAGCCGCTCTCTCGCTACCTAAGACTCCTTTTTTGTTTCTCCTTGTTAATTTATTGCTTCGTTTAATCGTTCGTGAATTACACTTTTTCGCGAACGTTTTCACCAGAATAGACCGTATGAATAATACAGTACATTTTTCAAAAAAAAAAGGAGAAAAAAAGTATTCGTGTCCAGTTTTTTTTTCGTTCCTCCAAACTAGCTGGAAGGTTTTATGTGTTTTTTTCGCGAAATTCCAACTACAATCAAGTCTCGCGTGGTATAAATTTTATAACGCTTTGATTCTTTCTTTATAAGAATCGTTCATTATTAACCGATCTGTTAAATTTGATCTCACATACGGGTGTATATTGAAAATTTTATGCTCTCAGTTTTAGCCAGTGCATTTAGACTAGAAAATTTATGAACCGAACGGACGTTCGATTTATTCCACGTCAGATCTTGACACATGTGACGTCAGAGTTTTTTTGTGCAATAAAGTTATTGAAAAATCATTATATCACATCGGTCCAATAACTCGCTAACCTAATCTGAATGTTACGCTAAGATTTATACCGACGGATTTACATCACAAGCCCGGTCAGAGCTTTCATCTTTCAACATAGTCAACTTTCGACAATCTGAATAACATTAGTTAGTTCATTTTGTTACGTTACGTGAGATTCAAGACGTGGATGACAAATTGGCCCAAAAATTCCGTCCAAATAGTGAAAATACATATTTTAGTTGAAATATCGTCGCGTAATTTTATTGGCAAAATGTCAGAGAACAAATGCAGTTTCAGTCATTGAAAGTCAGATATTTATAAACAATTGACTTTACAATACAATGACTCTATTATTCCACAACAGAGCTCGATCTGAAATTAGATTGTAATTGCGAGAGTAGACTTTTGTTGCAATTAAATCAGTTTGTAAAACCGATAAAAACAATTATCATTCGATTCTAAAATTTGCGATGTGACATTTTCAAACCACAAACCAAATTTATTCCCTGATTGATCGTATCTTTGTATCATCATCCAATTAACATATCAATTTTAATTCGCATTCATAATTGGAATCCGTTTCAGATACAGTACGTATAATAAAACCAGACCGAACGAATAATACTGATTTACAAAAGTTCTCAGCAAACATTCGATTTACCCACAAAACATACTACCAAAAGTGAGGAGCAAAAGTTGTCTTGATCAAATCCAGATAATGAATTCTAATTACAATTTGACCCGACTATCAAGAGTAAGCAACTGATTAAAATCCGATCGAACGCAAAAGTAAACTCGAATCAAAATTTACTCGCTCTTGTTTCTATTTTCATTCCCCCCAATCCGTACGTTAGTACACAAACGTAAAATTTATTTCCTTTCATTTTGTTTATGAAGATTACTATTTGCACTATAAACTCACTTAGAAAGTAACGAGGGAACTTAGTGGCTGATACGCGTATAATTATGGCGAAAATAAGAAGAAAGGCGGATAAATTATAATGATTCATTGTCGGGACTATGAGCGATTCTCGAGAGGCATTAAGAACATATTGACTGAAGTGGAATAACCGTTTAAAGCCGCAGTTATTCATTCATAATAGATTTTACTCGATATTCGTCGACGATAAGCGTCAGAGGCAAGAGCGTCGGTGAATAAACATAATAAAAAAGGGGGGTAGCGATTTAATTGACGATAGAACGGGGCGAGGCAAAAAAAAAGGTGGATTTGATGGTGCGTTGATGTCGTGCGCAAATTATGCAACTCTGTTTAATTATCCCTCTCCCCTCTCACACTTGAGACTTGCGAAAAATTGCTCACACTAAAGGTGTTTCCATCAGTCACAGTCGCATTTTTTTCTCGCTCGCTTTTTTTTTTATTTCTTTCTTTTTTTGTTTGTTTGTTTGTAATGGCGCATTTCCGCCGAGTTTTACGGACTTTCATTATAACGTCACAGCAAATATCTAGTGATTTATTTTGTCTCGTGAAAAGAACATGATACAATAATCGGTTCTATTTCATAAACAAGACTGCCGGTATGAAAGGGGGCCGCGCGCCAGCTCCAAAACATTTTTCACGAGAGCTGCGCGTATTTATTCTGCGAAATCGTACTCATCATTTTACACATCTTCTGAATTATAGTAATTGCGCTGGTTTTTGTATACGGTGCTAAAATTATCGCCCGCCTCTTTGCACGTGATACGTCGCGTGAATACACGGCAAAATTGATATTAAACAGTCGCAGTTATTAAAGCGGACATTCCGACGGTGCTATTTATTTGGTGTACAACGAGGAAAGAAAAAGACATAAAGAAGGAGAGGCGGAAAAAAGCACGCGAATCGTACCTAACTTTTTACTTCATAAACGGGGGGCATCATCATTGCGCTATCAAGCGAGATAAAACGCGGCGTAATCGCGCTATGCTAATTTTATTGCACGTCTGCCCGCTCCGCCGGGCGATTCATTTCTTTATTTAATTTTCCGGTTCGCTTGAAAATTTGTCAATGTGAAGGAACAAAAATGAAAAGGAAAAAGGAGAAAAGAAGGCGAGTGCATCGTTGCAAAATGTACATGAAAATCGACGCGGCATTAACAATTCACAAAATGTATTAGAGATGAGCGTTGGCATTAAGATTGGATAGGACCGAAAAGCAAATTAAGCTGTTGCTGTATGGCCCGAAGCTTAATGTTGTTCGTGGATGTAACATCCAGATAGCCAACTTATTAATGGTCTCATACGATGCGAATGAAGATAACGATAATTCATTAACGACACAAAACGTGAAAATATATTGCTGCGCACCGGAGATCTTTCTTTATTATTACTCGTCAAATTCGTTGGTAACGATGATGAATCAACTTCTTCAGTAGCCGCTTGGATGTGCGATACATCATGTAAACGAGACACCAATTAAAAATAATTACCGCGAAAATAAAATCCTAACTGATTGTCCTTTTGGTTTCGTTATGAAACTCAACAGAAACCACTTCGCAGTTAAGACTAATTAATATAAATAATCTGCACGATTGCTGATTCCTTTATCCGAATAAAATTTTTCTTAAACAAAATAAATTCCAGTTCTCTCCTTAATGATGTATTTTTTATTCGAATAATTTTTCCGGTTGTTAATTAACAAAACATGGAGTAAATCCAGGTAAGATAAGCTGGAATTTGCGCAGTTTATGAACAAAGATACCAGACTCGAGATTTCAAAATAAACAAAATGATGAAAAATGTGTGCAGCAAATTCACGATTTAATATAAGAAGCAATTGCCGGGAATTCATTAGTTCTGGGCTGATTTAACTGATTTCAATGAACAGTGCAAAGAACATTCGGACGTGAAGACGCAAAAATGTGCTTTCGCGTAATTGTACATCTACAACAAACGAGAAAAAGCGTGAATGAATTATTATCTTACCGGTTGGGGTAAGCTGGAAACAAACTAAGTCCATCAATCACGGGCGCCGCGCTGGCTCTAATCTGTCGTGTTTCATAAAATTCGCATAATCCACACCGCATGGCCAACGAGCAACGAACTCTCGGACCTGCAGGGGCGGATTTTCGGGGGCGAGAAGAACAGTTACGTGTACATAGTACATATCCCCGGCATCCGCCTCCGAGCGAGAATTGTAGATGAGGCGTGATTACGTATTCCGATCTTACACGATACCAACCCGCCGCGCCTTGTGCTGCTCGTGATGAAGTGTTTTCTGCGCCCTGTCCCGCCATGAGCGCATAACTCCGCTAAACATGGTCACCCCGATTAATTCTGCTTTTTTGCAAGCCAACAACAGCACAAACTACACAATCATAAATCAAGCAGTGTCGCGCCCCGCTACGCGCCATTATTATATCAATTCACAATTAATATACAAGCCGAGTTGTTCGCCTCTTCGTCGTGGCCAAATTTGAATAACCCCTTGCCCGGCTCTTGATTAGCTTCACGGCTTTTTAGATCCCGACCACGAGATTGGACTTGCCAAGCAGTCTTCTGATGAGATATCGTTTCTTATCTCAAAGCGATCAGAAACTGTGCCTTTGGTCAGGCAAAAGCCCGTTCGTACGACGCAAATAACACTTCGTGTGGGTGAAAAAAAAAACAACTTTCATCAGCGAAAGAGGCGAACGAAAAACCAACCGGCTTATTTTATGCAATTATTATTATGCTCGATTTTTTGTTTGTCGAATGGCTCGGAACAAATGACTAATTGCCGGGGCAACTTTTTGGCTGCGAGCTGCGCCGTTTGACTGACAGCTATTGACGAAATTCGTTCAATTTCATATTCATAAAAGGATTTTGCGAGAAAACTTTTAACGAGGATTATTTTTTTAGTTTGTTCGTCAAATTGAACGAGTAGTGACAATTTATTTGGCAAAAAATTTGCTGATATTCATGAACAGTTGGCTTTATTTTGGCTAATGATGTTTTAAATAAAATGATGGGAAAAAAACACTGTGACTAGGAAAAGTGGAGAGATGATAAAATGAAGAAAAACAATCTGATCAAATGGATGACGCGAAATTAAGCATACAGAGAAGGCGTTTTGAATGTTTGTAGAATCGCACAGATTTGTAACGTATGACAACATAATTAGAGCATTTCATAGTCCTATGAATTCAACATGCAGTTACGAGAGTTGTGCAAGTTAAACAAGCCCGAGGAAGATTTCGCGTTAATTATTAAACACGCTCAATTAGGGCAATTACGGTGCAGATTGAATCTAAAGCTTTCTCAAGTTGTTGAAGATCGAAAACAATCGTTGATACGCTGTGTCAGGCGAATGCAAGCGTAATGAGAACGAGATAGTTTGACTGGCCTAAGAAGTCAAGGATTGATGTTCTATGCAAACACGCTCAAGAATGTTATATCAATTGAATATTAACAACAATATCAAATTCCATTCACCTAATTTCAAAGGCATCTAAGTTTCACCATACCAACTCAAAAAAACGAATCACTTTGACCAAATTACCAACTAACCTTGTTTGCTCAAATTTGAACTTCGAAAGCTCGAAACTTTGCTTCAGTCTGAAATTAAATTGTACAACGATTTCACCTCGGTTTGTTTTTATCTTCTATATCCACAAAAATAGAAATAGCGACTAAGTAAAAGGTATGATTTTGAGTTGCTATGCCAAGTCGTTGGCCCTTAATCACGCAGCAATTGGAAAGCTTTTATTTAGCATGCAAAAAGATGTAAATTCGACTGTGCGAAGGCAAATCCAAAGAATGGAGCAAACACGCCAGGGCGTAAGTGAAAAAAGGTGGAATGGAAAGCGTTGCAGGTGAGATCGTAGAGTCATCGTGGCCTAGGTTGTGAAATTGCATGTTTTATCTGCCGATCGTTGGGTAGGGTGGGAATATAAGCAGGGGTGTTGTGCTCTCATCAGTTACATACGGAGGCCTTGTCAGTTGGCTGCTCGTATGTTTGTTTTAGCAGGGAGTCGCGCAAGCGAAGCGGGATGAAGAAGGTGTAGCTGAGTGTTGAATTATACCGGGGAGTGACGTTGGCGAAGATAATCACATGCCTCGTAACAACCAGTTTATCATGGTATCGTGCGAGGGCTCTGATGCATCGCGGAAACTTTGCATGAATGCCACCCTCGTGTGTCGGGGCCTTTTACTTTCTGCTCGCTCTCCGCAAACTCTATTATCGTACAACGAAACAAAATGACCGCGAACGCAAAGTTCGTAACGCGCGGATTATGAAAATAGAGAGACCGGAATGAGTTGTAAACCCGACTGTCAGCGCATCCCTCGAAGCAAACTCCACCCGACTCGAGAGCCGAATCAAGATTCTCGCGACGCCGTCAAACTTATCACGCATCTGCAATTTGGGTGTCGTTTAGCTTAACGCCCGACATATTTGTGTATATAAATCATAATGCACGATGAAGACGTCAAACGACGCGCGCCATCATTTATCATCAACTCGCTAATAGTACTTGCCCTTTCGCTCGATTAATATTATATGTTTATCGTGTGCCACAGCGCGTCACAGCTAACGATAACCCTTTATATTTTCATCGCTTCGAGGATTAGATCGTTTACTTTCTCATGTTTAAAATTAACTTGACAAGTTCCTACCATCGATCTCCACGCGCCTGAATAAATAATAAGTAACGCAAAATATACGCGAACGCTAATCAAAATCGCATCGCTCCTTCTGACGGTTTATTGCAATTAACTTTTTTCCCCCAATCGGTTTTCAAAACACTTCGAACTGAGATTGAACAAATCAGTACGATATTTTATTCAAACGCTCGTCTAATCGAAAAAGTTCGAAAATACGATATGCATTTTGCCAAGTAAAATCTAACTCTTAAATTAACTTCTGCGTCAAAGCCGACATCAAAGGGCTAAAAAGTTATTCCATAATTTTTCTGAAAAACGTTAGTTAACGTTGATTTGAAATACGATCGTTTTAGTCTTACGACACTTAATGTTGGTTTCGTTCTTTGTTGCAGGATCCTTGCAGATCACCGATTCACAAGTGACCGACGCCGGCAAGTATGAATGCGTAGCCAGCAATTCCGTGGGGACTGAGTACTCGAAAAACGTTCAACTCTACGTGAAACGTAAGTTTTGAGTTTGTTGCAATCGCAGCCGCCGATTTTCAGTCCGTATTACAGGACTGATTCGCGTCGGATTATTGCAATGTATTTGTATTAGCGGCGGTGTAATAAAGAAGCGTATTATTCCAGTACGACGGGTGTCGCCGCAATTTTCCATCCCTCCGCCGCCGGTGACCGAGGTTATGCGAAACGGATCGTTAAACTTGACCTGCGTGGCTTTCGGCTCGCCCATGCCACACATCAAGTGGAGGAAGGAACCAGCGACAGACCTCACGCCCGACGACAAAATTCCCGTTGGCAAAAATATCCTCATGCTAACCGATATCAAAGAATCAGCCAACTACACTTGCATCGCCAATAGCGAGCTTGGCATGATCGAGGCCACGGCAATGATCAAAGTTCAATGTAAGTGTTGCAATTTTCCCTTCTTTTTTTTTGATCATTACAGTTAACACGTCTGCAGTGGAAGCGTGAAGCTTTGTTCTCATTGTGCTTTCACAACATTTCAGCTCTTCCAATTGCCCCGGAAAGCGTCAAAGTATCCGACGTTACAGCGACGACTGTTAAATTGTCATGGTCGTACAAAGGACCCGAAGACTTACAGTACTACGTCATCCAGCACAAACCGAAAAACTCGGACCAAGCGTTCGCGGAGATTTCCGGTATCACCACGATGTATTATCATGTCAGAAGTCTCAGCCCCTACACCGAGTACGAGTTTTATGTCATCGCTGTTAACAATATCGGCCGAAGTCCTCCAAGTGCCCCGGTGACAGTCACCACCGGTGAAACAAGTCAGTAATCGCCTCTAAAATGTCAATTACGTAGCTGGACGAGTCTGTTGAATCGAATTTCGCTTTGGTTATTAATTTTCAATTCAATGAGTTGCCGATTGAATTTAATTTTTGAATACGACGTTTGAAATTAATTTGCAATCGTTGTTTATGTTCCTTTAAAGGCAGTTTCAATTATCGTCTTTTTTTTATTTGCTCTCTTTGTTTTGAGAATATTGAAACCTGAGTTACAATGAATTGTCATGCGTTTGAGAACATTTTTGTTCGAAATGATTATAAACTGATACTGCACGCTCAATTAAATACAGACACTCATTACATTTGGAACCAAACATGATACATGATAATAACGACGGATTGTTGAGACGAAAAAAAAGATAATACTACGAGAGATCCAATTTAAAATGTTCAACGGAATGTGAAAAGGATATAATAGGATACGTTATCATGTTTGGTGGGTCATTTGATTCATACCTCGGCATTCGAATCAAACATCTCGCGCGCGGCGTTGAAGATGGACTGGAAAAAAAAATTTTTGCACCTAGTTAGATTTTTGTCTGCACCAAACGAAAGAATAACACATTTTTGAAACACGCGTTTTGAGGGAAATTCTATACTTTTTTTCATGCTGTCCAACTCGGACACGTTTGAACAATGTAAGTGACAAGATTTTTTTACCTATCACACTATCCCTCTTTCTCTATTCTTGGTGTGTGTATGTGTGCGTGACTATGATGCTTTCATGTTTTTTTATCTTTTTTTTTCATTATAAAAAAAGGTTCTATTTTATCAAAGAGTTTGAGTCGTATAAAGTATGACAATCTTTTTTTGGTTCAAATCCGTACTTTTTTCTCGCGCCGTAAAAATCAACTACGCATTCGCACTTTTCCCAAATCGTAGCGCACTTTTTCACATCACCGATGAAAGCGCAAAGGAACAAATGCTCATTTACGCTTTCATACGTCGCCCTTGATATACAGAAACAGTTAATATTTATTCGATTTTCTCTACAGCGGATTTCACATATGGAGGTGCCAGTAAGTGAATAATACATTCTAAGAGTGTCGTAGAAAAACAGTATCAGAGTGTCGTAGAAATAGATTTTTGTTTATTCTCGTTGATCAATCCCAGTTTTTGTTTTGTAAAGCAATTAAAACTTATACCATTTTTGTACAAATGTGTCGTTTTAAAGATATTTATCATTAATCTAATTACAGTAATTAGTAATTGAGTAAACTATTTTCTATGAGAAGAAGCACGATTCAATTTAACCGCAGCAAAAATTCAACTCTTTTATTGCAAAAAAAAATAATAATATAAGTGGTTAAATTGAAATTTAATTGTACAAAAATACTCGTTAATTGGATTCGAAAAAAAGTTGCAGTAACTTTCATACTAGTACCTACCGCCTGTTTTGTAACAAAAAATTGTTTTGTTTGTTTTGTTTTTTTAACAAAATATCAACTTTCACGTGAGAGTTTATTTTGAATTTTTAATATGAATGAAGTAGATACGTATGTCACTTGAAACAAACTTCCGAGTGATCCTTTTGTGTTTTTTTTGTCCTGTGTTCACACTTTAGTCCTGCAACAGCACGGATCAGCACAGGTGTGCTGATTACAAATCGTGACTATTTCATGGAACCTCACTTTTTTATTATTTTCGTATGAAAGAAAAGAGACACAATGCAGAACTAAAGAGTAAACATTGTAAACTTTGTTTAACCGGTTTAGGGTTTGATTTTGGTCGTTTTGTAGACAAAAAGTTATGTATTTGGGGTTACACAGGAATGACAAAGCACTCGGAATGATATTGATCTGTAACGGACAATTTTTCATTTTTAGAACCCGGTACAGCGCCTCGCAAAGTGGAAGTGCGACCACTAAGTTCAACCACGATTGTTATTCAGTGGGATGGACCGGAGACTCCCAACGGTCAAGTTACAGTAAGTATTTTTCTGCATGAAAAATGTCTCAACAAAGTAAACACGTAACTCGAACGACAAAAGCTCCTCTAAAATGTCCCAACAAAAATTCAACACAGGAATATTATTTTCGTCGAATGTAAAAAAAACTACACGTTGTATCTACTTTTTTATCTTTTATAATAAAAAAACTCTAACGTTTAAACTTGTTTTTAGGGTTACAAAGTGTACTATACATCAAACCCGAGTCTTCCGATGGCGTCTTGGAAGTCGCAGATAGTGGATAACAACAGGCTCACGACAATCTCAGATCTGACGGCTTACCAGATCTACACGATTAAAGTACAAGCTTTGACGAGCGTGGGTCCAGGTCCATTGAGCGCTCCGGTGCAGATCAAAACGCAACAAGGGGTACCGGGTCAGCCGGAGTCACTGAGGCATGTCGATATTGGCGAGACCACGGTCACACTCCAGTGGTCCAAACCGTCACTTAGCTCAGAAAATATTCTCGGCTATGAACTCTACTACAACGACACTTACGGCAAGGTACTGAAAACATGTTTCCTCGTTAATCATAAGCACCTTTTTTTTCAACCAAAATATAAGAACCCAGTAAAGCAACTTATGACAGTTGTAAAAGCCCGTTTTATCCTTGCTGAAATAGTAAATTGATTTTATTTTCATGTTCATAGTACAAGCATCATAAAAAACTGCCAGTTGTGAACAACTACACCCTAACCGGGCTGTATCCGAACACGGAGTACGAGATATGGTTAGCGGCGCGTAACGCCCGGGGCGAAGGTGCATCGACGATTCCCCTCACCGTTCGCACTAAGCAGTACGGTAAGCAAAAATAGGTGAAAAGAAAGAGAGTGAAAAAAAAGAACAGATAGCACGGATCAAGTTCATGCAGCGAGGAGTGCCCGTTTTGAGAGACGCGGATTCTGCGTCGCGAGGTTGTTTGAACGATCGCGCGACGGGGAACCGCGCTGTGGCACAGCAGGTAGGACGTGCTGTAGCGCTAGTCGCTCCTACTCGTAGAGTAAGCTAAACCAGTAAATATCACATCGTACTGTATGGTGTGGTGTCGACTGACATGTTTTGCAATTGTTCAAAATGATTCCAAATGATTCGAGACAAGGAGATGTAATTTTGTCATCACGTTGTTTTGTGACTTATGAAGTCGACAAGTATGGGAGAGTGAGAATGATTGCATGCACTGCAAACGAACAAGCCGTTTTTGGATGCCACTTTATATATAAACATCTATATATCTACGTACATATCATACGTATCAATTGCACTATGCACTGCATCGATATATGTGTGCATTTTGGGCACCTCTTTTCATACTCAATAATATATATTCTATATATCGTTTTATACGTTCGTACTTACGTTTTTTACGATAAAATTCTTCCATTCCTAATTCGAAGAACTTGACCCGTTGTTAACTCAAATTGTTGTTACTCTAGTTCGAGTCACATGAGTCGTCTCTAATCATGTTTTTTTCGACTGTTCAAGGAACAATTCAATAATTTTGTCGATAATCAGTTTCTGTTTCTTCTCTTCGTTTGATTTGTCTATCAATTTTCTATTCACAACCCAGTCTTCCAATACAATTGATTTTTCGTTAAAATCCCTTCTGTATTATTTTACTCTCCGTGTTATTTTTTTTCACTTTAAAACTTTTTATTACGTCCCCGTCTCTTTTTATTTCAACCACATTTCCTTGTGTCGAACAGCCGCCATTGTCTATTGAAAACCATCAGCGTAAACGTGGTTCTTTATTATTTTACGTAGCAATAATTTTGAAACACGTTAGAGCTGCGTTGAATACAAATTTTGGATTCCAGTTGAATAAAGTTCTTATCATGATTTGTTTTATCGCGGAATAAAGTATGAAATTATTTCCAACATTTCGAACGTTTCTTTTTGTTCCGGCTTTTTTCGTTCTCTTCGTCGACACGTTTTTTGTCATGACGAGAAAATAACAAAATAAAACGAAAGAAAGAGAATATCAAAGTGAAAATAAAATGACAGATTTGGTCTGACTTATTGTTATCAGTCGGTTCAATTGACAACGTGTGGCTGTTCAATTTTATTTTTGTATAAGAAAATTGTGTCTTTTGGTTTTGTTCGTCCATCCTATAACTGAGTGTTATACAGTCCCCGGGGCTCCGCCTCGCAATGTAACCGGAATAGCGCAAAGCCCAACAACAATATTGGTCTCATGGGAACCCCCGCCAACCGATCGCTCCAACGGAAATATCGCTTACTACAAGGTGCATGTCGTCGAAAGTGGCCGTTCCGATTCCGAAGCTCGGGTTATCAAACTCAACGACACGCAATACTTATTGGATGAACTCAAAAAGTGGACTGAGTATAGGATCTGGGTATTGGCTGGCACCAGCGTTGGTGATGGACCGCCAAGTTATCCCATGACTGTCAGAACTCACGAAGACGGTATGTATAACTGACCTGACAGCATTCAATTTCTGACTAAAACAACCTGGAACGGCAATTCATAACACTTTGTCTGACCAAACTCAATTCGTTTCCCTTATTTTCTTTTCAAAGCTACGAAAAAATTGACTCATTTTCTGAAATGTTAAGAACTTTGTGGTCTTCAAAATGTTGCACTTGCCAGTTCCAGGCTTTGGAAGACAAGCAACTACATTGAAAATAACGTCTCTATTAAAGTGCCAAAAATATAAAAGCCCGCCAAAAATCCGCCTGTATGTGCGCGGTTCCAGTGCGAGACGCACCGAGAAGCGAACGTAACGAAAGAAAAACGATAAGCAATGGATCTGAAACAGTTTCGAAAAGTGGACAAAATGTACGTTCGATTTCAAATTCTTCTGTACACCACCTCTTTCCCTTCAATCTCAAACGACCGTATCGCTAATCCTGCTGATTTTTGTTTACGTATATTATTGTTTTTATATCAAAACTCTTCACGAACCACCCACGTGCCTGCCTCTTCATTGCTACGTACGTTTCAAATACTAATTTTACTGTAAATTACAAACCAGTTCAGTGAATTTAATGGAAAAAAAAGAAAATATAAAATGTGAAAACAAAAAGCAATACCTCTCTGCTCTGTACCTGTTTCATTACTTTGTTCAAGCAAGCAGATTTGTCTGAACAATTTTCAACTGCGCAAACACATTTTTGAGCGCAAAATCATGCAACTTTGATCTACTGTCGAATCGAACGAACGTGATATTTTTGCAAAGAAAAAAAAACAAGAACAAACAACAAAGGGTAATCAAAACCACGTTGGCCGTACCAATTTTTTTGGCTGGCGAAATTTTATATTTTTGGAATTTTTGCAACATGTTGACCCTGAATTTTTTACATCGTGCCCTCCCCCCTTCTTCAATATTTTTTACAGGTTGCTGCTGGAACATGGAATTTTTTGGTAGCTGATAATGTATTTTTGAACTCAGCTGACTTTTTTTCATAAATCAAACAGAGAAAAGAGAATGTAAACAACTTTTTCACGACTTTTTGCAGGACTTAACATACGATTTCTAGTCGGTTCATTAAATGCCAACAGAAAGTGGACATTTTTGAGAAACGAAAATTGAAAACGTACAATGAATAGAAAAAAAGACAAACTAATCCATTTATCATACTGATTCACATATTTTTATCTTCCCTTAAAGCATTTGCAGGAGGATGATCCAGGTTTTGAACTGCTAGTACTTATAAGATTATTTACACTACGTACCAACAGCATATTAATATGTATTGAATTATATCTATGTTCTTTCTTGTGATAAACGTGGTTAACTGAAAATGTTACGTTTGACACTTAGTTTCTTCAACTATTCTTATCACCACGTGTACTTTTTTAGAAGATAAAAAAACACGCCGGTCTTTTTCTCAGGTCCACCCTTTCCTGCTAACATTCCTTTGGAGGGGAAAAAGAATGTTCTACTAACGAAGACAGATACATACTTTTTTTCTCCACAGCAAGACAGAATGAAAGGGTGACCGAGAAAAGGCCAGCGAGTTTGACTTTGATACGCTTATATTATTATATATCTAGCAAACTACACGCGAATGAATATACCACACACAAAGAATATTATATCAAAACGCATTCAATAACCAGTTACTTTTTTTGTCAACTTACTTATATACATATATATTTCTATATCTCTGATATGAGGCTCTTCTATCTTTAGTTGAAACTTTAGTTTTACCATTTTGCATATGTTTAGAGCATGCCTTCGTTTGTTTAACATCCCATCATTTTTCTCGTCCTAAACCTCCACTTCCAATTCACGATCCCAAATAAGAAAAAAACCAACGTTCAAATTCAACTGACAATGGAAAAAAAAAGAAATGAAAAAAAAAGAAAACGAATCCCTATTGAAAACCATATGCTGAATCTGCTAGCCCCTTCACAACCCCATGAATGGCATGCCGATGCACGAAGACCTCTTCTTTTCAATCTCAAATTAGGATCCTCAAATTCTTTTCTTCCTTTCGACCACGCATGCCTCCCCCGAGACTTTCTTTTTCTCTTCTGACTTTCTCATTGGTTTCGACTCGCATGAACCCGCGAAGATGAAAGCAACCCCCTCCCCCCTTCTTTTCCACAATCCACGATTAATCAAACTACACACCAGCCGCGAAGCACGAAATCATCCATTCGACGCTTCCTTATTTGATTTATCTGCAACCTCCCCCCTCACCCCTCTTCTTCTCTCACCCATCAACCCAATTCCAGAGCAGATTCAGCGACGCAGCTTTATTAGATGATTCACTTTTGCAAAAGTAAAAAAAGCACTGAAACATATTTTGCAGCACCTTATCGTGTAAGCTCGCACTTTGTGACGCACAAGCGAATCCAATGCAGCAAACGAGCACAGTCGATATGAAGAAGAAGAAAAAAAGATTTTTTTGTCACTCCGCCCCGCTACTTTTTTTTGCACTTTTTCTTCTTCTTCCTCCATCGGGCACTTTGACTTCGCGTCTTATGCACATGTACTGACGTATCTGCATGTTTGACTAACAAGTTTCGAAGCTTCTTTCTTTGCAGGGTCCCACGTAGATCCGATTGTCGTTCACAAGTAACATGCACATACGGCAGAGTATATGCTTGTGTTCACCTTCTATGATTCACGCGCATTAGCACAAGAAAAGCACTTGTAACGTGCCGAGCACCGCACCAAGAGAAAATAAAGCACCTTAATAATAAAATTAAAGCACTCCGTGGCCGAATGTTGTTGAGCACTTGACGGTGTCCCGTCGCGGATTCCACGCGACGGGCTGGTGTGAATGTGTGCGAGACTGTAAAGAAAAAAAAGAGATACAAACAAAAAGAAAGCAAAAGATGTAGCTGACAGAGAAAGAATCAAAAAAAAAAGTATAACTTGTGAGCAAGCAAGTTACGTCAAGTAGGTGAGCCTGTGACGAGGCCTTCTGCGTCGTCGGTGGCTGCAAAATGCTGAATGATTGGCAGCCTAATTAGAGCGCTGTTTAGCCATCGACCGGCGATAACAGAAGGATCGTCAATCAAACTTTGACACATTTGAATACCAATATCAATTTTACACTTTGTATTACGATCAGTGTAACGCCGACAAAAGTGGGAGTTGATCTGAATCGCAGAACCGACCAGAGTTTCTGCACATTTTGATTTGTTCCTTTTTTTGGTTGTTTATAACAAGCACTTACAATGTAGCTAACTATTTTTATTACTTACCTTTCGTTGCATGTCGAATCAAGATTTTATCATATTTCATATTCCAATTCAAAAAGTAAAACTCAGTTCAGATTATTGGACTTTAACTGTTGTTCGTAATTGTACGTAACTGTTTTTACCTCTATTGAACAATTCAAGTAGATTTTGTTTTAGCAGAAAGAAAAAGTTTGTTTTAAGTTTTTTTTCATCTGTAGATTAGAAAATGTTGAATGAGTGGTCGAGTGCAAGATTGGATGGACTACGCGAACGGGAACTTTTTGATACGATTTTTGGACCATTTTTGTGCGCCCGGCTCGTTTTTTGTATCGAATTTTGAAAGTGAAAAAGAAGATGAATTTTTGAACAAAAAAACGACACAAAAGCGCGAGTTCCTCACGAGAGCCAAATCATATCCCATCAAAGAACATCTGATTAAACCATCCTCCTGGTTCTTTTTTGTTTTTCAAAATTAGTTCCAACCCCTCAAGCATTCAATTTAATTACTCCTTTTTCAATGTTTCGAATCGCCGAGAAAGATCCGTCGCGTTGATTGGATTGAAATGAAACTCGAAATGTGCTGGACGAGTCGCGGTCGCCGGTTGGTTTGTTGGCGTTTGCTCTTTCTTCGCGGTACGAAACAAGTGGACATGAAACACCTTTAGTTACTTTATATTTGGAGTAGTGATTGCGCATGCCAAATATATTCTCACGTCTCCCGCCTCTCTGCGACCAAGCGCAACCGAGGACGACGAAAAATAACCGTATCAGAGAATTTCAATCACCGATGAGAATTTTGATTCGCGCGATAAATGAAGTGCAGTAAACAAAAAAGAGAAAAAAAAGATAAAAATGATGCGAATGTGATGAGCCCGTACCGGGCCGACTGTGTGAAAATTGTATAAATGAGAGAGTGCAAGGAAAAAAAAGGACCGGTTGAAACAGCGAGACAGTAGATGTTTGACCCAATTTTTTGGATTATCGTTGATAAGAAATTAATTGTAACTATGAAATAATTTGTACGTGCGAAATTGAACACCCATTTTTACAATATTTTTCCTACTTTTTTTGGCGACTTTTGGGGCACTGCAGTAAGATGTGAGTATCAACCGACCAAACTGGTCACGAGTTTTTTTCACTTCTTCTTACTTTTTTGATGAACCAATTTTTTGTGCCTTTCATTTTTGGCGCTGCGATTTTTTTCCTTCGTCCTTTCAATGGACTTTTGACTTTTAACTTTTTGCCGGCCAGCTCTTGCAATCTTTTTTTTCCTCGTTGATTCTTTTTTTTTTCGCTTGAAGCTGCCGCCGTCCGACATGTGGTCATGGGTATATTTTTTTCAATGGATAGATTCTTGCCAGGAGTAGGTTTTACCTTCATTTCAAGAGTTATGTTGAAAATTGACTACTTTTTACGTACATTCAGTAATATTGTAGATAGACTTTTCTTATCATTTACACGTTATCAGTAAATTTTTCGTTCAGCACTTTACCCAAACGTCGGATACTGGATAGTCCATGACTGTTTTTTTAATTCAACATTTCAAAATCTTAATATCAAAGTTTATTTTTGAGTTTGCAAGGTACAACTTGTTGATCTTTCATAATAGTTGTTGATAATCATTCGAATAGACAATTTGTTGTAAAGACTGCACATGAATCAAATGAAATAAAGTTGAAAAATATTATTGGTCGACTGTACCCTGGTTGACAAGTAATCATGGACACTCCACTATAAACGCTTAATCAAAAACTTTTCTGCGATACATTTATCTCAAGAACGAGTGAGATTGCGAACAATATTTCAAACAATTATTGGTATTCAAATGGAGAATATCCTTGGATGAGATGATGCAACAGTGTGGCGGGCAACGATCGATCGTAAAAGCGCCCAGACACTCGTGTGAATGATGCCTTCATTGAAAGCTTTTATTTCTCTCCAACTTTGATTTGTCTTGTAAATACTATTTCGAATTTTTCCTCTGTTCTGTTTCTTAACTTAGATACTCTACTTACGCTAACCGCTTACCTTTTTTCCCCCTCAATTTGTCGGACAGAACCTTTTTGCTTTCTGACAAAACTGTGACTGTAAACTTTTCAACTCAAATTCGTTCAAGTTTGATTTCAGAAATTTAATTTGACTCAGCAATTGCTTTTCATTTTACTCAACCGTAATCCCAAGTTTATTTTCAGTTTCCAAGATGATGGCAGTTTTGTTAATTTATAAGCCCTGTTTAAGTTTCGTTATGTCCCCTCATCCAAACCGAATGTATGATGGAATGACTGGCCGCAAAGTATGTAACCAGAAGTTGCACGAATTGACTCAAAAATGCGTTACAGTTCCAGGAGATCCTCAGGACGTTAAGGCTCGGCCCATCAACTCGACGAGCATCCACGTGACCTGGCAGCCCCCGAAAGTGAAAGACCAAAACGGAGTTATTCTTGGATATCAGGTTCACGTACAAGAAGTTGGTAGCGAGGTGAGTCTCGGAGCATGCAAACTTTGTGGATCAATATTTCTCCTTATTTACACGTGAGCCTGGCTTTGCCCACAGGGGAAGGATTTGTTGAATGAACCCATCTTGCGCGACGTGAAGCAAAAAGATGCTTCGGAGTTGAACGTAACTGATCTACAGCCAGATACGCAGTACTCGGTGCAAGTAGCCGGACTAACGAGGAAGGGAGACGGCCAGCGCTCGCTGCCGGTTGTCGTGAGGACTCCCGGCGGTGTGCCTAACAAGCCTTCAATCAATGTCAAGTAAGTTATTCAATTATTAGATCAATATTTTAATTTACACGCAACCGAATTATAATTTACTTTCGTCGAGGGCGCGCAGATAACGCTAAATACCATTTTATCTTTTTCAGAGTCATCGATCGTGATAATCTCACGCTTGAACTCGAATGGCACAAACCAGATCGAACCTTCGGTAGCCTTTTGGGATACAAAATTAAGTATGGCATTAAAAATCAAACACTCACGGAGAAGATCATCAACGAACCTGACATCAATACTTATAGGATTACCGATCTTGGTAAATCGGCATTGTTTTCAATCATCTTTTTTAGAAATCGTTACAACTTCCTTCTTTAACTATGTTTAAACAAACTCGTTTTTTTTGTTTTGTTGAAAATTTGCAGTTGAGAAGGGCGTGTTCTACGAGTTCCGAGTAACGGGTAGAAACAAAGTTGGATACGGCCAGGAAGCGGTATTTTACTGGAGTAGCCCAGAGGGTAAACCCACAGGACCGCCCACCAATTTGTCCTATTATTTTCAAACCCTTGACAGGGTGTGTGTAACGTGGGACATGCCTCTGCGCAACCACACCAACGGCCGCATCATCCGATACGACGTGCAGTTCCACAAGAAGGACGACCACACGAGGATGCCCGAACAGAACACCACCAAGACCAAGGCCGTGTTCACGAACCTGGAGGAGAACACCGAGTACGTGTTTCACGTTCGCGCCCACACTTCGCAAGGTGCTGGACCGTTCTCGGAGAAGATCCTGATCGTCACGGCCAAAGACATCGGTCGGGCACCGATGTCCGTCCAGGCTGTCGCCACTTCCGATTCCAGCGTCGAGGTCTGGTGGGAACCGGTTCCCAACCGAGGCAAGATCGCTGGCTACCAAATTTTTTACACCGTCACTGCCGTTGAAGACCTGGAGGAGTGGAAACAGAAGACCGTGGACCTGACCGAGTCGGCCGACCTGACCAACCTGGAGAAGTTCACCACGTACGCCATCGCCGTGGCCGCGAAGTACAAGAACGATCAGCTGGGCAAGCTCAGCGAGACGGTCACTGTCCAGACGAAGCCGGAAGAAGTGCCTTTGAACCTCCAAGCTCCCGATCCGTCGACCCACTCGATGACTCTGTCCTGGACGCAACCCATAAGACTGAACCCCATCAACTACAAGATCTCGTTCGACGCGGTGAAGGAGTTCGTCGACTCGCAGGGAATGACGCAAATCCAAATCGTCCCGAGGAAGACTATTATCCTGCCGCCCATGACTTTGGAAACGACTATCAATGACCTGCAACCTTTCACCACGTACAATGTCAATGTCAGCGCAGTGCCACAGAATGGACAGTATAGACCACCAGCTAGAATTACAGTGACTACTCAGATGGCTGCTCCGAAACCGATGGTCAAGCCGGACTTCTACGGAGTGGTTAACGGTGAGGAAATCCAGGTCATTTTACCCACGGCCTCGGAGGAGTACGGTCCGATCTCGCACTATTATCTCATAGTCGTGCCAGCGGACGGTGTTTGGGACCGCAAAAATCCCGACGAGTTCACTGAAAGCATGATCAATGCGAGTAATGGCAAGGATGATGATAACATGCCCTATATCGCTGCTAAGTTTCTCCTTAGGGACGTTCCTTATACGTTCCACCTGGGCACTGGCGAGATGTATGAGGGTTATAAGAACCGCAAATTGCAGCCTAATAAGAAATACCGGATTTTTGTACGTGCGGTCGTAGATACACCTAAGAGGGTGAGTTTGTTGAGAAGTTTTTGTTTTTGGTTTGTGGATTTAGAAGTTGGTTGTGATTTTGAAAATGGTTTTTTCCTTTATAGCATCTTTACACGTCTTCACCGATGTCCGAACCGTTGTCCTTGGACATGAAAGAGGTACCGCCAGGTGAGCCACCTCGTCGACCTAATCCAAACGCTCCAGTTGATGGCAGTCCAGATGTTTCCGTCAAAACTTCTGGTCAAGAACCAGGAATGGTGTGGGTCGTCGGTCCTATTATTGCTGCGCTGATGGTCAGCGTGTGTTTGGTTCTACTTTTTGTAATTAAAAAGTAAGTTGATAAATTCAAAATGAAATTGCAAAATAAGTTTAAGTGGAAATTGCTGAAATATAAATTTGGTCTTTTCTTAGACGAAGGCAACCGTGCAAAGCACCTGATCAAGCAGCTGTAACTCGTCCCCTAATGGCAGCGGATATTAGTTCCAACCACGCTCCGTCCGATCCGGTGGAAATGCGGCGAATCAACTTCCAGACACCGGGAATGATGTCGCACCCGCCGATTCCAATCAGCGAACTCGGAAATCACATCGAACGCCTTAAAGCAAACGACAATCTGAAATTCAGCCAGGAGTATGAGTCGATCGAGCCGGGCCAGCAGTTCACCTGGGACCACTCCAACATGGAAGTGAACACTTCGAAGAATCGCTATGCCAATGTCATTGCCTACGATCACTCTCGGGTCATCCTGCAGACGATAGACGGCATCCCTGGGTCCGACTATATAAACGCCAACTATTGCGATGGGTATAGGAAACAAAACGCATATGTGGCGACGCAAGGACCGCTCCAGGAGACGTTCGCCGATTTCTGGAGGATGTGCTGGGAACTTCGTAGCAGCACTATTGTTATGATGACAAAACTTGAGGAACGCACGAGAATCAAATGCGATCAATACTGGCCTACTCGCGGTTCTGAGACTTATGGACAGATGACTATTACTATCACTGATATTCAGGAGTTGGCTACTTATTGTATAAGAACATTCCAGGTAAGAATGAACAGTTTTTGTTCACTTTTTTGGGAAGATTATAACAAAGTTTTGGTTTAAATTTAGTTTTTGGGTCTTAAATAAATCGACGAAATGAATATCATCATTAACGATCGAAGGTTTTTGAAGGTTTTTTCTTTTTGTGCTTATCCTGAATATTTTATCGTGTCAAAAACGTATATTTAAACTATGCATAACAAATAATTAATGTGACATTTTTTCTAATAATTAGTCAATTATTGATCGCGAAGTTTTGTCTATTTCAACTCTCATTCATTATGAAAATTTTGTAACAGCTGGCACTAAAATTGTTACAAAAATATTGGGAACTTTACGACTTTTTTATTCACGAGTATGAATAATGATTTTCATTCCAAAAAAATTACAAATATATGGTTTCCAGTCTTGATTCGTAAGTATCCGTTGTCGGCAACAGATCCACTTTTATTTCCAGCTTGGATTTCAGTTTGGGTTCCCAATTAATAAGTCGCAATTAGCTTTCTGTTCCAAATTTTTTTTTTTTTGAAATGTTATTCGAAATTTATCATCATTCCAATAAAAACATTGAAAGTAGACAATTCAGAAGTGACACATTTCAAAAATACTTTGATTTCTATTTGTGAATTACGAATCAAAGCTGAAAACCAAGCTGGAAATAAAGCTGGAATCGTTTTGGGCGAGGGATATTTTCAAATCCAAGGTTCAACTTTTGCTTTTAAGTTTGTGAGCACAATTGACTTCTGTTTTTAATAAAAATGAAATGTTAATTTTTCAAGGTCTGTCGGTCTGGTCACTCGGAGCGACGCGAGATCAAGCAGCTGCAGTTCACAGCCTGGCCGGACCACGGTGTGCCCGAGCATCCAGCACCGTTCCTACAGTTCCTACGTCGTGTGAAAACTTTGAACCCTTCGGAGAGTGGTCCCCTTGTCGTGCACTGCAGTGCAGGCGTTGGTCGCACCGGTTGTTTCATCGTCATTGACTCGATGCTTGAGCGCATCCGACACGAGAAGATGATCGACATCTACGGCCACGTGACCTGTCTCCGGGCGCAGCGCAACTACATGGTCCAAACAGAGGACCAGTACATCTTCATCCACGACGCCCTGCTCGAGGCGGTGATCTGCGGCAACACCGAGGTGCCGGCGCGCAACCTCCACTCGCACATCCAAAAGCTCATGCAGCCCGAGATAGACAACATCACCGGCATGGAGCTCGAGTTCAAGAAACTCTCCAACATCAAAGCCGACTCGACGCGATTCATCTCCGCGAACCTGCCCTGCAACAAGCACAAAAACCGACTGGTTCACATCCTGCCCTACGAGTGCACCCGAGTGTGCCTGCAGCCCCAGAGGAACATCGAGGGCTCGGATTACATAAACGCGAGTTTGATCGACGGTTACCGGTACCGAGCTGCTTACATCGCGACTCAGGGTCCTTTGAACGACACCACTGACGATTTCTGGAGGATGCTCTGGGAACACAACTCGACCATCGTCGTCATGCTCACCAAGCTCAAGGAGATGGGTCGAGAAAAATGCCACCAATACTGGCCGTCCGATCGGTCCATCCGGTACCAGTGCTTCGTTGTGGATCCCATCGCGGAGTACAACATGCCCCAGTACATCCTCAGGGAATTCAAGGTTTGCAGAATAAATTGATGAATTCGCAGTAAACTGGAAATTATTATGATTCGCCGGCAACATACGTCCGTTGCATAATTAACAAGCCATTTTCGTATGCAAATGAATATAATTAACGATATCAAACAGCGATCGGCGAATAAATTTAATTAGTACTCGTTACTTAATCAGTGTTTGACAATAAATTATATGTTTGATTAATAATCAATCTGTATCGGTCACTTCTACAAGTGTAACGCAAATTAATGCATTTGGAATTCGACGTGCTTGTTGGTATTGTAAAGTTGGATTTCTAATGAAAATTGTAACTTGGCTTGTTGATTATAACTTAGTAACTGTCGCTGTATTGAACAAATCTGGCTTGAATTAAATTGAATTGAATTGATTTATTTAACGTTTGAATACAGGTAACGGACGCTCGCGACGGAGCCAGCCGGACGGTGAGGCAGTTCCAGTTCATCGACTGGCCCGAGCAAGGTGTTCCAAAGTCCGGGGACGGTTTCATCGACTTCATCGGACAGGTTCACAAGACGAAGGAGCAGTTCGGACAGGACGGGCCGATTACCGTGCACTGCAGCGCCGGTGTCGGACGAACAGGTGTCTTCATCAGTCTGAGCATTGTTCTTGAGCGCATGCAATACGAGGGGGTGGTCGATATCTTCCAAACTGTCCGAATATTGCGCACGCAACGACCTGCCATGGTTCAAACCGAGGTAAGTTTTCGACAATGAGTTTCAAGTTTGCCAACCGTGGCATATTGCTATTTCGACCTGTCTCAAAGTCAGTTCGCCAAAGTTCGTTATTGCGACTAAGTATATTAGAAGCCCAGAAGCTCGTTCGGGTGTTTTCTTCCTTCAACGAGAATTGAGTTGGGAAGAAAAAAATTGAAAGGGATAGAAGCAAGAATGTACGAAATATTGGTTTCTAAAAAATGGCTCGAATTTGCAGGACCAGTACCAGTTCTGTTATCGTGCCAGTTTGGAGTACTTGGGCTCGTTCGATCACTACGCCAACTGACAACCAGAATCTCGCGAGAGGGAACCGGCCAGAGATCGAATCGATCGACCGCGCAACCGAGACATGGCTGACCGGACTAAAGTGCGACGTGTGTAAGAAAAATTCGAACTCGCCAACTTGGAGTTTACACTGAGACGCAGGCACACCGACAAAGGTCATTCAAAAGCGCACGCTCACTTTGCGTTCGACCAATTGAATAACTCAAACGAACTGCGAGTGGCTTAACTGAGCGGAAATAACCATGCGAATAATTGAGCCCAAGACCAAGTCGGGGTCGAATTTTTCGGAACGAAAAGTCTGAGTTTCCATTTGATATCATTCCAGGCGACCATTGATCACCGTCACTCGTTCAACTTATTCCCCCCTCCCTGTTTTTTTATGAGCGTCCTCATTAGTCGACCGGTAAGATCTGTTTTCAGTCGTAAACATGAAAAAAGTACAAGATTTATTGAAAAAAAGTAATTGACTGACCAGGTGAAGTCGTCCAAAGAGAAAGAGGAAAGACATTTTTGGAAGTTTCCGACTTCGACTTTGTGCTTTGTCTCTTATCTATCTTGGGAGATTTGACTTGGAAAATTGATTTATCGTTTTTGCGATCGAAACAGGTAAACGAAGAATCGTAAATTTAGGTATTAAACGAGGACTATCAGTTTAAGGACATATCTAAGCGCCTATTTAGCAATATTTCGTATGTCGAGTTGTGTTTTTAGTGACTTGTGTAACCATTTTGGAAAAGTTTTCACGTAATTGCTCTTACGGTAATTTTTTACTTTGTTTAAAGTAAAGTTAATTAAATTACGATTAGACGACAGAATAAGATGCGAGGTGGATGACTGTGAAGGAGAACAAAATTGTCCGATCAAATGCTTTTGGTCGTGAGAAATGTTGCGCGATTCAGCCGAGTTATAACAATCGCACCCTCGAGTTCCAAACGAAACGACATAGATTTTAAGCGAAAAAACGAAATGAGATTCTTCAGCTCACTGACAAGAAAATTGCCATACTGCCAAATCGACAATTACCTATTACACACGATAGTGATCTTTCTCAATACGGAGCCGTAATTTTATTTAGATTAAGCAGTGTGTAAAACAAAGAAAAGATAAAAAAGCATATTCATGAAAGAAAGATTGTGGATGAATGAGAGATACTGGTGTCTACATAGTATCCAAGGTGCCCAGAATCACTTTTCATAAAAAAACAAAGACAGAAAAAGTGTGAGAAGAAAACGAACCAGCTAATCATTTGTTGTCTTGGATCCTCGACATTCGCATGTACAAAGCTCGAGAAATCAATATCTATATTTGTTCGTATCTGTTACCCTAATTTCGTGTATGATGATTTTTAACTTAATTTCATATCAAATTTTATATCATAACGGAAATGTGAAATTCGTTAGCCGTATGTTGTCCGGTTACTGACGATAAAGTCAGTAATTTTGTATGAATTCGTTTCATAAATCCGGTTAAAATCATAACCAAGCCGATAAGCTTTGGATTAAATTTGTTTAATAAATAATATAAATCAAACGCCGCGAGTGCAGCGTTCGGAACAAATTTAACGATTCGTGTATTATCAATTATAAATCGTTGAGTCAGTATTATAAATCGTCTAGTCGGGCGTGAAAATTAAAATTATGAACATATTCCTTCATTATTATAATTGAATGGAAAACGAGACATATCAGAACGTGTTGATTTATTAAACACCTTTGTACTTAAAGTAACCGTTTAGTATTCAAAAACATTGAATATATTTTTCAACCAGTTTTTGTTATTTATTCTTGAATGATCATTCAATGCTAAAGACAATAAATACAAACAATTCACATTTACTTTTGTCACTTTAGAGTAAAAGTAGACGTTTGAAAGAATATTAGACACTTTTCGGGTCGTTCAGTTTTTAGCAAGTTGTGATTTTTTTCTATCGTTGTTTTTTAACGATTTTGAGTGAATACAAATAAGGTAGTATACGAAATATATAGTAAAGCAACGTTGATCGTGTGAAAAAAAGAAGAAACAAAATGAAATATAATAAATAGTTGTAAACTATTGTCACCTATCCCATGTCAATAATGCATTTTATAGCACCGTCATCTCTCCACAAGCGAGTCGAGGTCCAAGAAACTTCACAAACTGTAAATAATAGCCCCCCATGTCATTACCAGCATCATATTATACATATAGTCATAAACGCGAGAATTAAAACTAAGAAATATTCTTCTCGTTTTTCCAAGTTGCGGGAATCATTTTTGTCTTTGTACTTCGAGATTTTGTCTCTTTTCTAAGTGACTCTTAACTTGGTACTTTTTTGAACTTAAACAACTCAATAATCGCTGTTTATTTATAAAAATGAAGTTTCGATGTGATTATTGTAAGATACTTTTTCGACATCTGATTTTGCATTGTCTTTTGTGAAACTTAAAAATGTTAGTTGTTTATAATCGGATGTTTCCGATCAATCGTTAACTGATTCGTTTTTTCGACCTGGTGCATTTTATTATACAACTGTGTCCAAACTTTTTGTTCGGACACGCGTTTCACTTACTTTCTTAAACGGCTGCTAAGGACAATTTTGATATGATTGTACACTTAGATTAGATTTAAGTTTACTCGTTTGAACTTTATTGTATTTATTGTTAGACTGGCTACTCTTAAACTTTACCGAACAAAACCACGCGGGCGTTCAATTGGTTGATGTAGATTTTAAAAACGCAACTATACAATGTAAATAATGAATATATGTACGCATTTATTAAAACGATCAACTCTCACTGTGAAATAATAAATCATGACTAAATACAGTTTGGTTGATTAACATTCCATTGAAATTTTCAAGATCAATTTTACGATCACTAAATAATTAAATCACTGGATTGAAAACTTCGACACAAAATCGATCAAAAAACTGTGTTTGTCCATGATGTATTATTTATTCAATTAACTAATGTGAAAAAATATAAAAAATATGTCGAAAGTCATTCCCTCACACGTGTTAATTTGAGTTTCAAAGTTTCAAAATGTGAATCTCCCCCGAAAAAGTTGAATGTGAATTATAAAATGAATGTATCAAAATATTATAAGAAAATCCGAGACGGAAAAATTTGCGCGATAAAGATGTATTGAAACAAGTTAATCTTTTTGCAAAAAAAAAAAAAGAAAAGAGGTCCTGAGGATTTCACCTGATATATAAAGCACAGCTTAAGAGGAAAAGAAATACTAAAACTAAAAAGAAGTATAAAATAATATCATATCTGTAGGATGCATTTCTGTGGATGTGCGACAACTTTTCAAGCAACAGTTAATGGAACGGAAATTTGTACAAACGTTTTAGACTTAATGTGAATAGTGTATATTTAGAGAGCAAAACATTTTTGTGTGTTTAATGAAACAAAAACTGACATTTACGAGAAGACAATAAGTGAAATGAGAAAGAATATTTATTCCATATTTAATCTGTGATTTTGAGTCTCATCTCATTTGTAACATTTAACTTTTGATTCTTTAAATTGCATCAACAAAATAATTGCTTCACATTCAAAATATTGAAAACGTCATGCTGTAAATATGAAGAAGAAGTGTTTGGCTTTCGACATATTTGTAATTTTGTAACTTTGAAGTACCACTGCTGAACGATGAGTTTATACTCCTCAAAATCCCGCAGCGTATAATTTTACTTGTAAGCAACAATTTTACACTTTTTTATAGTACACTTTTACTATAACTAAAGTATGGTTTAACAAAGTAGAGTGCAGCTGATTAAAAAGAAAAAATAATTACGTTTTGGTACTCTTTTCGAAGCACGAGAACGACTCCTGAAGATTTTCGAAATGTTCTTGTTGGTATACAACTTTTTTTGTTATCAATCAATTCACTAATTTTAGCAAGCATGAATGTAGGTAAGATCGCGGTGTGTTATCGCTGTTCAACAATGTTTCGAAAATCTGTAATAAAAACAATTTTGTATTGCATCAAGTACTATAAACGTAAATGATAAGAAATAAAATTGAACTTTCAGTCAACATTCACTTTTGCTTTGATTTCTTTTACAAGACAGACAGAACATTTTTACAAGCTTTTGCATTACAACTGATTGTAAAAGACATCGAGATGAAACCAATACTGCATAAAATTGTGACAATTTACTTTTTACAACATGCCAGGTGCATCTACAAGTCCATAATACGTCTGAGCAGGTTGTAACAGTGTTCATTTTACATCAATCAATTTCATTTGTTGCTAATTTTTCATTGAAAAAAAAAGAATTGAAACGGTTTGTTGTATTCTTGTGAAAAGACTTTGAACGTCTGATGGAACTTGAACGTCATTCGCTTTCAGCTCAACGCAATAAAATTAGTAATTGTTTGTACATGCATCAGCGCAAAAACAAAACTTTGCAAATTGTCAAACATAATTGTAGTAACGAAACACGACATTCATGGGAAATAAAAACGCAACAAAAAAGAAGGAAAGAAATTTGCTGAAATAATATGAAATGATAAAAAATACCTTTGAAAGAATGGAAAATTATTTTGTGATACTTCTTGCCAGGAAGAATACAACAGGCTAAGGCAGGAATAAGAAATCCAATGTTATTCATTAAATTATTAAAGGGAAAAGAAGATAATGTGTAATAGGAGTCTGTTGACAAAATAAAAATACCATGTACATTATGTATTGCCGGATGGCATCAATAAAATAGTGACTAACGTAAAACGTTCAATTCATTTCTTTTTATTTGACAATACTGTATACAATCTGTTTTGTACAATCCTTAAGTTTTGCTTAAGACGAATATGAAAAAAATTAATATAAATATCACGATTTTCACAGAAACAAAACAATTAAATCACACTAGAACCTTGACTTTGACTTGGCGTCGCTGGTTTGTTGACCATCATTGTTGTGACCTGGAAAAAGTTCGATTTCATTTAGAAATTGTTCTACCAACTGAATTTCTATTTGTAGAATATAAAAATTTACTTACATTCTGTATGACTTGTTTTCTCAAGAAATCACTAGTTGCAGTAGTGATGTTTTTGTCTGCGCCCATTTTACATTTGAAATATCCATAAAGGTTTGCTCCATTTAGAGTCAGTGCGATGCAAACGATCAAAAGCCATTTGAATTTGAGCCCTAAGAGTGCAGCGAAGAAAAAGAGGACCCACAAAATCGGCGACAATATGAGGCCCAGCCAAAATATTCTTGATTCAGATGGGTTTATTCGGTTCTGTAATGTACCCTGCAACACGGGTCGTACAATAGAAGATAGTCTTGACAGTTGGTTTTCAAATCAAAACTCTCGTTTTATGCGCAAAACAAAAACTAATTACAAATATTAACGTTCTTAATTGTTCATAACTTTGATTGTAAGTTGTCAAGGTGACAAAGTTGCAAGAAGCCTTGAGGCAGTTTAAATTGAAATCATTTTAAGAATCTTGATACATAAAATCAATAACTGTAACGTTTAGGTTGTTTTTTGCAATGATTTATCTTAGCAAGAAAATAAAATAGATTGAAATTGTTGTAACCTTTCGAGATTCGAAGATCCAGTGACTTTTGCCATCGTCATCCACATAGTTCCACCATCTAAGTCCTACCATCAGTCTTCCAGAGATATTTTTTACTGTCCAAAAGTCCATCGACAATAAAAGTACGAGTGTCACAAAACTTGCTATAAAACTAGCAGAAAACCACCCACAAAACAAGTACACTACTAACGCTGTAACTCTGAACAGAAGGTGGAAAAGAGTGACGTAAGGATGCCTGCAATAAAAGTATGTTTTAACTCAATTGACTTTGCTATTTTCTACTTCGATATTTTCATTTCATATTTTTACAATGAATGTAAGATAACAAAGTTTCAAAAGTACGTTTTAACATTAGAACTAATTGAACAAGTTTTTGAATGCAAGTTTCACACCAATTATGAATGAATTAAAAAGTGACTTACTTGAGCCTATTACTCTGCTCCGCATCCTCCTCTCCGAAAGCAATCGTATCATCATCCATTAATAATGGCACCTAATGAAAAAATTATTATGTT
Organism: Telenomus remus; assembly: GCA_020615435.1. NCBI lineage: Eukaryota > Metazoa > Arthropoda > Insecta > Hymenoptera > Scelionidae > Telenomus > Telenomus remus. The sequence goes on from CM036338.1 coordinate 13,525,976, forward strand.
AGTATGTTATTGGTCACATGAATACCATAAGAAATCAACTATGAGAACAAAAACAACAAACATTTCCAAATTAATATAATGAAATTGTCACACAAATAAATAATACTATTAATATTGAAACAAAAAGAAGCACTTGACTGTAGATTGTTAAGATAAAAACGTAAAATGAAACACGACACCGTTGTTTAAAATTTGACGTAAGAATTGAATTGACATTTGATTTTGAGGTTATGTTTATAAGAAGTTTGTTGACAATCAAACGGGAAGATAAATATTGTTTATAGTTATTAAAATGGAAGTCTTAAACAATACAAATTTTCATGTTTGGGTCAGCGATTATTATTATTGACAGTTATTGTTGTTACCTTCAAAGGACGGTCAGCGAGGTACAGTGACGTGTGTACAAACACACATACGTGTCAAAAAATGCATGCGACTAATCAGAGCCAACTTCAGACTGATACGTCAAGATAATAACACAAATAAGAAATAAACAAAATGGTCACTCAACATGTCAATCGATAACGCAATATGTACATGCAAAAATCAGGAAAAATTAGGTTAGGAAGCGAACAAAACCATAACACCTGACAAATAAAACGCAAACATTTGCACTGACATCGACGACGAGAGACATACCGAGGCGGACGCCATTTTTATCGATCAGGCTTGAAAAATTCGGCGGAATGTGTTATTTTTGGTTTCGTTTTTTCTGATTTACTGAAGTGCCGAAAATCGATAAACTTTGTGTGACAGCCAAGTGTCACTCCAACATGTTTTTTGACGAACAAAAAAGTGGTTTCGTTTTCTTTTCAGCGCAAATAAAATTGTCAACTTACACTACTTAACCTCGAAGCGACGTCTTGTCTGACTGTCAACAGTGACGTAATAATCACAGGCAATCTCAGGGGCAATCCTTGTCGAATTTCGTAAATTTGAACTATCACTGCAAAGCAAACAATTACAATGTTGTCTCGTTATAAAAAAGTTGATATTTAAAAGATGATATCACGTTTTTATTTATCGTGCCATTAATATTTTTGTATGTCATTTTTTAGGTTTTTTGTAGTTAAGAAAAAGTTGAACACATTCAACTGTGACATTTTAATTTTTTCGTACATTTTGATGTTTTCACTTGTTTACCAGGTTGATAACATTATCATAATCGAATAATTTTTTCCCCATAAATCAAATTTATCTTGCACAAATACACGAATCATACTTCGTACTAAATATGACTAACGAATTCAATACACATCAAAACGAAAAAAATGTTTCCCCCTTTTCAGATAAAACATAATCAAAGAGATAGAAAAACAAGCTTTTATGAAGAATCGTGAAAATGAAGTATCATTTTATGATTTATTTAATTCTTCGAATCGAACATGAGTTTGGTTTTTGAAAACTAAGTTGACATTTTCAACCATGGCCATCGGGTTTCAATTTGTTTCACAAACTAAATAATGAATATGGAAATTAATACTACTTTTTTTACGAAAGTTCAACTCATCTCTGACAATCATTATGCACTTACAACACACGTCGCAGACGCATTATGGTTCATCATAATAATTGGATAATGCGGGCAAGAGATGTTTTGCAGATCAAATAATCATCTTTAAATACCAATTTCCAATGGAAATTAATTTGAACTAAATACTAAACGAGGATACTGTACAAAAAACAAAATTACAACCTGACAAAACAAATCAATTTATGTTCTAAATGACTTTTTGAGGAGAGAGTAATGTTAAAATTTTCAAGTTATTGAAAGTTGGTAGCATTGCCAGAAATTTGTATTTACTTATTACTCATAGTTTAAATGATGCAAAATTCTGCAAATTTTCAGCGATGATTTTTCATACACAATTTGAAGCAAAAGAATGCCAAGAAACAGGTGTAAACAAAGAAGAAGTATACAAAAATAAACATCAAATTTGAATTGCCATGTCGAACTTCTGCTTTGATTCTTTCAACCTTTTTATTATTCATTGTTTATCTTTGAAATTTGCTCTTAAACACCGGGCTGACAGTTAAAACTACGACACTGGTGTGAATCTACGACGCGACGTTAGCCGACGATTGCGGTATTTTCGCGGCACTTGTGTGAACGCGCGTGTGCATGCCCAAGACGAAAACAGAGCGGACGAAACTAACGTGGACGTGGAACAGGTTATCAACCCCGACTTCCCTTGGGCGATAACAGTGCGGAGAGGTTCGAGTTTGGAGCCAACAGTTTCAGAGGACAATTTTGTATTATCGCCTTTCTCGTCCGCCCACGGATTCAGCTGGGAGCCGCGAGGGTTCGACGACGTGGACCAACCAAGTGATGTTGAACGAGCGACAAAAATTGACAGCGACTGGCAAGAGTGGCGGTGCTGATTTGAAGGAATTCTGGAAGTGGTAGTGCGCCGGTTGTTCATATAGTGCATGATACAAATAAAGGGGACTGAGTGCTCGACTGGACACGAGACTTTGCAAACCAGTTTCGCCTGATTGATGCTCGACGAAGGGTTTCCTCTGCGAGTCGACCAAACATGATCGAAGGATGCCATCCCATTTGGCAGGCGCTTTTGGGCACCCTGTTGACGTGGGGGCTCACCGCCGCTGGCGCTGCCCTTGTCGTGGTCATCCGCGGCAAACAGGTCAGTTCACGCGACCTCTCTCAATCGTCTCTCGTTTGATTCCGTACTCTTTATTCAGATGATTTTGTCTTGACGGCTTTTGATTGTTGTCAATTAAAATGCCGTGACGATCAAGATGTCATTTCAATGCTTCAGGGGTTCTTAAGTTTTATTGAATTTGTTATGTCATTGTTGTCAAGTTAAATTGATTGTTTTGTTTTGTTTTTTTTTATGAGTTACAATATGTATCGATTTTGAAACTCTTTGTTGTTAATTGAATCGTTTGTTTCGGATTGAAAATATAGGTTTTTATTGTAAAAACGGATGTAATTTTCTATAGCAATTATTTTGTTGATCGTAGCAAAAATAATCTATAAAAAAATGAAACAAATGGTTTTAACAAATTCTATTGGGAGTTTTGCTGTGAATTCATAATAATATCAACATTAAAAACGCGAATTTTCAGTATAAAGCGCGCTTTTATTAAATATATCAAATAATAAATTTTCTTAGAAGACAGTAACGCAATTCGAACTTCAATTGCAATTCAAATATCTTGAAAATAACAAAAATTGAAATAACAAATGGTTAAATTTCAAAATGTGCAAATCTATTCACTTTATTCCTCTAATCATTTTCAAACCCAAATTTTTTTTTCAAAAAACCTTGAATTTCGCAGAATTTTGATTATATCGAAAACTAATGCGTTCAACTGTTTATGTTCGCTACTTTACGTATTTATTTATTATTATCAATGTCAAGATAGCTATCGCTGATAACAAGAACACGCGCCTGTACTTCATTCAAAGTTGTCAACTATAAACGTACGATTAATTTTTGATTACATAATTAATAGAAAGATTCAGAAACATCCAAATAAATTTCTTCTTCCTTTTTTATATATTGCATTAATTTATTCATTTTTTCATTACTCGTTGAAAACCTGTTTGATTAACAGTAAAAATTGTTTTACAGAGGAAGCTCCTGGACATAAGCTTGGGATTCGCGGCTGGTGTGATGATAGCTGCAAGTTACTGGTCCCTGCTGGCACCTGCCATTGAAATGGCCTCGCAAAGCAAAGTGTACGGTGCCGATGGCGAGTACGCATTTGTCCCAGTCGGGATTGGATTTTTAATAGGAGCGGCGTTTGTTTACGGAACGGATTTGTTGATATCATCGCTTGGCATTCAGTCCCCCAACGTACTTTTAGCCATGCAATCAGTTGGTACGAAAAACAGAAGCACGATCCTTGCAAAACTAAAGAGTGACGAAGACGTAGATGATAACCATGATTTTACCGAAACACAAATTTCCGGATGCAAATTGTACACTAGCGTTGGTTAGTCCTGCCGGATCAGATCGTTTATTTTGTGTAACACAACTTTTTAGTTCCAAATCACATATTTGTAGGCTTTGAATATAGGATCAGTTTCAATTTTACACCGTCATTCTTTTAAATTCATCGCGGTTTACTTTATTGATTAGAGAAAGTTCAACTTTTGTGTTATGAAGTTGTATTTTATTATTTATCAATATTTATTCATCGAATGGTCCAAATACTATTGTTTATTCGCGACAAAGAAAGGTTGTAAACAGATATTATTCATCAATTCATTTTGTGTTAATGTGACTGACTCATTTTACTTTTTTTGATTGTTGTTTAAATATTTTATTATTGTTTCAAAGATCCAATGTTATATTATTCAAAACTAAGCAGTAATTGAATTTGCAAGGTATCGTTTTTCGCTGAAATTGTTCAATGAAGTACTAACAAAGATCCTACACGTTTTGTTACCAATTGAAGGTTTCAGTTTTTTCTATAATGAATTAGCTCACTTGCAATTATTCAGTTAGATTAGATTTCACTCTAAATCATAAAAACGCTCCCTATTAATTATAACAAGGACTTTTTGTTCACATTTTACAGTCTACTTAATTAACAAACAGTGATTTTTTGTATCTGCAAAAACATTCTAATCATAATATTAATACTACAAAACCAATATTCTATTTCTTCTTAGAACAAACGCTTCGATTAATAATTTCATGCAGTTTGTTTCCTTTACACTCTCAAAAGACAAACCAAAATTTATCATATCACTAACGCTTTTCGTTCCATTACCTTTCATAAAATTTCTTACCAAAACAATTATCAAATAAGTTATAATTTATATCACACTTGAATGAAACTGATCTTATAGTCCCTGTCTACAGTTCTTTGTAAAATCAACGATACAAATACTACTAACTACGTTAGCTGCAGTCACACTTGTGTTGACGAACTGTATCACATGTACCTAAACACATGTGACCTATGAAACCTTCATTTTCGGCAAGGAAAAAAGGATTGGCCAATTTTCATTACACGTCTACGTGGCGTTGATTTGAATGTTTACAGGTTTTTACGAACAAAACAGCAGGAGAAGACAAAACAAAGGGTCCGCGAGGACGCCCGAGAGTGTCGAAGTCAGCACTGTTTACGAGGACACGGACGCCGAGGCAAAGAATAATCAGTGGAAGCGAATCTTGTTGCTCGTCGTTGCAATTACAGTAAGCGTTTACGTGCTCGAGTTTTTGAAAAAAATGAGCGCTAGTTATCGTTATTAGCGGCTGTATCAAGTTAATTGTTTGTTTTATGATTTCAGGTGCACAATATCCCTGAAGGTCTTGCTGTCGGGGTCGGCTTTGGAGCGATTGGAAGCAGCGCCTCAGCCACTTTCGAAAACGCAAGGTAATGCGTATAAATTTTTATTATCTCGGCGAATTTGCCCAGTTGACGAGCATGAGTTATAATCGTATGCTAATTCGGCCTCGTTAAATATGGCGACTTTTTTTGTAGATTATCCTTTGGGAAGTAAGATCAGAATTAAGGAATTATCTTTTTTAGAATAAGCACTTTTTTTGGTTGTACTTAGTTTGTGGTTCTTGTTTTTGTGAAAAATTTTCGTCGAATTTATTATTCATCACATTATTGAATCAAGGGGAACCCTGGTGATGAAACTAGATATATATGATAAGAAGGACCACTTGTGTGGTTTGGGGCGAGGTGAGAAAGCATGGCGTTCCTATGTTCAAGGCGACAAGATGAAGACATTTTCGAAGTCGAATAATTTACAACTCTGGAAAGTCGTCTGAGAATTATTTCGTGTAAATTCAGTGTTAATCCTAAGCAGAGATTAAGGCGATTTAAAAGAGATCGAGTAAGTATGCTGTAAACTAACTTTTGAAATCGTTTCCATTTATCAAAATGATAAACAATGAGAAAAATTTGAAAGAACTGTCTTTTTCAACATTTCATTTCATATTTCAGAAACTTTCTATGCCGATACAAGGATATTTACAAAATGACAAATTTCCTGTCAGCCTTCGATGTCTCTCTTATATCTCAGGCGAAATTTGAACACATCAAAAGAATTCTAGTCCTTTGATCAACAGATAACGTTTCAGAAGGAGAAACAGCAACTGAGAAATAAAATAATTCTTCAATCTCCATTGATTTAAATAATCTCGTCTAGTTGTATTCGCAAACAGAATTTCGTTTCATCTATTATTTGCAAAAAACCTTTTTTGCAAAATTTTTTGCAAAATCTGGAGTTTCAGTTTTTCTCTTGTAGGTAAAGTGAATTAGCAAAAATTGAAGAACATTATCAGCTTCTGCATTGGTGATAAAGATTGGTTGCTCGATGGTTAAAGTTGGGATCGTAAGATGGTGCTGTTTGGTCGAATGGAATACCTCGTTCGCGTTCGAGGACGGGTCGTGGTAGGAGGTCTCTATGAATGAGTTCCATGGTGGTCGCAGCGGCGGCTATCCGGAGGCAAAGTTTATTGGCAGCGGTCGGGGACGGGAGAGAGGCAGAGGGCACGTGTGGCCCTGGAATCCAATGAGCCCTAGGCGCCGCGCATTCCATCCCTCCCACTGTTACTTCACAGACCTATCTTCGAACTTACTTTCTTTAACGCTTATTTAGCTTTCAAGCACGGTCACACGTTGCCTGCATAACCAGCCTATACAAAACCAACATTCGTATACAAATCTATAAAAAAACCCAATTTCTTTCTGTACAATTTCAAATCAAAAATTCCAACCTGATGAAAATGAAACAACAAAAAATTCCACTCACCTTCAAAAAGAGTTAATCTTATGGTTACCATCATCTCTAAATTCAACTCTTTAAAAGCCAAGGTTTTTCGCAAAGACGAGTCCTTTTTAATTAAGACTTCCAGTTTCTTTTGGCTTGTCGTTTTGTTTGTTCTCAGACTTCTTCTGATTTGTAGAACGGACCTAGTCGTAATCGAAATAAACGGTGCATTTAATTTTTATATCCGGGGTAGGCAGGCCTTCCAAAGGGTCACAACTCGTTTCTGTGGCGTAGTCCTGTGGCGCCACCTTCGAGACACATGCCTGATGGAGTGATTCTTGGAATCGGCCCTTCGTTCCGCTGCTTTATTAGGACAACGAGGGAATATAAAGAGAACCCAAAATTCGATCGAAAAGGTAGTTGAAGAATTTCATTTAAAAACCAACTATTCGACGAAAAATCGCCTCTTTTTATTCAAAATGACTCAATTGATCTTTGTTGGCTTCTTCCACGAATATTTTCATCTTTCCCTCTTGATTTCCATTGAGAAGAACCAAAAAATCCAAAGCTGAAAAAAGAAATGCGCAAAAATGTGCAAGTGCTATTTTGGAACGAGAGGCTCTTGGGACTCGGCCGAAACCCACTGATAACAAATTAAAGTGTGAACGGGCAATTAAAATTTTCTCTCGCGATAAGTCGCCTTAAGCTTCCACTCGTAGACGATCTATTTAAAGCTCGTTTTACGCAATAAAGCGCACCTCCATTCTTAAATGACTTTTCAGCCTGAAGCTGAACTCGACGTGCCTCAATAATCATCGCTTCGGATGTCGTTTATCAATTCATCATTCAAGTTTCTTTTTTTTTCTCTCTCTTTTCTCTCCACGAACATTCCTAAGAATTGCAACTTAACTATACTCTGTTCGCTCGTTCAGTTACGTCAGAGTTGAACACATTTTGTTTGCACAAAACGCAGGTTTAGAAACGCGGTTGAACGTCCGGTGGCAAAATTGGCCGGCTCGAAAAAACAATGTCGAGACGATAAAATATGTTTGGGAAATGATAAACTGGTGGTCGCGCAGTGGTACTACCTGTGCCCCGAGACTTGATCCTTCTCGCCGGTTCTTTCGCGCTGTTTGCGTGACGTAGTCCGTTGAGCAATCGTACCTAACTTAACTTCAGATGAGCCGACTCCGTTCGGCATTCCAATGCTTTCAAATGACGCCTCGGCTCAAGTTCGAAACAAACGCCTGGGCTTCAAATAAAGGCGAAAGAAGAAAAAAAAACATTTTTGCGCCGAAAGAAGAGAGAACAGGGAGGGAGGAGAAGTCGAAAAAAAACTCGAAACAACGAAGAAGAGCGCAAGCCTCGTTGGGAAGGATTTACAATTAGTGTACAGGCCTCTTTATGTTTGCTCACCGCTGAGATGCAAATGCGGGGTAAAGACTCCCGAGTCCCACCAGCACCATCTCGTAATTTCCAAGGGGAAATTGAATTAGGGTCACTGAATGATGGCGAATTTCCGCTTTTGCCGAAGCACTTTAACACTTGAACTTGACGACGAGGTTGGGTCTCTCTTAAATTGTCGCCTTTCGCCAATTGCATCTTGGACTGTACGAAACAAGAATTGATAATGTAAAAAATGCAAGATTAGTCGTTTCTCAACTATTGTGGAATATTATGACGTGCAAAGTTGAAGTTGGCAGTGCGAACTCATATTCGTAAACTATAAATGGAATAAGTACACCTGGTAACATGTGTGCGGTACCGCTAGGTTCATCCGGGTTAATGGCTGGACGATAAAATTATTTCTAAACACACTCACAATAGTGTTCGCTTTTTCGCTCTTGCATACCGATCCGTCGCGTTAAATAAACGCTTCAGACCGTTCTAGTGAAACTCCATTGATGATTCGTCCAACCATACTTAGGACATCCAGCTCTGTCCAATTTCCAAAGTGCAATTTTGGTTTCAACTGCAACTTCATACGCTGTTCCGATCATTTTTTTCCAACAGAATGAAAGCAAAAAAATGTCGATCCAAATTGTTTTTCTAGATCAAAAATAGGCTACAGCTGTTTAGCGCTGAAATAAATAATGAACGTCTTTGCGCTAACTCGCGACGTCGATGCGGAATGGAAAAAACGTCGGCGAATCTGCATCTGTCGGTGAAGGATGGTCGCTGTGGAAGTGTCGAAGCGGCTTGGCAACATCGGACGGTGATATGGGTTATCATTCATCCGTTACACACATTCGTTCACGTCAACGTGTACGCACACCGTCACATGGCACTTCGTTTGTTCTATCGCGTTAGGCGCTTCCTTCCCGCCCTTCCTCTCTCTATACCTCTCTCGCAACTCGCCTTGCTAAGTCTCCGATGTTTGACCCGCACTGTTGCCCGACGGCTCTGAATAGGCTGCTTTGCATAGAAGGAAAAATCGCTAACAATGTTAACGTTTCTTCCACTTATTTTGTCCGACAATTTGTTTTTTCCACCGTTTTTCGTCCACGTTTTCACCCCTTCAAGCCAATTCTTATGACTGCAACAACTTGGATGACCTACTGTGAAAAAGAAAAAAGAGTTGGCTCTTATTTGTTGAGCGTGGGCACGAGTGTGGTAATGACGGTGTAAGGTGTTAGCTGTGGGTAGAGGTAAAAATGGTCTTCCCCGGTCGTTTGAGGAAGTTAATGATTGAATTGGTAATAGTGAGTTGGACGGTACGATTTTGCTCTCGCGTTGATCGGTTGTTTCTTTTGTACGGTGGCTGTTGGCCTGTACCCTAGCGCAAAGTCTATTTCAGAAATAGCTCTCTCACGTTGACTCGGACACGATTGTCCGATGCTTTATGGCGCGGCAAAAAAGTGCGCATTAAGAGAAGCTATTCTCGCAGAGCTCGCGCTCGCAACAAAGCGAGGCCCCCCTCATTCGCACTCAACTTGGTTTTTGACAGACCTTTTTCTTTTGCGTTCCCTTTCCCGGCCGATTTTCGATACGATTTTCACAGATAACACCGGCGTTTTCAGTGCAGAGACCGTCGCGAATTCCAGCTGCTCGGTGTGCCATAAAGTAGAAAGCCATTTGAAACACTTCTGGCCTTAAAAAGTGTCTGTCGAATCTGTAATTTCTTGCAGTTTCTCTTCTTCCCTGTTCTCATTGAATGGAAACAGAATAGATCTCTCGGCTTTTTGTCGTCATTCGATCGGCCCTACGACTTGCACGCTGGCCTCCAAAAATACACCGCTCACCATAGACTATTTCAACCTGTCTCGAATAACTTTTGCTGATCTGTGTCATATGTATCATGTCTGCAGTTGTAAATCATCTATCTCACCGGCTGTCGTCAGAGTACCGGCCATTTATAGACGTAGTTTTAATAGTTGATGAAATTTCATGACCCTTTTTTTCCCTACTCGATTAAAAAAAAACAAACACTCACTTTATAATATTTGATTGGATGATCTTCGACCTTGCAGATTGATTGGTTTTTACAATCTCAAACTATGTTAATGTTAACGGCCTGAAAAAGTGCCTTTTTTGTTCCCCTACAGAAATATGTGGACTGGTAATTTCTACGTAACAGAACTTGTTGATTGAAAGATGAAAAGCTTTGATGTTTCAATTAAAATAAAATGTTCATGCACAAATTATTATTTTGCCAGTTAAACACTTTTTCTCAGGATGGAAATTGCTGTACAGCTATGCTCGTTCTTCTTTTTTTTTTTGGCTGCATGCTTGAAACCGCGACATCCTTTCACGCCGTATACGCGGAGGTCGATTGTCGACTATAACTCCCAACGAAATGATAATCGACTGGCAAATAATCGCGAGAACGTTTTCATAACTAATTTCTCACTGAACAATTTGAAAACGAAAATATTGCAGCAATAACAAAACAGTTTTTTTTTCTCAACTTTTCATATTGCAATCCAAGTTTTCACTCGACGAAAAAATTAGCACAAAAACATAGCACAGAATGTGTGTCTCTCATTTTTCATCCGTTTTTTACATCGCTGCTCGAGTGATAAAAATGTTGATTAAAAAAAGTAAGAAAAACGAGTTTCTTCTACGTTCGACAGTTAATGGATAAAGTGTAGCGAAAAAAAAAGGACGGTGGCAGGCAATTGAAAAAAAAAAACTCGGAACGAAGCATTTGAATTTTTCTATTACAAAGTCTTGAAAAAGCAAAGGTTATTGAAACGGCACGCTATGTGATTTTATTTATAGCGCTGTAGGCCGTTTCATAAGCTCATTTTGAAAACAAAAATATACAGATCAACGGGCGTAATTGGTATTGCGGCAATGCCCCGGTATTGTATGAATGAACGGCCGATTCTTAACGAAATGCCGCACACCGACACGCCGCGACAATAAGTCGGGAGAGCGCGATGAAGTCGATAGTTTCCTTTTAGCCGGTCAAGGAAAACCGTGTTGTCAGTAACGGAAATACATTTTGCGTAATCAGTCACACGGCGCGCACGCGTGTCCTTTCCAAGGAAAAGCCAGAGCTCGGCCATAGAAAACTGGCTCGAAGTTCCGGTCGTGCCGAGCGCAAAAGAATTATGAATGAAACGAAGATTTAATGGTCACCTTGCTGTTAGTTTTATTAAAGCCCCGGCGCTGCGTTGCATCCGTTTGCAATTTGCCGTACGAAGGTGGAGTTTAGCGCGGTTGCAAATAGCGTAAATGCTCAAGGAGATCGGGTACTGAGTCACTGCTAACTATGCGTATTTTTCGCTGAATCTGGGACTGACAATTTTTTTTCCTTTTTCTTTTTTGCAAGACATCGCGTTTTTCTTAGCACAACTACCTCGTGTAACGGACTTGGTTTTTGTCTCCGCTGCTTGTCGTCGGCAAACATTTAGAATTGATTGATAAGAATGGCATCGCATTTTTTATGCTAATTTTTGTTACGGCTTGCGTGTAAAAAAAATATTCCTTATCGAGGATAGAAGCTCGGGAGATAAGACCTCATACAAATATTTCCAGCCGATTCGGTGTAAATCATCGTAATGCCTGTTGATTAGGTGCAATTTGAATTTCATTAACATTTTGAACGATTGCGAATATAAAATTTATCGCGTTATAAAATTGCATTGTGATGAGTCATCTGTATCATTCTCGCTCGGTGCACAATTTATCGTGGAACAATTATTTGCCATCGTCGTGTCCCCAGGCGTTCGACGATCGTTTAAACAATTTACAATTTTATCAATGGTTTTTATATAATAATCGCATCGAGTGTTACGTTAGTTACGTGGTATATCATTGATGGAATTTACATATTTTGTCATCGTCAGAACATTCAATGAGTAGGTGGTAAGAATGTTTATTAAACTTATGCTAGAATGTTCGTTTCAAGTGTTCTGAGAAGACATTGCAGACAACTCGCAGTTTGCTATCTGAATCATAATCTTTGCTCGGTAATCGCCATTCGAAAGGGCTCTGTGTTTTTACGATATTGAACATTATTTTTTATATTCAAATGGCAACGAAACCGAAGAATTACAGTAAATTCGATCGGTTACATAATAAGAGCTTTCATAACAAATTATAAATTAAATGATATTCTAAAATTTAAACTCATATTTTTTGACAGGAATCGAACCCCCGACCTTTCGAACGTGAGCTTGGAGTGTTACCCCAGAGCCAAGAGTTATTGGTCAAGAAAATAAGAGTTCATGTGTTTTTCATAGCAATTTATTCGTTTTTCACATAATGCACAATTGGTAGTACCATAAAATTACAGATTTGGAAATAACGACGAAGTTCTGGACAATTGGTCGTGTTGAAAAATCGAATTGTCGCGTAAGTGCCGAAACCACTATCAACAATGTATAGGCGCTTAAGGCAACAGGTGGCAAAATGAAGAGAACGCACAATGGCGATCTGTTGTAAATATATAATGGCGGGCCAGGGGTTCATTGTTTCGTTTGATTTTAAACGAGCTTCCCCTGCGAGCCGTACGTAAATACTGGTCTGCAACGGTAGGAATTCTATCACAAAGGGTGCGAGAAACTGATTTGTATACACGCCTGAGTTGAGACGGCCGGGTCGACTGGATAACTGAGGGGAGCGAGGAGGGGGCGGAGGCGAAAAAAAAGGTCCAGATGAAGGAGGGAAAAAAGGGAAGAGCCGGACAAACGCGAATAAGTTTGCGAAGAGGAGACGCGGAGCAGCAGCCAGAAGAAGAACGTGTGTTAAAGGAGAGGAACTACACGGTCCTTGGCGTGGCACGTAGATGAGGTGGTGCTATGTTAAACATGGCGCCGGATAAAGCTGCCGACGAAACCATCTCATTTCAGCGCTATCCTCTCTCGTCTGCCTTATTATATACCGACGAGCGGATCAGTGCCCACCGTGCCGCGGCCCTCTCTTCTCTTTTCAGCTCACCTTGTGCTTTTTTCGTTGGCCGTTGCTGCGCCTTGCCATCCTCCCGTCCTTCTCTCTCGCAAAGATTACAACGGTGAGCTCAACAACCAGCGGAGTCGCTCGAGACACTTAACCCGATTTAGCGTGGGCCCCGTCCTCGGAATGCATTTTTCTTAACGACTCGATTTTGCCGGTTTTATCGATCCCCGCTCCTTCGCAGAAATCGTACCGACTTAAACAAACACACGTACACTCGCTCCAGCTCGCCTCGTCTTTGCCTCTCGCTGGCTTTCGAAAAAAAAACGAAGAAACAACAGAACAAAAAGGAACAAGAAAGAAAAGACGTTCCACGGAGCGACCTTTTCCTTTTTCTGCTTACACTCAAAAGCTTCTAGTTTGGTACAATCAGCGCAGCACTCAGAGATTTCATATCTCGTCAGGTTGCGCTCTTTTCGCGTTATCTTAATCGCCGACTACTTTGCGCCAACTTTTATCTGCACATGAAAAGTGAATTCCGTCGTGCGCTAATAGTCAAGGAAGCGTGTATACGTGAATAGAGACTTCCTGTGTTCCGTGCACGTGCTCTCGTTTCCTTCGCATTTCACGCGTCATTGTCGCGTCATGACATCACGGCTATGGCGTTTGCGCTCACACAAGGGTCCCAACTAGACGAACCATTTTTGATTCTTTCATTCCAAGCTGATACAGCTCAGGTTGGACCAAGTTTGTCAGAGTTATTTTGAGCAATTTTTCCGGAAATTAATGAAACAAATGTTGTTCCCATGGAGGATCGGAATGTTGTTTAGTTTTGGTTTCTTCTTTAGTTATAGTCCGACGAGCACAGCGAATCGGCCGAAGCGTGCAATTTAGTTTTCTACAATAAATATAAGATGATGGGCACAATTAATTAATCTCGAAAAGGTATATATGAAATTAGGCAGCGGAGCGCTTATTATATATCGAGCGCGGGGCTGCTGTCAAAAGCGACGACGCCGGTTTTCTTTGCGGATTTTTGTTATTCGGTTTCGGCACGCCAAAAAGACGACGACGACGAACAATCGCGCCGTGCGATTTCGCGATGATCGCTCGGTTGGACCGAATGGAAAGGAGCTGGTCGTAAATTCTGTTGCCACGTCTTGTCCGTGGCGGCGCAACATATTAAAGCCCAGACGCCATTTGTTTTTACTCATACTCATTATCTGGGAATTTACAGTCACGTAAAATTATAAGACACGCGGGAATGCAGCGCGTTCGCGTTCTGCTGCGCCGCTATCGATGACGAACAGCGGCGCCTCATGCCATTGTCTCATTATTTCGCGAACCATGATTATCAACGATAATCATCTCTCGTGCGCTTTATTATCATCTAGGCGAATCCATCTGGGAACTTCTACGAAACCGAGGCCGAGAACGTCCATGTTGTAGTGACATTCCGCGCAAATTTTTCTCGCTTTGTTGTTCTTATTTACATATAGACGTTTCTGACAAAGATTTTTAACTTTTGATTAAGCATTTTGGTCAGAAATTTTTGTATGATTGTGAAGTGAAATTGGAGTATTGGCGGATTTTGGAAATTTTAAAAATTTACAGAAAACTACAAATTAATGGACCAAACTTGTTATCACTAAACTCACGGGGCCAACTTTTAGTACCAGGTCGATTTATCAAATCGCTAACGAGGTTGTTGATTTTTAGTTCACCTAGCGTTAAATTGTTCAGCGTATGAGTGTGTGCATCCAGAAACAAATTAAAATTTTAATTACAAAAGTAAAAAGAATCAAGCAACAGTTTGCAAAAGTCTTGTTGAAAAACACTCAAGTGCTTTCTCTAAATATAAGTTTATTTGCACGTCCTTGAAGAAGTTGTCATTCTGCAGACGATGCAGCTTCAAACACAGTCATTTTTGACACAGTGACTTTGTAGTTTCGGCAGTGTGAAGTTGGGATCGGATTGTTCAGCTGCTCCATCAAACACTGTCAAAACTACGGAGCAGACAGGTCCATTATAAATGAGTTTGAACGCTGCAGTTACGGCAGATTATGTAGATTTGCTAGTTTTTTTTGTCAGGGTAAAGCTTTGAAGAAGGTGTCATTACGACCGGCCTCAAGAAACATTTTCTTGGTGTAGCAAATTAAATTTTCTACTTGTGTCTGGTCGTGGTCGCTGTCACAAACTACATAGTAACTTTTTTCATACTAACAGCATACTAACTAACTTTTTCATACTACAGGTACTTGTATTGAAATACCATATAGGTACTATACTAATATTTAGAAGCTTATGAAAAATTGATCGAGTGGGATAGGGAAGGAAAGGTGGTTCAGGTGAAACAATTTCGCAAGTTGGACATTGTTAGTTAGTTAAAAGCGATGAGCAAGACGCGTTATCCGGTTTGATCTTTACGGGTGTGCGGTTATCGGCGTGTTGTGGATGCTTTGGCCGTGGTACCTGGGACGAGAGAGCAGGACCAGGCTGTGAGGAGAGGAACAGCGCAAAAAGAAGATAAGCAAGGAGCTAGCTCACGATTGCCAACGAAATGGTCGACGAGTTTCGTGGGCATAGACGGAAGGCAGCAACGGGATGGTACCGTGGGCCCCCAGCCGATTTGCCGTCACTGCAGCGCCGCACATGGTATCAACGAGCAATGCTTGGAATGCAAAGGCATTACGCATGCGCGCCGCATAGCTTACTCGGAACAGACGAACAACTGGGGCCGTTATACACCGAGACGACAACTTTGCCATCGTTTCTATAAACTGGAGCCTTGTGCAAAGACAGTGAAAATAATTCTCTCGGTGCCATCAATTTCGACGCTCGTTTTAGGCTGCACGAGCGGCTTGCCAATGCACTTTCCTACTAATTGTCCGATCGCTCATTGGCCCGAGCTCGCGCTCAATCTCACTTGAAGATTTTTCTTTCTGATTCTAGGCTAACTGTTAAAATGTCGCGTAAGACTTTTTTCTTTCATTCGCCAATTTTACTGTTAGAAATTTATCGGCACTTTTGCAGCGCGTTTCTATGAATAGCTCGCTTAATGACTTGTTTCGTGATAGCCCGACGTTGAAACGACAATGATCACCTCAAGTGAATCGGTTTCAATAACGCGAATATTCAGGGGATCTGCCAATACGTCAGCCAGGCCATTCGACTTCATTAACTAATTTTTTTTTCTCCTTGCTTCGATAAATTAAAACCAAAAAAGTAAAAAGATTTTTTTGCAAAATCTTGTTGATTGAATATTTAATGCAACATTGTGCCGAGCGATTCCTTTTGGATTATACAGAATAACTTTGGAATTCTCTCTCAAGATTGGAGCATCTGAAAATATAATCTTGGCATTAGTATTCGGCAGCGAGTCTTATTTAAATTGCGAACTACTTACGTGCAAGCATTTCTGCAAATTCAATCATCAAATTGAAATTTCATCACTTAATTTTATTGAAATGTTCACCGGGTTAATCGGCGTACTAAAAATTTTATACGCAAAAAAGCTTCACGAATTGTTTCATCTGCCAAGTGAATTTCTATTGCCATTTTATAAACTCGACCGATTCGACAACAACAAGTTTAACAATAATCTTCTATCTTGTTACAAGCTCCATAATGAAGAGACAACATAATAACATACTTTGTTTTTTTTATTTTACATAACATCTGTAATTTTATTATGCTCTGTATGTTCTGTAGTCAGATAAATATATATAGAGAATATGGGCATATAAAAGAAATAGCAAGATAAGTTGATCGGTTTAAACTTGAAGAGTTGGAAAAATGGTCCTGAAGAAGATGAGGTAGAGAGAGCCGAGCGCTAGTTGACTTTGCTGCGGAGTCGGAGTCTTGGATCCAAAGTGAATCGAGAGAGGATAGTGGTCGAGGGTAGCAGAGAATATGTACGCGGTAGAGAGAGCGGGAGGGCTGCTGCAAGGGGTGGGGTGGCGGCAGTAGCAGTAACAGCAGCAGTAAAATGAGACTAGGAGGGGGCAAGGAATGCATGGGAACGAGGCGCAAGCGGGCCGACCGCGATTTGCCCGTCTCGCATTCCTCCAACGCCGAGCCAGGCTCCGAGTCCCGGGGCCACCGGCCATGATTAACGAAACCTTAGTATAAGATCAACCCTGTATTCTCGCTATTAGTTCTTGCATAAATTTGAAATTTCATACAAAAATAACTCCCGCTGCAGCTTCAACCGCAATTATTATTCAATTATACATCTATGGCATACGCAATTTTTTGTTTTCGCAGACCAATCAAAAATGTTGCTTTATGATTAAACGATGTACCGTATTGTCAGTTGAGATTTGCAAACACTTCTAGCCAGTAACATAGAAAATTAATTCCAACGCGAAATTATATATTGGAATTCAATTGTAAATGTAACTGATATATTCAGTATGTCCATTGGAATTCTTACACGAAGTGATTGTAGATCCTTCTTCACTATAGAAAGATAATGATAGTCGCGGCGAATAATTAACTCCGCTATAATCATTTCGTTGTTTGGTTGCACCACGAGTACAACAGAAAGTGCATTAAAAAAGAGAATGACTCGAATGAATTCGCAGAAAAAAAAAGAAACAATCTCTCCATCTCATTTCCCAGCTCAACTTTCTTCATAAATCTTTTTTATGTACGAAAACCTCTTGGTTTCATCATGTTTTGAATAAAACGTCCATGCGAATTAGAAACCGCTTGAATAAATTGCATCGAGGTGCGTTTATCATTGGCCGAGGGGAGGGGGGGGGTCGCCGAAAACTGGACTCCGACGATGCAAAGTGCACAGAGAATGGAGAACGACGAAAAAGGAGAAAAAATGTCTGCGAAGCACAAATACGTTCGACACCACACAAGACAACTAGTTTGTTTTTTCTTGTGTCGGGTTGATTCGCTGTTGTGTTGGGCACGAGACAGCACGACGCTACTGACGATTTTAACGGCATTTTGGGGAGTCGAGAATTTCACTTTTCGACGCGGGAGCGGCTAGTAGACCTCATTTTTGCCTGGCAAATAACGGATCTGCCGGAAGGAATGGCGCTGGTCCGTATTGAAAGAATGACTTCAGAGGCAGCGAAACGTTACATTCCGTTCTCACGAGCGGACGTTGACCGGCCGCACTATTTTACTAGTGCCAATATGGTCGTTCGGTTAATCGCGGTTCATGCTAGTCGCGTGCGATAGTTATGAATTTCTAGCAAATACCAGGCGGTTGTGAAATTTACATAGATAGCGCATCACTCGACTCGCCGGTCGAGCACACGTCTCGTTTCGCCGAACGAATAAATAAAGCTCGCTCCGGCCCCGGAGGATCGCGTTTCCAAGCGCTGCCCGCTCACAAAGCTCCTCGTCCAAATCCCTCAATGGAATTTCGTTGGCAACTTTTGATCATCGACAACCAAAAAATACTCATCGAACCAGCGTGTGCTTCAACCCAACCTTCCTTATTCATTTTTACTTTCTTTTTAGCTTACCTCAAACAGCAAATTCACCTTACTTTCTAGAAAGAATTTGTCTGAAGAAAACGAATGCCAAAATAATAAACTGGATGACGTAACACTTAAATGAACAAGTAAAATCGATAAGAGTAACCATGAAGAAGCTCAGAGAGCAAGAAAATTGGTTGAAGAAATGTTTGAGCGATATTGTGAGGTAAACTATTTGAATACAGGAGAGACGAAGTGTCGAAGAAGGCGCAGCCCGCGAGCGCGTCATTCATTGAGTCTCGCACGGACTTCTCGATGGCCGTCTATTGTCTGCGAACGCCGATGACCTGGCTCATCAGCGGAAAAAGCGCGCGCCGTCTTTGTTTGTCGGTGGTTGGCGCTGCGGCCCACGTTTCTCGTCATTCCACTCTGGAAGAAGGGACGGCGCTGCCTCGCCAGGTCATTCATTCAATCGGCGGCGATCTCACGACGATCGGGCCCAAAGCTGCCGAGGCCTGCTGACTCTCTCTGCGTCGCACACATCCTCGACTCCTTTATCCCCGACCAGATAAAGAGGGCTGGATGTAAAAGAAGCGCATAACCAACGGATCAAAAATATCTGGCAGTGCAATATGTGATCTTACCAGTCGAGCGAGTACGTGCGATCGGCTAGTTCATTCACCTGCTCCGTCCTTATTCCCTGCTCAGCGTCCGCTTCCTCTCCCCGCGCGTCTCTTCAATTTTTTTCTCTTCTCTTCCTCTCTCTCTCTTTCTCTCCAGCTATGCCATTACCTCTCTCGTAGATCACGTTCGCAATCCGCGAGGTCGTAGGCGAGATCGGCCTAAGCCGCAACATCGCCGCGTTCCTTCGGGGAAAGCCGAAAAAACCGACTCATCTCGTGGCTCCCTTTTCGCGCTGCCTCTTATTCCTAATCCTTTCCACTGATGGCGTTCTACTCCCTCATCGCTCATATCTTTCTAATACCAGCTTTAGTCATTCTAATTGACTTAATAAGTCTTTTTTGATACATAAAAGTTTTGTCAAAAAAATCCACCTAAAATTACAATTGTTGGACTTAGCAGATTTTAAAATGAAACCCTTCAGTTACTTCTGTGTTAACATGAAATCATTCGACATGTACAAAATCGGCTGGCGAGTGAGCGCGGCGATTTTTGCCTCCGCGGCGGTCAGATGAATCGCCATGACTGTTCGATCTCTCGGTTAGCCCCTTCGGAAGATCGCACGAATAGAACGCGAGACAGCCTCGCTCGAATGACTGAAAAACCCAATTCAATGGCTGATGGGAGAGAGAGAGAGAAAAAAAAATGCCGGGAATGTGGAAGCTGACGACCGGCGTTCCCTGGCAACTGTGCTGGGAATACATGTCGCTCGATCGTGCAGAACTTGTCTTTATCTTGTCCAACCGCGACTGGTCTTCGCCATGAACTCGCCACGGCTAACAATCTAATGCTGTTTCGCGTTTTCGAATAAGTCGATCCCCGGATGCCGCTGCACGTGCGATTCTTTTCCACCACGCTCCAGAAGCCTTCAAGCCTGTCCATTTTCATCAGTTATTCAAACAGTTGTATGATCCTGTAATATCCAATCAGTAGCAAATCATTGTTATTAATAGCTTCGAGACGATGGACATTCTTGCTAACATTTTACACGAACATGTTATACCGACGCGCATTCCATGGAACTGTAAGTTGCAAGCTGCAAGGAATTCGCTACCAGCGATGTATGCACATTTGTAGAAAACTAATGTGCAGTTCAAAATTATCCAATTGGTTATTTTTGTGTACCTGAAAATATTTCACGATTCATTACAGCGTATGCAAATGTTTACAAATTACCGACAATATTTTGTTGCTGATGAATTCCAATTGAATTTTGTTAATGCGATAATGTTTTTATCTGTTGCAGAAATCTCGCAATCGGAATAGGGATACAAAATTTTCCTGAGGGTTTGGCAGTGGCCCTTCCGTTGCAAGCTGTTGGATTCAGCAGGATGAAGAGTTTTTGGTACGGCCAATTATCAGGCATGGTGGAGCCCATCGCTGGGGTTCTAGGGGCTGTTGGGGTAACTCTTGCCAGTCCGGTGCTTCCGTACGCACTAGCCTTTGCCGCAGGTGCCATGATCTACGTCGTGATTGATGACATCATACCAGAGGCTCATCAAAGGTTTGTCATCTTGTTTTACAGGTCCTAAACATTGGATTAAATGTTATCATACGTACTCAAACACGTCACTCTATCTAACCACAAGCCATCCATCATATTTTCTCAAGTGCCTTCCTTTCAATGACAACTCATCAACCCAATGATTTTCAACCTCCTCCTCTTTCCCCCGACTACGAAAATTCCGTTGCATCTGAAATTTGTTGTCTGAAATCAAAATTTCACGACCGTCTTCTTTACAATCACAATTTATATTATGTCATTGTGAATAAGTAAAATGACCGGATGCAACATAATTCAGGATAAAGGAAGGTGCATGCTTATTTCGTTCGTTTCTTTTTTCAGCGTCATAATTTTATTAATTCGAGAACACCATTGAACTGAAAAGAATAAAAAATTCTCTTTTTTTCAAAGACAAACGCAGATTCGAGCTGGTACAAACGAGACAAACGAGTCTGCTTATAGAAAAGAAGCTCCGTTGTCGAAGCTTGTTTCTTAACTGGTTCCGGCTTATATTCTCTCTCCGTCTTTGTCTTACTGTTTCTCGTTGCAGCTTCTCAATGTAGATATCCCCTTCTCGTTTGCTCTTTTCAACTACCTTCTTCCAACAGCTACGGCGTCGACTATGCACTTGCATCCGTTTCCGTCTCACGTTTCACCCTTAGTCTCATACAGATGGAAATAAAGTCCCTGATAAGATGGTGAATCAGAAAGCCGGAAAATACTTTCCCACTGGGTTTCAATTCGTTTTCGTCGCACCCTCTTTTTTTCGTTACTCTCGCTTTACTTTTATTTCGTTGTTGTTTTTTTCTTTTCATGCGATCGCGACGCTTACACGCCGGCCTTTTGTCGCAGACATTTGTAACACTTTCAAATTTAAAGGTCAACATTTATGCCCTATTGCCTCGGTCTACATCTCGTTCTGCCTCGCAATTTCCAGAATTGGGAGCACAACTTTAAAAGCCTCCGACGTATCTTCTATTATTCAAATGTTTTCGCTCTTTCGCGCCATTTATCAACAACGAATATCAACTCTTTTTCTAAGACCTTATTGAAAAACGGTTGCATCCAAGCTCGGTCTGTCACTCTGCATCGCGTATAACGCTGGCATGAACAAAATATTTCGTACGTGAGACTGCATCGTGCAATCGTATTGTTAAGCCGTTTGTATAATGATGAACATATCATACGAGATATTTAATGTACCCTGTGACATTGACGAGGAAACCTTACCGAGTCAGATTGGCTGTGGTCATGGGGGACACTCGTATTCAGAAGTACTTATAAGAAACAAGAGAACGCATGTACAATAGTTTTGGCGCCTCTGCCTAATTGACGTTTATCAACCTTGACATCCTAAACTATGAAAAAAGAAGTTCTTTTCTATTTAAACTTACTTTTCACTCTGTTCAACTTTGGCATCAGTTCGATTTGTTTCACACTTAACTAGCGTTATCCAACGCGGATACAATCAATTCACAAAGCTCGCAAAAACATCATTAACAACAATCGACATTAATGATTCATTTAAATTCAGAAAAATTGTAAACGATTTTTGTCCGTCGAATCGGCGTCATAAAACCGTTGAGATATTTCGATTTGGTTCAACGATTTGTAGTCTCGGTCGTTGTTTAACATTTCGGCCCGACTAATCCGACTATAAACAAATGGATTCATTAGATGCCTTGCGTCGTGCTATTAAACAGTTGCACAATCAACGGTGCACGGGACGGTAAATTTGAATATGAAGTGGCGTCTGGTTTTGTACATATTTTCGTCTGGACGTTATAAATGAGCCGCAAAATCGATTGAGCTGGTTGGAGGAACTTGGTATCGGCGGTGTAAAAGTCGCCTGCAAGCTGTGCCAGCGTTTCGGACATTGTTCGGCCGAGCTATTAAGAAAAACTGGCGCATAACGCCGGTGTCATAGTTAGCGGTAAAACGTATGTAGCGAATTTCTTTCCCAGGCCTAGCTAGATGCACATTGTCATTATAATTGGATTCTTTTGTATTTTGCGTACGATCTAACCGCCCCGTCGGGTCCTAAAAAGGAACTCCTGAGATACTCAAGCGGGATGCGCTCCCGCGGCACAAACACCGCGCGGAAAATACAAAAGTGAAAACAGATCCCTCCTATTCGGAAACACATTCTGTTGTAAGTCGAGATCACGTATTTATTTCTCCAGTTCGAATGTCTAACTTCTTTCGCTATTGACTTTGAATGTGTAACTCAACCCACGCGATCCTTCAAATTCGTCTGAAAGTTAGAATTTTTTAAACAACTCAAAAAAATTCCAATCCTGAAGATCTGTTTTCGAAGGATTCGTAGGAATATGTTCATTCAAACGAGTCGAATTCCTTTGTTAGCGCTGACTCTGTTTTTAATTCAATCAGCGGTTTCAGAAAGACGGTAATTAAATTAAAACTCGGTTTCTGTTGTGCCCGATCGAAGTCCGACTTTTTTTCTGTCATCTGAAAACCGACCATGGCAGTGTGAGATGCAGATCAAGTTACCTTTAGGAATTTGAATTGAAAGATATCTGATCAACTTGGTATGTAAATGATATAGTGCTCATTTGATTGTGATCGTGATGAAATTAGAAATTTTCGTCGACCTGGTCGCATAACTCGGCAGTTTGGCGGCGCTCAATTTTCGTAGTTCCGTTCGATCCGATTCAAATCCGCGTCTTTCCTTAATCGGCTCGACGATGAAGCAATAACGCGTATACGCTGAAAAATAGAAATTTTCTTTCGCGCACAAACACACACGCCGAAAGGAGGTATTTACTGCGCAGATATGATTGATGTGGTAGAACGCCCACTGAAACACAACAGCCACGTTTCGCCGGTGTCTAAATTGATGGCCGTGTATAATTTACAAAATCAACAACCCATGACGTACAATAGCAACCCCGATTGTGTCTACTTAATATCTGCTTTGCGCCACAAAAACCCTTTTATTTAGCGTCATTTCAACTCTGAACCTCAACCGTGCCAGCTCGAGTGTCAAAAGTCACAACTCCTTTATATTCGAACAAGTCTTCCACAGCCCCTAGTCACTGAGATTATCCAAATTTATTTGTATCGCAAAAAGAATCCATTCATTCAATAACCTTAATTTTTCATTTTATTTTACAGTGGCAACGGCAAACTCACGAGCTGGAGTGCAATCGCAGGCTTTTTGGTGATGATGTCGTTGGACGTTGGGTTGGCATAAATTCTTCCTCGATTTTTTACAGAATTGACTTGAGAATTTATGACATTTTTACTTTATGAAGTAATTTGATTTTGGAAAGTTATGAATGTTGAAAGTGTTGATTAGTTTATAATCAAATCTTAATATTGACCGTAGAAGTTTAAAAAATGACGTTTCAAAAAATTGTCTTTGAAGTTTGAAGCTAAAAATGAGGCCTTGAACAAGTAACAATTTTAAAAAGATTTTAGAAAGAAATGAATGAACAGAAGTGTCAATATTAATATTACTGTGGCCAAACGGGAGCCAACCTAGGACCTTGTATATTTACAATTAAGACAATATTCACAAAGGGTATACAAATTTTTGCAACGGTTTCAATCACGTTTTGTAACTAGGGCACACGACTAATAAATCATTTGATAACTCTTGTAATAATAATGAAACAGTCTGTGATTCAGGCACAGGAATTTCTGCATAAAAAGAAACTAAGAAAAACAGGTAATCGCTAAGACAGGCTATGACCGATCCTCAATCTATGTACTTGATCTAAAGTCAGCTAAAAAATTAATGTTCTCGGAATAAAATGACACATTGAAAATGTTCCACTTTCGTTGCTTATCCGCGAATGAAAACGACAAATTATCTTGGAGGACAGTGTGTTTGATTGTTACAGTCGGTGGACTGGCAAACTGTTGTGTGATTGCTCGTTTTAAACACGCTGTAATTAACAGGGGCATAAAATAACAAAAAAGCAAGCTGCGAAACGTATTCTTGTTAATTAGACGTTTGATTGAGAGTATGTGTGTACGGTGCTCAATTCACTAATGAGTAATGCTGCATCTGCGTTTTGAGGTGAGCTCTGTCACGTGAGCCTCATTACTCACTTGCGCCTTTAACGCCGAGAACGTACGAGCGTCCACGTGATAATTCCGCTACAGTCAGATGGTTATTTATAAAATTAAGCCAACAATACGAGAAATACCTTCACCGAGAAACACCTTTATCGTGACAATTTTCTAAGCCAAATGCGAGATGAGATTTTAAACAATTGTACGAATGTGGCCTGCGTGTAGTTGACGAGAAGCAAAAATTGGAAGATGAACAAAATTGTGCTTTACAAAGTTTACTTATTTTTTGTCATATTTTGTTTTTCAAGTTTTTAAATTCTGCGTCGTTTAATTAATTATGTGCAATTAGGTATTGTAAAAGGTGTGATTGTTAAAAAGGTTGAAAGCTGACCTGCGAATTGTTTATGTAGAGACGATGAATTTAGATAGTTGTTTATAAGATCGATCGGAGTTGATAGCGCGTCCGTATGAATATTTTTTAAACCATCCACTATGGTAGAATGTAAGTACGTTCAAAATGACGATAGGTAGTTTTATGTAAAGCGTGCAAATTTGTCATCTATTGACGTTTTGATCCAAGTCTAGCACCTTGAATTTCAAAATGTAAGGGAAAAATGGTACTCGGTTTATATTAAACCAGTGATGATGTCTCAAATCACTGAGACGAATTATTATGGATGCAAACTTGAAAAAAAACGACTAAAATCGATTCATAAAAATGAATAAAATCAATGACATTTTAAATTCTTCATAAATAATGTCGAATTATGACGAAACATGAACAAAATACAGTGTTAATAAAAAAAGAAAGAAAGCATTCCAATTGTCAATCTGATTTATTTCTCAACTGATGCCAACCACTGGAAACTGAAATATTTAATAATTCATATAACATTGCGAATTGCCAATAGTCTTAGATCTTTTCAATGTACACGAAGGTTTCCTCCGAAGCGTAACCAGACGCGAAAAATAACCATGTTCCTAATCGTAACCCGTCGTTCAGAGTAATATTCTTCCGGAGCGTAACCATCAGTCCCTGTAGAATTTATTTTTCCTCCAACTTTCTCTCATATATCATTTTTTTAAATCACATTCTGTCATTAAAAATGTCTTTTAAAAAGATCTGTCCCTGTACATAACAATGTAAAAATATTCAAACGTCAGTCATCAAATTAAACGAGCTTTTTTTCGTCGCATCAGATGTTTTGAAAGTTTCGTATAACAAGTTGTTAAAATGAGTCGAAAATTGAAATTCAATCAAACGAATATCTGTGATGAATGGATTAGTAATAGCCCTCAGAAAGGGATTCGAGCGTACGAAACGGTATTGTAATAAGTTTAAATCAGTCGGCGCGATTCATGTGTTAAGTTTCATTGAACTAACAATCTTTTATCCTAGCTATTCTCCTACGTTTGTACGTTCCTCTCACACTTCCCACCCAAGCTCCAGGCAATGAACTTCCGACAAAAATAATCAACGACCTCGAGCGAGAACCGGAAGTCGTAGGAAGTAACCAATTGCACGACAGCGGTATCCTACGACAAATCTTTCTCTAAGACTCTAAAAGAAAAGAAGTAGAGGCAAGGAGGACAGCTTCCTTTCACGCTACAAATAGAAAATACGAAGAAAAAAAACACGCCTTTCGCCCCAACTGTCGCTGTTTTTTACGCCATCAATCATTTAATTAAGTTAGTCGTTTATTTGTTAACAAAGTAATTTGACCCTCGGGATCAAAATTAATGTTTAGGAAGCAATTAATTTGAATTTCAAATCGACCGTGTTACTCTTCCGAGTTGTTTTTTATTGCTACATATATTTTGTTTGTGATTACAACGACAGAAATAACAAGCAATTTTGTTTTGTCGAAAGTACCATCTGTTCTATTTATTGTACGATAAATTACAGTATTTTCGGTTTTTGGAGTTCGCTAATATAAGTTGGTAGTGTAAATGAAAAATTCCAAATTGTCAATCAATTTTTCTTATTGATTCTCCAAGATTCCTTTTTACGCACAATAAACGCTCAATGTTGGTTATTTGTGGAAACAGTCCTGGCGGAACAACACCGGAAGTGAAAAAGTTCCGCCCAGGATCACCTAGGGTCACCGTCCTTTCAAACACACTCTTCGCGAAAAATAGTCAAGAACACAATATTCTTACGTCGGAACATGTAATTGTCCATACAACGACCAAAATCAAATGAACCCAACATCAAAAAATCAACTTTTTCCAACTAACTGAAACCATGTTTAACCTTAATATTGTTAGTACTTTTTCACTACTCTTACAATACTTTGTTTGCAAAAGTTTAGATGTTTATTTACGAATTCAAAGTTCAATTGTTATTTGGAGATTACAAAATTTGTCAAACTGTCGATTTAAATTTTGTATGTAGAGGACAATTTGTCAATACAAGAATAGCTGTTTGTAAGAAACGAACGCGACAATTGGATCATTAACGTTCGACTCCTTAATGCGACCGTGACGAGCGAAACTCTTGACTTTATGAATGAAATTACTATCGTTCTACGGTTCGTGGTGTTCGTGCACGATTCCAAAGCTATAGTAGTACTCGCATTTACTCGTCCGTTCTTCCAGGGAGGAAGGAAGTCGCGGCCTGAAAAGAGTTGTCCTTCCTCCTACGCGTCGCAAGCCGGCAATTTGAATTTTCTTGCGAGTCAATTTCATTGCAGCAGGATACCACATTCAAGGAAGTGCAACAACATCTGACATTCTACATGGTGGCTCTAATCGCATCGATGAATGATACATTATTCATGATCACAATTAGATTACGACTGATCGACTTTGTATAAACTATCAATTTTGCAGTTGCCCCAGCGTCTTGGGAGAAAGCCCGATGCATACTTTTCGACTACATTATGCACGGCTAAGAGGAATAAATCTGTAATCAACGGTACTTTTCGAAATCAGGATGATGCTTGGCAGTTCAAATCATAAGCGGCATTCCTCGCTTGACTTCGCCTTCTCAGATGACGATAATTGACGGAATTAGACTGCCGAGCAAATTTTGCGCTTGATAACATGAAATTTGTCCGGCTGTGTGTGTTTGTAACGAGCGAGTGACACTGATGAGACGAGTAGAAAAAAACCACTGACAACTCAATCGGCTGACAAAAAAGGTAATGTCGTCGATTGATAACATTTTTCATTCTACTTTCAATAATTATTCACAGATTACATTTTCTTTTCCTTTTTTTTGCAGAAAATGTCTTCTAATTGAGAGTTAGCCACTTTTTCTTACTCGATTTTTTACTGTAATCAAATGATTGTAATTGTTTTTCGAATTTTTCTTTCAACCGTTTAGTATAAATATATGCACCTCTGCTTTACTGTTACAGTTTTGCTATTCGTCGACCCCGACACTGCAGACTTTGGTTCACTGACGACATTCTACAAATCATCGTACACTGAAATAGCTTATTACGCTTTTGTGTTCTGAAATATGATTTGTGCTAAAGTTTGTATTACTTGATGCGTGATGGCATCGCAAACGCAATTTTCAGTAGCAAATAAGAAACTGAAATCATGTTCACGTACTTTGTATTACTCTTTTTATAATTATTTATTTTTTTTTGGCAAATAGAAATGAAACGATCAAGCTTGTCCCTGAACGATACAATTCCCAATTCATATTTTTCAATAACGAGGTTGCAAATTGTTCCAGTTATTAGAACGAGCAAAAAGTACAATGCGGTAAGTGCGATCGTGAAATGGACATGATTGGATTAGCTCTAATCCGGTCTTAGTGGAAGAAATACATCTAAACATGAGTGTGGTGGGAGCGCTGGGTGCCGTTTTTGCCATCGAGTGCGGACTGTTGAAAATTGAAGCTGCAAAATTGTCGGTGAAAAAATTTGATTGGCAAATATTAATCAGTCGCGTGTTTCGCTTGTTAAACCGAAATAACATGGGTATTACTTTTGAGATAGCCAGACCGTTATATTCGTGGCTATGTAAGCACCCTTGCGGATGGGCACCGTTTCACTCGGTTGCCTTAACTAGAGGGAATCGTTACACACAAGCGTCGTGGCGCGTGCGTTACGTCGAATTCTAGGACGGCGACTACGGTGGCTCTATTTCTAAATCCATTTCTATTTTCTATTTCCATGCGCCAGCGTCGCGCCGACTATTTTCTTCGTCCGCGATATTTCGAGATCCAACGTCTGCTATCCCTCGCCGACGAATCGTTCAAATTATATTTATTACAGTTGTATCATTTCATTAAACTATATTTAAATGCGATACTCAACATCTCAGTCTGCGTCTCATACATTTTGCAGCAAAAAAAATAGAAGCAAGACTCAAAACCGAGTTTGACTAAATTTAACCCTTAAGCGTACAGTAGACGAAATGATACAAAAATGTCCGATCGAGTCTGACAGACCTAGGTACATTTCAGTCTCAATATTAAAACTTTTGCTGGGTTTTTTTCACACCTCGGCTGTGTGCACTTGGGAATTAAGGTATGGAAAATTAAGTTTATCCAAATGATTCGAATTCTGCGTCTTGCAGAAGTACACGAAATTGGCTTGAAAGTTTTCACACTCCCAGTTATATTTTAATCGGAACTTTCGAACTAGTTTCGAATCAAATTTTGATTAGTCATTGAGATCAACCTGTACTACAATCGTGAACCTATCGTTTCGTAGAATATTATTTTGAAAAACCAATTTTATTGTTGACTCGAGGAAAAATGAACAACACGGAAATGTGGGATTGCAAAATAAGTCGACGGTTAATTAAATGTCCTTATCATTTTTGTGATAGCGATGTCTTAATTTTGAATATATCCAACTATCTATCGTGGCTATGATAAACTTTTCATAAAACCGGATGTTACATGACTGTAGATAGCAGATTGCAACGTGTTGCATATTTTAGATTGAAATGATCATACGAATTGGAAGAAAACCAGCGAACAAAAAATAGCGAACAACATAAAATATTCAACTGCTTTTTATAAATCCTTAAACGAAATACATACATGTCATTAAACATAAGTGTACTCGAACTCGAAATCCACAAACGGAATTACGTACGTAAGAAATTACGTTCGCAAAAAAGTTCTAACATAAATTTCTATGATTAAATCTAATCTGCGGGATTTTTTGAATTCCAACCGACTGTGCGAATCGTAGCGAAGAATCTTTTGCAATTGGGCGCGCGACCACAGTTCGCAAATGTTATTAACTATTTGAATACGCAAATTCGCAAAGTGGCCAAAAAGTAAACACGATTGCACACCTTCTGCATGCGAAATTTCGTTTTTCATCTATACCCAGGCTCCGATAAACTGCCCGGGGGTGAAAAAATGTATGAAAACATTATTCGCCGACAGCTGATTAAAGATGAGAGATGTGATAGGAAAATTGGCGGATCAGCGTGACGAAAAAAAAAATCGGCTTTCCTTGGCGGCGCGGATCCTGCCCCGACAGTTTCCGCATTTTCCGCGCCTCTTTTCCACGATCGAACGCGGCGACGGAGAAGAGTGAAAGAAGGATAGAGACTAGCTGCTAAGAGAGGGGGCCGAACAGCGAACGGTTGGCCTACTCAGTCACCATCCGCCAGCCGGTCGTCTACGAGAGCCGGATGACAGTTCGCGCCTTCTGTTCCCAGCGAGCTCTTTCCTCGTTTCAACAATTGCAACCTTTTCGAAACGCTTTTCTGCAACACATTTTCTTTTACAAGTCCCTATTTTTATCATGTAAGTGACAATTTACGACGGGACGAAATTCGCGAGTGTCACTTTGTATTGAGCTGATTGAGAGGTTCCATTGACAGTGATATGGTTCACCGTTTGCGGTACCAGGGCTTGGAGAGTTAGTAACGATGCTGTGCAACAAATCGTCGACGAATTTTTATTACACTTGGTGAGATTACGTTTATTATTTTGCTATCCATCTTTTACTCCGAAGTTGAAACTTGTTCGTTTTTAATCATACGAACTTTGATGAAATGTTTTACGAAGCTAGATTGAAGATCAAACTTGAAGCAAAAAATATGAAGGAAAAACTGATCTGAAGAGAAATAAAAGAACGTTTGAGTTTGATTATTTTCTTTGCTTATGAATGAAGTATTTCTGCTGATACTTCTTAACTGAAAGAGATATTTGTTTTTTTCTTCATGATTGCAACCTTCGATACGGCTTTTGAAAACAAATAGTATTTATTTTATGAATGAATTGTTCTGTAAATTATTGCCGAGGCTTTTTGTTCGATAACAAAAATTCATTTCGATCTCCATGGCGAGCAGCTGATTTTTCGTAACCAGCAACATTCCATTGGATTATCTGATCGAAAGTTTCAAAATCACACGAAATTTCTTTTCAAAAAATACACAGGAAAAAAGACTAGTTTCTTATGAAAAATTCTTATTGAATAGAAAAAAGTTTTTTTTCCTTAATTTAATTATGCATCAACTTTTTTTTCGTAGTCTAAAAAGTGGCATCAAAGAATATTTGTTCTGGGATTCGTTTTTTTTCGGCATATCTCGAAAGTCTTTGAACTCAATAAAACACCGATGTCTTACATAACGTGAAAATGGGATCCTATAACCTCGTCGCAGCAACTTGAGTCACGTAGAATAACGTCATCCGTAAGATATACGGCGAACATAAATAAGCTCATGTAATTCGTCAAAATACATATTACAAAGCAAACGTCGATTTCCTAATTACGAAAAATGTTGACTGTAAATTAAAATAACTCCCCACTCTGAAATTAATTGTTTTCATTTTTTTTTCTTCTCAAGCAATTTCGCAAGTTCATCCTTCCTTACATCTCAACAAAGTTTTTACAACATTTTTAATGAAAATATAAAAACCAATTTTCCCGTAAGGTTTCTTTTTTTTTTAATTTAAGAACTTAAGAATTGAATTAAATTTTCTTTCAATTTTGGTTTATGACACTCAAATTGTCGAGATACGTACAAATCAGGTTTCAAAGTCTCACCCAAGATCATCCAGAAAGTTCGGACAGTAAATATTTATTTGGTTCCTGTCAAATAACAATCGAAACTGATGGCAGAGCGGAGTTGTATTGTTCGGAGCGAGTTTGACTGATGTTTAAGATTATTGCTGCGTTTCATTTAGCTACTCGCGATGCGCACCGAGTGGTTTTCCAACTTCGCGAGTTATGGCTCGCAATAAAACCGTTACACTTTTGCGACCATAATCAATTTCTTGCTCTCGTCATAATTTCATACGCCCCCCTTCTTTTTTTACTACACCGTCTCAACAATTTCAAAACCAACGTAAATTTCTGACTCGGGATCGTAAATTCATTTCAATAACCGTTCCGTTCAATGGCGAATCATAAAGTTGTACAAAATTTATATTGGCGCGACAAAAAGTCGAACCCCCGTAGTAAATTCAATTGTTTTGCATCGCAAAAGTTTCATTGACAAACGAAACGACGACGAAAACAAACAAATTTATCGAAATGAAAACAAACGGTTGGACGAACTCATTAACGCGATTCATTAATGAAGTTGAGTTCATTAAGTGAATCGTGTTGTTATCGAAAGGGAAGAATTGAGACGAAACAAAAAGACAAGCAAGAAGAGAAAGAGAGATGCGTAAACTTGCGAATATCTGTGTGTGAAAGTTCACTCGTGCCTGAGCGATCTTGTTCCACAGTCGTGGATTCCGGCTTAAAGTGTTTGAATGATGTCGATAAGAGCAAAGACCAAGACTCTTGGCCCCGATATCACGCGCTTTTTTATTTCGGCGCTCTTGATAACTTGGCACTCGCTGCGCGATCGTTCGCAGTTCGCCTACCTAGACCGAGCGGCTAGAAACGTCGTTTATAAGCGGAAGCAATTTTTAATACGCCCGTATAAACCGACGATACAACATGTTACAAAATCCTCTCGTCCATAATTCCTAAATTCCATATCTCGTCTTCATTTTTCTTTCACAATTTTTTGTTTCATTAACAAAAACTTTTATTTAACAAACGGTTTCGAATAGCAACAAGATGCAAACGAGAAACACCATTTCATAATTTAACTCGATTTTTGTAGTTTGTGCCAAACGGGTTGATTCGAAGTAGTTAACATATCTTGCACGCTTATTAAAAGTTTCATGTAGTTTTACTCAACTGCATATGTTACTAGCAATTTGAGATCGTGAAGAATTTATGGAAAAGAGTATAGTTAATAATTTTGTACTTCATTATTCAGACTGGTGAATAGTTGATGCTTTCCTTTCAATGCACACGTGATGGATACGAGATTGGCTTCGAACTTACATTGTATAACAATGTATTGAAGCTTACTTATAGTCTATTAAACATTTCTGGGTGACTTATTAATTAAGGAACGAATCAATTATTAAGTAACTTTGTGGACTTCGACAGCTTAGAACTTTTTTTTTCTCGTTGCGCAATGTAATTCTTGATTTAGGTTAAATGTTTTCCACTGAAACCAAACATTAACTAACGGATTTGCAAATAGTAATTGGTCGTCCGACAAAGTTCAGTTTGTAAAACGAATTTTCCTTTTTTCGTAATAGCAACTTATTGCAACGAAATTTTTGTTATTTGGAAGCAAAAAAACCAACTGTTGGAGCCGTACAAAAGTTGCTATAAGGCCCAACGTTCTAATTTCAAACGCTGCGTTTTAGAGCGGCGGATTGAAAACGTGCGAATCGGTCTTGCACGCAGTTTTCATACGTGTCTCGCGTGCAACGCGAAAGCATACAAAAATGTGGATCCACTTCCTGCGTTTTTAGCTACGGACAAGCTCAGCCGCAGGAAGTGGCACTTAAATGAAAACATGCTGTTCCTGGACACCCGATCCGGCGGTTTTTTACGTTCGATTTCATGTACTTCGTAGAAGAAAACAAAGTGCATCAACATTATGCTTACAAGTTGAGGCAAAAAAAGTCAATTTTCCATTTTTCGTTCAGTGCATTTGAGATTCGCCTGACTTGGACGGAATCACGCCTTATCAATCAAATCGTCGAGTTAGCAAGTAGCAAGAAAAAGAAAAAGCTCGCGTTTAAGAGTGTCAAGAATGTTGAAAATTTGTGTCTCAGTGCGATGCGGCAGATAATATCGCTTGTATTGCGATGCTAAGGAATGCAGCAAATGTATCGTAGAAAATAATATGAAGAATTCCTTGGTCGTTGCTACCGCGCGAGGATTGGCCATTATCCAACCGCGTGCTTAACACCTCGTCTATTTTCGTATGAACCGGCTCGATTTTGTGCGCGGAATTTGTCCGCGTCCGGCCGCCGCCGGAAAAATTGTACGCCCGCAGGCCGGCCTCTAATGGCACGTCGACAAATTAATAAAATTAGTCAGCAAAAGTTGTTCTTTGTAAGACGCATTCTTAAAGTAGCACTGCCAGATGGAATGCCGCCGTCCGTTATGTAATTAGAGTTACAAAGATACGTTCGTGATTGTATTTGAAAACTGCTGTTTATTCATGACTGCAAATTCTCGCGGAAAATTCAACTTGACGCTTTTAACTTTTTTTTTCGTTTTCAACGACAGATGTCAGCGTCCAGTTTCAATGTCGTGCGCGAGTTTAATTTCGTCATCGAATGTTGGACTAACGTGAAATTATTGCGTTGCAAACTGGACACGTGATTCAAAAGTTGAGTTTCCTATTTTGTCGTTCGCTAAAGCTCCTCGTCATATACGTCACCTATGCAACAGGTACCTGCGCTGACGTCATCATTGCGACGTACAATCACGTATGCACACACTTTTCAACCAATTAACAATCGAAATTTTCAATTTGTCTTCTATCTATTCATTAATTATTTTTGTTTCCGAATTAATTTTCATTTCCAAAAGGCTGATTCTAAGTGAACTGTAAGATTGAGGCAAAATATCAACTTGCATTAAGATGTGGTTGATGAAATCGACTCTTAATTGCACAGGATGGTGTTTTACTTTATCGTTAGCTTTTTGTATGAATAAATTGTCCAATTCGGAATACATTATTTATAGGTAATGCATTTTTTATTCATAAGATAAGAGTATTATTCACAGATGAGAATTTGCAAATGAAACATTTCGATCAAAACAATTGAACAGTCAGGTGTAGGGGACCACAAAAGTCTTGATGGCAGTGCCGTAGCTTGTTACTATGGATATTCTAATTAGAGATAATGACGTCATTAAGGTCTGAGCCACGACGAGACGAAACGGTCTGCTGGTCTTGCAGTACTATTCTGTGTACGCAAGTGACTGTAAACTTACTGTGCACGTACACCTCTTTCATATACTCACCTTTGCATATTAAACGTATCGGCCGAAATTGGCACGAGCTGCTGCTACGTTGCCGTTAAGTTTCGTCGAGCTCCCTTCGCAGACGCGATGAAATTACATCCAACTTGATAATCACATTGACGGTCAAAAATTTTCGATTAATTTGGTCAAGTTGCAAGTATACAACATTTTCTGATCAAATTTAGCATAATTTTGTTTCACTGTAATGCATGTTTACATGAAGAGTAAGTAATACTTTTCAAAGTTGCACGTGACGAGAGCTCAATTACAAAGTAAAAATTCCGAGCTCACAACCATTAAATATTCGAGACAAGTTGGCCAAGTTTGTTAGTTCGAGTTTGATCAAACTTTTAGTTTAATTATCTCGATTCTTTTTTACAAGAACATCTTACTTTTTTTGCAATGAAATATTTATCAAAACAGTATACTTACAGAAATAACTTAACCAGTCTTTTTCTCTGTTACAGGAAACTTTGGGATTATCTCTACAACTGGTAAGTTAACACACTAGAAAATAATATTTTTCAACAAATTAGTGATACATTGAATATAATTCATTCATCAATTCGAAAATCAACCTATTCAATTAAGATACACCGTCCCATTATTATTATTACTAATGTTTTTTTCTTCTTTTTTTACTTTGGAACAGTAAACGCTGATTAGCACGGTCGTTTTCTATACGTACATGCGCCTACGCTTGAGAATCTGTTTTACGTGCCTCCGCTTATAAGGCAACGAAGACGAGGCGTGAAATTCCTCATGGTGGCGATCGGCGCAAGTGCAAGCAAGACGGATGAATATACCGGGAACATCGAATCGGACGGGTCGCGTATCACATATAGTCAAACGTAGGACGCCGCTAAGCAAGGCCTTATACGGCACAAATATCCGCGTACTTATTTCATCCAGTACACGCGAGACAGAGACACCGAGAATAAAGAGAGAAGAGGTTCCCTTTTGCCCAGACTTTATGCCGCGTTGGAATTCTTCTTCTGCGTCCTTCTCTCGCTGCCCTCTCCTCTTCTTGTTTCCTGAAAAAAAGGCACCCAGCTGAAACTTAAACTCAAACTATAACGCACTTCTCATACAATGTTCGCCTTGTTCGGCAGCACCTTTTTGATTGCGCTTTTCCATTTCTGTTCACTCATTTTGCAAACAGAATTTGCAACAACATACCAACAAAAGTAGACCGTCTCATTAATAATAAACAGTTAATTAAACAACTGGAAACAAAGTTTTCAACCGCTTCATTCACACGACATCAATGTTTTAAGGTTGATAAAAAAAGTTTAAACAAAGTTTAAAGAACTGGCACTAAACAGAGGTTGCAAATTATAAACAGTATGACTCGATGTTCAATTATAAATAGCCGCTAGCTTTGTTTTGCCGCTGAAGGGATCGATTGCAATTCCGTGGTTAAATAATGGTAAACAGCGGAGTGGGGTGATGGCGATTTGAACGAGGACGAAAACGGACGTTAATTTATCGGATCGAATTCTTATCGTTGATTTGTATCGAGAAATCGTAAATTGATAATGGACGTATCAAATGAATGTGGAACGTCAATCCGAAGCCGAGCACCTTGGGCTATGAGTTGAGCGCCACTTGTCCGGCTCTTTAAAGTTTAAAAGCCAATGCCGGCAGAATCCGCGCTAACCCACGGAACGGCGACAGCGATCTCTTTGTGAAACGCGCAATGTTCTAATCTGTTCGAGAAAGAGAGAGAGCAAGCGAACAAAAACGAAGACAAAAAATTGTATAGAGAGCAGAGAGCATCTTTTGCGATTATGCAAAGCAATTATCTTGGAATGCGGTCAGCTGTTTGCAGCACTGATGACGTCATCCCAAGTCGTGCATCTAGCCGAACGCATATCACACGCACGGCTTGAACAGTACACTTGCTTTTATCTCTCTCCATCACAATTTCATCGGTATTTCGCTCGGTTGAAAACATGTTTTTTTTTGTTTCGTGCCACTGAAGCCCGACATTAGGCGAAATTTGCGTTTGACCAAATGGATAATCAAAGGGTATATGGAACGTTGCAATCGCAGCGGTAGGTCTTTGAACCAGGAACCTTTGACTTGGCTTACAAACTCGACCGGATATATCAAACACGGAAACTAAATTTAGTCACATTAGCCAGTCAGGAAAAATGTTCTTAATTTATCGTTGATAGAGTCTTTACCGCTAATTTGTATTCCTCTTTTTCTTTTTCACTTTTTTGTCGAACTTTTCAAACTGTTCGCAACTTCTTAGGAAACTTCTTTTTTAAACCTGGGAGATTTTGTTCCGGCTACTTTTTTAAATGAATTTTGCAACAAAAAATCGCGTTGCAAATCTGGCTGACGTTATTTGAATTAATAATTCAGTTGATTGTCGTGGGTGGAAATATAAATCACGTTGCGCAACAGTGTTGGACTAAAAGAATTCCAGGGAATTAGAAATTAAGGAATATGAATGAAAAATTGAAGTTTAGAATTTGAGAAGCGCTTTTTTATTATTCGCGCCACACGCGCACGTCATACGTACGTGTCGGTAAGCAAGTGAGATTGGTAATACGGGCCTGTGTGCTGCGAGGCACATAACCTTCCGGCGCTATCGCAACCATGCAGCGATACTTTCAAAAAATTAGCGAGATTCGGGCCGAGGCGCGTTTGAGTTCGTTCAACCTCACGATATTCCATGTCTTCGCGGCGTGAGAATGAACAAGACAGGCTGATGCAAAATTGTATCCAACGATTACAAATCCGCATTTTTTTTCTCACACACTTTTCAATATTTTCTATAATCATTTTGCTCGCGATGAAATTTAATTTTATAACTAAAAGAATAACGTTTACAAATTGAAATTTTTGATGAAATCAAAATGTTGTTTGTGGAAGATTATCATAAAAAAAGGAAATCGGTTGTCGAGGGTATTTTTTCTTTGATGTTTGATATTTCACATTCTGAGCGACACGAACTTTGGACTTCACAATGTGAATGATCTGTAATTTTAAGTAATTCGTTATCTCATAAGAAATAGTACTTTGTAGGTCGCCTTGTCGTTATATAATTTAATTGTACCGTTTAATCGTGCAAGAATCGAGAACACGGTCTTCTAATCGCGGATTCCATCTCCATATTAAATGTTTAAACACCGATGGAATTTTGTTTACAGAAGCGAATGACTTCTCCCTTTTTGATTATGTTTTATTTTTCCTTCGTCTCGTCTTGTCGCAATAAATTCCTTTTAGGTTCAAGATAAATTCAAATTCAATCGTTCAGCTTCATTTCCAGGCGGACAATTTTTTCAACTTCAGTTTCATTTCAAAGACAAAACGCACGTTTTTGTTTTCAACTCATCTGACAGCGCCGTTGTTTTCAAATTGGTCATATTCAATTCGGCTATTGGCTTTCCGATAGTCCAATCAATGTCCATGACTCGGGTCATCTGCAGAGACGCATCTTGTAACATTGTGCGATTATTATGAGACGCCAAGCAGCGTGGGAAACTCTCTCCTCATCTCTCGTCGTTTGTCCGAACAATAAAAATCTGTCATTCAAAATTGTGACAAACCAAACTAATTGATTTGATTGTTAAATGCAACAGCGTGCTTTCATACAACATTGTCACGAAGACATGATTCAACAATACCATATTCTCCCACTCTGTACAACCTTTTTACAGGCATTCTTGCCGTCTGAGATTATTTCTCTTTCAAAATGATTACACCTTATCAGTCACCATACCTCGAACAACCTTACAAAAGTTTGTCGAGCAACATTTTTATTTCCAACCGTGGATCTTTAAACTAAATTCAACTTGTGAAGCAATGTGCAAAAACAAAATTGAAATTTTTTCTTAAATTAGAAAATTCGACAAAGAGGATTCTGAGAAAGAATGCACGTATGTATTTCGAGCTAAAAATGTATAAAAACAAGAAACAGAATTATAGTCTCTTCCGGTAAGAGTATATTTTTTCAAACTGGGTCTCAATTACTTCCGTTTCTCTCATTCTAAATTTGAGTCATCGCATGGTGACGCACGGAAATTGCCATTCATCAGCGAGCCAAGTGAGAAGGAAATGCCTTTGGTCCTTCTTCTGCGGTGATTTTTTGCCCAAGTTTTATGAGCGACCGAGCGGTACTTTTTATCACCAGTTTGCTTACAATGCGCCATCATGCTGAGTTTTTACAGACGCTCCTCTGTATCTGAGCGCCGCAATCGTCTGTGTGGGTATTTTACATATGGTTTCGTTATATAACACGCTCATCAAATACTCATCCTTGCTACAACATTTTACTGATACCCAACTTGTTGGTGCTGCAAAAATTGCATTCGTCAATTCAATAACATTTCCTTTACGACGAAAATGCAAAGAAAAAGTAGTCAAATGGTAGTCAATCGAAGTTGGAAAAATATTTTGTTCAACATTAAAAGATTTGAATGTTGGAATCGGTTATAAATTTTTGAAAGAACAATTTTTAGTGACAGTACTAGCGGCATCGATCGAGCCACAGCAAAAGAATCGAATCGCGTAACGTGTGTGCGTGTTTTGTTTTCTCTTTTACGCGCATGTGCAAAAGATCTCGAGCTCCATTCAGAAACTATCATGAATGAAACACCAGGCTCTCCATCACGTCCATAACATCATTTTCTTTCGCGTTACGAAATCTACTCCACTATCAGCGATTTTGTATCATTCTTGACCGGATTCCATGACCTATAAGCTACGATGTTCTTTTTTTTCATCAATATCAATTCAAATAAAACGCGCTTTTTCATTCTTACACAGCTGAATGGATTATTTAAATTACGTTTTTTTTTTCAAAACCATTCTTATACCGTTTTACCATTTTTTACTCAAACTGGCTATGCTAATCGTGCACAATGAATCGATTAATATTACAAATTTCAAAAATAACTTATAATCAATGAGTGAAAACAATGCCGTTTTTTAATTGTTTCCCTTTGAAAGAGAATAATGAGAAAAGAGAGAAAAGTGAAAAAAAGGAAAAGTTTGTGGTTGTAATGATTACAAAAGACTTTATCAAAAGTTCCGGAAACGTATGGATCTTCCGTTTAATCGAAACATGTGGGAGTCGTCTCATACGTGATGTCGTATTCGGACATGCGGGTTTGAAGCGTGCAGAGTGACGTCACTGCAACGGGCTTCGTCGCCATGAACTCCGCCTCTTTCATATCATTAAACACATACTAAAAGAAACTCCTCGCAATGCGACAAGCCCGATTCACAAAGTTTTATAGACAAAACCCCTTTAATATCAACTCTACGTATTTTCAGTGGGGAAAAAATTGTTCAAACAAATTTGCAAATTCTACTTTGTGAATTATTCTTGTTTCAAAGAGTTGAATACAAAGTGAACGAAAGAGTAATAGAAATGAATAAACAAAATGTAGTCGTTAGTAGTTACCAAGCATACGCATCGGTTGAAATTGAATTACAAAATTGCATGATAAATGGTTGTTTTTTAAAATACAATCTTAACAAACTGTATCCGTAGACATTGGAAAAGAACGAACGAGCCGAGTTAACACACGTTACAGCAATTATTTTACAATTAACATTACATAATAGCTCAGGCAGAGCGATTTATTATTTCTATTAATTTGGATTTCATTCATTACTTCGCGTTTCATTGTAACTTTTCAGCTCAACTTCATATATTAAGTCAAAAAAAAGAAACGAATAAGAAGTAAGAAAAGATTGTAATCTTGTACTTGGAGTTATCTGCTTTACATTTTTATCTTATTTATTCACATGTATACATTCATATATGAATTAATTCAGCCCATAAAACGATCTATTCAGTGTATTGTAAAACTCGATGTGTTTATCGAATTACTATTCGATCAAGCTGATTTCAATATTTGCATGAAATTTACGACAATTCCCAGTTTCATTCTATTCATCGTTTGAGTCTTTAGAATTTCAGGAATTCCTAAACCAAATACAAAGTTGCCTAATCGAGCAAATAAGTTTTGTTTCTCACATTCTTTCCAATTCGAATTTCAAATTCAAAATATTACACATTTTCCTACCCACCCACTTTTCTAACAAATTAAAATTGAATTAATAAACAATATTTTTCTCCACGCGATCGTTCGTTTTTTTTCGAACCAAAAACGTACGTTATACATCATGAAATTATGCCATTCGTTTCAACGGAGGCGTCAAAATTCTTATCGCTCATGTGTGCGCCGCGCCCTTACGTCATTCCCGGCGCAGAACTGTCGCCTGCCGCTTCGAGCGACAATATTTCTACGACTTCTTATCGTTGAAAATGATTCTATATTCTTTGACAAACAAAGCTTTCGACGAAAAAAAACGCGTAGTTTTATATATTTGTAAACATGCATCAGTCCGCCTCGCCTACACGGTGCTTGCTCCACTTTTCAATATTTTCTATCGATTAAATTCTGCTAAGGATTCCCGAGATGCACCGCAAGATTGAAAAAAAACCCACCAGTGCACGATATCAAATCTAAAACGCCGACTTTTTTCACCTTCTACTTTAAACGTTTCTCGTATCGTCGTCTACCTAACTTTTGACGTGCGAAATTGTCGTTCCAATCGACGAGGTGATATCGACCGTGATTGAGAATTTGATTCGCACGATGGGATTCATAAATTTATATAGAATCGACATGATGAAACTTGACGTGACTGTTTTTCCCCCCATCAGGCAATCAAAAGTTCAACTGCAATTTGCAATTTTGATTGTCACATGTGTTTTTTTTCTCTACGTTTAATGTACGGGGTGTGCATATAGAAATGATGGCGAGAGACCAATGGTCGAGGGTCTTGACACCTCGAGACGTCATATATGGACTCTGAGAGTTCAGCGGTAAAAAAATCCGTACAGCAATGAATAGATTAAACAACCTGACGTCACAGGATGGATTATATAAACGGTAGTATACTCGTGGCATCGGACGTAGGAAGGAAGTTCACTTCCTTTTATATACCTACACTGACAGAAATTTCTATATTGATTTGAATATTTAAGTATTTTTTAGACGTGAGGTTCAATTGCTGCTACTTTTTTTTTGCAAAAGTGCAAGAACCTTTTGGATTGTGTCTATGGAATAGAGTAGTTGAAACAGAAGGCAAATTAATTATGTATGAGCAGGTAAACAGAGACAAAAAAGACTAAAGTTAGCGACAAAAGAAAGGGTTAATAGTAGATCGAAGCTGAGCTAGTCGTTTGTGTGCGACAGAGGTAAGTATGCGGTGTGCAGCTGTGTTGCGTGCGTGATGGGAAAAGATTGTGGTTCCGCATTAACGCGTAGTCTGGGACGCGTCTGCGGGTCGACGCCCGGCCAGGAATAGAAGCGCCGCGACGCTCGAAACTTGTGTCACCTACAATAGAGGGCCGAGTCAAAAATACACGCTTCTCCTCATCTTGCTCGACGCACTTTATGAGACAGAC
The DNA here is from genome assembly GCA_020615435.1 of Telenomus remus. NCBI lineage: Eukaryota > Metazoa > Arthropoda > Insecta > Hymenoptera > Scelionidae > Telenomus > Telenomus remus. Next base: position 13,568,394 of record CM036338.1, read on the forward strand.
GCTTCGATTAATTCATCGGCCACGTCAGTTTCAAACTTTCGCCGCAGAGAATTGTTGCAATTAAAAAACTTAGCGGCTCTATTAAAATAACGACGCTTAAATCCTAATGGTTTTGTTATTAAAGTTGTTTGTGAGCGAAAAAGAAAAAAATTGTCACGAATCGGTTTTATGAGCGCAGGTGCAAAACGTGAACGCTGATAAGAATAATTGTGTAATGAAATTAGGTAATTTATTCGTGTTGCACGACTTTTTGCCACGATGAGTATCATCGGAACCCCAATAACCAAGAGCTCTCAGGTCTCTTTTAGTTTTTTCAATCAAAAAACAAAATTACATGCAAAGCAAAACTTTGCGATACAAATCAAACGTGGCCACGTTAATCGCGCGGTTTCCGTTTAATTAATGACAAAACATAAGAAATTGTCAACGATTATCGCAATTAGGATCTTGTAATGCCGAAATTCATGAGTCGTTGGGTCTGGCGCAGAGGTGCGTGCTCGTTAAGTGCTGCGAAAGGTGCATAATTTATATTGTAAACGGAAGAAAAGAGTCATTGCTGAATTTTGGCCCCTGACGAAGAAGGAGCGAAAGAAAGAAATCGGAATCATAAAACCGTGTATTCGAGCGATCCAGATTTTAATCCTAGGGTGGACGTCCTTTCGCTCCAGTTCTTCCTCATTGTGTATCATCACACCCAGATGCAGTGAGAAAAAGCGGTCCTAATCCCCGGTACACATTTTTCGTTGACGCAACGATCAATCTGCACGGTTTGGGAGCAGGTGTAGTTCGCGATACAAGACGCAAAGCAGCTGTACGCACAAATAGCAAAGAGAGTAAAGACTGCTACCACAGCAAACGATATAATGGGGAGGTACATAGGGCCTTTTTCCAGCGCAGATGTCTCGTCCAAGACACGTGCCCGTCTTGAGGGTCCCCTTTACGCCTGTCTTCTCGTCCTTCCCCAAATTCAAGAGCCGATCAAATCTTCAGTTCATTCTCAATATCGGCTACTTATTTTTATGAGCCTTGACATTTTGTCTGCGATACGCACCTATTGTTCACAATTGATATTCAATATTTAGTTACTGATCATAATATTTTTGAAGAATTATAACTTTTTTCAAAAGTTCTAGTTACATAAAACATAACTTAACATAGCTGACGTTCTTGAACAACAATTTTTTAACTGCACTTAGAGAAAATAAAAGTTAACTTTTTATTTATTTTATATGGAATAATTCAGCCGAAATATTTTCTAAGTCATTTTTTGGAGATGATCAATATCGACAATATCGAATGTCACTTCGATTCGATTAGTCACTAGATCGTAACTACAACTCGAAGAAACTAACTTTTGGACCACTAACCTAACTTTCAAACAAATTCTGAAATAAATGAAGGTTGTAACATGTGTACGTGCGCTCATTTGAGATTTATAAAAGTTCGAGAGAAGAAATCCAGCAACAAAAGTGTAATGCAACAGTGCTAAGCGTTTGCATATTCAGAGAACCGATTAGCTTTCAGCCTTAATAACAATTTTCATTGCTTGTTTTATAGGCACTCGGCAGCAGCGGACTTTTTCATTGACTAAGAAACAGGAAGTGACACGACACCTTGAGCCGGAATCGCGTTCTTTGGTTGCCTCGATGGTGAGTGAATTCATTGATTAATCTTGTAATCTTGTAATGTAATTGCGTGCGTTCAAAAGTAACTTCTCATCGCGATAAGAGTCCCTGAGATGGATCTCTGAAACGGGAAAAAAATCAGAAAGAAAAATCATTCATATCTCAGTAACGTTGCGTACACATCGTGTTTCAGAGAGTTACATCATTAGCAACGATAAAGCGTGTTCTCGCGAGCGATTCACGTGTTACGTTTCATCAACCAGATTCATATTTAATTAATAACGACCGTTGCCGATTCTCTAGTTTGCAAACAAAACTCGCTAGTGGATGAAAACAATAGAAATTTTGAGTGCGTCAGTGAGATAAATCATTTGAAAAAAAAATAGAAGAAAAAAAACGTACGTCATACTTGGCATGTATTATTCATACGACTTTGTACCCGATTGTACCGACGAGAGGCGTTTTTGCAGAACCAAGATAAAAGTATATTCAAACGAATAAATTCATCATCGGTTTGATTCATAAATAATTGCACTCGTGGCGGTAGAAATGCGAGTGAAATAGAAGAAAAAGGCCGTGTCAGTTCATTCATTTGTTTGTTGCAACTTGAATAATAAAAACAGCGAGGGCAAGGAGAGCAGAGAGAAAAAAAAGAATTCACCGGAAACGGCGTTTCATTCATAACGGTCGGGAGGCTTTTACAAGATGCGCTCCTACAATTTTTATCTTAAAATTCTGAACGTACGGATTTAAATAAAACGTATATAGATATATCTGGTGTGTAGTAACCTATATAAAAACATGAATGAAAGAACGAGTGAATGAATATATAATTGAATGGAAGGACCGGAGTATAGAATTAGATCAAATTATACCTTCTTCTCACGTTATTTCTCAATAATTTCCTCCAATTGTAAGTGCACAATTAAAATCATGCAAACAAATTATACCGCTGAATAAATTAACGTTCGAAGAAGAAATGCTAACATGTAATGAAAGTCCGCGAGGCGAAATTAACATCTACCAGGTTTAGAAATGTTTATGAAAATAAATTTTCACAAATCAAGTTCCCGACGAAAAGAAACGAATAAAACCGAGGGAATTATCAGAACACTTCGTTTTGTATCAACGTCACGTTTGATGAGCTGAAATTAACGCAAGAAAAAAAGATTAAAATAAGGCAAGAAATGAATTATTATGAAAATCAAAAGACCCGTTTGAGACGGAGGCGAAATTAGTTAAACGCGACTTTTCATACGATTAGATTCGCGACACTGTGAGAACCCCTGGTCGCCGTGCGACTTTTTAAGTTGCCCTGGTCCCACGCTGACTGTGGACTGTACGTCCTCGTGTACGTACACGTATATACGTGTCACACATAGAACCGTGACGTGCACACAGGAACGTTCGTTACCCGTTACGACGTTGGGCTCTGTGTTATCAAGAATGCTGTTGCTACTCGAATACCTAGGCGCACTGCTAGAAAATATTCCTCGCACACAGACTCGTAGCAACCTGACTCGTATTTCCGTATTTTTGCGCCCTGTATGAAATGTCGTCGAACCCCGTGCTCAACAGAACGTCTGAAGAATGCGGAATCGCATTGAGAACCATATCAAGCCACTGACCACTTTGCGGGATTCGTCTGATTCCTTCAAGTCGGACTTATGAAGCCTCCAATTGTTTCATCATTCGTTAAAATTAAAAATGCTAAGAACGAACAATTCTACTTTTTTGTTCTTTTTAATAAAATAATAAGTATTGTTAGACTTGGAAAAAGCAGTACAAAATAAGATCAACTCTGTTTTTGTACGTGCTTGGGTGTATTATGACACAAAATAAATTATCACGAAGTTCAAGAAAAGTCTAAGAGCTCGACAAGTACTGCTTAGAAATTGTCTCAACTTTGAAAAACGTTGGATGACAAAGTGTTTAGTCATATTCAAAGTGTGCCAAGGTCTGTGTCATCTTTAAGGAACAATTAACGGTGATAAAAATTGCGAACTTTTGTTGAATTGTTTATGATGTTCAGTAGAAAAAATCCTACGTCTCGATTGATTTGAAAAAATGTTAAAAAAGGGAAAGAATGCACGGAACGAATGTTGATAACTGGTGGAAAATAAGCAGAGAGATTTAGCATTGATACATACGAATTGGGACATCATTTTTATTTGAGTTTAAAGAATCACTTATGGTAATAAGCCAGGCGCGATTATTCTAATGATCGTGTAGTTTTGCATAAAATAGTTGAGAGTAAAAAAAAAAGGAAACAGCAAAGAAGGATGAGGAGAGTTGCGACAAGATATTGTTGTTGGTCGAAACAAATTTCTAAACGGATGCAAAGTCGCGCGTTTATACAATTCCAATTTCCGTGAGATTCTTAGCGAACATCCCGTGGTGGTGCGTGAAACAAAGCACACTCTCCTTTATGTATCGGAGACATTGGTATTCATATGGCTTATCGGAAAATGTAGTTGACTCAGATTTACGATAAGCAGTGAATGGAGCACGAACGAAAAAATCGAAATCAGTAAAAAACAAAATAATCGTACCGCATCGACGGACCAACCGCTGCTTATCCATAATGTAAAACGTTTTCTTATGGATTTAAGACGACGCGATTGACAATGACACAGTGCACAACTTTTGTTCTCCATTATTCATTTAGATTATCAACAAATTATCATATTATCATTCAATAGTTCACCCTGAAATCGCTCAGATTGCTGCACGCGATAAAAGTCACGCTGAATTGTGGAGCGAAATAAAAAAATGTAACAAACGTAACATCTACAGATTTATCAATGAACCGCAATCGAGAGCGAAGCAAAAACATTGTTTTTACTTGACGTTTTTTTTCGTTTGGAATGTTAAATGTATAGCATCGAGAAATTCTCAGGTTGAATAAGTAAAGGTTGAATTTTCATTGGTTCTCATTATCGCGCAGCATTCAAATGAGAGGTAAAAGAGATAATATACTGTACAGAAAAGCCGAAGCAACAACACACGTAGGATGGCAAAGGCCCCGCGCCTCTGACGGTCTCCCTCACGACAGGACCGCACTTCGACCGCATTCCGATCGGCCTGCGAAGGCCCTTTACTGGCCATGTGGCACTTATTCACTGCGCTGATGCAAAGAACAATAGTAACCCGACGAATATCGAGCGAAAAACAATAAAAGCTGCAATAACAAAATGAATGCAGTGAGGAATCCCTCGGATACAATCGAATGAAAAGTGGACGACTATTTCTTTTTTCTTTTCTTTGACTTTTTTTATCGCTCACGCTGGGGAAACTTCTCGATGTTGTGATAAGAAGAATGAATGGATACGCGACAAAAAATGCATAACAAAGTGCATAATGTACAAAAGACATTGTGTCACTTGCATTTTTCGTGCGGCAAAAAATGGCAAACAAAAAAACGAGCGAAATAAAAAGTGCGACAATAAATATTTACCGGTGCGTGGATTACGAAATGTCAAATCCCGAGGATCTATAAATTGTAATCTGCTAAGCGAGAGAAACAGCGAGGACAGAGGAAAAAAGGGGCACAAGGAGCGTCGAAAGGAAACGTCGACGGAGTGTTGTCCTTGGCGAGATGCCGGGGATTCCGGGATGAATGTGCGCGCGAAATTTTGCGCAAATTTGGCGTGCGGCTGATAGTATGGATGCAAAGGCGAACAAGCACTTTGAATTGCACAGGACGAAATGAGCCTGGGCGAGTGCGTCGGGGCCCTCTTTTCAGACCAGTCTGGTTGACGATTAAGTAAGTGAGTAAGTAAGTAAGTATAAGAAAAGAGGCGCAACCGAGAAGGAACGAAGAAAAGAAAACGATAGAAGCGGTAAGGAGAGAAGCGAAACGAGGGGAGGCGGAGGAGGAGGATGGCCATCTATACAAGGACCTACGGGGTTCAGTGGGAATGGAATGCAGATACGAGTCCGGTACCTGTACTCGGCTCGACAGCCTCTTCGGCATTTCTCAACGTTGCTCACCGAATCACCGTCTTGTTCCTTTTACTGGCTCGCCATCTCGCGCCTACTACCATCGTAAAATATATCGAGGTGAAGAACTCCTCTCTGCGATCCTCTAAACCAATTACCAACTGTCCTATATTCGATCACTATTTTAATAACTGATGCATACGTTCCCTATCACCTCCCTCCCCCGGATCTTCTTTCCCACTTATTATCATTATCATGGTGTCTCTCACGTTTGCATCGCACAGTTGTAAAAATGTTGAACGTTGTTAGCACTAATTAACTTCTAGTAAAACTTTTGCCTGCTTGACGATAAATCACTCGGCGAATTCGTGATACAAAAGTTACAAATTACGTCCACTTTCCAGCCGGACTACTTTGTGTACCAAAGTTCAAGCGTGGTGAATCTCTTTCCCCCTCCAGTCTTCGTCTTTCCCAATTATCTTGTATCATTAAAGGAAAAAAGCCAACAAATTGTGTTCAAACGAGAAGAAAGTTGGGTTCAATTGTTTTTGCAACGACACAAAACAGTGACGGGACAAAGTTTTGGGGAATGCGGATGGTTATTGATCATTTATCGAAACGGTTTCGAAGCGGTGATTTGATGTAGAACGCGACATAATAACGCTCGCAAGCGTGGAGGATTCTATAATCGGAGCGGCTGAGGTAAATGAATTTATAGAATACATAATAGTCGCGCGTATTAGCGACGAGTCGGCTTAAATGCAAAAATAGCCGGACAAATGTAAGAGCGAGTCCGCGGAAAGCCCGCTAAGTTATTCTCGAGTTCGAGACTGTTTCCTAATTGGAACAATTAAGCGTCGTGTAAATAAGAAGACGCGAAGACAGGTCAGTGACGGACTGGAGAGATCACAATTTGCGGACATTCCTTCGGCCGGCTTTATCGGAGGGCGCTATTTATAATCCCGAGTTGGAACGACTTTTTAAGATATTAATAATCATTAAATCTCGCCGGCGTTCGAGAATTTCGAATTTATTAATTTGAGTTTTAGAAGTCACTTGGGTTTCCCACACCCGAGTGCTCCATAAATCAGCCGTTCCATTCAGATCTTGCAACTTGTTATCGACGTCCGAGTCCGCCGTCCGATTGGCCGAAATAAAAAGCGCGTCTTGTATTTTGTTCAAAACTTGTTACGAACTGATGCAGCTCCTCGGACTTGGCAAATTGAATTGAAATTTTTGTCCGACAAACGTTAATGGCACTGTGTGTATGAGCGTGCGATGAAATGTGCGGTTCATTAACCTTCGACAGAAGAGTCTCTAGGAATTCTTCGTTCTTAGTGGAATGCTTGAGCGTTTTGTATTGGTTAGTGACAGTTTCTTGATTGAAAAACAGAAACGATTTCTCCAAAAAACTTGAAAGAAAAACAAAATACTATTTTGCAATAAATAATATGTAATGTTTCTTCAACTTTGGTTAAAACAATTGCGTGAAATCGATTTTGTATTAGTGTTTAAAATGTGCGTCAGCCAAAATCCGATCTCATAAGTACCGATTGTACTTAATTTTCCGAACTTTCGAAAATGTGGTTTTTTTGAGATGGAAAGAAGTTTTGACTTGGCGACGGCGATTTAATTGAAAGGAGCGAGTTGGTCGCGAGGAATGAATTTCCCAAGGATTTCGAGACAGATACATAATACGATGATGCGATTGTAAAATGATAACTATAAATGATGCATGACAAAGTGCAACGGTATCCGGCCGAGCACATTCCGCGAGCGACCATTCCGAACGAAACGCTGATCTGTTTCTTGCGAGCAATTTTTTATAATTCCGCTCTCTGGACGTGCGGTGTAACAAATGCACGACTTCTCGGCCAGTCTCACGTACAACCGCGTTTGCATGTGTGCACCGCCCGTCTCTCTCCACACAAGAAAGATTCCCTGGAGGGGTCTGTCACGCGTACAAATAGCTGACCTCGCTTCGTCGCCTCTATCAATGGCCTGCCAGTGGTCTGAATGGCTCATGGGACTCTACGTTACTGTACTCTACGTTCCACCAAATATTTTCATTTTCTGATCTCGGCCGTTCCTTTTTTCTCTCTTTTTTTATGACAGAGAAAATAATGACGAACAATAGTCGCCATGGCAAAAGAAAAAAGAGACAAAGATGCTCGTAATAAAGGTCACGCCGAAACGGCGTTCTGAGAAACGCTGATAGAAAATTAATCGAAGTATGACAGCTGATAATTTTGTTTGCATGGTCAGCAAAGCGGGGATATCATCTACTCGAGTCCTCGACCGATGGACATATTTACTCCAATTGACATTTCGACATTTCAAATTCTTGAAAGACGAGATAAGCTTTTTTTTTGAATGAATGATTGATCCGCTGATAAATGCTTTCAAATGTCCCGCGCTGTTTCGAGTTGCAATTGTAAATGGCCGCGGGTTTTTACTGCACTTTCTCGAGGCATGGTTTCTTTATTAGATTTTTTCAGAATAATCGAGGGGTCGGATGGTTTGTTGAATTTGCAAATGTTATTTGACTGTATGGTGAAGGCGAATTCGTAGAAAGAGCTGTTTTCGTAAAATTTTGAAATTTTTTTCAATTTAATTGAATTGGTGCGAAATTTTGAAGTAAACGATAATTGATCTAAATATTTGATGAATTGATCGAAACAAAAAACTTTTATAGAAACTTTTCAGGAATCGGTAGTTGTCGGTAAGGTAGTTATTTAGGTTATTTGATGAAGGTACTGGTAAGTTACCGACGAATGGTATAAGGTCGGTAATTGCTATGTCGGTAATAAATTGATAACGTAGGAAACTGTAGTTCTAACTTGCCGACTGACTACAACTTGAAAAATTCTGAAAAACTATTACTTCATTTTGAAAAAAAGTGATTTAGAAACAAGTAATCTAGTACTAAATGACAATGAATCTAATTTATAGTTATGTTCTTTGTTTTATTTTGCAAGATTTTCTTTTCAAACGAACGTAACGAAGTTCTAGTGAATCATTAAAAGGTCATAAGTCAATTTTATATCGAAGAGTCCCATATCCCATGTAAGTTCGAAATTACGCATACGCAAAATGATAGCAAATCCCTCGTAATCATCAAACGATGATGGAAGAAGTCGTTGATGTATTTCGATGTCGCTCGACATGTGCGTTCTTTATTTAATCTACCAGAGAAATGACACGAGGTCGTCTGAATCAATATAAATTTTTCATCAATCTCAGACGATTGCGTTTTAAAAAAATTCAATTCGATTAATGAACATTATAGAAATATCTTTGGCAAAGTACAATTCAGGGGCATATTATGTTTTGTTTGAAAAAATTCATAAGTTCGATCAAAGTTTTGCAAGTATTTGTTGCAATTTTTAATCCGCGATTCTAATAGTTTCTCGTTTGGATTTTAGGTCGTGCTGTACTCCAGTTGGTTGATCCGTGGACAAAAAACTGCATCATCATAATTAGACGAAACTGGTTTTCACAATGATTTGACAGATTGGTATGAATTCTGAGATCATTGTGAAAGCTGATTTTGTTCGGAATTCGTCGGTTTCATCGTTGGAATTGGCACATATCTACAGCTGTCAAAAAACTACATCAAATATGTACAATTTCATAACAAAGAAATAAACAATATTGTTAAAATTTTACACGAAATAGAAATGTTGGTATGATAGTGATTCCTAGAGAGTATTCATGAATCATTTAGTTTCAATTAAACGACATCAATTAGATTGAACAACGTTTCTATTAGAAATAGATCATCAAGTTATCAGATTAATTGAACGTAATAGTTTGAGAGATTTCTTTGGATGTCATTCAAAAAAGCAATAAATCATGATTATTCGCTCTACCCCGACCGCTCTGTCCAAGAAGAAATCTTATCTCTGCGAACGTATATTAATTAATATTAATGGTTTCGACTTTGCGGAAGGCTTTACACTCTTTTTCGTGATTTCTTGTTTACGACGGTCTCGGTGTAATTGTTGACAGATAAATAAATAGGCTTCACAAAGAGGCCTCTGTACACAGTAGCACGCGCTTGCCAAGACGCGCGCCGTCAAGGGCGAGACGTGCATTTATGCAAACAAATATAGTCTTCTGCATGCGAGCACCAGGATGCACTTTTGAACAATAATTTTGACCCATTTTTATCTCAATATTTATAATCTTATTACAACAATTATCTTTGAAATTTATTTTCCTTTTTCAAGTTTACAATCTAATTTGTTCAGTAAAAGTCATTAGATATCATCCTTTTTTATATTATATTAAATTAACTTTCTTTAATTTTGCACATACGAAGTTTTTATTTGTCAAAAAACAGTACAGTTTTTTGTTATGATTTCCGGCTCTAATTTATCAAACGGAAAAGATGCGGTATCTGATGTAAATTAAATATTGCAAGAAACGACTTCGAAATCAGATGGGACGAAGAAATTAAGAGCAGTATTTTCCTTTGGTGCATGAGCATCAACGTTTACAGCCCGAACGGATATTTTGCCCTGGCAATGAGTTTTGATCAAGTGTCAAACATACCGAGAAGATAATAAAAACCCTTCGGGTCGGGCAAAACAGTTGAACCAAAACAGAACCGATGGATAAAAAATGGTCGGAAGATGATACTCTTAATTTCACGAGAACGTTCTGTTTGACGCCGCAGAGATGACATTTATAAGAGCGTAAAGTTATTTCTCAAAACACGGGACGTTTGGAAAACGTCTGTCGCACGATTTCGAGAAAACCAATTCGACTTTAAAGACGTGCTTCGTTTTTGGAGCTGTTTTCAATCGTTGAGTTGGATTGTTTTTTTCCTGAATCTTAAATAGAGAAATCGTAAAATATTTTATGTGACATTCGTCAAAAAATTGTACACTATACCGAGATCTCAAGTTACTGTGTTTGTACGATTCGAACCCATAGACGTTAACTAGTCAGTCTAAACATCTAGAACTGTAAATATAGTCGAAAATGAAACACGATTTAATCGTGAAACAGAAGAAATCTTAAAAATTCCTTTTAATTATTACTTACAATATTATGGAAGTAAAATAATTCAATAATTAACTTTCTGCAGAGAGATGATTAGTTGAAAATTTGAATAGATCGACTAGCTTTGAGAGGCAATGAAAGTAGGAACGTTTTACGACGCGTTAAAGAATTCGAAATAACTCACAAAATGCATAAAACAAACATTTTTCTTTGAACCCCTTGTTAATTACTTGGCTATAAAATTAACCTACTTAACACATCTCCATAACTTCGAGTCATAAAAAATGTTTCAGTGAATTAAACGAAAAAATTGACTTATCAACTTTTTATCAACCAGTCATTTTTTTTCATTACAAATTCTTCAGATAGTCTTACACGGATCGCAATAAACTGAACTCACTCTGATAACTGATAACTCAAAATATAAATTGTACATTTGTTACTATAAAACTGTCTTCTTTCAAAATGTAACATTCTTATGAAAAACTTTGAAATCAATTAATTATAAAGTCACCGTAAATTGTAATATTTAGAAATTGAAGAAATGTTTAATGTAAAATGTTTTAATCAGATAGTTTACATGGCGCAAGTTCAATGTTTATCCAATGCGGCCACCCGTAATTCTGCACGCACGCCAAGCGAAGCTCCGAACTTTTTGCGAAGATCACATGTGGCGGTCAGCGGCGATTCTGCAACGATAAGCTCGCTATTCGGACCTCGTAGAGAGCAACTTAACCGAATCGCGAATGCGATGGTGCATGCATCCGTTCGCTCACGCTCTGCTTGTGCATATTTTATACATTTTTTTCTCAAACATTTCCATTCAATAACTAGATCTTTTTCAATAATTGTACAATCTTCTTAGTAATTAGTTTCACTTGTCAAGCATCATATCTTTGCTGGTTGAAATACATTTTTCTTTTCTCTATCATCAACTTCCTTCTGTAAAAAAAAACTTCATCTCATAATGCATAAATAAATCACGTTTTCTTTTATATTTTAAAGTCAAAAAAGTTAAAAAATACGCCAATTATTTTCTTTGTCATCATAACGAGGTCAAAGGTAAACATAAAGTTGACCTGGCCGTTCGTATTACAAGTTGTAAAAGGATGACGTCCCGGTTTGGGAATGATATACGAGATTATTTCGGGCATGGTTGAATTCCAATCGTCGTTTTGGCATACAGACCAAACAAATCACTTTTTACCCTCGAAATGAGTATTTTCGTATTTCTTGACTTAATTATGAGTTCTTAGTCTGAAGGGTGCGTGGAAAAATCACTCAAAATATGTCAAAAAAGTTCAAGTACAAAATATTGCAAACTTTTCAAACTTTTGGAATTGAAAAAATAAGAATAACTTTGTTTAGAATTTGTGATATTGCAAGTTCACACGTAATAAAAAATTGAATCGTTGGGTCTTTCATCATCGTGCATATTGATATACATATTGTCATTCACACGTCAAGAGGCCCCGTCGAGCGCATACTTGAGAAAGCGCAGCAGGCCTTTCTGTTCCTCGTTTGCTCATTTTCGACACTTCTTCATCTAGCGTTTTTCATAAATTGACTCAAGAGCGTTCAACGACGAAAAAAATTGCCTCAACACAACCGCGTTTTCTAGTACCAAGAAAAATATTTGGATTGTATGGAGGGGGTGCTGTCGCTCCTCGCTGATATTTTAAGTCACGTGTATAAATCTTGCCAGCGCATTAGAACAAATAAATCACGATCAATGATTCGTGCAAAAAGTGATTAGCAGCTCGAGGGTAGCACGAGACATCGTTAAAATCATTTTTAATTTCGCGTCGTTACCGGCATATCTACAATCGACAAGCTGAAATGGTAAAAATAAAATCATCTTCTGAGAAACTGCTGTCGCCGACGTCTCTCCATTCATCGATGTCCTTTTTGTTACTTTTCCAACCAGCCAAACTATCTTCCACGCTAACTTCTTTTTATATTGAACAATTTTTTTTGAACAGAACTGGGAAAAAAGAATAACTATATACGATTGTGAATTGAACATTTTCTTGTGAGTCGGATCTGTCTAAACTGCGATTACAAAACTGAAAAATTGTTTGATTGACAATGTGCGAGAAAATTCAACTTTAGAGAATCAACTGAATGGACAATAACCGAATGAACTCGCGATAACACAAATCTCGACAGCTGTAGTTTATAATCTCTTCCGCATACGAATGTCAAAGCAAGGATTGTCAAATTTCATCGAACTTATCGATTGGGTCAATATTTGATTGTTGTATTGAATTATTACCGCGCATACAACGCTATTTGCTCGCTTTGTTATTCAACCCCTCCAAATTACGTACTTCCGCTGAAGTGTTTGAACTGACAAACATAAAAAGGAACAAATAAAAAATTAGACAACAAGTTGAAAACAGATAATTTGGAGTTTTTCCTGGAATCTTTCGATTCAAAATTGTGTACTGGCAAAAAAAGTGCGAAGAAGGGTTAATTATTTATTTATCTTGAGACTTGTTGGTACACTATCCTGTTATATTGTCGTTGGAACATGTGGATTGTTTGATATGAGCGAAAAAAATTAACTCTCTTAATCTCAAGTCATGTACATGAGAAGAGGCGAATGGATCGAGACATTCCCACGTTCCTCCTGCAAGAATTTTGATAAGACTATTTGCCTCTAAAAAACTATCCATTGTAGAGTACAGAAATCTGATTTTGAGTGCTTGGTTATGTTTAAATTGACATCCAATTTTTTATAACTTTTTTTTCATCAAAAAAACTGACAGGTTATCACTCAACTCTAATAAGTTTCATGCAAACGGTTTCTTTCAGAAAATTAGATTGGTAAGAAAAATGAAAGAATGATATTGTTTTTAAATAAATTGTTTTATTACTGGAAATAGAAAGTACAATGTTTAATTGTAGATCAATTGTTAGATCAACGCATAACAAAGTGTCAATGGTCTTCTGCTGTTTCAAGTAGCTGATAGATGAAAAATATATTCAATAAATATCTAAGTACAAAATATGACAATTTCTCGTCATGCAAACGGTGTAAATGTCAATCATATAAAATGCACGACTTACAACTAACGATAAACATTATGCATAAAACGCCTATATTATAAATTATTCCAAAAAATACATCCACTCTTAGCCTAGATATAATATTTGATTCTGTTCATCACGATGGTTTCCTTAATAAATAATTCATCACTCTACCTGATTACTCTAATTTTGATATCAAGCTCGTTATTCTAAATAAACCTAAATGGAACTAATTTTGGTATGTCCTTTCAATAAAAAAAGCTCAGAATACAACGAATTTACTCTACACTCTAAAATCAAGTATAAACGATGAAAAAACAAAATAAATATGATAAAATGTCATGTTTCTGTTTTGAAGATTTGTTTTTGTTCATCTCGCGTCACTTTATTCGCAAAAAACACATATCAATTTCTATTATTCGAAGCTATACTTATTGGTTTTCACAACGATCGGATTTCCAGCGTTTATTTAAACAGCGTCCATCTCAGGGTCGAGCTCATCACACGTTATAAACCAATCCGCAAGTTTATACAGTTCCAAGTTTGTATTATTAGATCGCGCCGTCGTATTGATCACTGTTTGTTTAGCCTCAGACAAAAAAATGCAACGGAATGAAATGAGCGCTTGTCATGGAATGATGTCATGAATTCTAACAAATTAAGTGTACCCCTCTTGCCTCCAAAACTTGTTAAAAAAATCGTACAAAAAGGCTTCCTTAGGTCATCACCTTAATCTCACATTCGATGGCACGTTTAAAATTCACCCTCCTACCTATTATCTTAAACGAACTCTAACGCAAACCTTTACAACTAATAATATAAATCAAGACCTTATTTAAACAAATGGTTTTTGGAATGTTAATTTTGGATGTAATTGGGCCAGCTGTCCATGAGCGGTGGAACGTGACGATGATACTGCGGATGAATGTTGGTCGGCATCTGTGGAACCGAGTGAGGATGGTGATGCGGATTAGACAGATATTGTACAGAAGGTAGTGGAGGTTGAAGCTCGTGATAGCGCACAATCTCCTGTGCTCGGTTTTCCCATGCCTCGTTCATCTCACTCGAATGGTCCATGTAGTGTCGTTTGCGAGATCGTTCGACTTCGTCGTCGTATCTGCAACATTTTCAAACTTTAAACAAACTATAATTAAAAAACTGACGATGAAAAATAGTTGACTTTTTTTATTACTTGTCTGTCCAGAAGTTTGTTATGTTAGAAAACCCGGAAGAATGTTGGAAAGCGCCATTAGTACCTTGGGGTGGAAGGTACTGGTCCAGTTCGCTGCTCTCGACCTCGCATTCCTGAAGACTCACCGGTAAGTTCAAACCCATGGGATTACCGAGCGATCCCAAGTTGTTCAGTTGACCTTCCTCAACTGGCAGTCCGTCGCCAACTTCTATGTACCGATAATCGCCAAGTTGGTGTCCGTAACATTCAGTCATAGGTGTTGTTGGCTCTTGATGGTACGTCGCATTGTTGCTCATCTGTTGCTGGTTGTTCTACAGAAAAGAATCAAAATTACCCTAACTAGCAAATATTTAAACACAAACATTAAATTGACTTTGAACGTGTTTTTATTGAAGTTTTGATTTAAAATGCATACTTGGTTGAGAAAGTGTTGGCTTCTCGGAGTAGCAGGCGGTGTGGGAGGCGACATGCTCTGAGAAGAAGGGGTCAAAGGGGGCGAAGAACTGATACCACTTTGGGGCGAGTTCGAGCACTTAAATTGTCTCGGACTTAAATCCTCTCGTTTCATAGATCTGGCAACGCTGAAACTGACGTTGTTCTTGGAGCCTGTCGGGTTCTCCCGAGACGTCGAACCCTTCTGCAACTTGCGACGCGGTTGGTACTTGTAGTCCGGGTGCTCGCGCTTGTGATTAATCCGCAGCTCGTCCGATTTCTTGACGAACGGTATTTTCTCAATCTCCGACAGCTCTCTGAAACAAACATTTGTACAAGATTTATTTTTTTGTTTGACCGGGAGAAAATGATTTATTTTCAATTGTAAAAGATTATCAGCGACGTTTGGAACTGTTCACAACGTTCTTATTGTGTTTATCTACCTTACTTTATCTGCTGCGTCCAACCAGCTGTTCGCGTCAGTTATTTAGCTACGTGTGAACTTTTTTTTTCCTTCTCTTGTTTGAACTAGATTCTTCAGATTTTTATGACAATTCGCAACACCTGACCGTCGAATAAAAAACGGAACAGCTTTGTTTGTCCGATTTGAGGGAAATAAGAATCGTGTGTTTTAATAATTGTCAAGTTGACTAATCATCGTTAGTTTGTATCATTAGAACTCAAAATACAAGTCAACAAGGTCGAGAGATCGCTAGATCATTATCGGGCTGATGTTACAGGATGATTCGTGACGGGGCGTCCCGTCGGCGAGGTCTCTGAATGCCGCCTCGTTAGAACCGAAAATTGAATTTACTCAGTGTTCATACTTGCAAACGGTATTTTTTTCAATATGTTTCAAAAAAGTAAATTAATGACTCTGAGTGATTTCAGACAAACGTTATTAATCTGTCGACGTTAACGATGCCAAATAGTTTTTGTCCGGCGCGTCTTCGCACTTGGGACATCAAACAGAAATGTTACGAATGCGATGCACGTCGATCCCAGTCAGTTCGCATCTGCGATACTTCACCTTATCTGCGATCAGGACCGACACGTGGTTGCGATTAATTTTATCAAAATTATCCGAACGAGAATCGCGGCGCAAGCCTTTCTTTTCTCGAGAAAATAACGTTAACGCGTCTACTTCTTTTTTTTGCTCTCTTACCTCCTCGCATCCGGTTTAACTGGGAAACAAATGTCAAACCAAGCGCAATGCCAATTGGAAGAAATTGAGAACATATGCCTTGTTACATAATCCCAAGTGGAATCGCTTTATTCGCTACATTTCACTTTTTCATTAGAAAAAAAGACAGACGGTTCTAAACATTTGGGTCAAATTTTTCTAGCCGAGAGAAGAAATTCGAGATTGTGAATAACAATTTTTTTTGTTAACAAATGTTTGGATCGGGTTCCTTTTTCTTTGCAAAGGATTTGGGATTTGGATATTTATAAAATCTTGTATTACGTCATGCAACGAAAAATTACTCGACACTTGAGCGGGGTCACGAGTTACGTAATAAAAATTTGAGCTTTGGGAGTCGAGTGGATTTCCAGGGCATGTTTTAAGGCACTGTCAAAATTATTTGAAACAATTCTATTCAAGTTCTTCTTTCCATTTCAGTCAACAATTTGTTAAAAAGACAATGAAAATGATCAAAAAATGTTTTTTTATCGCCAATAACGGGATCAAAAATGTTGAGTCAAAAGTAAAAACAATGTTTTGGCACCGACCTCCATAATTTTCCAAGAGTTTTGGATAATTCGGCGTTATGCAAGTGAGGATACTGCTCGGCTAGTTTTTTCCGCGCTGCCTGCGCCCAAACCATGAAAGCATTCATCGGCCTTTTGACGTGAGTTGTCCTCTTATCGCTGGTACCTCTGTAAATAAAATTGTCAACAATCAAAATAGATCAATGAAAAGCCAATCAAACTTTTTTAAAAGAACAATTTTTGTATCTTTCAAAAGATAAATTTGAATTCATTTGTACTTGCATAGAGAATTAAAGCGCAAAAATTGAAGTTTAACTAACTAATCCAAACAATATGCAAAGTTGGATTTGCAAAAAAAGGTGTTTGCACAAACGTGCCTGTGGAGTTGAAAAGTGAAGAAGGCGAATTAACACCAAGTCACTAACAAGCATCATCACCTTTGTGACAACACTGTGTCGCTCCTGGTGTTACATCCACAGCAGATTTCTAATAACGCAGACTTTTAATAACGCTCTCATCAATTATTATTCGGAATCTTTTTGCGTTTACGAGTCGAGCTTATTTGTTAGGTCGCGTTAGGAGCGTCATAAAGTTCAGGAAAATCAAAGAGAGAAAGAGAGAATGACGAACTTTATCAAGAGGTCGTATCAGGAAGAATAAATAGTGTACCCTTCTGCGTCTGTTGATAAGTCACAATAAATGAGGGTGAATGATTACGATAAGCGTCAGCATAGCGATACACTGTGAGATTTGAATTGAACCTTGCTTCCGTTGTTTTAGGTAGAAAAAAAGAACGAATTGGACTTTTTAAACAAATAATCAAGTTTTCCCACGCCCCTGTCAGCTTGTAAAAACGTTTTGGTCAATTTCTCCGACGCGTCGAACAAATTGTAATTGCAACACCGCGACGAGATTGTGATTTCATAAAACGAAACAAAAACGTTTGATAATCGCCAAGTGTTTGGCAGTGCGCGTTTTTCGCCTTTTATCTGACTCAATTACTAAATCATCTTTTCTGACTTAACACAAAATGAAAACAACAACAATCAAAAACTTTCTGTTGATTTTGAATTTCAAATTTTGAGATAGGATTAGTAAATAATGTTATCAGTTAGTTGAAAAATGTTTAAACAATTTGAACAAATTGATTTGGTCATTGAAAATTGATCTCCTGGAAAAGCGATTACGATCGGGTTAAAGTTGAAGGTGCATTTTTTGTTGATCTTCGCAAACATCTGCGTTTCAAAGCCATTAGAAATACCAGACCGCCACTCGGCCGTCAGAATATCGAAGTCGCAGAAAAGTTACGACGTTGGATCATCGCAAATGAAATCAAAAGGACCGCAAATCGGTCACGATTTTTCCTCGTTTAATTAGAAACATCCAAGTGATGATTCGAAACACCACACTTTTAACTTAAAACACTGTGCAGATCTCGCGAAACTTCCAGCCAATCGGGCATTAATTAGACAATTTGCGTTAATTGAAAGACGGGGACATTTTTCTCAAAGTGTTTTTCCCAGGCTACGAAAACGAGTGCGTCATAATTGAGTTAGCGTTATGCGCATGTTTTCTTGTAAAAAAAAAGAGAGAAAAAACTGCACCAAGCTTGTACACATTTTCCCTTGTGTCTTTTGTCAGAGCTGCCTTGGTACGATGCGTGTCACATATTTACCTTCAAGTCTCTTTTCTCCCTTGAATTTTATGCAGTTAACATATCGCTAATTTTGAAGACAGAAGTTGACATTATGGTGCGAAACATTTAGATTTGAAATATGGGAAAAAATGTGAAAATGGTTTTTTGTTTATTATTGTTTTCAATTGTTTTGCAATTGTTTTTTTTTCAGTTTTTATAAAGTTGTATTTGCAAAAATCACTAAGGAACTTTGTTGTTTCGTATGGTTTTTTCGGTTTTTGAATTTTGATTTCACAAATAGGTTTTATTTGGACTGAACGTTCGAAGTTGATTGTGCGCAAGGTAAGTTAAATTGCAACAGCCCCTCTCCGACATAAGCTCCTCCTTAATGTTCATTACTCTAGTTCTGCCCTTTTCAGTATGGTTGAAAATAATTTCATTGTAAAAAATATTCGTTTTCTCAGTTTCAATATCTATGAAATATTTTCTTACTTTTTCTTCCGCAAAAAAAAACTCGTAGCAATTGATTTCGCAAGTTTTAATCACCCAAAGCAAAATTTCGTATTCAAAAATTTATAAAATGTATAATCAATCAGTACTAACTTGTTTGCAGTTGGTAACTTGGACCAATCGATAGCATCCAAAATGTTTGTAACAGCCGCACTAATATTTTCGCCGTTCGCCTCGACGTTCGTCAACAAACTCTTATTGTTTTTATTCACATTGTTATTAACATTGTGTCCATTCATCGGCACGTTCAAAGACGACTCTCCGGTCAAGCTTTCAAACTTGCGTTTCTGCGACATCCTGTCAAGACTCAAACCGCGAACTCTGTCCCAACCACTCAAACTCCAAAAAAAACTGTCCAAGTCTTTTTTCTATTTTCTTTTCCTCGTTTTACAGTCTGTTTAGTTGCAAATTTTGTGAATTCCAAAAAACTCTGCGGGACGTTGCTCTCTGCTGAGAAGTTCACTGATCTTTGCTTCGCGATGTCGAAGTTCGCACGTAACCCGTCACTTTGAATTAATCTCTTCCTTGATTAAGCGAAACGCGCGATCTATCCATATTTGTAAAGACCGAAGAGGAGAAAAAAAGTTTCCGACTCTTATCGTCTCTCCGCAGAGCTTTTATCAGGAAAGCCGTAAGAAATTGTCAAAACAATCACAAAACGCACTTTTTGGATGCTGCTGGCACTGTTTGCGAAGCGCGCAAATTTCGAACGGTCAGCTTTGCGACAGTCGCAACGCACGACTCATGACGTTTTTTGGAAAAGAAAGACGAAAGCAAGACTAAGCTGTTTGCGCACAGGCCAACTTGTCAAATTAGCGAGCAATCAAATTGTGCGGCGTGACTTACGTTCCGCACAGAAGTGAGGTGGTTGTATCGCCTAGGGCAGTTTCCACCACGCGAATCGGCGCCTCGACGAAAGGCGGAGCCAACCATTGCCGCGCACACTTGTTGCTCGGCGTGCGAGCGAGTCGAACGAGAGTCAGAAGCCGGCAGTGCGACCGAAACAGACGCGATAAGCCCCCCAAGCCAAGAGGGACCGTCGATACTCTCCGGTTTATGTGAATTGGCCCTCGAACGCTCCATATCTCAGAGCTCGCACAAGTGGTTACTTTTTTTATGACTAGCGAAAAGTACACTTGAAAATAAAACAAAAATTTTTTTTCCATGTGGAAATCGGTCCCCTTTTCTTCACTGAATATGGTGCCAGTTTATTTGGCTTGATTTATTTGGCTCTTTCCATGGAAATCTTTTCTTTTGTACAAAAATGTTTTTCGCTGGGTTTTAAAATACACAGTTTTGATTTCAAATCAAAGTTTGAATAGAAATTTGAAAAGAGTGTCGAAAAATATAGGGACTTGAGACATCAGTCAGAGTTTTTTAGACCAAAATTTATAGCCTCCTAAAAGAGTCACAGTGGACAGAATGTTTTCTCTTATTTTCACCCTGTTGTATTTCTTAGTTTGTATTATTTATTTTGTTGTTATTAATATCGTAGTCACTTTCGAACAAATTAATCTACAATTTGCAAATTAAAACGTAGCTTGTTATTTTGTTAAAATGACAAGTTGAAACAAATTGGAAATCGCATTCCTCTCATTTCTTGCTTGATTTGACGTTAATGACGTTTTAATTCACAACTTAGTGACGTTATTATTAAAAATTCTACGATGACGATCTCTACCGTTCAGGGTATGAAAGGTTTTAGTAAGTTCACATTGCTGAACATAATAGTTTGAGTTTAGTTGTTAGTACCGTTTATAGAAAGGTTTAGATACAGCTCATCAAAATATAATTACGTCCGATACCTTAATAAAATACACACGTTTCGATGTCTGTGGTCGATGACAGTGCAGAATGCAGCGAAACCCGCGGCTCTGTTGGAGGTCTTCCTCGATGGGGCACACCTCCTGGGGGGTTACATGTGTCAAAGTACCATTGCATCTTATCCGACATTTTCTTCGGTACCTTTCAAGATCAAGACTACAAGAACTTACAAACCAAATCAGTTGGAACATTTACACGTTCAAGTTCAAAGAGTACAAATTCGCAGTACTTATTTTAAATTACTAAAAAGAATCATTATCATTTTATCATCTCAGATGAACACTGCCGGTTCTTATTTTTATCGAGGAAAATTGTACTGCTTGGATTGTTCGTCTGAGCTGTCCGGAGTTGAAAATTCAAAGTTGTAGTGCGCACACATTGGCACCACGTGTGAAATCGGGATGTTTATATCAAAACGAGGAGAACAAATTAAATTCCGGTGTCTATTGAAATCAATATTATTGTTCGTCTTTGGCTAAATTTAAACTCGCGAGCAAATCCAACGAATTCAAATCAATAATTCATGTAAAACACTGTTTTGCACTTTTGTTTATTAATTGAAAATTTGTTTATGGTCGCGTTCAAGATTTATGATGTTATCTAAATAGTTTTGATAATTCGTTGGCATGTTAAGGTCGATCGCTCAATCGAAAATAAATATAAACACATTGAGAATGTTGGTCCACGAAATTTCACCGGTTGAAAAATATAATAGCACTGGATGGTACACGAGTGAAAGCTTTCTTTGATCTTCTACAAAAGCTGCTACACGGCATTGACCGCAGTTTATATACGTTCATGTAAGGAGCACTGTTTTTGCTAGCTCATTCATACATTAAATTTGTAGTACGTATAATTAGGCGCAAGCGACGACAGGCAATATTTCAGTATTCTTTCTTGAATATGCAATTTTTGTCCAGACTCCTCAGAGGGTCGACTCCAATACTGAGCGTTACTTTTATAAAAATAACAACTTGGCTTCAAAAAGTTTTCAGAAAAGTTTAACCCCCTCAAAAAAGCTGTTTTTAACAAACCTGCAAAATCAACTTGTAGAAAGGAAATTCAAACTTCATATTTGACCAAACATTTTTCATAACTCACTGACAAGATTAGAATTTTCGTCATCTGAAAGAAAGTCGAAGAAAATGTTATTAAGAGTAACAAATGCGTTATTTTCAAAGTCCGCTGCAATCATTTGTATCTATGAACATAAATATTAAACTAACAAATGATCGGTTCGTTACAAGAGCAATCATTCTCTTCAGGCATCAAGCTTTCAAAACCACAAATCAATGTTTAATCAACATGTAATCTAACTTTGTGCACTTTTTCAACTATTTTAAAACTCAACACATCAAGTCCACTCAGGAACTAAAACGCAGAACGATTTTCAAACGCAAAAAAGAACTCACCGTTACTTAAACACGAAACTGTTTAATTGTTTCTTCATCTGAATGATGTCTGGTTTAAACGGTGTCATGACACAAAGGCCGAAACCGTGCGTTAGCATTTACACTCGAAATCAAAACAACAAAAATAGAATCGCATCTTGCAAGGATAGGAAGAAGGGCGAAAAAAATGAGCGTCGAAGTATAAAAAGTGCGACGTGTTTATTCATTAGCCGATGATTAATCAAATTGTTCGGTCATCAGACGTCAGATCAATCTAAATATACGAAGGAGGAAAAGCGTCTAATAATATAGGTGAAAAGCCATGTTCGCGATGACGGTATCGCGATCAAGACAAGATGAGTGCGTCCCCACTCGGGTGCAAGAGGTGGTCCAGGAACCGCCTCCGTGATTACCATCTCGTTGGTGGACATGTGTGCGGGCCTGCATGTATCTCGCTCGAGGCTCACGTGTGTCAGCGGTGAGTCTCAGTCTGCGGCCAAAGTCTTTCTGATTCGCGCTCTTATCCATCTCTCCTGCATCTTTGGTTTTTCAACGATTACGCCGAAACGTAACGTAATAAACTCCGCTGTTTCCTGTCTTACGATAAGCCCGAGCTCTGGCTTGGGACCGATCAACGAATTTACGACCAAGTGTAATTGAAAGACAGTGATAACAAAAAATAAGGAGTGTAACTAACCGTCTGACGAGTGATGTGTTCTTCAAAGTGATAAGGATGAATCCGACTAATTAAACTGCGAAATAAAAGTAACATTTGGCGAACGATTCGATTAAACATTTTTTGTAGTTTTGGTGACTTTTGGTTTCGGGATGGAGAAAACACAGATTTCACAGCAAAACGGGATGACCGAGGAGTGTAAAGCGACTTTGTCCAGGAAGGAAAATGGGCCCTTGGATGATGCTGTTGGAAAACTGCTACAAGGTGAGATTTAAGTTTGCGAAAAAATTGTTGTTCAACTCAACTCTGTTCTTGTTGTTGTTTATATTGAACAAAATTTGAATGTTCAACTTTATTTGAAATCTCGAAGTTTTACTTGATTACCATTTTAATTAGAAACCAAAATTTTGGCATTCAATTAAAAATAGACAAAACTCCCTGGACTCTGCCAACAAAGCAAGCCAATAGATTTGTATTCAATTTCAACATTTGCTCAAAAGTACATCATTCAATTATAATTATGTATTTGAATGAAGCATTCAATTTCTGACTCGTCTAAGTGGAAAATATTCTGAGAGTCCATTTGGGTCCGGACAAAATTCGGTTGTTTAAGATATTGAACCCCCGACACGCGCCACCCATATCAGTCTTTAGGACAGGCTCGGATATAAACCCGCGATATGCAGAAAATAAGATGTAAAAAAGTGGGGATAGTGCCACTCGAGAAACTTGTGACGGGTCCCAGAAAGATTTGCGCGACAGGTGCTTCGACCGAAGCGAAACCGCACAAATTATGTGCGTACCAAATTAAATCTGACACGTCTCGTCGGGCATCAAATGGTACCAACGTGTAATTTGTTGTCGCAAAATAAAGTCGCATGGCTCAATGTTTGTGAAAATGTTTACATTATCATCGTCCATCTCAGATTGAACCAACAATTGTCATAACTTTTTTGCAACATTTCATATTTTCACTGGAACGAACTGTTTCAAGGCGTATGGTTTTCGTTGTGCCATAAATATTGTTCTTGATTGAAAAAAAAGTCGGTGAAAAGAAAGCACTTGAAACATTTTTCGAGACTGTTAGCTAATACGCATAAACCAAAGTATCCGATGAAGGAAATCCATAAAATGTCCCAGTTTACGAGATGCCTGGCGAGAAATGAGTCTGCATGCTGATGTAACTTTAAATATTTACCTAGGTCATCCTGAAAGTATCAAACCTGACCACTAGAGTTTTCAAGAATTAAAATAGATCACATAGATAGATTGAAAATGATCCGAAAAGAAGAAATTTTAAGAAATTGCAAACTGTTTATCAGTGATGAGAAATCAAGATGCAATTTATCAAATGAAAAATTGATCGTGTTGGAATGGGTTTGAGACAAATCGTCTAAGAAATAGTGTTAAGGATTTTGATGCCAGGTTGTTGACAAGTAGGTCGTTGTGATGAAGTTAATGTAGCAAATTCGGGCGACAGGTCGCTATTGACGAACGCAGACTAGCCAAACATCAGTTCTTTCATCATCAGACAGCAGGCTATTGTAAACCAAGTTCACACCGTTGCCGAATCAACTTCTACTATCAAAACGAGCATCATCCAGAAACCGCACAATTGTTTTCTGTTCAACCCTGATTAATAAATCAAACCAACACTTACGATTGCATTTAACATATTATCATTTCCATCATCAAATTCATACAATCATTTTCAACCAAAAAACGGCATATTTGAAAGAAATCACTCGTTTATTTTCCTAACTTCACGATTTTTTTCGCAATAATCTTATTTTCTTGCAAAATATTGTATGCAATTTGAAAATGCTATTTTTTATTTAAGTCTAGTTTGAGTTTTTTTATTTGAAGAAAAAACATTCGGTTCAAAACACTTTACAAGTCACGACTTCACCGTTCGACGACATTTTATTACATTTTTTGTTTCACATCGTCATAAAAAATGTTCCCTTTGACTCTATAAATCTTAGCAGCCATCCGACTAGGTTTTCTGCGCGACAGATCCACTTTGCGTACTCGTATTTCGTAACTTGTGCTTTTTGGCCAGGATTCGAAAATACAAATTGGACAAATGGTGCGACAATTCATAGGAATTATATTCTGAGTGTTTCGGCAACCCTTTCCGTGTTTCCGCGTAAAATTGTTGACTCCTCCGTTGCGGGGCTGAATAGACCGACACAGGCACCGCTTAGATGGACCGAATCCTTCAAGTAATTAGTCGCCTGCTTGTCCTTGGTGACAATTCATGACACATACGCACGTCACATTTTTCAAATTCGTTTACTATAAAAATAAATTTAAAACAAAATAATTTTTCAAATTCCAAAAATGTTTTTTCAATATCTTAATAGTTGCTATTCGTCATGAACCAGTGTTTCTAATTTGATTTTTTATGAATAAAAGTTCTATCGTTGATGTCCTGATATTTGATCTCAAGATGCCCCCGTTAATTAACATAACAACCGGATACTCAGACTATTATTTAAAAAACTAATTAAGATACGAAAAAGCTATCTCTCATTGCTCAAAGGAACTCGTTATATCATAATTTAGAAAAATAGTATCTTTAATGTAATGTCGCGAGATAAATTGTTTTAGTTCATTTACCATTAAATTTTTATTAATTTATCGATAAGATAATCGGATTTATAGCTCCTGAGTCACAAATCGCATTCATTCCAAATCATCCCGTAATGATTTCAAGGAATAAAAAAGTAATCGCGAGTTTTAATGAAGTTATAAAAATTGGTCAACGGCGTAAACCAAAGGTCAGATAAATTTGAATTTGACGCTGTTGGGTTACTGCGATTAAAAAAGTTATCAAATTTTTCATGATTGGAGAAAATGGTCTAAAAGCGGGATCAGAAAATAGATAATCTGCGAGACCACCGGGCTTGGCCAAGTTCTGATTCTAAAAACGTAAAAAAAACCGTCGGACCATATCTTTTCCGATGAAAACAAATACAGCCACTTTAAATACTTGTTTGAAGTATACAAAGTGAGGATACAGGTGCTTTTTTATCAAATCCCAACACCTTCCTGTATGGCCTTCTAGAAAATGAGGAACAAATTTTTCTAATTCGTTGCAGCTGCTTTTTATAAAAACTAAAATGAATTTGAATAATTGAAAAACAAAAAAAAAGTAATAAAAATTATTATGTTTATCCTTTAGGATTCAATTGGACATTGTTTCCTGTAACTTCCAAATCAGGAAGTCGTCGAACAACGCACGTAAAACGCCCCATGAATGCGTTTATGGTATGGGCACAGGCAGCACGAAGGAGATTAGCAGAACAGCATCCACAATTGCATAACGCTGAATTATCCAAAACACTCGGCAAACTATGGAAGTCTGTATCATTACGTTATTTCAACTTACACCAAACGACAATTTTTCATTTCTCATTTTGCATTTACTCGCTCTGGTATTGGTTACGAAGTTAAACTAGATTGGACCTTTTCCAAAATTACAAAATCTTACAAATAATTTTATTTTAATAATTGAAGAAACCCCAATTCAGAAATCAAAGTTTAGAAACGTTGTTTAAAAAAGGTGTTTGTATTTTTGTTCGTAGGATGTTAAGTGACAACGAAAAGCAGCCTTTCATTCAGGAAGCAGAACGGTTAAGAAATGATCACAAGAAACAACATCCACATTATAAGGTACAAAAATTCATGCCCTTTTGTAGAAAAATTTTCATTAAATCAATTTGATACACAAATTTGGAAAGTTTTCTTTGTCGTTACAGTATCAACCGAGGCGAAGAAAACCCAAACCAGAAGACCAAGTGAACATGTTGGCCCACCGGAATTCGATCTCGCTGATGCCAATGGAAAGTCCAAGTCCGCCAGAATGCAGTTACAAGCGACTTTACTCGGAGGCCGGAAAACCGTACGAGCGACCACTCCCATCTACGTATCCCGAACCAACATTAAGATCCTACCAAGATTTCCAAAACTCCGCCTACTCCGAAACCCTGAAGTGCAGCGAGCAAAATCTCAAACATTACGAATCTCTTCCAAAGTACGAACCTTCAAAAACGTACCCCGAACCCAAGTGTCTAGAGATGTCCTCAAGACACCACGAGAACCAACTCAAATGCTCCGAGGTGCAGGGCAAATCGTACGAACTGCCAAAAAATTACGACCTGCAGAGGTTCCCTGAACCCAAAAGTTATCCGGAGAGTTTCAAGTATTCTGACATCAGCAATTCTATCAAGTCTTACGCCTGCATGCACGGCCAGTACTATGGATCTTCGGAAAGTTATCCAATACACGAGGAGAACGATTACCAAACGCAGCCTGTGTCTTCGCATTCGTTCTATCCTTACATCTCTGCTTCGATGACACAACCTTATTATATGGATCCAAGATAAAACTAAGAAATCACAAAAACTAAATTAATCATTTTTTAATCTTGATTTTGCAACGACTGAATTTTCGTTATTACAATAATCAGTTTTTCGTGAACATGTATTTCTTGTTATTTTTGGTAGTTTGTGTGACTTTGATGTCAATATTTATTGTCTAATCACTTAACTAGTTACAGGTAGCATTTATTGTACTTACCATAGATATTAGATCACCTTTAATCATGTACTTAATCGTGAATTTATAAATATCAGATTAGAAGAAAATTCTTATGAATGAATGTTAGAAAAATAATTTTTCAGAATTTGCGGTTGGATTTGAATTGAATAAAGAAACTCACAATGTGGTGAAGAACGTGGTTTAATGATGAAAGGTACATACATATTATACAATTATCATTAAAGTACGCAGTTACATCGCCCAAGGTGACAACCCCATAAGACGTACCGGATGTTCAACTGCTCGTTCACCGTTTTATTAACTGATTTATATTAATCGCCGAAATAATCTGACAATATGTCTTACCATGCGCATATATTGGCGAATGATAAATAACCCTATACGCGCAGCATTCCAGGAAGAAAATTATGATAATCTGTCGTGTGAATCGTGTTCCTTAATTTGTCAGATTTCATTCTTCGTTCTTTCTGACAAAATCGACGACAGTTTGGTTCTTAAAATCATGATTCTCCGTCTACATTACAATCAACAATTTTTTTACTTGTTTCTTACAGTTCAGACCTCACCACACGATAAATTGCTCCAACATTACATCAATCTTAGAATTGTTGCCTAACATTCTTATTTCTTATGCAATAAAAAGAAAATGCGAATTCAAAAAAGAAACATGTGGACACACTTTTGACATAATTGAGTTTGTTTGATCAGTGGACTTTTTATTCAACAAAGATGTGTCCTATAATGGAAAGAAATAAACAAGATTGTTCTCTTTAAGTACAAAAATCATGAATTGATTACAGATTACAATGGATCGTTGGATGTGAATCGGTGTAAGTCTACCTTGTACAATTTTTGCATAATGATTTTGTTTCCGAACGTTGCCTTTTCGCTTTGCATCTCGTAAAATATATAAATTACATATAGCGATTATTTACAGCGAGTAAATTGAGACAGAGTTGGAGTTTAAGCATCTAGTCGAAGTCAGTTTAAAATAAGTTAGATTAATTAATATGTCCAATATATCGTGTATACGTATGTGTCCCTTAACGCTATCATGGTGGAAGAGTAGCTGTCACCTAATAAAAACCTTGAAACAATGCAAAAATCAATCGTTTGACAGACTCATTTTTTACAAAGCATCCAAGACTCATGTAACCGTTTGTTTATCAATTTTTCAACTCAGAGAAGTTTATAACTTATTTTTTGCCCGAGAATGTTTGCAAAGCCATCTCTTTATTTTGCGTCTGTAATAAATTTTATAAAAATTCTCATCTTCTATCACTATTATACACAATATTTACAAGGTATCTTTATACTTTTTTTACTTTATTTTATTTTTTTGTTATTTTTTTGTTTCATTTTATAGTTATTAATTAATTAATACGAATATAGTATTTACAATTTAACTGAGTTTTCTACAAACTCAGAATTTGGCCGTATTGAATACACTTTTACGGCGTGCTTTATGTTATTTTCAGATCTCAATTATTCTACTTACATTATACCAGCAAATCTTATGGTTTTATTATTTACAAACTTTTTATCTCTTGCTATGTACAATCTTCAGGTTTAAAATACAAGTTTGTATTGATATATGGTAAACAATGTAACTATTGTGTAATTATAAGTACTCAGAAAACTGTATGTTCAATTTGATTCTAGATTTTCGATTTCAATTTTAATCAAATGATTTGATTGCATAAAAATTCGCAACGTCTAAAAATTCAGTTTGTTTTCTTATTGAATAATCTGTTAAGATGTGTTTTCAGAAACAACTAATCAAAACAAAGTTGTGTGACAATCATTACCAACTTTTTTTACTAATATAACTGTTTTAAATCATTTTTTTATTGTTTTCCTTTGATATTTTTAGTTATAATTTTTAGTCATAATTCTTAGAGTGATACCATGTAAGTCTAACTGAATGTTTAAACATTCATAATGATCCCGCGATGATAAAAGTTCGACCAGAACCGAGAATGGAACGAGGCTAAACTTCTGTTACACGGGAACCTATTTTAAAAGTACGCATAACTTACCAAAAAAAACAGAAAACTCAAGTACAAATTCATCTAAAGTTTTGGCAGTCTCAAAATGCTTTGTAAAAATATCATATCAAAAGAATAATCAAAATATTGATTTTTGAAAATTTGTCATTATCTACAGTTGAGTATAAAATTGAAGAAATCGTCAAATGGAACGTCGTCTGCAATGATCGCGTCTGAAAGTTGTGTCAAGCACACTATTGGACATCTTGTTTTCTATATCACTTCGTTTATCGTAGCTAAGTTTGATCACGATCCATTGCCGTTTGTGAATATCAGATATTGCACAGTAACCTAAACAATAATTTTTCATCCATTCGACCCCATTTAGAGCTGTTTTTTGAGTCTCAGCGAAACAAACAATAATTTATTCGTGTCTCGTGGCTTATGAATCATGATCAACGAAACTAGATCAGATATAAGATTTGTCTTGACTCAGCTAACTTCGAACGTCAATCATAACATAAAAAGAAACTAAAAACAACATCTTGAACATGTCTTATACGTGTCGCGCTCGTGAATTTGCAACGAAATAAATTTTTGACGCCAAAAAGTTATATACAAGTTGACGATAGCGTTTTTGTCATTATAACTAATTTTTTTTTCTTTTCTCCGCGTTTTTTCTGCTTTTTTTCATTTTTTTGTTTTTCATTTATAAACTTACTTTGTTTTATGTGTTTTTTTTCTTTGAGAAATGAAATTTCTCAATCGATTGATCAACAACAAGTAGCGACTCTTTTCGTCAAACGATGCCGTTGTGATTCTGCTCACGCTTGTTTCTAAACAATTAACTTACTTCGGGCAGTGAGTGCTGTTGATTGAAGACTCTTTGTTGGACAAAGACTTCATGAGATCTGCGGATGTAGAGGTCATGTACTTGAACAACTTTCTTCGTTCGTCGAAATAGGAACATCCTGAAATGAAAACACAAAAAATGTATCATAAAAGAATCCAAATTTCCACTACACAAAGTTATCACAAGATTTACTTACAAGCTTTGGTGGTGACTGTGAGCTTGGTTGTGAGGATTCTGATTCATTTTTACATCGTTTAGATTTTTCATCACTAGCGTCAGTCATTTTTGAATCATCCTACGAATTAAACAAATATTTAGACAACATCGAACCAACAGGAGAAAGAAACTGATTGAAATTTGTCATCAATGACCGTTACTAACTTTAGAAGTATCTAAATCTTGAGTCGATGTGACAGAATCGGCTTCGGCCTTTCGTTTTTTAGGAATGGCATCGCCTACGATCTCTTCTGATAATCGTTTGCGCTTATCGTTTGGACTGGAAGTGGACCCAATACTGGTATTGATATCAATAGAAGAAGTGCTACTGTTAGCCTCGCATTTCTTGACACTCGACAATCCACTCTCGGAGATGCTCTTCTTCGAGACCGGCGCCGCAGCTTTTTCCTTCTTCAAAATTTCTACCGGCAGATAGTTGATCAAATCCTTTTTCTTTACGTGCCTCACTTCTATCAGCGTACCCTCTTTTTTGTACGCACTTTCAGCGCAAACCTCTGCAATACGAACAAACAAAATTCACATCATCTTTCATAATTTGATATATTTTGTGATACAAAATGAAAATATAAACAACAACGTACTCAAACTGACGAAATCAAAAATGACTTTTCGAAGATCAACTTCTTTTTGTTCCTTCTGAAATTGCAGGCCAATAAACCACATGGAACAGAGTGGATATTCCATCGCTTCGCTGGGCTTTGGTTTTGGAGAAAATGATTCTGGATTTACGTGGGCAAGTGCAACAAATTTCTTCTCCAAAGACACTGCAAAAGAACAAATACAATCATTTTAAGTTAAAAGCAAATTGGTTGAAGAAAGAGGTTTCCAATTGTTCAACGTACAAATCAAATAACGAATTCTGGATTCAACAAGTCCACACCACTCAACATGGTCTTCAGGCGTCAAGCTGCTAGCGATAAGTACAATATAATGCTTGTATTTGGCGAAGAAGTTCGGAGGGTCAAACAATTTCGTCCACGTGGCTCGTCCCATAATTATATCCTCGGTGATAGCCAATCCCTTGTCGAACGATTCCTTGATAACTGCCAATGACGAATTGCTGACATTGTAAGTGGAATTTTGTTGCGGGTAAGCGGGTGTGATGATGGGCATAAGATGAAACCGATCAGCTAGGACATTTCTAGGATCCCAAACTGGGAAACCCAAATCTATGTTATCAGGCTGCTTTAGCAAAACCGGTTGTGGCCACTTCCACTGCGAAAAAACGAGGAAAAACTTTTCGATGATTGTGGAAGCGCACGCTTTCGGATACAATTGACAAGTTCTGGCCACGAGGATGGCCCAGGAGACTCCACCGAGATATCCCAGCGAGTTACTGTAGATGCCCTGTTTCTTCGCCCACAATTTGATCGTTCTCAGTGCCAGTCGAAACGCAGTCTTGTCAGGGACGAGGTTCAAAATCGCGTCGGTTACTCGGCAACCGTTCAAGCTGAGCACATCCTTGTGAGTGAGATGCTTGAGAATCCTGTCGTCACTCAAGTTGATGTCCTCCGTCACTTCCTTTGCGTCCAAATTAGCGAACAGCATGTCGATCTCAATCCCGTCGAATTTCATTTTGATCACAGGCACAAATGCGTCCTTGACGGAGCGTAAGTCCGTCACCTCTTTTTGTTCTTTTAGAAGCTCGTAAAACGAACTGAAGTAGTCATTGCGACTTATCAAACGCGGCGTAACGCACAGAGCGTCAATATCAGCGTTCTTGTGGTGAACACCCAGTCTGTATGATCCAAATGTGCAAACTACTCCACCGACCTGAAAAAAACATTAGTAAAGTTAGTTTGAAATTTACAAGCAATTTTGAATTGGAGCAAGAGCAATCTTTTCTTTGTTTTTATTTTTAATAATTAATATGTTGCTGTGTATCAATATCAACTAATATTTGTAATTTGTACACAATGAAAATTGTGATAATATCAGTTTTTTGTTAATGTGCAGTGAGACTGATATTTTAATGATTGTTCAAGTGGACTTTTCCTAATTTTTCTTAAATCTATGATTTTATCACTATGAGAAAAGTGACAAAGCTCGAACATAACCTAACGAAAACGACAATTCTAAAAAAAAACTTAACATTCCATAAAATCTTGTCAAATTGGCAGTCGACATTACTATTTACACCGAAAAACAAACCAAACATTAGTAAACAAACGAAAAAATGTCGAAATCATTTTTAACAATGCCAAACTGAATTATAAAAAGCATAAACCAAACAAAAAAATTTCGTTCAAATCAGAACTGACGATTGTTTATACTCAATTTGTTAATGTTAAAGTTTTTATTCAAACAATTTTGTTTTTAAAAAAGTTGCAACTTTGCATATGAAAATGTGTGTCGGAATTTACAACAAACAAAGACAACCCGCAGGTATATGTCAATTGATGGATTCAACAACTGTGATGTTTACAAACAAAGAATCACAACGTAAATAATTAAAAGCAACGTCAAAACAGACTTAAAAAGACTAAAAGCTCAAAATAAAAGCAGTAATGGGAATTACACAGGAGAAAACAATGGAACAACGAGAAAGCAAAGTGCGATCTCACCTTTTCAGCAATGTTGGGTGGTAGGTTCTTTTTCAAGCTGATCGCTTTTGTCCATTCTCTGACGAGGGTGTTTAGCTTGCCCAAAATGTTCATCCGATGCTGTATTTCCGACTCGTCCTCGAAAACATTGTAAGTTCTCAAAACTTTTTCCAAATCGTCGGTGCGAGTCAGGTCGCTGGGTTTTGGCTCGGCGGTGCTTATAGCTGAGGTAATGCCGAAAATCTTCGGCTCGGCCTGTCCGTTCACTGGGGACCCATTTTTGTTGCTGCTGTTTGGACTTGTGGAGCTCTTCCAACCGTTGTTTTTCTGTTGCGACCACATGTTGTCTTCATGCGCTTGACAACAACAACAATCGGACTATAGAGGAAACTGCTCTCCAACGCACGAAATGTGTAACAAACGAGAATTAAGCAGCACAAAATGACAACTTCATGGCACTACACAGTGCTGGCACTATAATAGGGAATCATAAAAAGTCACTATTTATTCTTGAGTTACTAAACTAATCCAAAACAAACGAGAATTATGGAATTGAGCAGCACAAAATGATAACTTCACGATCCAACACAGTGCTGACACTATAATTGGATCATAAAAAGTCACTATCAATTTCTGAATTACTAAAAAACTAAAAACAAGAACTATACTTGGTTTCAGTCATCTTCTGTCATTGTCTTTCTTTATGTTCTTCATCGTGTGGCGCGCTTTTTGCTCTTCACTTTCGGTTTATAGTTTCGAATAAATTTGGAATCACTCTCGTTTGCTCTCGTTTGCTCTCGTTAAAAATTAATCGAACAACAAATCTATTGTTTACTTTTTATATCAATTTAATTGTTAGATTGTTTGATTTGAGATCAGGTAAGTTTAAATCATTTTTAAATATTTGCTTACTGTTAAGCTTATACCATTCACAGTTTCTCTTTATTGTTATGTTAACATAAAGAAGACTCATTATAACAAGAAAGCTTGTTGATTTACAATTTTTATTGAGATTGTATTTAAGATGTTGTCAAAACCAGTTGTCAATTCATTTTACTCCGTAACGTTCCTTTTATTTAGTACTCATGAGAGAGGTTACGTTTGGAAAAAAAGAATAACGGACAAAAAATATGAGAATATTATTTATGCATGTCAATTACATTTTGAAACAAGTATGACAGGTTTTTGTGAATAATTATTGTAGAACAAATTTGCTTTTCTTTTATTTTATTTATAAAAATTGACGAGAAAATGTTGGTCAAATTTGATGTATAGTCATTTAAAATTACAGAAACGTATGAAAGGCAGTTAAACATGGCAGAAGTTGAACATCGTACTTCAACTTCAACTCATTTTGGCGAATCGTCTGAAAAAAATGATCCAGACATGGAGGTTAATGAGAATTCTGACACAGTGCCTGCACCCTCACTTGCCGAAATGGATACCGGTGAAACTTCAACCAAATCTGATGAAGGTAGTTCAAATAATAAAAAAAGTCAAAAGCGGCCTTTAGAGGAGGAAAAGGAGCCAGTTTTAGTAAGGATCACAAACGGCTCTAATGATCAAGTCAAAGATATACACATTGACAAAGATGAGGTTTGTTTTTTGTTTCATTTTCCTTGACATCAAATTGAGACAAATCAATTGTGGTGCAATCGGTTCTCAAGCCGTTGTTTCATACAGCGACTCAATTTAAAACGATGTTGTTAAAAGGAAGAAATAACTAATTCAAAATTGATTTCAGTTTTCAATCGGTCGATCGCGAGATGTGGATGTACCCATTTTGAGTGTTTATATTTCGCGCATCCACTGTCGTCTGAAAAGGTCAACAGGCAACGAATGGACGGTAATTAGTTTGGGTTCAACTTCAACCAAATTGAACAACCAAATTATTCCTCGTGGCGAGTCGCGTCCTATCAAAGTAAATGACGTATTACAACTAGGCGACATCACGGACTACACTTACCTCTTCACTTTGCGCGAAAAAAGTGATAAAAACGCAAAGCGATCTTGCACAGCAGAAAAGAACGAGTACACGAAGGCACTTGAGCGACAAAAGACGCAGTTTGCTGAAACCCAGGCGAACTTGAAGAAAGATCTGGAGGACAAATTGAACTCTGAGAAGCAAAAACAAACCGAGCTGCAGGAACAGTTGGAGGATTTGTTGGAACGGCAGAAGAAAAGTGTGGAGGACGATGAAAAGCTGAAGGAACAAATTCAGGTTTTAGAAAAGAAAATCGAACAGGGTAGTGAAGCTGAACAAGCATTGAAGCAGAAGTATGAACAGATGGTAACGCAGCTAGAAGAGGAAAAGAGGAAGTTCGAAGAGAAATTGACAGAGGTAAAACAAAAGTGGGAAGAAAAGCTAGAGAATACACGAAAGGAGAAGGAAACTTTAGAAGCTGCTTGGACGGCTAAAGAAGCTGAGTGGAGAAGTAAAATAGACGAGGCCGTGAATAAAGAACAAAGTGTCAGAGAGAAATTGCTGAGTGAAAAAATTGAGCTTGAAGAGAAGATGAAGAAACTGGAGGAAGCAATAAAAGAAAAGGAGAGAAGTGAACAGGTTGCTTTGCAAAATCTTCAAGGTATAGTTTTTACCCAACTTTGTTCTTTGTTAAATCTTATTTTGACGTTGTTTTAAAGTTGTGTTCATTATTTTGACCTTTACAGCAGGTACCTCTATAGATTTAACAAACAACTGCGTTGTTTTTGAAGTGAAAGAATCAGGATCCATTGAAATACTCGAGACAATCGACTTAACTGATGCCGATGTACCAAACCAAAAACCACCTCAGTATGAAGTGGTGAATGATATTATGGAAGAGCAGCTCAGTTGCAGTATTTGCTCCGAATTGTTGGTATCAGCAATGACGCTTAACTGCTCACACACCTATTGCCATTACTGTATTCTTTCATGGATGCAAAAAAGTAAAAACTGTCCGAACTGTCGGGCCGTGATAAAGTCAATGAATAAGTCACTTGTTCTTGACAACTTCATTCAGACGATGGTTGAGAGCGTATCCGCCGATCAAAAACAAAGACGATCAGAACTGATTAACACTAGAACAAGTAAGCTCAGAACGAATAGACATATTCGATTGCATTTCTTAAACGAATTCATTGACTCAAACTTTTTGAATTTTCGTTTCAGAATTGATTCCAGGATTACAATTAGGAGTGATGAGGAAACACCGATGAAAAACAACTTTTTTCATTTCAAAATTATTTTTCTACCAGATTCAAGCGTTAAAATAATAAAAAAAGCGATGTTATAAGAGGTCGAATTTGAGTTAAGTTTTTCTACTAATAGTAAATGTAATAAGTTTGATGTTAGGGCTGTGATACGAGTGTACTTTTTAATTTAAACCAGTTCAGCCATTCAATCATTGTTATCACTTTGTAAAGCTCCACGAATTTCAAACTTACTCATTTCGAAACATAAATTCATTTGATATGTAAAAAAAGTTACAAGTAAATTCTGAGCGTGTTCATAATGTTTCGTCTTATTTATACTCGAGAAAATGGCTGTTCATTTTTTAAATCAAAATTCAAGAATATGGATTGTTTATGGACAGACAAAATAAAACTGAAGTTTTAATTGAGAAAATGCTATATTTATTTGTACGGTGTACGTTCATTCGGTGTATCACTCTAAAAATTAAATTGTTGCCGTTAATATACATGTGTTAAAGAAATGACGAAAATTTTATCTAAGCTAATAATACTTTACTGTTTTCGATATTCATTGATATATAGTAATCTTTTGGTAGCGTACGAAGACAATGTTGACAGCCGCTCGGGTACCTTACCTCATAAGCTAGCTAAAAGACTACTACATATCATTATATATATCACTAATCTTAATAGCCACAATTTAAAATTTGCCTTCCATCAGAAACTGTTGTATATCGACATGACAATAACCGACGAAGTGCGCACCTTACACCTTTTACATTCAAGATTCATCCTTACTGATGTAAAATTCAATATTCAATAAATTTTGTAATACCTTTTTTATACACAATGCACGTTAATTAATCGTCTGAACAATATAACATTCGCGTATTATTTGTTGGCTGGGTCTTTTTACAGAAAAAGTTAACAATTGTTGAAATGATTTCGCATAAGACAATCCTCTACAATTTCAAAGTAATTGTATTGATTTAGTATTAGTAATTCTCTAACGAACCAGGCAATTATTTCAATAACAAATAATCAGATAAATGCAGAAGTCTTTTATCATCGTCACTAACAGTAAATTTTTCATTATTGTCACTTCTACGCAGGCAACTAAAGTACAACGACGTTTGGCAAATTGTTCCATTTTTTTGTTTGGTTTTTTATTTTGAATGTTAATTTACACCTTTCAAATACAGTTGAACCACAAGCGTGTTACTTTACCGAGGCAATGATTGGTTTGGTTGATTAATTCAAAATAAACAATTCATGACAGTATATAAAATTACAAAACAGTGGATATCCGTATAAAAAATATCGATGCTTATTGTTGGCTTATGCAAAAACAGTTAAAATTTCGAGAGAGAATTCAGCTGTAGAAATCACCAGTTTACTTTATTGATGGCATGCAAAAATGTCCACCACGCGATCCATCCGTGTCATCAAAGTTACAAAAATAAATATGAGCATGAAAATTAACAAGAAAACATTCAATGGCTTTGTTTGAATTTGCAAAGTTCTTTGTAAAAACTGTGCACAAGTGTATATATGTGTTCATTCATAGATTGTTGCCCATACAGGAAATAAGACAGGTAAATAAGAAAGAAAAGCAAGAAACAAAATGTCTGTTCACTCATTTTTTAATTATTTATAAAAGATAAATTTACACGCAATACAATCATGAAAATCAAAATTCAAATATCATTGTCACGATCGACAAGCGCAATTTGATAAAAGCGACGTTTGTTTTGAGTGACAAAAGAAATGTATGACGTCGATCTTGGAATGTTCGAACTGACGAAAACCAGAAGGATACAAAATTAATGTATAAATAATATCAATAGTAACATCATTAATAACGATCATCTCTAGAAGTAGCCTTGGTTCTTTCGTACGCAAGCGAAAGACAATACCGATAAATCTTTTATCGAAACATACATAAATTTCTGCACTTATAGCGAGCATTCACTATGTCTTCCACAATTGTAAGTAAGATCATATAATCAATCATTACTCTTACGTTTACTCCGGTGCCCATCTACACAACAACAATTTCAAGAACAATACTACATTATAACGCATCCATGGCATTTGTCCATAACCATTCGCACTCATAACGTTTTTCGAATGACTGTTTATGTTTAGGAGCCATCTGTACATGATTAGTCAAGTAACGAAGTTGATCCTTTATATCCTGAGAGTAAAAACAATAATAACGCGAATAATTTGACAATGAAAAACAAATATTTGCATCAAAAGAAAAAGTTCTTTTCGGTTTGTTACGAAAAAACGGCCGAAATAAGCACAAATTTGTTGAAAACATGTTGAAGTAGGATCAATAATGAATAGTTAAACGCTCGGCGACTGCCGTTTACTTTGACAAGTTAATAAATAATAAGTTATTGGAGCATGGGAAAGCGGGACAGCAGAAAATTTGGTCGGCAGCTCAGAAAGGGAAATAGTGGCGCGCGACTTTGCAATTGGCGCGATAAGCGGTGGGCTATTGTTGCGGCGTGGCGGGCTTACGCCAGGCGAGTTTGTTGGGCGCGATCGCCTGGATGTCACTGCCAGCCGAGCTCTCGTCCTCGCTCGACGACGCCGAGGTCTCCTCGGAGATCATCGCCTCACCGCCGGCCTCCTGGGGACGCGGTCCAGAGTTCACCTCCTCGTCCACGGGCTCGATCACGATTATCGGTCCGTTGATCGACGCCTCGGGCATCACCTTGCTGCGGTTGTTCCGACGATTCTTAGGTGTCGAATTTGCACTTGGACCCACCCAACTATCCGAGTCGCTTCGCACTGACGACTCCGAGAATGAGGTTGAGCGGGTGCGCAGCGGCTCAAAACTGCGGTTCCGTGATTTTGCAACTCGCAACGAACTTTGTCGTGATACTGGCGAACATACTGATTTGGCCGATCGGCTTGAGCTGTTGTTTGTTGACATGTGTCGTTCATGGTAGCCGTCCATTTCGAGCGTCCATGATACAGAGTCTTCTTTTTCGATTAAGTATTTCACCATTGGTACTTCAGCTTCTTCTCCCAACTAAAATATCAACCAATAACAAACATTATCAGTAAGTATTTTAAGAACAATTTGCAAAGAACATTGCAATTCTGTGACACTCACCCAATTTTGATGATTCGAAGACTGATCACGATCGGGATTGTATGATCTTGGAGAATTGTTGATAGACTGGGACTGGTTAGTGAAACTTTTGCTCTTGTTTTTCTGCCTAAGCCTCCACTCGAGTTCTTCGATTCTCTGATTGTGTCGCTCGTTGAGCTTGGATATTTGATGGCAGGAATCAAGCAGCAACTGGTTATCTTGTGAGAGGCGTCGTTCGTTCTCTTCTCTTGTGATGAGCTGTTCTTTGAGGTCCTCACACCGGGCCTCGAGGGTGAGAACGCGCTGTTCGAGCTTATTCTTCGCGTCCAACTGGCGTCTCAGAGTATCGTTCTCGGCCCTCAGGGCTGCGACCTCCTCGCTCTTCAACTCCAGCACCGAGCGCAGCGATTCCGCCTCGGCAATCAGAGCGCAACCGTGGTCGGACACAGCAATTCGACGCTCAGCCTCTGCGTCCCTCTTGGCAATTTCGTTCGCGTACTCAGTCTGTAATCTGCTTATCGCCAAACGATGCTCCTTCGCGCTATCCGCCAGCGCCCCTTGTAATCGAGTAACTTCGCGTTTCTCATCGCGCATCGCCGCCTCTAAGCTCTCCACTCGTTCAACATATTGTGCTTCCACTAAAAAAAACAAATTTGCAATTTATATGTTGCAAGAAATTTATCTTATCATTTCAACTATCTCATTTTGAACAATCAGAACAACATTTCTCTATCCCAAAATTTATAGTTCGACTTTTCTTATCACATTTCTCTTTTCAAATGTATGTTAACTGCAATTAAATTTTGTTTCTTACATTCTTCATGAAGCCGACTCAAGTTTCTTTGGTGCTCTTCTTTTTCGTTCTCCAATAAAAGTCTCTGTTGATCCACCTGAAATCAGAAAAGCGCATAAGTACATAATAATAACAAACGTTTAGTTCACAATTTATCTAAAGACCATCGTCTATTTGCCAAGATAAGCATCATCAACCAGACCAATGATCAAACTGATCTTTCTTTTTCATTACTTTTTCACTCTCCAACCTACCAAGTGATCAAGAAATTACAAAATCCGCCATAAAAGTGAGAGAAAAAACGTTCGAATTCGATCTACTGGGTAATCAAGCAAAAAATCTTGCGCAATGTCGGATGAAGATGCAATTATCAAATTTAGCAGAGTGGAAAATTAGAAAAAAAGGATAAAGCTTTTAACAATACTTGTATTTTTGGATCCTTAAGTAAATATTAACTTTTGCATAAACAAAGATCATTGGCAAATCTAAAAATTGATTCACAGCTTCTCAGTCCGAGTCGTTAAATTAGCAAATGTGTGAAACGACGACTGAAGATAAACGACCGATTTTTTCTAGACTTTTACTTTTCAAACACGGACTTAGAAAAAGTACAACGAAACATGAAGATGTGAGCAAAACATCGGAACCACTTTAAAGACTCGCGAGACCCGTTTGCGCGCACCTGTTGCTTTTACCTGACCCGATAACTGTTTTCTACTCGCTTTGGAAAACTATACGTTGAATGATTTTCTCAATCAAATCGCACGCAATGTCGTTTATTTGTCTTTAATCGACTGTAATTCGAGTCTACTTTTTTATAATCAAAATTATCACAGAATTAAAAATATTCAATTGCCTAATTATTACTCTGTACATATTTTTGGCAGGTTTAACATTTTGGAGTCCATTTTTAATCTTGTTATTAGGAGATTCAAAGAAAAATATTGGAATTAAGTATGAAATGAAACTTCATTAATCGGTAATTGAATTTTTTAAAATCAATTTCAATGTGTTTTTGTGAAGCCCACAAAACAAACATGTATTTTATTTTGAGATCTTTCAGGCAAGTCTCCAATAAATGATTATATCCAGATTGCCTCGGTCTATTTTGATATAAGTAACAGATAAGAAGGCGACTAAAATTCAATTTAAATATATTTAATAAATTCATTTTCAATTATTAAATCATTGAAAAACATTTGTTACGCAAAGAAAATGATTGTATTTTGCTCTTCTGTTGCTCCTCTTGACAGGTATTTTTGGATTAAGCGTTAATTGCACTATAAATATTTATACTTCAACATTAATTAATTGTGAATTGATTTCAACTAAGTAAAGTAAGCTAAAACTAGATTAAAATGACGAGACATGACGAGATTGTTACGATTTATTTTAGTTTATTAGTTTCAACCATGTATTTTATAATAATAATCACGTTTCAATCATCCTCAAATACTCAAAGACTCAAAGTGTTGTGTCCATTCAGAAAGTTGTATTTATAAATTACCTTGGTACTGGTGGCATTAACTGAATTATTTGACAGATCCAAAAGTCTCGTTTTTCATTACATAATAGAATCTTGATCCCTAATTTGAGATTTCACGCTTAAAAATTCATTTTCGCACACTTATTTGCTACGTAACACACGTGAAACTTACAACAAAACAAAAAAATTGTTAGTTGAACAAAGTTATTTCTGTTTCTGTGTTACGCGCGTTTCATTGCGACTGTGTTTACTCATTTAGATTGAATTACGAGAACAAAATATTCGCCAAGTATAGTTTCTCTTCATTTAGCCTGACCAGCAACAAATCATTCTTAAAAACTTTTGTTCTTAATCATTCTTCATCAATGAACGGAATAAATAAATGATTTGATTGATTTTGATGGTTTTATAGTAATAAAAAGATGTGCTGCTTACCTGACTGGAAGAATACTGAATGGTGATCGCGAGTGCCTGCAAGGCGAGCTCATGGTCCTGCTGATTGGCAAAGTCTGCGAAAGTGTTGACGGTCTGGATAGACTGGTCCCGTTTAATGACATCGGGTGGCGCGATGACCTGTCGATTGTTATGCTCGTTGGTTGTGTTCGTTGGCTCCTTGGTGCCGCGCTCTGCAATCAAAATCACCGGGGCCATTACCATGCTCAACTGTCAGACACGATCGCGCTTTCGCGCACCGTCCGCGGCGACGTCCTTGCGACGTCCAAATCGGCCGGTCCGACTTAGACTGAATTAGCAGCAGCAGCTGCTGACTCCCTTCGCCCCCGGTCGCGAGACCACCGGTCTCCCACTGCCACCAAGACGCGTCCTTCATCGCT
Source organism: Telenomus remus (assembly GCA_020615435.1). Taxonomy (NCBI): domain Eukaryota; kingdom Metazoa; phylum Arthropoda; class Insecta; order Hymenoptera; family Scelionidae; genus Telenomus; species Telenomus remus. The sequence continues at coordinate 13,610,957 of CM036338.1, forward strand.
CGCGACGCGGGCCAAATCGCGCTAACCCATTAAATAGACGCGACCTATTGTCACACTACATCCTCAGCTAATAGACAATCTTCAGTTCAATCAACTATCACATATCAATTTTCATTTTTACATTCAACTCTCAACCAATAAAGGACGTTTTTTCAATTGAAATCTGATCTAGGTTAGTACAAATAAGTTAAACAAGGCTTTTTGGGTAATAACATTTAGGTCTGATAAACTTATGACAACTTATGATAAACTAACCAATCTAATCAAACTAATTTTTTTCATCATAGAGAAGACTATGTAAATGATTCTCCTAATCAGACTAAAGACGGCAGATAAAGAAAAAAATGAAGGATTTTTTGTTCGTTCAATTGATTTATTTTGGAATTTGATGACGAATGTTCTCGTTTATTTGGAAACGGGAAATTGCGTCTTGAGTTTACCTGCTCAGAACGTGCGTAAAACCAAGCTTGCATATCTTATGGGACGGAAAAAAAACCATTTCCCAAAAAGTAAAACGTTATCGACACAAAAAGAACAATTGGCCTGCATGCAGAAATGAGAGATAGGTTTTACACTCGGGCTATTATATTCTGCAGCACAAACACAATTTTTACGGCATGATTTATCGTATGGGCCTAAACATCTTTTCAAACTGTCCGAATTTCTTTTTTTAATCTTCTTCAGTTTTATTTGCTTGGTACCTGAAGTTTAGCCTCTGATAAGAAAATACTAAAGCAGGGAAAACCCACGAAAAACATTCTTAAATGAGGATATTTTATTACTGCAATTATTTGCTAAACGAATAAACCATTTTTGCTTGATCAGAGCGGAAAAAATGTATAGTTGTTATCCCGTATACGATACATTTTGTATCGAACAAATCTTCAAGGCAAAGTACGAACAAAAAAGGCAGAAAAATTGTAGGACCCTGAGAGGAGGTATCGATGAATGTAAAAATTCCCTCATGTGAAAATTCCAGGAATATAACCTCACATTTTTAAACAACATTTACATTCTTTATTTCAGTTGTAAATAATTTTAAAATAAAAAGTTTTAAAAATGTTGCTTGAAACTTTTTATTTTATGTAAAAACTGGCAGATTTTCAAAGATTCGACAAGGTAATTAACTTTGAAAACATCATTGGGTTTTGAGCATACAACAGTACCATGTGACAAAAACAATCGTCACATTTAAATGGTAATGTAGAAACACCTGAAGCAGTCAAACGACGATTATTCAAACAAAACAGAATAAAACGCGGCAGGAGTCCGGCGCAACCTGTCTCGCTTAGAAAGTGTGAAATTTTGTATTATGTAAATAGTACCATTCAATTTTGAAAATCCGCGGATTGAATCAAAGCTGTAAATAATATTTTATGACCAGCATTCTCGTCTGCCTATTTCTAGTCGCGCCAATACAATCAATACGACTTAGATGAATAGGCCGATGGTGCATTTAAGTTACTTTCAGATCCTACTTCTGCACTGTACCATTTGCATTATTATTTTCATTCCGAAATAAAATATAAAGTTTTAAACACTGCCAGTTTCTAATTTAAGCCTTGTTTTAATTAAAACCGCATAGTGTAATGGGTTGTACTTTTATCAAGAATGAATTTTTGAGATAGCTGACTGAGAAATCAAGAAAACCGTCGTCTGAACCAAAAAGAGAACGATAAGAGAGCTCTTAAATTAATCAACCGATTGCCTAGCGCATGTTTGAGTGATTAAGTGGATTTGTTTAATTAACGATCGTCAATTTAAACTGATTGGACCTGTTTTTAATGTTTGACTTTTTATTAACGTGTTGTCGCTTTCAATTATTTATACTATTGTAGGCTTACCTCCACAAAATTTAGTGATGAGTTTAGTGAAATAGTACATGGTAATCATTATTTATACCAAAATTGTTTGCAAAAAACTACTAAACACAGCTACACTTTTCACTAACCAAAATGTTCATTAATAAGAGCGTGATTTATAAAGTTGCACGAAAATAGTCAAGTAGAATCTGACACTGGTACAATGTTCCTCTGCTAGAACACTGCAAGTTTACTTTGCGTCTGCATCGTATACGTGCTGATGGCTTACTGTAAGGTCAGTAAGAAAAGAAGGTTGTAAGCTCTACAACTAAGAGACTGACTAAGACTTAGGACCGAACTGACCCGACTGACCGAAGGTAGTCGATGGAGCATTTCTATAGGTACATTTTACGTCACGTGCGCACCCGGCCTAACAAACACAGGAAACAACTTGGACGAAAGCCATTAGACGCGTATGGACATCATGTACTTATTGTACACTTAAATTTATGACAAACGATTTTTACATACATAATTCATCATTAGCTTTAAAACGTCCACAATTTACATTTTACTTACAGACAATGTAAATATCATTTTTTGTTAAATTTTGAAGTTTCCAATTTTATGACAAACTTCAATGTTCGTACATTGTTTAAATATCAATTCAACATCCAACTTGAACACATTTTTAATGAAGATTGTTGATGAAAAAAGCCATGACGTTGCGTGCAGTTCGCGCGTGTTTTAGGCCAGGTCAAGTCCAGATGTATTTTTCTTGTAAGAATGTATTTGGGAAAATTGGGGAAAAAGGTAAAAAAACACATTTTTGTTTTTTAGCCGGGTCGCTGGTTATTTCCTTTATTTTTATTCGAGATTATGTCCAAATTTTTTAGACGAAAACGTGTCCCAGGTAGACAATTATTGTAAGCATTCAAAGATAAAGGTAAGGAAAAAAGATTCTTCAAGGATTTTTATTACTTTGAACTTATTTTATGGTTGTGACTCATCTGGAAAACTGCGATTCAAACATTTATGAACGATTTAATATCTCTATCAATTATTTCTGATTTGTTCTTTTAACATTCTGGTTTAATTTTAATTACACAATTATTTACAATGTAACTGATTGGTTGTAAATCTTTAAGAGATATTAATTGATTTGAGTAATTAAAGCGAGCAAAATCATTAAGCTACACTAACACAAACATGAATTTCAGATAACTTTGCTAAATGTAATAATCATTCGTGGCGAGTTTAATTAAACTGGTACTTGATCAGGTTAAAAATTAACATGGTTAATCTTTTAATTAACCGGCAAACATTTTTTGAGTCCAAATGTGTAATCGTCTTTTAAAAATATGTTAGGGAAGAGTGTCGCATAATTAAAAATTACGATAATGAGGAATTTTCCACATTTTCATTTGAAATTTGAGAAAGAGAAAGGAAGCGAGAATAAGATATGATAATGAAAAAACAGGCTTTTAGACTTTTTGACTTTAACATCCACATTACAGGAAGAACAATTCAAGTGCACACAAAATGATGTCTGTTGATCCGTTCGTGTCATTTTTAATAGCCCAACCATAAAAGTACAATCCTTTCTTGGTTTACCTGACTCCGAAAAATGACAAATTGATGTCCGCTTTCCCTCCATATCGCATTCATTGTCGCTTTTACTTTTGTCAACGCGAACATTCCGATGACTTTCGTCCAATTTACACCAATCAAAATTTTGACAATTATAATTGAATAATTACCTTTGGCAGACGTAACAGCTGCTGCGTTCTGCGATCTTGATGAGATAGTGTGGCCATGTCGTCCGTTTATCGTCACTGATCGTTTATCTGAAAACAAATGAAATAATTAATATTCTATCCCAAATAACATCAGTAAACAAATTCAATTCAAACAATATTACTTCAATTGAACACATTTTCATTTACTTATCTGAACTTATGTTTGTTAGTTTTGAAATGTTTGAAAGCTAAGTCAAGATAATATACGCCTTTTTCAATAAAGCAAAGTAAAGTGACAGAGAATCTTGCAGAAAGTGTAGAAAGTAAAAGTTTAGTTATTATTGTTTCCCGTTGTTATGAAATTTTTTTGCCTTAGGAGACAAACTTAAGTATGTTGCAACTTCACTAAATATTTGCTTGCAAATTCTATTTCTGTTGTCGTATTCGTAACCATACAAATTTAACAGATTAAATACAAAAAAATGCAGACTTCATCATAAACCATTATTTCATTACACTGAATCAAGCATTCTAAAAATCTGAAATTATCTTGTCAACGAAATAAGTTTCAAAACGAACCTTTATCGTTGAAATACCGTTTTCGAAAATCAGTTTTATGCTTCAAAACAAAATAACAAATCATTTCCAATTAAACAGCAAGTTCAATCATAAACCACTACTTGTTTATACACTTTCTTTCCGTGATGTTAATATAGCAAAAAAACCACAATTTGTTCTAATATCAAAACAAAGTTTTCTTTGCGTAAGCAAAAGGGGATCTCGTCTGGTCAAGTTTTTGAATGCAACTGTATAGTTGGACGAGTCTAACATTTTTTCAGCCATGCAGTTTTATTGCTTATTCGTGTACCGTTAACGCGAAGCGACTCGGGCGTAACATGAATTTGTTTATGCTGAATTGCCAAGTGTATCAGGAGTTGCATAGAAGACCGCAGTTGTGCAAGATTGGTTGATTTGTAAGTACACTTCCCAAACGAATTATGAAGTGTAATTATTTATTAACATCGCATTCAGAAGCTCAAACAGATATTTTATACACAGCTCATAAGCAACATGTTTTAAAACACTTTATTTCGTTAATTATTTAAAATTTCAAGACCTGTTTCTAGTATTTTGTTGTTTTTTATGAAATTATGCAAACCTGATAAAATTTGTTATCTCGTCGACTCACCGTGATTATTAATTTGCGACTCAAGCCGATTCTTCTTTATGTCATTGGTGTTGGTGCGTGTCTTTTGGTGATTATTAAGACCGTTTGGCTGTCTCCGCGTAGAGTTCCCGACACCCGATGCTATCCTCTCTGTAACACATTCACAAATTAGTAGCAGCTTTCTCGTACAATGTCATTTTTGCCTCGCACTCTTAAATTACAAGGATCGCTACAATTTCCATGTTATTGATACAATTTCTACTTATGAATCTTAATTTAACTTGACATTGATAAACTATTTACTGTTTCCTTCAAGTACACAAACAGTTCAAAAAGATATCAAAATAAAATTGAATGTCGTATAACCCTTTTCATAACATAAGACACAATCGGTCACTGGAACAATTGCGAATCTTTTGATCATTGACGAACGAAAACCCAATTAGTCAGATCGACTAGTGTCAATTGTTAATGCCGAGGGGAAGACAAAAACCAAGCTCAAATTAGCTCACGATTCAGCGAGATGGTTTTGCAAAATTCTCGCTCTGAAAAGTAATAAAACTTGGCGCGATTGCTTTAAAAGTTAGTTATTTACCGACCCTATCATTGTTCATTACTGGCGCAGCACCGCGAGCTTCATATACTCAATTTACGTCTACGTTACAACGTTTTATATTTTATTCCTATGTCATCTACGACGATCTACTTTCATCCACTTGTCCCACACTTTTTACAATTTTAGTCCTCATACAAAAATGATACAAACAATAAAAAAAAAGTTGAAATTGAAAACCTAATGAAAAGAACAATTGAAAAACTGAATTGAAACTTTTTTTAGAATGAAACGAACGAAATAGTAAATGAAATGAATAGTAACGATGGGATGATATAACGACGACAAATTTACGAGATGCAATTCGGGCTTTTAATTCATCGATTGAACACTTGGGCGCGGGGCATGACTTTCTGTTTCCCGTTACGACGTATCGCCAGGTCGTAATGAAAGCATCCGTAGACAGCGTCAATAGTTAGGGTTTATTGCTGCAGACGGTCGAGCGTCGAAGTAAATCTAGACAGGTAAACAGAGACAACGTTTGCCAAACCCGGCGATGGAAGGTCGACGTTGTAGTAGCATTTTGGAGTCGTCATTCTGTTTCTGTCCTTGTAGCTCTACAATGTATATGCGCACGATTTTTTCAAAAAAAAAAACAGCTCTCTGTATAAAATGGCTATCCAGGAAACTATGCAAAGTATTTAATCGCGCGACTTAAATGCTGTTTAAATCAAGGAAGCCAATTAATTTGCAGTCATCAGGGTGTTCGCAGATAATATCACCTGCAATTAACTAATCCCACCAAAATTCAACGAACGAAAGTCTTATCTACAAAAGTACCCGAGCACATTTCGGAGCAAAATCTGGTTTTCGTGTTGTGATCTAGATTTAAATTATTTAAAACGAGGAACGAATTTAGTCGACTCGTTTGAATGTTGCAGTTATCTATAAGATTTGTGTTAGTTTCAAGCGGAATATAGGAATACCTCTTTTAAGGCTTTTGGATGATTCTCTGATGATATCGGTTCTCAATGCCGGTTTGGTTTTCGAGCTTTGCTGTCCCATCGTGAAATCGTGCGGCGACTAAGTCCAATGTATTAACCTAATTCCATAGTTTCAGGGCTCGTACTACCGACAGGAAGAATCCGGTTTTACGTAGTTGGAGCTCTGTTTATGTTTGGCAAAGTGACACGTGGTTCGTAGCGCCATATATACAAGAGACCGTCGACGTTGCAAAATACGTGTAATCACTCCGATTCAAACGCGCATTTGCGTTCGCACCTGTCGGACTGTGCAATTGAATGAGTTATTTTAAATCTGCTTTGTCGTGTCATCAAACTGAAAAGGTTCGCCAGACCGCTTCTCCCGGCGGGCGGGGGCACTATCCGTTGCGCGGTTTCCTTTCGCAAAATCGTTAATGCTGATTAGTTACGCGTTTTGTATTGAAATTCAGAAGTTGCTCGTGGGAAAGACGGCTTGGGTGCGATTTTTTCACGAGATAAGAAGTGATACAATAATTATAATCCTGCCAGTAACTAAGCGAATTCTCATAACAAAAAAGGATCAGGTTTTAACTCAATGACTTTGACTTTGAAGTTTGTAACTTATAAAAATGAACTGCTTATAAAAAGAACTTATGCTTCTTGTAATTTTACACAAATCAACATTGTAACTCAAATTAGCGCAAAACTGGGCAGATGTAACGCGACACTGTGACATAAATTACATTTCGTTAATTATTGTAAGAAAAGTGGATCTTTTATAGCGCTATTAATAAATTCAATCCTTATAGAATTTATACCAACACCGTGCCGACAGGCTCGATTGAATCGAACCAACGACAGATTACCACACAGTTTTCTTAATTATATAGATGCACTGCGCTGCAGTCATCGTTATATCGTTCAAGTTTATTTTATAATCGCGATAAGATTTTATTTCAAGATCTGATTAGCTTCGATTAATGACTGTGTATGGTTCATTTAAACTTGGCTAAATTAAGTGGCAAAACATGGTCGGATTAATTTCTGACATGTGCAAATGTGTAATGTAGAGAAACTCGGATGGAGAAATTCGTTAAAATTGACAACAGCTGAGTGACCAAGTTTTGAAGTGTCACCTAATGTCACACTCGGGCATAGTGAGTTCCTTTTAAGAAACGGTAGTACTTCGTCCCGCGTAAGTCTAATTCGAGTTATTTCAGAGCTAGCATAATTTATCAACGGGTCTGGCAAATGTGCCTCAAAAAATATCATATATTTATAAACAATTTTTTCGTGGTTTGTGTTGCCGGTTGGAACAGTTTTGCGATGATTTGTAGGCTTGCGCAATGATCTTTGACACGCGCGATCATTTCTCTGTCGATTGGCAGAGCGTGTAGGTGGGGTGCCGGCACCAGATAGATAGAACGAATGAGTTGCGTTTGTTCCAGGAGGCAGAGTCGAAGTTAACATGTGGATGTAAATTTGAGGTATTTCGAGCACCGCAAAACATGACCCAGATAAGACTACTAAATACGTACGACTTAGCTCTGTGACGTTCATTCATCCGAAATAAAATTTTAAATAGGACCTAATCATTTACTAATACGTTTGAGCTTGAGAAATAAAATCACTGCTTGAATTGTATTTTGCATTTTAAAATTTTGATTGGAAAAATTGTACACGCTTTTGTATCATTTACCTCGTTCTCAGACAAGATTTTGAAACCAAAATAAAGAGAATACAAGATGTGTAGATCTTAAATTTTAAATACTTGAAAATCAAAAAAAAATCATAATGCAACGATTGAAAAATATTAATTTGCACATCACTGACCATTTCACGTTTTTTATTAGCATTTAGAACAACTCCCACACAATATCTCGTGAAATCGTCTGACACCGTTACAATGAATCGCCAGATAACGTTCACCTCAGCCTCCCATTCAATCCGAAATCATGGCACACTAAATTCCCATTCACAATACGATTTCAATGAACCCCATAACATTACAACAATCACGATTCTCTCTTGTGATCGATCTCACTACTCGTTTCCAATAAACTAATCACGATTTTGGTTTAACGAAGCAGACAAATTTGCAACCAAACAAACGAGCTTTAGAAGGCACATCAAGAAACAAATGACGGGTGTGTGATAAATGGTCGAATTGTGATCGTGACTGTTGTACCTCGACGAAGAAATCAAGTCAGGACTGCGAGGCCGAGGATTCGCGACTGAGCTCGTGTCCAGCCTAACCTGACGATCTCGCATCATGCGAGTGCGAGCGCAACTCGCGTACCTCCGAGGCAAGGCAATGCCGGAAATAACCCTGTGCTATAGTTCGTCGACCCTCGTGCAAGCCGGTCGCGCTGGACTTTTTCGTAAAGCCGCACAAACGAACCGCGAGAGAGGACGTTTTACGCGCCAGGGCGCCAATTCAAATCCACCAACATTCACCTCAACCGACACACAACCGTCTACTTCAGCACTCGCTACGCCACTAACTACCTTCAAACTTTCATTTCATTTCGAAATTCAATTTCAATATATTTTTGTCTATCAAAACTTTGTTCTTTCGGTTTAATAATAACTCGGAGCAAGCGATGTTCCAAGCGCTCAGCGTAATAATATGCTTTAATCGAGACAATTTCCGCAAACTGTAATGAGAGTCTAAATAAAGCCGTTGCATTTTTCTATGAGAGTTATTATCAGTTTTGCATTCGTAGAAAATTGTCTTTCTGGGATTTCCTCCTATTGCAGTTTGAAGGAGTGTGAAAACGCAATTTAGTCTCTTGTTTCAAAATAGTTTGTTTCTCTCAGCACTAATTGATTTCAAGTGTAATAACTGCAAATGATATGTCACTTTTTTTTCACCCCGCGTGGATAAGGTCAAGGTGAAATTCAAATGATTCTATGAATCTATCAAGGAAATCGTGTTTATCGAGTGAAAGTGTGGCGCATTTCACGTTGAATAAATATTCAAAGTACAAATTATTATTTGATCAACCAACTTTATCGCCAACTAGTCTCAATAGACCTATCCTTTCTGGAGATTTATAATTGATGGTAACCTTGGAAAACAGTTGAAACTCTCATACTTTTGTTCCAAAAAAAAAAAAACCTGCGAACAAACACCATGGGAGAATTCAGAGCCCACGATTGTGACACGGAAACCAAGGATAGCACAATCTCTAACATTAAATTCTAATTGCCGGGTTTGATACACAAATTTGATGTCAACTTTTATTGTTGTCGCTATTTCGGCGCAATTTCCGTGAAACGCATAAGCGCGTCTGCTCTACTATATATTCTTACAATAATTGCAGTGAAAATAAGGGCACCGGTGGCGCTCGCCAGACTCCGTAACTGAGTCACGTCTCATGAATATAGAACTGCACTGATTTTCATAAATAATATAGATCTCGACTGCTCATTCCGCTGAATCTATTAATCAGCACGGTTACGTCAAAACATTCACGAATCTACATCGAATAAAACTATTTTCAAATCTACAAAAGACTATTTCATTTCACGATTCATCATGTTAAGACAATTTTCATAAACCTTAGAATGACAGATTTTGAAGTTTTGCTGGGTCATGTTGGCGACAAAGGTAGAGACAAGTGTACCTACAGAATGGTTAGAGTTAACATTTTTCTTAACCGCAAGATGAATAAGTCAAAGCCACAAAGAACATCAATAATTTAGGAAGTCAAGCCCTTGTGTCACGCTAATCCTATTAAAGGCTTCGAAGTGACGAAAACAAAGAGCACCCCGTACTCCTTTACCTTAAACACCATTAATAGCAATAACGAACCGATGACAAGATTATATTTAATTCGTGTGAACGTTTCCACTATCTTTTGATACAGCGTCGTCGAGAGCAAGATATATCGATCGGCAAGAAAACATGCAATGGAGATTGCGCGATACCAATTTATCGATGAGATTTAGTCGACGAGACGCTGGGAAAAGAGCGTTCGCTTGTAAAAAGTATTACATTTTTGGCAGTGTCATGCGAATCTCAAACATCAATGCGTGACAGTTCCGCAGCATTTCTGATTGTCACTATTGATTTAGGGAGGGAGAAACTGTCGACTTGTTCCACTGGCCTGGTCTCCTATACACATGTGCGAAGAGACAACTCTTGGCACCGAGAATGAACCGAACAGAAGATGAACAGTGTTTCTTTGACGATAACAATTATCATTCTTTGTTCCGAAATTTGAATATTTGAGGGAAAAATGGAAACTCGAACAGAATTAATAGGTCGGAGGAAAAACATGGCTTTCACTGAAGCAGAAAATTATGTCATTGTTACGTAGAAAGTGCGCTGTTTCTAAAGAAATTTTCTTATTAATTTTTTTGAATTGTATTTTTTTTTTTGGATTCAAACTCAAAATATTGAATGAATTATGGAAAGCAAAAATCAAGCGAACCCATAAAACCTCTAATCAATAAACATCCAGATCGTTCAAGCCGCCAGACAAATATAGCTCACAAATCAAGTTTCTTATTTCGAAGACCCATAATTCACGCAACATGTTGTAGTAGATATTTTTCGCCCTGGCAACAACTGATCGAACAGACATAATGCATGGCGCGCGATTTGAATAAGTGCTCTTGCTTAGCCTCGTTAACTGTAACGAGATTATGTAATCGTCGAGTCATTAAGACCGGTAAAAATTTAATAAACTATCTTCGAACCCGGACGAATTACGTTAATCTTGAAGAACATGATGAAAAGAGTTAAAAGCAAAAGAGAAGAAGGAAAAAAACAAATTAAATTATGGGAGAGAGAGAGAGAGAAAGAAGAATGAACGAGAGAGACACGTTTGGATGCGTAGAAGGTGCACCTGCGAACCAGGTCGACGCGAGGCACTTCAAACGCGGCCATGATCGCTGTATTTGCGAGCACACATTGGTTCCACTGTCACAGGCTCTCTATACGTGCAAGAGCGTTACGCAACGGCGCAAAAACATGTGTTTCTCGTCAGTGTCTTGGTGATCACGCCGCTGTAGGAAGTTTGATAGTTCTGCTTGCAAATATAAAATGAGGTCGGTTTCCCGGCTGCGTTTGTTCGTGAGGATTATCTGAATGAGACACTGCGACACGTTCAACTCGATCAATTCATTCGAATTCATTTTGCAATTGAACTCACAGACGTGATACAAATTGCTGTTAGTTGATCCGAGCGGCAGGATGCGATCACATTTTGAACCCAGCCTTTTCTACCGTTCGCCTTGGTGCAATCCTTTTTATTCCCTTCTGATTTGTCATCGTTGTAATTAACTTCTGAATTTCGCAACCATCACGGTTATTTTGCTTTGATTTATACCATGTCATGTTCGCTCGGCGAGTCTGGCCACCTTTGTGAAAACTTTTTGTCTTATCTTCTTGATACGAACCTGCTTTGAATTAGAATCAACAGGTTCTATTGCACCTGCTTCGGATACGTACATGAATCGCGCAAAATGGCGAAACCAAAAAAAAAACTGCGCGACTGTTTATTGTTGATGGGCGAAAGAGTGATTTTTGGAAGGACGAGAGCCGCCAGCTTTCACTCACTGTCACAGAGGTTGGAAACTCTCGGCCAGCACATGTCTGACACGAGCGAGGGTTAGAGCGTACCGGAGCCGGATGCGGCCTCGATTATACTGGAGGAGAAGCGTGCGTGGTTTCGCCGTGCGGCCCGTTCACGTCGGGTTTCCCGCGATGGCAGTGGCGGCCAGGTGACTGGATCCGCACGAGAAGGACGCTTCAATGACAAGGACAAAACTCTCCGATTCGGTAACGTCATTTAGGACCCAATGCGCTTTCTATCTGATTTGAATAAATCCAAGTGCCTCAAACGTCATCAAACTTGGTGCTAAATCAGCTGTCGCGCCTAATTGGCCGACTCTAAATAGATCCTGCGGTCAGACCTCTTTCCGCTCAACTGAACTAAGAAACAAATTCAGCAATTGTTTTTTTTTAGTCAACATTTCTATCGAAGAACAAATCAAGATTGAATTAAAGGAAGAAACGAATTTTTCGTTTTTGTTTGAGTGATTGCTCCTACGTTTCTAAACTGACACCTTTCTGATCAAACTTTCGGATGATGCTACTAATTCAGGTGCAAGTAGAAAAAGTGATCTATGATGGGTGAAAGTACTTAGACTGTGCGAATCGTGATGGCCCGAAGAGACACATCCTGCTATTGATTGTCACCGGTACTTGACACCTGTTACCAAATCGAATTAGCTCGAGGCGAACGTGCAACCGCTCGACTGTTCTGTTTTTCTATCCCTCCTCTGAATTACTCTACCGGTTAATTCGAACAAAGTTTGGCCGAGCAAAACAAACTCGTCTTAATTATCATAACGAGGCCGTCGCGTGATCCACGGAAATTCTTCTTGACTGCTCTTCTGCGTGCTGAATGTAACACCGTCAGTGAGTCAGCAAAAAGAATATCTTAATGAAAGCCGAGCTCTTGGATTGAACCCTCCTTGCTTGATAACCTTCTTTTGTTCTCCTCATGGTCAAGTCGAGCATGGACACTGCACACATGCAAACTCTCGCACCGACTTGCGATGTACAGACCTCGGACAACACGTAGTCTCAAAATGGTAACGCCGTTCCAAAGGACGACCTTAGTACACTCTGCGACATTAGTGGCTAATTCCAAAATCATCAGCTACGTGAAAAGTGCGCCCACCTAAAATGTGTCGACGCGAATGATCTATCGGCACTTGCATGCTAGCGTGTAGTTTCGTTTTGCGGCCTTTTTGTAAAGATAAGGCAGTTGTTTTTGGTGCTGGCCAATTTGCGAAAAATTGAATGAGTTATGGAGAGTGCAGTTTAGATTTGCGCCGTGGGAAATTTCGAGAAATTTTAAGCGAACGATAAGACAGCAATGAGTAATAAATTGTGATTCAGAATGATTTATACCGAGAGAAATGGCACGATTGTTTGGGCTACGAAAAACTACTTATCGGTATGGCTGCTAACAGTCGAACAAACACAAAGTCAAAGCTTTGTCTACAAAGTTTGCCGATTCAATTGAAAGGTATAATCTTTACTGAGAATGGTTATTATGGGGTGTAAAACGGTGATCAGAGGGCAATTAAACGGTGTTAAAACTAAAAGGATATGTTCAATTTTGCATGAGCCGAATGATTGGAGTTGTCGTTGTCAAGGTTGGCGAGACGTTTTCATTCTTCGTGGACTTGTATCTGGAACCCTCTCACGTCCTTCGAAAGCGTTGCGTGACCATGAACATTTCAATGACTTTCGGGAGGAAACATTTCTCGCGTTAGCTTATTATACACAAACTGTATCTAACGAGCTCTGTTTCACAAACTTAGATTCTTTTTTCATTCTGCCGAGATTTTACAACACGTTCGTTTTCTTTTATTATAATAATCATGACTAAAGGGTTTTATCGTCAATCATCCATACAACAAGCTTTTGAATCGAAGTGTTGGGAAAACAATAAGTGAATGTCAAAGTTATCACAAAGTTTGGATTGTTGGAAAGTGTTTGGTGTTTCTCTCGCGGAGAGAAACGACGAATTTGGTGATTCGCTTATGCATGATACTTAAAATTGGAAATTGTAGCGTAAAATCGGATGCAAAATTATGCACAGACACGGTAAATAAAGTTTCACATTTTCGTGCGAAACTCAACTGAGTGGTATTATTTTCATAATTACAGTACTCACTAGGAACATCTTTTCCATGGGCACTACTCAGGTCACTGGCTGAACTTCGCACTGAACTGCGAGCGGTTTCCTGGGTCGGCGAACGCAACTCTTGACGGCCTCGTAATCTCCTAATAACACAGACAGGCAAATGTATTCGCCATAAGATTTTCTCTGCGTTAACCACAGATTACGGTGCCCATCGCGGCACGACATTTTTATCATTCATTTTCTTCGTTCTCCAATTTCAATAAAAGAAACTCCTATCTCTGAGATTCGCAAACTGTTTGATTTGATTATGAAATTACTTGTTGATAACTATTTAAGAAATCAAGCAGTAAAATTAAATAAAGAGTTATTGAAACTGTGCAATGATTAATGATTTAAATGAGAACCACAAATATTATTATTATAGTTATAACTGAACGTAAAACCGACCTTTAGAAATTGGATAGATAATTTTGTTAAAAAGAATGAAAGTAGGACTTGCGAATTGAAATGAATATCTGATGTTTGACGTAAAAACTTGTTTTACCTTTTATCCTTGCCGTTTCTAGCGGCATTATTATTTGCATCGCCCAGCTTTCTTCTATTCGAAGACGTGGAGGGTGACGCCGGGTTATTCAAGTTCTGTAGCACCCGGGACTGGACCTCTTTTCGGGAAACGCGCATCCTCTGTTCGGTTTTGCCGGCTTCAATTTTGCTCATGACTGCGTCCCAGCGTCCGTTCTTACGAGCCGGACGTTGGGCTCGCCTAGCATCCTTATCAGGTTCTTCTTTTTGGCCCGATGCGATCATGGCCTTAATTTTCGAGATAACGTTGCGTTTCGGCATTTTGTACTTTTTAAGGGCAACAACATCTGACTTGAGAGACGGCGCCTGTGCGATGTCCGGGTTGCTGCTTTTCGTTGAAACCTTCGCGACACTGTGCTCGCTCATGCCCGAAGAGTTGTGCAATTCCGTCAAATCGCTTAGCGATTTTGTCGGCGAGACCTACGAAAAGAGTCACAACACAATTATCGTTTCAATTGTTAAGCCACGACCAGATAGATGACTCGCACAATCCATCAATGATTATCACTGTGTTATCATTGAAATTACCTTAAAAATAAATAAATAAATACTTGGATAAACGAGAAAATACAAAAATTAATATACGACTGAATTCACTGGCACATGACTACTAAAGATGAGACACAATACTGACGAATTCCGAAATTCAAAAGCTGTACTACCTGTTATGTCCCTATCAAAATATGTGTATTTATCTGTGCTTTATTTATTTTCTATTCATTTCTTTCACTTCAAAATATCACTGGGACCTTATGAGTAAATCATTTTTGGATTCATTTTACTTAAATGCTTCGAGATCAGCTTTGTCCCAAGACAAATTATTGTTTGAAGATTGTCGTAACGTTTTTTACATTGTTTCGATAAATTTACAACTTTAGGAAAAGTAAATAAAAGACAATTGAAAATGTTTGCGCACAAAAACTGTTCCACTGTTTTCACGATTAGCAGAATGAATTCTGGACTTGTGCCACCTTTGGTCGAGCTTTATTAAGTTGTTTTTAGTCGACTGTTTGGTCAGTTTGCAATTCTAAGCAAATACTAAGAATATCTTATTTACATCGCGAGAACGGCTTTATCAACTTGTGCGCTGCCCTCGATAATATATTTTGTGGATTACCAATACGACTGATACCATTAAATATGATGCTGACTTTTTGCTTGTCCGTCTGAATAAATTTGCATAGAAATGAGCCTAAACAGCTCAATAACTCTGAAATATTTCACTTTCTTAAGGCTCGTAAATACAGTCTAGCTTCAGCAAAACAGTTTTTTTTGTCATAAAGTTTATTCAAATATTATTTACTTTTTGAATTTTTGCGATCTTAAATAACGCGCATTAAGAAAACTATTGCCTGAGGTGCGCTGTTACGTGCACGTTATTCCACACAAAGCGTGCGATAAGTTATCAGTTAAAGATAATTAGATACTAAGCAAGTTGTAATGAAAATAAAAATGAAATGCCAGTTGCAAAGTGGTTGTAAAAAATTTATGGTGTAAAAACCTACATCTGTTTCTAAATTCTAAACGATGTCGTCTTTGCATACAAATTCGCTCGATCTGTTTCTCATAATCGAATAAGGACGCGAAATTCTAATAAATTTATCAATAAATTTAAACCAACGTTAAATTCTTTGGTTCCTTGTCATAAAAATGAGTTAAATTAACTTAATCCACCACGAGTCTCTTTCATGTCTCCCCTATTATTTGTAAAAACCCTCGAAAGCACTAAAAAAGCACCATCCTCTTAATCTTCACAAATGAAATAAAATCATTACTTTGCTCATGTACCCTTGGCGAAAACCTTCTTCTCGTCAGATACTCACAATCATGCTTTAAGAAGCTTTCAAGAGACCATCCCTTGCAAAACTGCTGTATCCTCTTGGATGTAAAATCGATGGACCAGACGTGCATCATAATAACCGTCCTAAAGGAACTCCGGATTCAAACACCCCTTCAAATTCTAGAGAATCTTTCATCCTATTTCGCTATCATAAAATGTTCACTAAAAGCTCAGCTCTTAGTTGCTTCAATTGATGTCATCAATAAATAAAATAGAAGTCAATAAAAGTCAGACACGTTAAACTTGAATCAGTTTCTTGTCAGATGTTAGTTTTTACTTTTTTTCAAAATATTATTGTGGATAAAGTTAAAAATAGGCGTTTCACTTTCTAACGATCCAAATATCTCTTGACTGATAGAATGAAACCACTTGCCGGCTTACACCCTCCTCTCGAACTGAACCAGCACCAACAACTGTTGCAACTAATAATAACTAGATGCTATTCAGCCATACCTGCGCGTTGCGATTCTTCTTATCAGTCACTTGTGCCAAAACAAGAGAAGCTACTGTATTGCGCGCATCAGCATTGTTATTCATGATGCTTTGCTTCTTAATTTCGTTTCAAAAGCTCTTTCCCTGTCCCTAACAGCAATGCTACGTGAATCTTAAGTCACCAGACTAGAGATAAAGCTAGACTGAAAGTTGCCCGATGTCGAACTGTTGTTTACATACTAATTACTGAATTACAGTAACCATTGAGATCTAAATCGTTCGTCTTGTTATCGGTTCTCTCTCTCGTCTGACATCTGGGCCGAAACCACTCGGAGCTAGTTTCGTATCGCAAATTAAATTCAAGTCGTTTCGTTCGTGCTATACCTTGGAGCAAGAATTAAGTTTATGTTCTTCAGTTGATTGCAAATCAGTCCAAAGCAATCCTAATAATTGTAAGGATTACATACAAATACTTACGAGAACAAGCAAAATTGATTACGAAAAATACTGTTCTCGTTTAAATAAAAGCATCTGTTTTTCGCACATCTAAACGGCCGAGCAAAGATTTGAGTCTGACAAATGTGAACCTATTATTTGGTGTTGACGCATAAATGCATCATTGTCAAAAATAGTTTGTTAATGATTCCAGTACTCAGCTACGTTATTGCAAAATGATCTACTTTTGAATGTTTCGCAAAGAATGGGTGAATGTAGCAAGTGTAATGTATGATGGACTATTGACGAGTTGACAAAAAGTATAGATTACCTCAACATTTTGGTTCTCGTTAGGATCAGCAAGCTGCAAGATAAGAAGAGGTGAAGGTTGGCTTCGTTGGGACAGCTCGGTGTCAACAGTGTCTGGGGAGTGTGCGTCGCTAAAAACGGCTTCTAGTGGTCCCTCGTCCTGTCGTTTATCAAAGTCCGAATAGATACCACTGGAGTCCATTTCCTCTGCCATGAAGCTGGGACACCTTCGGCCGGCGGGTGCGCAGAACAGGGTGCCATCGATGACCTGAGCCCGACGGTCGCCGCGACCGATCTCCTCGTGCGCGTCCGCGTCGCTCTCGGTGAAGAAATCCGAGTCGGTCATAGGATCTGGGCGACAGAGTTGGGCAATCACGTTGGCCGGGGGTAGAGCGGGCGCCTCAGGCCCGCGGCTCGCAGGCCGAGAGTTCTCGCCATCGCCCTGATAGCCCGCCTCCAGGCTTGTGATACTGGTCACCGATGTGACGAAGCTAGAGGGCAGCACTGAAGCTCTGGATGGCTCTGCCGAGGGTTTCGGGTCCAGCGGCAGTTCCTCCGGCGACGGGCTCCGTTGCTGAACTTCTGGCGCGGTGGTCGCCGAGTCTTCGGAGGAGCTCTTCTGTTTCGTGGAGCTCGCGAGGTTCTCGCTAGATGGCGTTCGCAGACACTCGAGCGCAACAGTGAAATCTGTCATCTGATCCGGGGTCAGGATGCCCAGGCTCTCGTCATGCTCAAACGAGTTTTGCTTGTTGAGCATCAAATAGTGCGGCCCACTTGCACTCGACGGCGCCGTCGCATCCGCGTAGCCACAACTATTATTACTGCCCGATGACTGCTGCTTATTCTCGACAAGACCGCTGCAAGTCAGGGCAAGCACACGTTACGTACCAAAAGCAGACGATGCTTTTTGCGGGTGTGCATGCATCAAGGGGGAGGGGAGCACGCATTATGCTCAGACAAGCCGCTTGATCTAATCACAAGCTCGAGTTTACCATGTCAAAGCCTACTGGGGCCAAAACACTACGCCAAAACGTGCTTTCTTTTTAATCGCATGCTATTGTTAGTGGATGATGAAAAATTGCGACCATTAAATAAGGGTTTTCTATTTAATTCAAAGCTAGTATGATCGGGTTGGTCATGCGGGGCATCCTACGTTATCCATACATTCGGTATCAGATCTTGGGAAGGGATTATTTAGGATTATTTGTCAGTTGGTCATAGAGATGCGAGATAATTGAGATTATTGAAGGAGTTTTAAAATATGGGCCAAGTCATTGTTAATAAAAATGTCGTGAGGAATAGAGTGTTAGTGGAATGTAAATAAAATTTAAGATTGTAAGTGGATTGTACTTTACCTGAAAAGCGCGAGCTCCTTCTCCCTCAGGCAACTTAATTGATCGGGATTGTCATAAGCAGGCCAAATACCCGATATTGTGTAACCTTTACCATGTGACTTTCCTGTAAAAGGAACAAAAAATGTCAGTTTTGATGAAAATAAGTTAATTTTGAAATAAAAAATGTTAGTTATGATGTACCTTGTGGTGAATGAACTTTGCCTTTAGTCAGAATGGAACCATCATCGTAATTTAAAAACTGGTAGCGCTCACTGAGAATAGCCGAGTGTTGGCCCGTTCCGAGCAATTTTGTGGGTTTTGTTTTTGGCAAAAATGCTGGCCTCACCGCTCGCGGCACTGGTATCCTACTGCTTCCTCCAGAGTTCTAAAATCATACACAGACACAAATTTTAGCTCTTCCCTCAGATGCAAACAAATCAACGAAACAAAAACATTCACGCTCTGCACTTATGCAACGCTTGTCGTCTCCTCTCATATTATGAACAACAAATAAAATTATACAGCTAGTCGACGTTTCGTCACTCACTTTCTTTTATTTCTTTTTATCATTCTCGCGTGACTTTTGCGCTTCCTACTTGCGGTCAATGTTGAGTTTTTATGAATGCAAGTTGACAGCACTTGTCGTAAGTATACAGAAAAAAAATAGAATACAAAAATGAAAGCATTGAAGCGTGAGAAATTTCATCGCGATGAGAACAATCGAGCATGGCATACTTGTTGTCGATAGTAGGCGTTCCCTCGTGCTATCGCGGATCAAATTTTATTCGCATCAAAATTAAGTCATGGCACACCCACGTTAGTGTGAATAATATAATTCAATGAGCATTGCGGAGAGTGATTCCCCGATGGTCACTAGACCAGTGCGAAGGTTTCGCAATGTCTACTTGCTTGATGAATTTTCACTTTTATTCGATTCGACAGCCGAAATAGTAAGAGAGAAAGAGGTTTGTTTTCAATTTTGTTTTTAAACGCAGATAAAATTTCCAGAGTTACCATGCGATTTGCTTGTTATTTCAAGGTGTCTGATTTGTAATTAAACATTCTAAGTTGAGAGATAATTGGTCTCTTTTTCTTTCTTCTTGGGTAATTAAAATTAAATAACAGAGATTTTTCTGTTGGCTCGTTTGCAATCATAAAAAAAGCAGACATAATAAGCAAGAATTAGAACGTAAATACTACTGCTTCACCATGCCTGTATGACGGGTAAACAGTGGAAAGGGATTATATAAATTGTTAATTAACCCATCCATCATTTTTTTAACACGATGTTTTGTTCATTTTTTTCTGTGACCTAAGATTTGATTAATCCACCAGGCCCAATTTTACATTATTTAACACACTGGTTAAAATTAATGACAAAAAAACCGAACCCTTCGGTAAGGGTTGAAAAATATCATTTTTAATCATTAACATCTAGTATGGAAAGGGTTAATATAAAGACTTTTGTTAGTCAAAATTTAATGACTCGCGAAGGTGTCAATAAACATGAATAAATGTTAAGTCTGTGAAATTAAATTTTATGGTAGGAAAAGGGTTAGGGTCGAGAACCCGAGGGAAGACCTTAATGTATTCTAGTCGTGAATTCGGGAGTAAAATTTTGCATTCAGATGGACCACTAAATTTGAAATATTGAAACTAGGCCTACGAATACGAAATATCGAATTTCATAGGTCAAAACGCCGTCGGTGCAGAAAACTAGCGGAGCAAAAAGCGATGAAACTAAATCACAAATTAATTGCCTCGTCAATTACACCCGAGTTCCAAGAAAAAGCCACTTCGGACTACTTTCTACCTAACACAATGCCTCCGATTTGATTTTGTAAAAAGCAAATTTTCTCATAATTGGTCTGATCGGGTTAACCCAATTAGATTTCACTGTCAGACCTTTGATCTCCCTTCGAAGTACAAAATATTTATCATTTTTTAGATTTTTTTTTCAATTTTCCACTTGATCCCGAACTGGCAGCTCGGAGTTACAACCAGAGCCTCGCGAAACACTTACGGTACATTCTTTTGCGATCTCAAAAACTCTAGAACAAGATCTAATATCATTGTTTCGTACGATATGCCACATACTCGTCCAAGACAGTTTTTAAGAGCATCTCTCGTAACAATCCTAGGGGCAATTTTGTAATCGCAGTTGTATCATTGGAACAAGGCGATATTTATAAATCTCAATTTGCATTCTGATAAAAATTTATCTTTGAGCGCATCGGCAAGATGTTGAATGCCATGAATTTGCATATGCAAAAGAAAAACGTTCGCAAGAAAACGATAGTGTGTGCTAAGTTGATATTGTAAAACGTTTGCATTGGTTACATAACGCCCGGTACTATGCCATTACAAGATTGTGGTCGGGGAAACCTCCTCAATGGCTGGGCAAATATTTGAGAGCCAGAATCTAAGAACAATTTGGGACTATTATTTCGATGGTTCTCAAGATTTTCGAAAGTTTCTCTCGATTTGATCACTTGTTTACGGTCGAAAAAAGAATCTCCAATTTAAGTTGCCGACGAATAAAATAATTGAAATCGATTTGAAATATGAGCGATAATATGTACATTATACATTCCACCTTGAGTCTGTACGTCGTTGGCTTGTGAAATGGACTACTTCCACTGTCCTTATTGAAGCTAATCTCTCGTTTATTGCAGTAATTCAATCACATAATGTGTATAATGATCTGTATGTGTATCAAGTAGGTACTCAGGTTCGCGAACTACTATCGATCGCGGATAAACAGGCTCACCTATAGCTACTGGAATTTAGCATGCGACTTTTGAACTGTCACCTAAAAGTCATTGCCCCAGTGCGTAGGAGAGCAATGACAATGTCCCTTTAGAGAGTGCACGACTAAACATTGAATAGCATCGAAATCTTGTTTTTTTTATATTACATTCTTGCAGCTGAGCAAAAGCTGTATGATATTCTCGCAGTTTTCTATTGATTGTGCTCCAAAACAGAACGAAAAATTGTGTTTGAATCAGCTTTTATGTCTTTCAACTTATCAAGTATCAGAGTTTTGCAAGACAAAACTCAGCCGGTCAACAATACCATGTCCACATAATACTAATGATTTGTAAATACGTCTGGACGTAATTTACATGACTCTAATGCAATTACAACTGTCACGAGAACAACTTCAACACGAATCCAACGACAACAAATGTATGTAACAACGAATTATGTAACAAATTGATTATATAATTCAATCATACAAGTGGTTATACTTTGCACAGTCGGTATCATTTATCACTGGTTGTTTAATCACTCGGGTTTACTTTGACCACCTACCAATAGTCAAAACACCTAGTGTAACAAAAACCGTTTGCGTTTCTAACATTACCTACTACGCTCACGCAGTGAAGCAGTAAATGCAAATTTAGAAAAATAAAAATTTCTTATGTTTACTCTTTATTTGTTTATTGCCGGCGAATTTCGTTGCTAGAGGAATTTTCCATCTAATATAAATTTTAACGCAACGATTTTATGTCCCTCGTAGCAGTTGAATAATTGCTAATTGCTGCCCACCCACAATTTTCACTTGTGAGGTCACATTTTCTATGTCGCAAATACTTAGCCGGGGTATGTACGTAGAGTCAACCTGAATAACTATTATTTTTTTCAATTGATCTCTAACACTGCTGGCTTTCAGAACAAAAACATTCGTGTTTTGTTTTGACGAACGAGAATTCATTTTGGAATACAAAGCGTGACTTCTAGCGTTACGATTAATATTTATCACAGCTGTTTGTTATTTCAAACAGGCTTATGAAGTCGCTGTTCTCCATTTCGAAGAATCATTTCCAACGTACGAGTTCTTTGCTCGAACAAAAATTTCAGCTCGAATTAAGAAATCACTATTCTTAGCACCGCAGTTTTTAGTTCATAATTCTAAAATAAGTCCAAAAAGAAGTTTCCTTTCTACATATTAGGTTTTTTCGTTACTGAATTCTTGAAGTTTTGAAATACATTTTCGTTGCACCCAAGTGCAATAAAAGCAAAACAGTTTCTAAGTTAAATTACGATCGTGATTTATTCTCGTGAAGATAATTTCATTGAAAAAAAGAAAACGAAAATCAAATCAACATAGGTACGCGCATTACATAAATACATGGTGCCACATATGATAAACGTGCGAGGATTAACTCTTGCTACTCGATTTGTTTTAGTAGCTTACCAAGGCGCATTTGCGATGTCATATGTAAATTTTATCAGATGCTTCACGTTTCTTTCCATCTACGTCTCCACGCTAGATTTACAACTACCATCTTCCTTTTTTTATTTATATATCTATCAAATTACTCGGTTTACTATTTGGCTCACGAATTGAGACGTACGTTACAAAATTTTTCGAATCTTATTATAATTACACAGAGGAAGAGATTTATGAAGAAGCACCTGCCACCTGGCCATGCACTCACCGCACCATTTATGTTGCTTTATTTTACAATTTGAAGGACACTCAAGGACAATGCATTAATGAGTGTACGATTGAATGCAGGGATCAAACACTGCAGAACGACAAGAAAATGCGCGCCATCACGTTCTCGTTGATCTCTCTTTATGTTTTTTCTCCCTGACGAATTGAGCTCTGACATTTGCTTAGAAGACTCGAATCAATCTCTGAGAAATAAATTCTTTCTGTGCTCTTTTCTCCCCTCCAATTTCTGTACTGAGTTTACACTTTCCGCGAGACATTCTCGCTTTGAAATTATCAACGACTTTTGAGATTTTGCACTAAAGTGATTCCTACGACTCTCAGGATTTCTTCTTTCACTATTCAGCGTTCTACGAAGATCAAAACACTTTCATTACATATTGCATTTGTGTGTCATTAGCTCTTGTGTTTTTATAATCAAGTTTTTCTCAGTTTTAATGAAGAGTCATTTTTGATGCAGCATCTTAAACGCTCATTTTATTCTTCTTTTTATTCGTTTGTTGTTTTCCTATACACTTCTGTTGTTTGTTTTTCTCCTGTCACTCAACTGCATCGCAACAGCTGCACTAGTTCGTGTCCTTAGGAATGATTTTTCGTCCTCCATGGCTTTTGTGACTTTTTGTCTGTATTGTGCGCTGCAATCTCTTCGAAACTCGTTGAAAATAGTTCCCCAACTCGTCCATCCATTATTTTTTCGCAAACAGCTGGCAATATTAGCTCCACAAAATGAACTGACCTTCTCCTGTTCTTTTTCGCACGCTACTTTGCAATGATACGCCGTTCCGCACATGAAACATTGTTGTTAGATTTTGCATGACCATCGTTTTCATCTTGACTTGATTCATTTTTATTGTAACTAAAAATCTTCCACTTGAATATTACCTCGATTCTGCAATATCATCAACCTTCGGCGAGACAAGCATGTGAACGATTTTTATTTATTTTGTTACATCAGAAATTAAAAGCTAGTTCAACTTGTTTTCTCAATTAATCTTTTGCTTTTTGTTTCTGTCGTGTTCAATTTGAACAATTCCGAGCATCCAGGTGATTTACTGCTTTTTATCCCTGCCCTACACGGGTAACGTTGGTCGAGACACATTTTTTATTCCACACGCACCGTTCTTGTTTTGACACCACATTTTTGCGTGTAAACAATAGCATGGAATGCCGCCGTCCTCACAGTAGCAAATAGCCCTCAATTCGAACCTTTATAATAAATTCTTGCGTTCCGACTTACCATCAGTTGCGGTCATTCAAAATAAAAACAAAACAAAACAAAAACAATCACTCCCAATCGTAAACAAAGAACATAAAAAAGCGCGTGAAAACTTACGAGTTATCAACCGGCCCAAAATTGCATCACTGTTTTTGTTTATCCTCTCACTTGAAAAGGCATCTGGGCGAAAAAAATAATGAGTCGCTGTCTTTGTTTACATCGTGAAAATCATCGTGACTTTGTGCGGCTTAGAAAAAGCCAGTTGGGTTGTGCGATTAATATAACGGTTGTGTGCGACTAGGAACTGCGCGAAATGATCGAATTAGGTTAATTTAAAGGACACGAGGCGTTGTTGCGGGCACGCGCGAGCGCCTGGCGTTGGTGCGTTTGACGACTCGTCTTCCATCGCGCGCGTAGTACTACTAGCCAGGCCACGTCCGTCACTGATTTCCTGCGATTCCTAGTTGGAAAGTTCCCTCACTGGGCGCTCGCTGTACGTGCAATAGTGCGATCGTGTGCGCGCACAGCTACACTGCTCGCAGTTTACTTTTAGTTAGACCAGACCCGCTGAGCCAGCGGCCACCAGCGGCTAAGCAGAGCCGGCGATGCAATTGTCATACGTATTATATGCCTTCAATATTTCTGCAAGGGGCGTTGTCGGCGCATCGCTATCCCGATTATCCGTTGAAGCCTCTTATGGTGTCGATAAATACTTGTTGTTTCACCATAAGGAGCATCCTTTTTTCTCAGTTGTGCAAAATTAAAAGGTCGGAAGATTGTAAGGAAATGAAAATACAATTATTAAAGACGATGAAAAAGTTGATGGGCAAAAAAAGTTCTATTGGTTCTACTGATTTGTTTGAAGGGGTGGGTAGAATAAAAAGCTCAAATTCTTCATAATGAAGGTGGCGACAAAGCTAACTTCAGGGTCGCATCGAGCTTTGATAGATTAAACTTCTACAACACTAGCTTTTGCAAGACTTTTCGTTTATTTATTGTCTATTTTGAAGGTCAGTAGAAAATTTTTTGAGCTACCACGAAAAACGTTCACGTTTATTTTGTTTTGTTGTTATTGAATTTGAGCCAGGGGCTTTTTATACTTCTGCTGACGCACAGAAGCGATCGTGAGATTTAAAATATCAAGATGTTTATTTCTTTTGTTCACTATAGTGTGGGTTATCGAGTGCGAGTCATGAGATCAAAAAATTGTATGCTTGATAAAACGTGAAATCGCCCGTTTAAGTTTCATTAATTTGTTTTTTCCGTTGCTGTTTCGCGCGAGACCTCAGGTTTGTCTTTGGCAGAGCTTATCGCTTGGACACACATTGGCCTCCCCTTCGTATATTTGCCCAAAGGATCTCTGGGACACTGTCTGTAATTCATGTTTTCCTACGACGCATATGGGCAAATATGAATCGGTACTTCTATCCTCAAAGACACGTAAATTGAATTACTTGGTGTTTGGCGAACACATCAGTAGATAATGAGAACCAGATAATACTCCTTGTTTCCCATCTGTTGCCCTGTTAATAAATTATGCCGCTATCAGAGTTATGTTAATATGCATTGCCACGCAACTTGTACAACCATCGCTCCGGCTCGATGGGATATTGTCATAACAAGTAATTAAGCTCACTTTTCTTCGAAATTATGATTTTTTTTTCATCTCATAAATGCAGCAAGATATTAATCTAAATATTTGCAAATTTGGTGCAAAAAAGTTACGAAACTTTTGATAGGCAAATTGGATTTCAAAGTTGAAATAAAAACGAAATTTTTCGTGGCCGGAATGACAAAAACTGAACGGTGGGCGAGGCAGACAAACTGTCTGCCGAACATACTTGCCAAAGCAGTCGTCACCCGGTCGAATTTGGTAGGACCGTTCGTTCTCTAATTGCGAATACGTGCGGACAAAGTAGGTTTTCGTCGAACAGGTGCAAGGCATATGAAATGATTTCTCGGTCTACACCCACGCCTGATAGCCATCTTCCTCAACTGTTTTAATAAATTCATGGTGTCAGTGCGTTAGTGGGTTGAGCGTGATTTTTTCACGCGTGATTTTTTCACGCTCAAAGCAAATACTAATTTTAAACCCGATATTATTGTTTCTCTCAAATGTATTCAACACTTTTACTTTTCGTTTTATCAAATTCTCCTTTGTTTCATTTTCTTCGAATTTAAATGAAACTGATGTTATAGATGAACATTGTTTTAGTTTCAACTTTAGTTTAGCGTTAGTTACAACTTGTTTTGACTTATCCATTCACAAGTTTGAAATCAACATTTATGAATACACCGCCCTTTTGATGTTGTTTTATTTGTTACCATGATGTATTACGGTAGAGGGATAAAAAACATGCTAATAAAAAGCAGTTCACCAAGTCGGCTCCGAGCCCGTTCTTTATGGCGGCGAAATTTTCTTTGTAACGTAATTTGCATCAATTATCTTCTTAACAAAGGTATTGTTTATTGATCGTCGGGTTCGCGGTAATTAATTTTATGATTTGCACTCCATAAATTCGAGTTTGGTTTTGTTTTTAGAATAAAAGTAAGTTTGAGATCATAAAAGGATTAATAATCATTGATTCGAGGTATTTCTTTTCAATGATTCAAATTTGCATATCCCTTTTGAACATCAGGACTGTCCAGATTAATTTTTCATGCAATGTTTTGGCTCTGAATAAACTCTAAATGAAACGCTTTCATATTAAGATGAGCTTAATGTCAAATAAATGAACCAGGGATCCGAGTTCCATCTAACTTTTGCTACTTTCGAGAGTGGATTGCCTAAAACATAATTTATGATCTCTGGTTATGAACTTTATCTGTAACTTGACGAGATTTAGTTTTATAACTTGCATACAAGAAAACAAAATCAAAACTTTGTTCTAATTGAAAGAATAATTGTTGTTAGGTATTCTATTTTCTCTTTAGCATTCTTTAGATCTCATAAAAGTAGAGCTAGAGACAATAAATGTTTAAAAACGATGAATTGAAGTAAAGGACAAAAAAATATCTCCTTATAATTGCCTGTTTCCAGTATGAAGTAGTTCAAGAAGTACTATGGTTACGGCAAAAAAAAGATACGAAAAATCCCGTTACTTTTCATATCAAGTGCACATAATTTTGCGTCAAACTAAGCATGACTGAAGTGCTTTGACGCCAAAAGCCTCTGACAGAAGATTCCGTTTGAAAATCAAACTCTTTGGCTATAATCGAAAAGAAATTAAGTTTTGTTTGCATTTATTCAATTTAAATTTAATGTTATTATTTTTAAATCTTCCTGTTTGTGTAGTGAAGCTGACTGCAACTTGAGAATTGAAATAAAATGAAAAACGAAGAGAGACTTTTACACTATGCTACAAACTTTAGTCAAGCATATACAAAAGTACAAGATTTGCTGTAGAACTACAATATGTTCTGTTATATGGCAATCGATTTTCAACAGCTGGGCATATAAAAGATTGACTGGATACGTAATTGGTTCGGTTTTATCCACCGAGAAACGTGGACAACTTTTATTTTATTACTTTCATTTGAAAATCGATAAAAATAAACAAAGTCGACTCAAATTCACCTTGTTCACATAGGCGTAATGATGACACGCGAAGAAAAATCTTCACATGACGTGTCCCTGACACAACTGAGACGTATCTACTTCGTCTCAAATTGAAAACAATCTTTCAACAGAAGAAAATTGTGCAAAAAACCGTTTTATTCGTGAATTTGCAACAACAATAGTCAGAAACATAAACAAACATCTGCTGTACTACAACCAGCGATGAACAAAACAGAAAAAAAACTCAAAAAACAGTGGAGCATGAAACGAATTTGCTGTGCCCCGGGAACGAAGAAAGAAGAAAATTAATTTGAACGGCAGAAGCGTGCGATTAACAAAAATGACGTTTGTTTGTTGTTCTTGGTGCGGGAGATGGTAGGGCACAGTGAACACAATGGCACACTGCGCGAGGACATTACCTTGGCCATGCTAAGTGGTCGTGGCGAGGGTGCTCGCGTAGGCTCTGAATGAGCTCAGCTCGAGCTTCGCGATTTATTTCACAGAAACGCTGACTGCGCTGACTGTGCACACGAGATTAGCAGATTTTCGCGACTAATAAGCCAACGGGATTCACAGGTGTTTGAACATCGACGTTCCCGACGGTGCCGCCGACGTTTATTGATCGGGCAGCTTTAATTCGCATGCCGGTAGCCATGCATGGCGGGGCGACAGAGGTACAGAGCAGGCGCCGCGACCGAATCCCAAGATGCGCTCAACAAGCACGCGCGCGTCTCCTTTTTACATACACATCTTTGCCTTTCTAGTCCGTATTTTCTTGTTACACCTATTCAACTTAATTTTCACTCAAAATAATCTTTTTTGTTATCAACAATCAATTCTAATCTATGAACAATTTGTGTTCCTTCAAATTTCTTACTCGAAAGAAATTGTAAAACCCCTCTTGAAACTGATAAGTGATTTTTTGCACGGGGATTGCGATAATTTAAACAAATTGCAAAACATCACGATGACTAGAGTTGTAGCATAACTTTTCAGAGGCCACACATGAAAATGAACTTTCTCATCGTTCGACGACTATTTTGAACAGGAAACAACTGCGCTCTTGACATGAAAATTAACAGCTCTTACGTGCTATTAAATAAGATTACATTTGAATTAATTTCCTGTTCGGGTAATTTGTTTTGAAAGGAGATAAAGTAAAATGTCAAGCCATTTTTTTCTAATAACAAAATGTTTTTGGGAAAAAAAGATCCTCAAATTATTTTTGCAAAGAAGTCGGACAGAAACTAATGTTAAATGAAAAGTATTTCACAACGGACGAGTGGCGTTTTAATTTCTATTTCTAGCACGAGAAACGTGGACGACGTATTTCTCAATTATTTGCATGCACACTTTCGAACATCTTGCTCATTTTGTTTATTATATTCCAAAATTCG
Source organism: Telenomus remus (assembly GCA_020615435.1). Taxonomy (NCBI): domain Eukaryota; kingdom Metazoa; phylum Arthropoda; class Insecta; order Hymenoptera; family Scelionidae; genus Telenomus; species Telenomus remus. The sequence continues at coordinate 13,640,441 of CM036338.1, forward strand.
CTTCTGGCAGAGTTACAACTCTGTGAAAAGAAAAAGTCTTGGAGGTTTTATGATACAGTAAAGTTGGAATGTATAGAACAATGGAGAATTCATTCTAGATTTGGGAAAAGTGGTAAAAAATCAAAAACTATGAAGAACGTTCTAAATAATATTCTATTAATAGTACATTTGTAGAATGAAGGCATTTATTATAATTTGCATTTTCATTTGAATTTGTTGCTTCGACATCGTATTTATATTTAATTACCTAATTTCCTATTGTCGACGAAGTAACGTTTTCGATACGCATCTCATCAAATATATAATCGGTAAGATTTAAATTCTTTCAAGGGTCTCAACGAGGGACTTGAATACACAATTTTTGTATAAAACCAAAAAATATATCATTGCACACGTTTGTATATAATAAAAGGTATATAAATATTACACTGATTCCACTTATTCGTTATCCTGTTGTCCTTGTTTGTTCGTCCGACGAAGTGAATAATCATCGAGTTCGTATCGAAAACGTTACATTTTTTTTACAAATAGTGCACATTAATATCAAAGCATATAGGCTTTTATTTACATTTACAATCACCAATCAGTGCGAGTGCGCGGAATGCCTTGGCACTTGCAGGTTGACAATCTATCCCGTTTGCAAAACTTAAATTTATTTCCAGAACATTGTTTCTTCGGCGCTCCACGTACCCACTGAGGCTCTTATTTGAAGGCGCAACATTCTATTCAGCCCCAATCGAATCTCTTAATCGAAAACTTGGAAACGATATTTACTTTCTTAGTTATCACAAATGTCATTATTTGTCATACAGCGGTGATGTTAAAATAATATTGCAATAGCGTTTCGATCATTTTCACATTTCTGTCATATTGGGTTATTTCATTTTTGATCAGTTGATTCTTGTCGAAATCAGTTCATGATTTATATTTGGGATTGCCGGAGGGAAAGAACATCCGTCGAACGTTACTGCAATATTACATCAATACAATAAAATATGTATTAACTTATAATTATTTGTAATGAAATTCTGACATTGTATGTAATATTATTTTAAACTGTTACAATTGCACACGCAGGCATCAAACATTGTTTTTTCATTTCGTATCGTTTTCTATACTTCGAATTGCACTATAAACACATTATTAGCCAAATAATAAAAATTTATCGCCACTGAAGTCAACAATAGTTTGAAAGAAACACGGCGTTATGTTTCCGCGTTCAATTACAATTTTTGTATACAAAATTTTTTACATGCAAAAATAATTTCGCTTCACATTTATTTTATAGTCTGAATTATCTAAGTAAGACATTTATAATTCCAGGCTCGCGTCTTTTAGAGGCATCGTACACTTTATTTATATCCAAACAAATTGAACACCTGCTACTAATTATTTGAATTAATTTTGCTTACTTTGAAACGCTTTTATTACATTAACAGCATTGTACATGTACAAAGTTCTTTGATCTAACTATAGAGTATTCACGTAATTACAACTTTTTTCGCATGGTCCGAAATATCAACTTCTCATTACTTCCGTAATTGTACAAAAAAGAAATGTTTCAAAACATAACAAGTTTTAAACGAAGGAAACATAAAAAAATGATAAAATATATCAGTTGAAGAGTTTCTGGAGACACAAATCTTATCGGTGATTTCGAATTCAGACCATTTTACGGTTCGAACCGAGTGGCTTTTGCAGTTTGCCCTTAAGCCTTAATTAATTGCTGGGTTTTTTGTGTTTTTTTTCTCTCACATTTTAGAGACAGTTCAGCCTTGCTTACAATGGTAATTATACAAAGTTTATCTATAAACAGTGTCAAACACAAGTTGTTGGTGCGATGCAATAAAAGTGATGAATTGTGCTGAAGTAAAAGGCTCAAAAATTAATGAAGTACAAACGATAGGTATCAAAAATCCAATATTTTTATCGTAGAGCACTTTCATAAGGCTGATTATTAATTGTTTGTCGGCCAATAATATCGAACTTTGCTATAAAAATTATCACATTTAATACTTTCAGCGAGCAAATAGGCACGTCGTATAATAAAAATGGCTATATCTTTTGTTATAACGGTATCGTTTTTGTTCCTTTGTATAGCATCAAGTGCACTTTGTCCCGAAAAGTATTTGCACTGCACATGTGTTAAATCCATTTAAAATAATTATTTCTCGATAGTTGTATTTTGATTATCAATTGCACTAGAACGTATATTGTTCTAATTCACACTGGACTTATTATTTTCTCATTTGTGTTGTACTTAAAGCACTTTCAGTTTTATATCAAATTGTCATTTACTATTGTCATTTGTGTTCTGTAGATCATAATGGAAATTCAACAGTAGATTCGTTGTTTGTAAGACAAATCATTTATTGATCAACACGGTAGATCTTAGAAGGAAATTTGTTATGAAATATAAAAGTGTAAACCTAGACAGAACTGAATTAGTCGTTGAATAAAAATAATTTCAGATTTGTCGTAGTATTTCATGTAGTGTTGTCAAAAGACAAGCTGAAAAAATCCAATTTTTGCCCTCGAGAAATCAATTTCGTGCAACATTTGTGTATAAAAAATGCGCTTTGTAAATTAGTCTTTTCCTCTTGAAAATCAGTTTTACAAAATGTTAAACGTACAAAACAAGTATAAATTGTAAACAAAAGTACAATAACATCCATTTTGAGCAAAGTATGCGTGTGAAGACCACACCAAGTTGGTTAACAAGAAAACAGCGATTACATACTATCACGATAAAAATTAGTGTAACAGTCTCAAGTAATAATATCGAAAAATAAAAGGAAAAAAAGGAAAATAAAAGAACTTGAAAATTATTTACGACATCTAAACTTATTTGCTAAAAAATTAAAAAATACATCAAGATCCAAACTCCGAAAAATTTTTAATTTCTCGAAGCGCAAAAACCAGATTTTTGATGTTTCTCTAGGCGAAGAATAAAAAATTAATGGTTCAATCAAATGTACGTCTCCGTAGCTTGTAAATCGGTCAAGAAACTGATAAAAATAACATGCCAAGTATTGTTTTCTGGGCAACGCTTTTTGAACGAGAGACACCCCGTATATAAACATATATATACATAGACAATATTTGGTACAATTGCTAAAAATTCGTATTCTCATTCTCGCAGTCGTACTTCGTAGAATGTTCTCGTCAATGAATGTACACACTTAGGTGTTAAATTAAGATCAAGTGCGAAAGACACTTGAAAACATAACGGGTGTGCCAGAAACAATCTAAACTTCTCGCTAGGCAAAAAATGCAACGCTGACTTGGAGTCGACTGGCTTTTTTGCCCAACGAGTTTTCTCATCGTAACTCAAAAGCCTCGCGAAATTCAACTTTCATCTTTCACATTTTATACCGTTCAGTTGTTTAACAAATCGATGAATTTCGTTTTGTACACGCGTGAGAGCCGTCTGGGAAAGGTCACAGCTTTTTTTCTGCCGCACAAGCTAACAAAAACCCAGTTTTTTTATTCTATCCACTAAATTCTCTCATCTTATAAGGCTCAATCTTGCAAGATGTTTTTAGCTCAAAGCTATGTTGGCGATGCAATTTATCTGTTTTGTTGTTATTCGTAGATGAAACAATTGTCTGTCTTTTTGTCCCACTAGGGCACGGTTGTGCTGAATTTACGAAACGGAGCTGATGGCGTTGTGTGGTGTGCCCATCTGAGTAAGAACTTTGTCTAACCACTGCAGGGGCCCGTGTAGGTGTGTTTCAATCCAGCACGGCGTTGACGTCACATCCTGTCTGTGGTATTCGGCACCCCATCCTTTCACAAATGACATTCTACAAAAATTGTACAACACTGTAGTATTCCAAACAATTAGCTTTTTTTACACAATAATTTTCAAGGTTTTCAAACAAAACACTCTCCCTTTATTATTAATGATATAGGAACCACAAGGTATAATGCCCGACTGATGACATAATTAAGGCATATGAAAAACAAATTAGACTTTCATAAGATAATCAAAACTATAAATCAAAATGTTGTAATAAAAAAACGTAAAAAGTCATAAAAGGAAGAGGTTTACCTAATAGTGCACATTTTGGTCAACTCATACACCGCCTCGAAGCCATGATTAACACTTTGCGAGAGCAGTTGTGCAAACTCCTGGTTATTGAAAATCTTGAGCGAGCATCCTGGAGGAATTTTGCACACCGTGCTCGGATGGAACCCATGATGGTGGTTGCAGTTACGCGACTGAACAAAGATCGCCGAATCAGACAAACATTCAGCGTAAACCTCGCCGCCGACATAGTAGAGATGGACACCCTTGCCGATGTGTCGTCTGGTGTTCTCTATCGTCGAATTGCGGTTTACGTTGGACAGCTGACCGAGACAAAACCGGTCGGAGTTGTTGCTCGGATTTGTAAAACCGTCCACGATAATCGAGTGCGACTGACAGTGAAACACCTCGCCTACCCGGCAGTTGAGCTCATAGTAGGCGATTGAAGCCCAACATAACGGTTCCTGGTAGCAGATGGGAGCAACTTCAGCGGGACCACCTGTGTCCATGGCCTGGGGGTCCGGAGCTGGCGACTGGCCATGCTGAGAACCGTCTTCTGGTGGAGAGTAAGCCGGTGGAGGTGTCTCTGGCAGTCCATTAGTGCCTACGAAATCAGAATAGTCTACGATTTTAATAAGTAAAGATTACTGACGAGCTGCTATGATTTCTTTGACAATGGAGCAAGTTTCAAGTCTTGTCAGTCTTTCAAAGGCAGCTAAGAGCTGAGTTTCAATCAAGCTAAGTTAAAACAAAATAGAAGTATTGTAAGTTTGAAAAAGAATGTTACCGTAGGGACTTTGTGGGTTAGTGGTAGCGCTGCCAGGACTGGGAACAGATCCGATAGAAGAGATGGGCGAAGTTGGATTAACGCTGCCTGTGGAGCCTGCATTGAACCCACTCGTTGAGTACGAAACATTATGGGGCATCGTAGGTTCAGGGAGCTGCTGGAAGGGCAGCAACGAGTGTCCCGGAGCATACTCTGAATGTCTTGGCACGAGAACAGGCGGCAGAACCGGACTTTCCACGCGTTTGTAATGGTAAGGGTTGATGCAGACTTCTTTTTGTTTAGCAGAGAACGGATACTGGCACAGCTCGAGGGGTTTGAGCTCGTGGTGGGACTGCAGGTCGGGCCATCGCCACACTCTACAGTAGATCACGTGGGGCAAACCCTTACGGTGGGACACCTGTAGTCGACCGTCCAAACTCCGCGGAATTGTCACGCACTTGCTCGGCGATCCAGGATGGCTGAGCGCATGCTCCAGGTCCTCTATTGCGCCTTTTCGTTTCTTTAGTTTCTTCACTAGCGAGTCCACGGCTTTCTCCGCCCATTTCTCCTCCTCGTCGCCCTGCTTCCAACCGAGCAACTTCTTCACGGCAGGGCTCGTGAATGAAAACAGACTGTTTAGGGAAGACATTGGTCCGGAACTTGAGGGACTTTCGTCGTCATCCATATTTACCATTTATCTGCAAAAGTCAATGTACAAATTGCTTTAGTTCCACTTTGTTACTACTTTAACTTGAATTTTATTCTCTGAGTTGCAGTGCTGATAAATTATCTTTTGCCGGATTAATGTCATTTTCGGCCATGAATTTGGTAACTTATCTGACCTACATACAAACGAGATGCACGCGGTAGTAATTAATAAGTGCGAAATATTATACGCATGCAAATTGGATTGTCCATCTGATTGAACCATTCCAATTTTTGAGCACATTTTTTTTTGCACTGCAATTCTTCTTTTAAAATAAACTGCATTTTTTTATTCTGTTGATTTTCTTAGCATTTTGAATTAATGGAAAAGTCGTTAACATTTTTTACGAAACGAATAATAGAATCACCTAATTGACCATTCCGAGAATTTAATTAGTGAAAATTAATGTGTAAACTCGTGCTGCATTTAAGTTTTTATTTTCAATTCGAAAAGTCATCTCGAAGAAAAAAAAATATTACAACTGGCAAACTTCTGAAATTATGTAATGAAGTAAGGTTTGATTTAGTTCGAACTTTCAGTTTGCGTTTTCAACTCGGCATGGAATTATTGCAAATGCAACAATATCAGTAACACTCAATAGTTATGAAAGAACGACATACGCGTGACGTATTTTTGATATAAAAATATCATACACGTAGATTGAACATTGAAAAAAAGAATTAGTATCAAAACGTAATGTAATTCGATATTTTTTTGATATCTTGAAAAATTTCAAGATAAAAACAATTCTGATAAGTAATTGAACTATTTTATCAAATTGAATGTTTATTTCATTCCACCACATCTGACATATTACAAAAATTTCCTTAAAAAAATGGAAAAAATATGTACATATATACATAAACAACATAATTGGGTTTTGAAAAACGTTGTCAAGTTTGGATACCAGTTCAGACAGGTTCATTGAGTTGTTGCAGGTTAGCCCAGACAAAAAACATTGTTATTGATGTTATACTGAATGTCTCTAAATACATACCGCACACAATCATGTATCACACACACGGACAAATCATACGCACACATCAAACAAATTGCACATCCATCAACCGCCAAGACAACAACAAAGAGCCGAGAACAATCTTGTGAGATCGCAAAAATGTCATCTGGTCTGAACCTTCTCAACGATCAACAACCAAAAACAAAACGAAACGAAAATTGCAGACTACAAAATTAAAAGGTGAGAGCAGTACCTCATAGTTATGCATCGTTTCACAATTGTCACGACGATCAAGTTTATCGGACAAGACGCAACCGTCGAAACAAGAAAAAAACAAAAAACAAAAAGAAAACAAAAAAGACGAGCAAACGCACGGTGTGGGAGGCCGTCTCCTCGTGAACGAAAACAAAACAGAAGGCGTCGCGACAGGAGCCGAAAGTGCGCGAAAGGTTGGCTTTTTCGAGAGCTTATCGGCTGGTAGAAAAGTATCTCTGCGAGTGCGGTTACGACTCGCGACGAGCGAGCGCACAAACACGAATGCGCGACAACACACAGACATCGAGAGTCACACGGACGCGCGGCGCGGGGGCGCGCGCGTGTTTCGCCTTTTCTCCCTGGCCGCTGCGCTGCTTTTTCGTCTCTCTCGTGTGGGAGTGCGCACGCCACCTTGCGAACTGTCAGCTTACGCTCTTTTTCCCTCCAATTTGATTTGATTCGATTTTGTTTCTTATCATTGTACTCACCGAGATTGTTGGCCTCGGCGCTGGATTCGCGTCGATTCATCGTCGTGCCATCGCTCGCCTTATGGCACCTTGGATGCAGCCGAACGGACGAGAAAAGTCGACCGAAACGTTGTCGGCGCGTGTTCTCAACGGCAGCGCATTCATTGAAACATTGTTGCGAGGCCGAATTGTGTTTACCGGAGCGATTATTTTCGCGTACAAACCGCGCGAGAGATCACAGTTTGCAGTTGTCTGTTGTATGGACCGTTTCGCTGCGCACAGGGTTGCCGGATCGCGAAGCCCGGAGCGGGGTTGCCACAGGGGCTCGCGCGCGCAAAACCAGCCCCGACCGCATTCAATTGCGAGATATCGTTCGAGAAATCGACCCACTCCAACAAGGGTGGGGAAACCTCTCATTTAATTAATTGTCCTCTCCCTCAAATCACTTTTTTTGTTTCGCAAATATAACAACAGCTTCGTTCAAAAATAATAATGATCTTGCAATATTTCAATACGACAGAAATGGACAGCATAGTCGTACTTCATTATTGTTTTTATTTTTGTTTATTTCTTGAAATACACATTTTGCAAGGTAGTGACATCTGGCAGTGAAACAATAAACAATTTTATATCTTCAATCAATTCTGCTGTTACCGATAAAACATGAATGAATGAATCGCGTAATTGTGGTTTTTTATTGTTTACTTTCATTTATTCGATCCTATCTTCATTATTTTAAAACAATGAGAGCATATACTTTTGCAAAATGCAGGGTAAATGTGTGCGAAAAATTGAAACACTTTGTGTCTGAGAAAACGATAGATATAAATGTTAAAATGTTAACTAATGGTATCAGTCCACTATTTTAGGATTTCAGGATTGCGAAAAATCCAATTTCCATAAGCAAACGCAATAAATACACACTTTGCAATAAAATTACTTCTGAGCAAAGTTTACAGATCTCAGCGCCACCTACACTTCATTCAGAGGGTATGTGAAATTGCTGAATCGTCTTCTGGTAAATAAAACCGCCCATCAGGATAATCGACACCCACGCAAACCACTTCTTGCCAACTGCAATACTATCTTCCACCAAACTGTGCGATAACAAAGGATAGAACATGCCAGCAATTAATGTTTTCGATTACAAATTCATCTAAAAGTAGTGAAAAGTAGTTGAACCCCAAAAGTGACAATTTTGCAAAAATGAATTTGTGCACAAACCAGAAAAATTTGTTGCCTCTTCATTTCTGTCAATATTTGTCAAATTGGTTGACGTACTAACAGACTAATCATCGGATGATCTGTTTTGAATAACTGACCTTGAACATAAACATAGTCAAAAGTTTATTTGGAGTCAAAAATAGAGATTCGGGAATTGAAATTGGGAACGTTGCATCGCTGCATCGGCGCGGCGATTATCGCGCATGTGTGCGGGACGTATTTTTTTCGATAAAATCGTTCGCCCTTGTCCTTTTGCGTACGTGTAACATGAGCAACGAAATTGTTCACCGGCCGTTGCCTTTGATTTGTCTGCCTTATGCGAAGTTCGTAAATGGTTAGGCTTTCTGGATCCTTTGCTCTCAAGGAGCACGTTGAATGTCAGGTGAGACACGTTTTTCGCACGCACGCTCGCGCCTCATCGTTGTCACATTTGCATGACGATGCTACTTCGCACAGCCAAATTGTCTATCAGTTTTGGACATTTGAACATTCGGTACATTTTCCAAACATACTTGAACCGTTTCCGTGGGCTGTCATCCAAACAACAAGCCTTATCTTTTTTTCAAAACTTGTTCAAACCTGATGACGTATCATATTTTCCTATCTTTTGAATTACTATATTGTTTAACACCTGTTAGAAATTCGCGAAAATTAAAAAAGGGGAAATTGATAATTTATCGATCTCTATTTTGTGTCAGAATGAATTAAATTTCTCGCATTTATGTCCAATTATGACAATTAATTATGACAAGTGTGTGTTAACAAACATTCATTAATGAAATGACACTCCATGACTCGGTCTAAACAGTTTTGAATTTCAAATAGAAATTAAAACAAATCTATTCTCATTTTTACCCAGTCATACTGATTTCCAAGTGATAATTTTGACTCTAACGCATGTGTGAGTTCTGTCAGGGATGAACACATGTTCGAACATAAACGATAATCGTTATATAAATGATGACACAAACGAAATTGCAAGTAACAATTTTATTGTTAAGTAATAATTTTCCATTTGACTGTATTTTTCATTCAAAGAAAAAAGTTGCTAAACAATGCATATTCCTTAAATAACAATCATATCTAACCGGCCCTACAATCAAATAAATAACAATGACTTTTATTCATTTTCAAAAATCTGATTGCACGGTTTCGTTATACCATTATATCACTTTTATCGTCAAGTCTTAGGTCGCGCAAAAGTTTGCTCGAAAAGTTCGTTTGATTACTCAATTATTCAAAAGTGATAGATTCTATTCTATTTTTGTGATTTGAAAAAATTCACTTTTCCTCTTTGACACTTTCTCTTATCGACTTTGTGTCACTTTGTTGATGTCACTTGACAAATCTGGCTCTACAACATGAAATAAGCTCAAGTCTATAACTTACTATTTTACGATATGAAGTAATTGTAACAACTCGAATGTCATTGACGTTTCAAATGTGTATTATTTTTGTTCGCTTGTCTGTTATTTGTTTGTTCATAGTACTTCAACTCGTTCTTTTTGAGTTCCACAAATTGATTAACAGAAGCAATCAATTGGTCGGCTTCGGGGGGTTCGTTCAACGAGGATATTAGAACTAATTATAGATCGAGTGTTTACGCGAAATATTGATCTAGGGTCAGACTTGATTGATCATAAGTATTTTTGGAAAAATCATCCCTTACTATTTATTTCCTTTACTCAACTCAAAACAAAAACATTAATTTCCCAGAGAATTACTTCAATCATTATTGTTACACAAAAACGATTGTTTAAATCTCTATAGTGTGAATTATAATTTAATGACCCGGTCGTAAGTGAAAAACAAAATGGCATTGTGTTTGTCACGTTCTTGATGTAAATACCGTGCAGGTGATTAACGGTCATAACTATAAAGCTCACACTAACTAAACCGAAAGGATCCAACTTTCCGTCTTTTACGAATTTAGTTATTGGTATTGAAAAGTGTTTTTGGGTAATTTGAAGAACAAATCTGGGCAAAGACGAAAATGAAGAGAAAGAGAGATGTTGAAGGAAAAGGACTGTTGATTTGCAAATGTTGGATAGGATGGTGAGACTAAAACTAGGTCTAGCGTCGACGGAGTAACTTGATTATGTACTTTCTAGCGTCGGACCTAGATCGGCAAAGTGCCGCTAGGCTTGCGGATTGCAGTGGAATCAGCGACAACTGGCTGATAAATAAACAAGTAGGATCGGGATCTGTGACGCGAAGCTGCAGTCGGTCTTGACCTTGCGAACTAGCGTCACGCGTGTGGACTTGCTCTGCGCGGCTTGACTAGCCATCCTAGTAGCCTCGCTTGCCAGTCGAGATCAAAACGTCCGACCAAACGTTCGGTCGCTGACTGCTCGCTGTGTCAGTTAGTCACGTGTGCGCGATCCAACGACCTACGAAGACACATCCTAATCACGCATTTTCGTTCATGTGTGTGAGTGTGCATGATTGCATGCAAGCCCTGGACTTACCCGCTTTTGGATCACAAACTTCTGACCAGTCTGCACATAGTCATAATCAATCTATTCTAAAACTATCTCTCTAACCCGGCTTCAAAACTAATACACGAAGATGAGTAAAAAGTAAGTCGCGATTAACAAATGCATGGCTTCACGTAACGATTTTTTCTTTTTTGTTCCTGCTAACAATAATTTTTATGAAAAACTATTTCGAACTGAACGCGATCTTCTTTCCTGACACCTGCTCAGAGGATTCACATAATCCGATTTGTAACAAAGCTTTCAAAGCGATCGATTCACACCCGAAGTGTACAACGTCTTGTGAGAATTCGCAAATTTTGTTCAGTGATACATTTTCAGCTAAATTATATGCGATTCAAAAGGCTTCTTTTTTGCTGAAGAGCTGTTTAAGACTGACGTAGCAAAATGAAACTTTGTTCAACGGTTCAAGAAACAGTTATTTTCCATTTTGTGATTTGCCAATCAGTAGCGAAATTAACGAACAGGAAAAATATGCGTAGAAGAAAAAAACTTGATGTGATTTGTATTGGATGCAAAGATTCCGATGCAGTCTCGACGCTTTTGAGAAAATATAATATAATCCTGACATTCATTTTGACTTCTCTCATCATGATTGTATGTTAACGTAAGTTCTACTTTTTTCCCATTGAAACAACTGAAAACTCGTTCAACAAAGGAATAATTTATTAATCTGATGGTTCTGAAGAACGAAAAAGTCACTGGAATTTAATTGCAAAAAGGTGGACCAGTTGCACAATTTGTCAGACATCGGTTTTTGATTTCTGCTCTCTTAACATACCTGTCTGTTTTATCATTCAAGTTCACTGATTGGAAAAAGCAATGATGGACCGATAACGTTATCAAACTGTATATAATAAGTCGTAACCCGATAATTGCGAGTAAGTAAGGACCCAAAAATGTGGGAATATTACACTGAATTGGAGCTCGATGGGTAATTTTTGTTTAAACTTTTTGACTGCCTTTCTATTGTTGCGCGAGAGATTCCTGTCATGAATAACGACCTGAAATAAAACGAGTACAACACCTAGAAACCCATCTGCCAGCGAGGACTTTCTCTTCAAATAGTCTTGGTCCAGTTGATCTGATAACGTGCTGACACTGAACGTGAATTCGCGTTGCGCGTTCATTATAATATTGTTTTCCTCGTTCAATTAACACTCTGAACTATTTTATTTCCACTTTTTTTTTATTACGAGTCAGTATTTACAAAGTGAAGTTTGTGTGTTTCAGAAACGCCAAGGGAAAGTTTAGGATGTTGGACGCCGACGGCGAAGATGAGGTACGATCTTTGAGCAAATTGTACTGGCGAAATTCTCATGAATACTTGTTCACAATTCTTTCTTTCTATTCCAGTTTCAAGATGCACAGGAGGGCCTTCCAACGTGAGTTTCGTTAGATTTATATTTTTTGCTCAGATTTTTGCTGTCACGAAAATTCATCACAAAATTCATCTTAGACTTTTTATGTGCTCGTAATTATTGACAGAGAAAAGAAAAAACATTAGAGAAATCAACTTGAACGAATAACGAAATATATTATCTCTAATAACTTTATTAAAATGACAAACTTGTGTTTTTAGATTGTTTTACTATTAATACTGACTTTTGTAAGTGCAGTTCAATTTTGCGACTCTAAAAAAGTGATAACATTTTCGCTGTTATCGCGAGTATTGTATTATTTCATCACACTTTGTGTGAATATGAAAAAATATTAGTCAACGAGTCGTTCATAGTTTGATGACTGCTCGAATATTAGGTAAAATCGCTATGTTAGTTCTAATTAATGCTAATTTAATTCACCATCATCATTCTGTAGCTCTATTTATAACAATTACAATTTCGAGTGGCGCATAAAAGTTGAGTACAAAAAGTGTAATTTCATTCAATAAGTCAACTGCTATCTAACAGATAAACTGTCAAGTATGGGCTAAGCATTAGATTAATTAAACCGAAAACCATGACTGATTATTTATTTTCTATCAGACGAGTATTTTGACCCTGGAAGCGAAAATTAGTACACGATTGCACTTTCTCATATCTCCGTCTCTTTTATTCATATCATCGTACAGAGCGAGAAGTCAAAGTGAAAAAAATTACGACGAAAATTATTATCATTCCAAGAATTTTGAACGGCTGAGCTACTTCAGGTCAACTTTAATCGAATAACGAAAAATGTAACAATTGAGGCACCCGTCTCTTTCGATTGGTTTTTGCACCGTGACTATCGTGACCAATTTCTTACAAAAAATTAGCTTGTAATTTGTTTTAAATGGTGGATTGGTGTTTTTGTTCTTGTAAAGAGCTAAATCATTTTAGAGAAGTTAAAGGTCAAGTGAAAATTCGCAAGCAATTTTGAGAAAATGACATGCATGTTAATTACTTGATTGGGAGACAAACGGAATTGTACATTGACTATAATTTTTTCCTAGTTGTCAATTTTCGTGTCCGGTAATGCATACGTTCAACTGTTCCATCGATAACGTTCGAATAATATTTTCATTGTAAAGTCATTCTGCTTTCCCTTTCAAGTGCTAAACATCAATGCAAACAACCAATTTGTATAACAAGAAAACAACGAGCTTACAATAATCTTAAACCTGAAGTGCACATTGTTTGCACTTTTACAGCAAGATTCAATTTCTGTTGTTCAGGTGAAATGAAAGAAAAAGAATGTAAAAAATAAAACGTGTTAAGTAAATAGCTTTCACTCGACTCGTGTAGTTAAACAATGAACGTTATCCGGGATCGTTTTTAGCTTAGATCAATATATTCGTTGGTGTATGAAAATACGTCTGCACCTTTTTAGTACATAAATTTTATTTATAGGTCCAACAGAATGGATCTGGACACGGCCATCCTTGAGTCGAAGCAGGCGATACACTACTTTTTCAACAATGAATTTTTCGAAGCGAAAAAAATCATGGAACCGTGGGCCGATAGTAGCATGTACCATTCGCTGGGCACTGCTGTCTTTGCCTTCCTCGAAGCCATGCTCACTTTTGAACAGGTATCGCAATTACCATCGTCAAACCAAATGTCTATTATTATAAGAACCAGTGAACTAACTCATACGTTTGTTTTTTTCGTCAGAAACCAATAGAAAAAGCTTCCGAGGCCTTAAAAAATGCGATGTCCGTTTGTGGCAAACAACGAAAGCACATCACTCTCACGCAAAATATCGGAAAGATGGTCAAAAAAACCAACTACGATAATTATACGACTGGTAAATTAAGTTTCAATTTCATGAAATAGTGAATTTGTTTATTTAGAATAAAAGTGGAAATTGTAAATAAAAAGGAAAAAGTTCGTGATTAGTTTGAACGTCATATGAATCATTGAATGATTTCTCAGAGTTACAGTGTTGCGAATCTTTTGAAACATGACAATCAGTCATGATAGAACTAACATTTCACGAACTTTCTCTTTATAATCTCGAGTCGACTTTGTAACAAAGACAAAGACGCGGAACAAGGGCCATGACGATTTATATTACAATTGCAGAGGAAGTGCACGCCGAGTTGTGCTATGCGGAATCGTTGCTGCTGAAGTCCATGCTCACTTTCGTCGAGGATGAAACCTTAGTCAGCTTCGTCAAAGCTGGATTGAAAATTCGTACCTGCTTTCTTTCATACAAGTAAACAAACTTACAAACAAATGACTAAAAAATGTTATTACCCGAATCATAAAAATTGTAACATCTTGCAGAGAATGTTTAACGATTCTAAACACTCGCAAGTGGGACAACGAAGAGCACAGAATACACTTCGAAAGTGGAGTCCGTATGGGTCTCGGCACGTTCAACTTGGTGGGTACATGTGTGCTAAATGAATGTTAATACCCCGATGCTTACATGGCTTCTGTATTCTTATGTTTTGGTTCAAATTCCAGATGATTTCCCTACTGCCTGCGCGAGTGATCAAATTACTTGAATTCATTGGCTTCTCTGGAGATAAGGTAACGTATATCATTTAGTTTTCATTTTGTTATTTTGCAAATGCTATCATTCGATAGACAAATCGAGTTGATGGTGAACCTTATTATTAATTAATTTTCTTTCAACCGACTTTCTAATTACAAAGCAAAAACGCAAACTTGTGATAACACAATAATAATAAATTGGCTTTAAAATTATCTATGCATAAATAATGAAACTCTTTTTGCAGTACTGCGTCACATATTAATATCAATTTAAGTATTTGAATCATTTCATTTTAATGGAAAAATCTGTGATTCTGGTTTTCAGGAGTTTGGCTTGCAACAACTCAACGCAAGTTACGAAGAGCGTCGAGGGTTGCGTCAGGTGATCAGCGTATTGAATCTGCTGGCCTACAATTTGATAGTATCTTTTGTACTGAGCCACTCGGACGGCGACCTGGACTGGTGCGAAAAAGCGTTGAAGAAGGAGCTCAGCCTATATCCGAACGGTGTCTGGTTCCTCTTCTTCAGAGGCCGGCTGGAATTCATGCGTGGGAACTTGGAGGAGTGTGTGAAGTGGTACACAAAGTCTTGGAAGAGCCAGGACCTTTGGCCGCAATTCCACCATCTGTGTTACTGGGAGATGATGTGGGCCCACTGCATCCTCAACCAGTGGGACGAGGCTTTGGGTTTCGCCGAGCACCTCGTCAAAGATTCCAACTGGTCCAAGACGATCTACATCTATCAGCAGGCCGTGATACTTTACATGACAAAACCGGCCGAATCAAGCGCAGAGCATCACAAAATCGACGAGCTGATGCAAAAGTGCCCGACGTACAAACAACGCATCGCTGGCAAATCACTTCCCATGGAGAAGTTCGTGATCAGAAAGGCTGAACGTTATTTCTCACAAAAGAAACATCTAGTTCTGCCTGCTTATGAGATTCTTTATGTCTGGAATATGTTTAGAATAATTGGCAAGCGTCGTGATATCGTCATGAATATGTTCAAAGAGATTGAGGATGAGGAGAGGATATTGAAAGCCCAACCGTTAGTCTATCAATCAATACTTTCCAGTTGAAACAATTGTTTATATCAATTTTATGAATTCGATTGTTGTTTTTAGGAAAACCGATTACCACGCGGATAACGAGGCCCTTTTGTTGCTTCTTAAAGGAGCGTGCTTGAGACTTATGGGACACCCTCTGCAGGCCGAGGATTGTTTCCGAAGGATACTTCTGTTAGAGAAGAGCATCAAGGAGGATAACTATGTCCTTCCGTACGCCACTGTTGAGTTGGCTTTACTTGCTCAAGATCAAGGCAATATTCCTGGAGCCATTGCTCTGTTAGAATCTGCCAGGTAAATTTGTTTTACCATTGTGTAAAATATTGTTCATCTGTTGAAAATAATGATGATACAACATTTTGTTCGTTTTGTTTAGAAAAAATTTCACTGGTTACTCCTTGGAATCGAGGCTGCACTTTAGAATTCATTCGGACTTAATGAACCTCACAGGCAAGAAAGCAGACGAATTAGTGGGAAAGAAGTCTGACAGTCCGACCGGAATCGAAATTGCAGAGGAAGCCTATGAGGAAGCTGAAGAAGCCTTCATTGAGACCAGTACCGACTTTGTAGACACAATTGTTGTCACGCCGCCCATCAGTTCCTCCACTAGACTTTAACTTTGAACCATTTTCAGAGTAATAAGTAAATAATAAATATTTCTATAAACGGTTAAAATGTATTTTTCGCGCGTCTCAAGCGCCTCTCTTTGATTTGTAACTTCGCAACTAATTTTAAGCGTCTATTTTGTATGTATAGGACGATAGTGCACTTAAATTTTTCTTAAAAAGTGGCAGTTGGTAGGTTTATAAAGATTTTATACTTCAGGGTGCAAGGTTAGCGTGAAACCGAAAACAAAATTTGGTGGAATGTGAATCAATAATTGATGAGACACTGAGTCACTTAGATTTTCCTACGGAGTATTTGCAATTTCACTAAATAAAAGTGACAGGACTTTGTTAAGATTTATAGTGTGATAATAGAATTATATAAATTAATCTTGATGAAGTTTTCCTATTACACTGCGGAAATTCGATTGAGAGACGAAATTCAACACTTTGATTAGTACAATTTTTTGAATTTAGCTTAGTCAAATGTACAAATTGTACGTATGTAAAGTTTCCAGAATCTATTTCTATTCAAGAACAAAAGAGTATTAAATCAAGCGAATGTCGAGAGTCCCCAGGGATGTTGAGTGATATTATTTAGATAAACTGTATCAAATAACGATTGAAATTCCGTTATCGTACACACTGGTATACTTAATTTTTTGAATCGCATAATTTAAGTGTACAAATGAATTTCAATAAATTCTAATACTGTATTCTTTACTTCTTAATTTCAACCTGATGCACATAAATGCTTCTGTCTTATTCTTTATCAGGAGACGATTAAAAGTTTTTTCTAACGGTAAATTTTTTAGGTTTACTGCTGTGTAATGGCACGACTGATCTGGTCCATTGGTCCACTGGCATACACCATGGTTTACAACTATGCCACCTCTCTATTGCCTGCCAAAGAGTACTTACGCAGAGTATTGATGTTCAAAAACCAAAAAGTAAAATTAAGAACAATCAATAGTTTACTTAAATTTATAATGGGAATACTTTTTCATCAAAAATAAAAGAAATTAGGTACTTAATCATTTTTTATAACATTTATGACGATTTTTTGTGCAAAATAAAGAACTATTGTATTTCGTATAAATCTGACAGTGTTTTTATTTGATTTATTTGATCCACATCCACACTAATGCAGGACTGGAATGAAAAGAGATAAGTTGATAATTACATACTTCATATCTGGGTAAAATATATAAATTACAAATGTACGCGGGGTTGAAGAGCCGTTAGTTGTATCAAGCAGAATTTGAAAGGTAGATACCGAACCTCCTGCCTGTCGTTTGTCTCGATCACACTCCTAGCCTATTATTTGTATTTATTCTCAATAAAAAATGTCCGACAAACGGAGGTTTGATAACTACAATTGGAAAATAAATAAATAGATAAATAAATAAGTAAAAAATAATATCACGCATTAACTGGAATTTTTTGGTTTGACTGTAAGTTATAAATCAAACTGTCTGTGATTGATTTTCATATAAACATGAAAAAACAGTTAATAGGATCTGTTTTTGTGCATTCTTGCTTGATTCGAGCAAGGAACTGACTTTTCCAGTTGATGTGTAATTGCAGTAACAAATTAAACGTTGTACTTCGAAGTACACAATATTCTCGAAAAGATTCTCAACGTTTATGTTTGATTCTGTCGTTGTCATCAAAAGTGATGATTCATTTTCTTTACAATATAGTAATATGCGCTTTGACACACAAATTACGAAGGCTAGGTGTATTGTACGAATTTGCTGATATAATCATCTGTAATTTAAACAAAAAAATGATAAGAACGTGGCAGTTGAAAATACAACGTCGTGACGTTTTCGTTATCGTTCAAATTTTATCTATGAATTTTCATTTACATTACAGTTTAATGGCTTTATTCGCTACCCATTAAATTAGAGTACAATTGCCATTTACGTTGCAACATGACTTACTTATCTTATCATGATGGGTCGCATTACCAACGGCCCTTAACCCTTTAGTAATATCACAGATGAACAATTTTCCGTGTTGCGCATCGCGTATCGCTACCTAAGTGCCCGGATAAGTGTGTTTATTTTTTCAAGCTTTTCGCTAAGTGTTCGTCTCTCCGATTCCAGCGCGTTTCTCATTGTCAGCAGACTTGACGTTCGATGTTCCAACACCACAGCTTCAGATCTCAAATTATTCGACTGCATTATCAGCGAGGATATTTGATCTGTTAACACTTTTTTCTCCACTTCTTTCTCTGCAAATTAAGAAACAATAAATCAACCAATCTTGTCAGTTATTTTAGTCTTTCTTTGAAGAGAAATGTTTTACTGTAAATTTACCTTTAGAATATTCTTTGTAAGCTATCAAAATATCCTCCAATCCTGTCCATTTTGGTTTTTCATTTTCTTGACGTTGAGGATGGTCGTCGTAATTGTTGACTTCTGCTATTTTACAGTATTGCTTCGTCCCATTCTCGCCAGGTATTGGAAGAATCGAGGCAGAATAATATGCAGGAACCATGTTGCAGATCAACGGTGGCAACGGTCTCGGCCGAAACTCTTGTAACGTGGGAGGTTTCAATCGTTTAAGAAGCTTCATCTTTGAGAACAGCTTTGGTTGCTTTGGTGGATTCTTTGAGTAAGCTTTAGCTACTTTTTCGCAATACGCCGTCACGCTGTTTATACTCTTTCTTTTCAGCCGGTCTTTCAGAACGTTTTGCCACACGATTTCTGCTTCTGTAAAAGAAAAACCATTACAAACGTGACATTAACAAAAAATATGACAAAATTGAATTGTCGAAAATGAGAGTGAAAATCTTGAAACAATATTTCTATTGCAAATCTTGTTTTACCTTCTCTCTTATGAGGTGGCATTATCTCGAGACCAATCGTCCTCAAGAAATTCGTTTTTGGCACATAATCCGCAGTGTGAAGCATAACATCTGGGTGTTCACGTGGAATTGGTAAATTCGAGTCTACGACTTGCTCGAGATCCGGTGGTAATTCTGGGGGATCTTGGGTCAATCGATACCTTTTTTCCACTTTTTGAAGTTCCAACTCTGCACAAAATTCGGTCGATTTATTTAAAGGAAACAAACGATTTTTCATTCAACAACAAATAAAACAATTTTACAATAACACACCATTTCTTATACTACGAGTGGTGAGTCCAAAAATGGCCAGGAACGACAGTTTCTGTTCAGAGTACTGCAGTTTGGAAGGGGGTCCTTTGATGATCCACAGATCCACATCCCTAGTCTCATTTTCATCTTCAGAATCCGAGCTTAAATTTTTGGACGAACTTTTCTCTCGTTTCCTCTTCCTCTTCTTCTCGGCCAAGTCCAAAAGCGACGTGACGACGTTCGCGCTTTCTAGCACCTCTGATTCCTGTTTGATCCGGTTACTCAAGTCCGGCACGTTTAATACTTTCTGCTCGCACCTCGTAATCGACTCGTTAGCGTTGCAATTATTCATGTACCGGAAGGCGGAGTTTTTGATGTCGTTAGAAAAGTTGAGCAATTTTTCCTGATACTTTGGTATTTGTAGGAGGACATTTGATACGTTCTGACAGGTGCGCAAAACCTCCTCCGACTGAATGCTCTGCAACATGCGAGGATCTGCTGCCTTCTCGTAACCGAAATTCGTCATCGGGTAAGGTGGCACCGACAACACCGTACCCGACTCCACAACCTTCACATTATCCGACCTTTTGTTTTCAGCTAAACTGTTCAAGTTGTTGTAATTATTGTTATTATTATTGTTCGAACTCATGACTGTTGTTGTTACAGTTGATGTAACAGTGGTAGCAGAGGTTGTATTATTGGTTGAATTATTGTCAGTCGTAGTTGCTGCAGTTGTAACAACAACGGTCACAGTTGTAGCAGCAACAGTTGAACTCGGTGTTGCAACCCTCTCGATTGTTTCAACCGGAACCGTCTTTTTAACCTCTTCCTTCTTTTCATCTTTCGGTTCGCTTGTACCGTTGACCTTAGCAGGCGAATAAAACTTGGGCAACGACGTAAGCTGAGCCGATTCCTGACTATTTTCATTGCAATTTTTATTGCCAATGTTTGATTTCTGTTGACTTTGATACTGCATCACAGGCGGGTTGAAGTGCGGATGTTTGTACATGGTTGGAACGTGTGTAACTGAAGGCAGGTGAGGAAGATGGTAAGCTGGTTGGTAGATAGGTCCGCTGGCTTGAAGAACTGAAGGATCGGGCATATTCGTGTCATTGGGCAAATTTAAGTGATTCTGAACAACCGGTCGTTGCGACTTGGAACTCCGAAAAGAGTCTTCAAAAGGTCGCACGAAGGTTGGTTGGCTTGGAGTTTCTGGAGTCGAGTTGGTACCGTTGGGTGTTGGAATGGATGGCGAACAGGTGGTCATATTGATGGGCTCAGGTACGTTTTTGCGGTGCTGCCCGCAGACCGACGGCGAGGGCAATGTGTGTGTCGACTGGGTGGTGAGGGTCGCTGTAGCGTTCGCAGTGCTTGTGGCCATCTGAGCATGATGAGAGCCTTGGTAAATGCAGCAACTTGGACTTGGGTTGTGGCTCGTGCTCAGCATTGTCGCAGTGTGTTGACTAGAATGCAGAGTGCTCGCCGGTAGATGCAGTGATGGCATTGATATCATCGGCCCAACTGCCAAACTTGCACTGCTCGTCACGCTCATTGATGTCGTGCTCTGGCATATCTTGCCACCCATCGAGCTCATCTCCGAGTTTGCATTTAGTCCCATCATCGGACCTGTAGGCTCCATACCAACTGTCACAGCGGAGTACCCAGCTCGGGAATGAGCATAGATCAGGTCAGAGGACGCGACGTGAGGGTGTAGAGCTGATTGTACAGAAGATGGCTCTTCCTTGCGAGCCAGCAGCTGTATTGATCCGTTCACTGGCGCACCGCTGAGCACGGCGCTGCTGCTGATTGTGCTCTCGTGCGGGTATGTCGCATTCGCCAGCGATGCTCCACGCTCCCGATCCTTGTCACGCTCTCGCTCAAGGTCTTGTTCTCTTTCCCGTTCCCGCTCTCTTTCGCGCTCACGTTCACGTTCTCGTTCACGTTCTCGTTCACGTTCTCGTTCTCGTTCCCGCTCTCGTTCTCGTTCTCTTTCTCTTTCTCGTTCCCGCTCTCGTTCTCGTTCTCGTTCTCTTCCTCGATCCCGCTCATTTTGCAGTGGAGCCGTTATCGTCGGCTTCCTAGCTGAAACAAATTTCAAACATAACGTTTATTATTTCTTTGATGTCACAAATCGGTTTTGAATTGGTAATTAGTAACAAAAATTAAGTTTGGATGGATATTGCGGAATCGCTGACATCTTTAGACAAGAAAGTTGATTTTAACAGTTTGGTTGTTGTTTCAATTAGCTCAACGTGTTCATTTATAGTCTAATTTGATTAGGATTAATTGTAAAGCTTGAATGCTCAAACAAAAAATGAAGACTTTAAAACTGAAGATTATCGTGTCTCAGCTTAGGATGAAAAACGCCTGATTTTTTCTCTTATACATGTTATATATACAATCCGCATATGAATATCCTATTTATTTAATAATAATGTTTTGATACCAAAGTTCATATCGCAGAATACAAATGAATTCAAAGAAACGTTACCCTTTTTTGTATTTAAACAGTCTTATTGGTTAATTAACTATTCTTGTCTTCTAAGGTTCTCCAGCTTGCATGTACTTACCCACTATAATAACAACATTAATTTTAAACAAACAAGTCGCTGCAAAGTAAACGTAGATATCGTCAAATACTAGACCGAAGATAAAACATATCAACATTTGAACAAGAATTTAACTGTATAAACAATCGCGTGAAACGCATTTCTAGACTAAATATTTATTTTATGTCCTTTTATTCATTGTTTCATTGATTGCACACACAATCTTTGTCATTCAGCGCCTTCTTAAAATAAATATAAATTTTTCGAAGCAATTGTCGTTTATTGATACTACTTTGAAAAGGATACCAACTGAGAAACAAGCAAATTCATCAATTCGCAAATTCTAAAATTATTCACTTGCATTTCATATTTGTCACATATCAGTGAATAAGAGTTTTTTGCGATTTCCCGAAATGTTTGCCGATTCCTGCGCTAGTGGCCTACAGCGGGGTCCTTTAGCCGCTGACCGACGGACTGCCAAGTTCGATGTTGGTTACTATACAACTTTTTACGTTTCAGACACAATAAATATGAACAAAGGTCTCTTCAAAGTAAGCGAAAGGAGTTTGGCCGAAATTCCCCCGCATCAATAACAATTTGATCGGCAATAGCGTCGTGTTTTCATTGTAGCAGATATATCTTCTTTTTTTGTTATTATTTGTTGTTCATTTCAAACGATATCTGCTTTGCGTGTCATTCTTATTGTTTCATAATATTACATACAATTAAATTCTTGTTCAGATGTAGAAATCGTCGTTGAAATCATAATTTTAGAACGTAACATTCCAAGTTGCTACTTTAACTCATAGAAAAAAATCTCATCAACTCTTATTTTGATAGGATTAAATCAATTTTTCTCTTGATAGAACCAGAACGAGTTGAATCAACGATTTTATTGTTTAACAAGAAAGAATTCGTATACGAATAAACAAATTGAACTTTTTGATCGCAGTGATGAAATGATATTCATCATGACAATGATGATACTGACGCATGTACAGGAGAGATTGAGACATGATTTTATAATAGTTGAAAATGTCTTGCAAAGTAGGGCTATTGTAGTTAAGTGTAATAAAAGACACTTTAGACATTTTTCAATACTTTATTAATTAGATTCATACTTACACAAATATAATGGTTTTTAATAACACAAATATAATTGTTTTTCAACAAAGGTTTTGGGGAAGGTCGGGTGTGTTGTCCATGATTTCAGTTTTTCAGAAGGCTATTTGTCATTAGGTTTTGCGTTTCTTTCAAATTTGCGTACGTTTTTAGAATAAATTATAATTGTAAAAATATATTCTACACAATGGCACTTTTTTTAATATAAAACTTAATACTGACTTTAATTTATTTTTCTTTCAACTAAAATGGCATTTGTAGTTTCGAGACTTGATCATCAAAATTATTGTATACTCAACTTACAAAAAATTATCCATTACGGTTATTTATTTCAAACGTATCTTCTTTGAAAATTATCGATTCAAAGTTCTTTACAAAATAAGTACAATTAAAATGATTAGAATTACGGTAAAAAACGAAATCACAAAATAAAAATGAAACCGTTCAAAAGTCGATAATATCATTACAAAAAGACCATAATGACTAGCTTACTTATTTGAAGAAAAAAAAAGATCAATATTTACAACCTGAGTGATTAAAATTACGAGTTTACTTAGAGAAAAAAACTCACCATTTAACGTAAGTTGAGTACACAAATTTGCAATAGTGTACACTGATAAAGAACCGTTAGGACTTTTTGTAAATTGAATATGCAAATTAATAACATGATGCATTGATATGAACGAGTTGTTGAAGAAAATAGTTGAGAATTAAAATATAGAAAAATATTTGTTCTTCGTATATTTTTTTCGAAAACTATTCACATTAACACATTTAGTATGAACTTTATACAATTTACAAAAATAAAAAAAAGGAAATAAATAAAAGATGAAAATCAACTGCTTTCAGTGCACGAAACATGTGTACAAGACATTTTCAAAACTTTCAAATTTAGATGAAAATTATACACTGTTATCAACGTCTACTGTTAATTAGTATAAAAAATAAAAGTTTCCGCGTTTCTGGCCCATAATCACGAGCCACGGACACAATAGGAGAATTGCTATAATCAAAAAACTTCAAACTGATCGTTATGTATTCATAAATTGCAATTGTTTTCAGATTGAATTTTATTGCAAAAAAAATAACATTAACAAACGTCTATGAATGAGCGTCATAAAAAAGAATTTTTTGTTTTTTAGTTTAGAATTTTTCTGTTTCAATCTGATGTAAACTAGCAATGCAGCGTAGTGCTTTCACTTTTATCGCATTAATAAAATGCAATGTTGTTTGGAGCGACTCGCTCACCTGCAGTATCAGCGGACGCAGGGGCAGATGCCACAACAGGCGCCGCTGAAGCGGAATTTCGCGCGTTTCTTCTTCTTTCTTCTTCCTCTCTTATTGCAGCTTGTTGTCGTGCCTGCCTTAGCCTATGCTCTTCTTCTAAGTTTAGCCTACAAATTAAAGAAAACCAAACACTTTAGATCCTCTAGTATTCATCCAACTTCAAACTATTCATTTATTTATCTAAATTTAAACGTTTTTCATTCATTTCTAATGAAACAAAAACGAACATGAAGTTTTCAATTTATTTGTACAAAATTTCGTATTTGAAATAAAGTAAGTTGAATTGACGTCTTACCGATCGTGCATAACTGGTGGCATCAATCCGAGAGAAGCTGAAGGTAACATTTCAGGGTTGTACCTCAACCCATAAAGAGGGTATGATGGTAGGCTTGAAAATAACGGTGGCCTCAACATGCCGCATCTTTCCAAATAAAATTGCTCATCTAGCCTGAAAATTCAAAGATAAGAATTTGTATCAGTTTAATCGCAAGATATTATGAGCAGTGAAGTGGCGAAACGAAAAATTCATAGCGGACTAAGCCACTAATTTGAACGCTAAAAGCAAGTCCAAGTTGTTATATCATAGAATTACCTATAAGGATGAGATAAATGTGGAGCCGGATACATGGTATGATGATAAGGATTATAAGCCGCTGGATCTAATGCAAAAGCTGGCGGCGGCGCATGTGGCGGATGATGTTCCGGCCGATATGGCTGGAAGCCAGAACGAGCTAACAATTCGGATGCAGCGGTAACGCTGTGTTTGTTTGTTTCTGGAGGCCTGGCAGTTGGATATAATGATGCTATTTCTTCAGTTCTTCTCTCAGGATGTGTTGAACGGTCCTGCAAAATAAAACAACACACATTTCATCTATCAATTCTTTTTCCTGGCAAAACTTTTTTCTGTTTGCACAATCAAAATTGATTCCAATTGAAATACCGCAGTTCATTCCTTTGACCACAAACAATCGCAAATAATTAATGTACTTTTTTATCGCAGATCATGAAACGTCTCACGACAGTCTCTGTATCAATAAAAAAGGTCAACTACATAAGGTTAAAGTAAGATTAAAAAACGCGATTTTGTCGCAAATGATAAACAAGAACATTTTTTCGATTCGTTTCTGAACAAGATTTTGGTCTTTTCGATTAACTGTTCAAAAGTAAGAAGAAGCAGTCGATGAATTAAAAATTTACCTTAACAGGAGATGGCCCTCTTACAAGAGGAGGAGGTGCTCGGTTTTTAGGACTAGCCCGAGGCTCCTCTTCTTGGTTCGCAGGTCCAGCTTGTTTAGCCAAGTTTCGCAGTGCAGCTGCAAAACTTCGACTATTCTGCTGGGTCGCAGGACCTGGACCAGGACCCGACGTGTGAGCTTGAGGTAGGACTCCAGTAGTCGGTCTGTGCGATTTGCCAATCGGAGGCTGTTGAGCTTTGGTGCTGGTCGTTTGTAAACCTATAACAATCAACCAAACAAACTCGCTATAATACTTCGAATGTTGATCATTTAAGAATCTTAATAAGAGCATTTATTTATTTCAGATACATTTGTTCGTTCTGCTCGGAAATCGGTAAAAAAAGTCGCAGTCAAATAGAGTCGATTGTTTGATGGCAAAATCGAAAGCTTTTGATCTTTGATATTAGTTTGAAATGTTGAAAGGAGGGCGAATAGTGTGCACGGGGTCGTGCAAAAAAGATAAAGAATGCGAATTGAGCGGCGGCGGCGGTTGTGGTTGTGTAGAGGGCAAGAGGTCGTTTGGGCGTTGAAAATGGTTTTGGTAGAAAAAGAGTGGCGCTGGTGGCGTAATGCTCTTTGCAGGCTTCGACTGGATGTCGCGTGGTGGCAGGGTGGTCTAACTAGTTGGGGTCGGTGCGGCGTTGGTGGCGCTACCTCGAGCACGGCTGCTCTTTCTTGCTCTCGCGCCTAATGTGGTGTGCGCTGTGAAATGGAGTAACCATGGTAACCGACTGTAAGCCGCTTAAAATCAGCCCCCCTCGATCCAATCTCTACCTTTTCTCAACCAAATAAGAGTCAACTTTGCCGCCGCTTCCTTCTATTTATTTTTTTTACCTCACTTCTTTCTTTCATTCTTTTTTTCGCTCCTCCAAAGTATACTCTACGCTGACACTCTCAAACAGACTCCTCGTCTTACTTTTGTGTCATCATTGTCTACTTTTATGGATTCCCTTGCACCCTCTCGTTATTCAGTTTTCTTTATTTCATTAAAAACCCGTCTCACTTAAAAGAGATAAACTGGCCGAGATTTTCGATGTGGGCGCTGACGTTTAAAAACTATGCAAATCAGATCGGTCGAGTTGTTGTAATTGAACAACCGACGGAACAACGCAGAGAGAAAATTCGCGGCGATGAGTTGCGCGAAATTAGCTGTAACTTTACGAGGCTAATTTGTCGGATCCTAATTTCGCGTGTAGCGAACAGAATAACGATACTAATTAGTGTTGTGTGTCGAGCGTATAATGGCTAAGCGAGCAAATATTCAACACGTGAAACGATAATATAATGGAACACAACATGGTGGGGATTTGATTAGGTCAGAGGGCAAGTTTAACAGACTGGTAAGCCGATGACTTGGAGTCGTGACAACATGCACGCTGGGGTCAACGAGTGCCAATTCGGGCCAATCGTGTCAAATGATGCCAATAGACTGTTGGGACACAAACGTCTCTTATCTCAATAAACCACTTCGACGTTTTTTCCTCTCTTTTCTTTTCTTTTAACTATCAAGGACGATTTCGTCGTTTTTTTCCCTCGCTTTTGACCTCTCTCGTAATAACATTCCTCTGTTCAATTTAAAAACTCATACTTTACACCTTCTAAAGTTTAGTTTTTTTCGTTGACTTTTGATTTTCGAACCAATTTCATTTCTTGCATTCAAATTTCAATTGTTCGTTGCGAGTTTTGCGATTTCTTTTATTTTTGCTTCCCATAATGTACAAGTTGGAAGTGTTTCGTCGGACTCGGATTCGATCCAAGATAAGCGAACATTTTCTTACGGAAATTACAAGACAAGCACTCACTTACGATAGCCAGATAACCGATAGCAACAGAAACGAGCGTGTTTTTGAGTTTACGATAATAGAACAACGCTTGAGAAAATTGATATTGAACGGCGATATTTCATAGCTCCGTCATGTTCCCCGGGTTTGTGTAATAAATGCCCGCTTTTTTAAGAGTCAGCGATCGTGCCACTGTTTCAACAACTTTCTTTTTTTACATCGACTTTGCGAATGAATTAGCACGTTCTTAATTGTTTTCTCGATTAAATATTCAAATCATCGCAATGTGAGAAGGTCGTGCAAATAATACAAAATGTAACGGCTAATCGATCACTTGACTGCATAATGTAATTACAATGTTGCGTCCACACACAAAATACGACCCTGCTCAATATGCGTCGTGTTTTATTCATTCTTTTCGTATCTGGCTGTTTTAAATTTATACAGAAAAAAATTGCAATTTTCGCGTACGACCTGCAAATGTATAGGACTTTTTTTTACGACTTTGCAGTGTCCTCGAAAGCCGACTAGCATTCAAAACCCGATGCATTACAAAGTTTGTAATTTCGTAGAGAAAGGCAAAGGTATCACAATGCAGATACAGACTTAACAACTCGAAGGAAAAGTTAGCAAATGGAGTTCAAAGCAAAGTGCAAATTGCTCGAAACAACAAAGATTACACGTTCGGTGCAAAGAATTTCGCGAAAGGAGTTGAAAAACGGCGATTCGGTTAATGGCTTTTGGCCGTTCGGACGGTTGACATTTACACTAATTAGAAATCTCGAAGCGGAGAAATCGCGTTGCGGCTTAAATGTTAGCCTGCCGCGATGCAGCTCGCAAGGTGTCATTTGCATGCAATTTTTTCTGCGTTCTTTGAAAAATGGATTCGCTCGAGTAACCGCAACACGCGCAATGAAAGCGAGCGAAAAAGCTCCGGCGGCCTGTTCGCTTTGCAATCGTCTCAAATGGCTTCGTGGCGGAGTCGCACACGTGTGCGACATGTGTATCGCTGGTAATTTAAAACCCGCGGATCCATTCGCTCAAGCAAACTCGCTCTTTCATGCCTCTTTTCAACCGGCACGTTTCCGCCTCACGGCTCAATCGATCCTCGCCATTGATCCTTCTCACGAGTTACACTAGCCCTTCATAAACAATCTCCCCCGAAAAATTTACTAACAAACTCACACACATACATACAACGAAACTTTAATGATTACAATAATGGTCCACAATACATCTCATATCGTACAAATTAGAATGAAATTGTATTGAAAATAATCTGATGGTATACAAAAAACAATTCAAATCGTAATGATTGTATACTACTCATTGTAGATGATGCAATTTATATTGTAACTTTTACGATATGATTTCAATGTCTCATCAAATGTAAATAAACTGAAAAGAGAAAAAAATGAACGAGGTAAAATGGTGTTGTTGATCAGTAGTACCTGGGTAATAGTAAGGATGGACATTATGCGATGAATGGACGATGGAGTGTGGCGAGCGGAAGTCCATTTTGTCGTTGGACGCGTTGCAAAAAAAGTAAAAAAAAAAGAAATACAGAAAGGAAGAAGAGCCGGCGTGCACTACTACGTGTCAGGCATTTTTTGTTGGCGTACTAATTCGCGCACAACACTGCACCGTTCAGTTGCAAACGCCTGATGCTTGTCAGAGAGAAACACGGCTTATCCTCTTGGTGTACAATAGGATGCGCGCGCGCACGCGTGACGTCAACCGGGCGCTGTCATGCCAAATTGGAATGAATCGGTGCGCTTAATGAGCTTATAGCGTCATCCTGTTGGGTGCCATTGACAAGCGAGCACTGTTCAACGAACGTCGTCGGTTTCGGGGCAACTCGGAGCAACGGACTTTGCGCGAGTGAAAGCCGGCCAGGAGCCTCTCGGTGGTTCTCAACGAGCACGCCACGACAGGGCATCGAGTCGCGCGCGCACTAACATGCTCCTCTTGAGGGGCGTTGATTCGCCAAAACGCTCATATAAAACGGACGACACGCACGATGGCCGACGCTTGACTGACGCGCATGATGCGCGTTACCCGCTTCTACCGGAGTCCCGTCCATCCCTACCACGCGATGTCGCGACGTTCCGATCGTCGATCCCGGGGTAAAGGGAACGACCTAGAGAGAGAAAAAGAGAAACGCGCATAAAAAGGAACAAGAGAAAGCAAGGTGTGCAAAATGGGGATGTAAAAATTCGAGCCAAATATCAGTCGCTGCGCTTTTTTCCCTTTTTCTTCCTTTTTCCCTCCCATTTTTCAATTTTCCGGCCATTTTTCCACCTTCATCAATTTGCCCACTCTGTTTTAGTTCTAATTTGCAAAGTATCGAGCAAATTTGTTTTGTGTTTGTTTGTTTTTTGATTCATTGGATCAATGCAATGCGGTTTTCGAGATGTTTACTTTGGAACTGGGAGTTGTTACTAGAGCAGAGTCAAGGATCAAAATGTGAAGATGCTTTTGGAGCTTTCAGAGTTTGAAAAGAGAGGATGAACAGACAAAAGTCAAATTGAAGCGCTCTGCGAGAAGTCGGCGAAGAAATTCAATATTCATCTTTTTGGGCACTTCCAAAGTTATCTTTGTTCTCGCAACTGTACTTTTGCAAATTAAACGCTCGAGAGAAGAGAAACAAATTCAACTGCTTTTCTTCCTTTAGATGAAAAAAATTTGCTTAGGATTGATTGGAATTGGTAAATTTGTGGTTCTTTGTTTGGCAAGCTGTAGAAAATAAGTTGTTTTATTTAAGATGTTTGGAACTGGTGGTTTGAATTTGTTGAAATGAAGATAGACAAGTTGTAGCAGCGGGGCGGTGAAAAATGAGCAGCAAAAGGACGGTTAGGTTCGGAACATAGACGGGCAGGCCAACGACAGTCGGCCTGCCTGTTGGGCAAAATCAATGCGTGGCGACAGGGAACTTGTCCCTTCCTCTTCTTCATTCTGATATTCCTATGGCGCACACATACACACAGCCGGCCACACCACCAGCGTATTCTGCCTGCCTCTTTCCCTACGGTCACCCTTCCATATATTCTCCAACCCCGACCACACTCACAAATACGTCAAACCATTTGCCATATTTCCCCTTCTCATTTCATTATCATGCTTTCCTATTTCTCTCTCGCTCTATTCTATATTCTTTTCCTTGTTCATTAATGTTTGTTTAATTCCTCTCACTCACTTATAGATCCTTTTGTTTTAAATAAAAATTTGCATCTTATCGAGATTACTTTCAATTTGGTTGGATCACTTTTTTCTTTTACGATTTTGATATTCATGTTTGAATCGTTTCGTAATACACAAAAGGGATTTTGGAGATTATACGAAAGCTACAGCGCCAGACAAACACAGCTTACTAGGCACCTACTGTAAAAACAACCCACTCAGGCTTTATCTTGGCAAGGTCAAATAGCAAGTATGAGTAATTCGTCAGCTGATACGTTAACATCAAGTTGAATGGTCAACAATTGATCATTTGAAAGTGTTCAAAAAAAGTGTTTGGACCAATGAAGATTAATTGGTAGGGTCATTCTCGTTGTTTAAGGGTTGAGTTTGATAGAAAACGAGAATCATTACCCTTGACCGTAATCATCGTGTACTTCTCGTTTTGTGAAATACAAATCCATCAAGCCATAATCACTCAGCTATATCGACCCGGCGAATATTAGCCCTATAAACTTGCTGTTTGACCGTACCTATTATCTGAGTTTCCAACCCAGGTGAAATGATCAGGAACTAATAGTTAACCATTTAGACATGGTAGTTTGTTCATTTTATCGGATGGTGTGACTGGCAGACCAATCTGCAACCGAATTAATAATTTCATTGATTTATCTCTAAACTTTGTGTCGCAATTTTTTTTCAACCTGCGGGTCGCTAAAGTTAGAAAGCGAGTCATGTAATTATAGCCGTAAAGTTGTACGTATAACGACCGTCCAATAAAATTTGCCGTTCAGTCGTTGTAATTCAATTCGCACGGTGAAATGAATTTCGGTTTTCAATCGTGAAATTAAACGAGACAGGAAGAAATTAAATTGTTTGACCTATACCAGCGTCGATCATTGCAACATGACCAACCGAATGGCCCGCCGAAAAGTATCAATTTACAATATTTTTCAACATTTGCCTTTGTAAAGCATGTTTTCTTTTTCAGTACTCACCTTGGTCTTTTTCAAGTACTTTCGGAGGAGCTTTTTTATCCGACGATTTTGGCGAACAATTTTTCCGAGTAGGTCTTACAGTGAGGGCAGGAGGAACCTAAAAAGACAAAACAAGACAATTCGTCAGAATTTTAACATGCTCTTTTTATGATTTTGCATTCATTCTGTCTAAATGATAATCACCACTTTTTCTGATCTTTCACCAGATGGCAATCTCGCAACAGCAGCTTCAGGACTATCTTCAGGAGGGGGAGGTTGGACAATCCAATTATATTCTCGTTTTTCCAACGGCAATCCCCATCGTTCGTACTCCAAACTCTGCGTTCTAAGAGTTTCATAGCAATCTAAACAAACCACCGCAAAATCCCCGTTCTCTAACAATAAACTCTTAGCCGGTTGTTTATGGAACTTGAGGAATGGAAAGTCTTTAACATTCAAGGCCCTGATGCGTTTTCTGTAGGTCGTGATGCCGCAGACATAGCAGTAATAATCGTGGGTGTTGTACTGTCGTTCCATTGGATTGACTTGGTGTTCGCTTGGCATGGCCTCATACTCGCGCCACTGCGACAGCAATGAGTGATAACAAAATGTACAAACAAGAGCGCTGCCGTCTTCTCGCAATTGTTCCGCGTTTTGGGGAGACTGATAGGATAAGAGTTGAGGGAAAAATGGCGCGTTACGTCCTTGAGATCGACCATATATCACTCTGGCGATTGTAAGATCACTGTGCAAGCCGCATAAGAAGCAGTAAATTGAGCTGCTAGATGAGCTTGGGTTATTGCTAAATATGCTCCGGTCAGAATTAGTTGCGTTCGGCGTACCGGTACGACTGACTTCACCATTTGATTGACTGTTGGGAATGTCGTACCTGAGAACATTTTTAACAGATGATTATTGTTTGTAAATTGGTTTTGTTTTCAGTAAATAAACTTTTTAACAATAAATTGTACATACCTGCGACGCTCCAGAGGTATACGTTCAGCATCCATATTTTCCCATTGCTGTGCCAAATGGTAAACGCAACTACTACAAGTCAATACTCGGCCATGGCTATCTTTTCCGAAATTGGCAGCAGTCCTAACTATGTTTCTTAGACATGGAAAGTGCATAGCATGAGAATTCATACCTTCTGGACTTGTCGACAACCTAAAAGAAATATTTTTGTTTTTAAAAATATGGATCATCATTTAAAAAACAATCGAATGAATAGCAATACGAACCACTGCATGTGCGAAACCGGAAAGAGCCTCTCACAAACGTAACACCTGAAACTTTTGCCGACCGTAACAGTGCCATTTTCGCCAGACCCATTGTTCGGCGAGTTACGTTGGCTGGTGGCAGCGACACTTTTTACATTTGAACTGCGACTTTTATTTGTCGACAATGACGAGTTTAAATCATAGGGTTTAAAACGAATATCATTACTGGAACTTGTGTTTGCTGGCGATTTGGAGACAGTTTGTTGCGAAACAGAACCTACAACACCAAGCGACGAATTATAAACAAACTGAAAAGTGCAACGTTAACAAGTTGAGTGTCGAAACAAACCTTGGCCAGATTCCGAGGTTGATACAGCGACACCAGTGCTGGATTTAGCAAAGACACTGGAGTTAACAGTAGAAGTATCGGTGGTCGGTGCGGTTGTCACGTGAGCTTGAGATTCGTTCATTTCGCCACTACAGGCCTGGTGTCTATAAGGGATACTGCGATAACAATCCGTGCAAACTTGAACCATGCCTTGAGGACTGATAGGACTCGCGCCAGGTGGAGGTCGCAACGAACAAAGAAACGGGTAGTAAGTCTCTCCTTCCGGGTTCGGACAGCAGTACAACAGTCTTATGCTCGACGACGGGTGTTCCAATGTACAGGTGTAACAAACGAACGTCGTTGCGTCCACCGGTATTGGCTGGCGTTTACGCAGTGTGTAGTGGCGATGGTTGTGCGATGCATTTTGCAATTCGTACGCTTTCCACTGCTGATTCAAATGATTCACACATGCTGTACAAGCCTGAAAACAACAACCAAAAAAAATTAATATCACAAGTTGGATGAAATAAACAAAATAAGTTTTAAATTTTCAAGTATAGATTCAACAAGTTGTTCGTTATACCTGAACGCGTCCAGCACTGTCCATTGGTCTGCTTCGACTGGGTCTAGGGTGCAGCATCAGCGTTGGAAAGTAAGGCGTTTGACTGGCCGCGGACTCGGGCTTGTTTTGTAGCGGTTTGGCAAAAATGTACGAAAGCGAGCCACGCTTGAATTCGTCGCCGCACATATAACAGACCTCGGTGATGGAATTTTTGTCAGGCATGGATAGATCCAAAATGTCGGTCGCTGCGTTGGACACTGTGCCGCTGCTGTAGACCGCTGCAACAAGACGCAGAGAAAAAAAGTTGAGTTGCGAAACGCTCACACTTTCATAGACGCGCAATATGTATCGGCTCTTTGACTACGTTTGATAATAAATTAATTAATTTCACAACCGGCCGGCCGACCAACGAACCGATTAAATAACAAGTCCAACTACATCGCTGGACGTTAAGTCACTGACGCCGCACGTGGCCTAGTTCTTCCGCGTGTTTACTGTCACTTTTTTACCCCAGTTGTTTCGAGTCAGAAAGTATGCTGATAAGACAACAAGCACCGTGCCTCTTTCTTCAAGCGCATTATCGCAAAAACTCTTAACCTTTGCCGAGCTGTGTGACAGCAAAAAGACTAAGGCCAATGTAAATTCGTTTATTGACGTCGCAGCGCGATCATTTTCAAAGAGCACAATCAAAACAAAATTGTACATTCACAATTTCCAAACTAATCACACGTTTTTGGACATTTGTGAATGCTTTTTTTTTGGTTGTTAATTTTTCAGAATTAAACAAAGATTTATGAAGCAACTTACGCTGCGATTGGGAAGGTAACGTTGGTTTAGGAACCGGGGAGTTTCTAGGCGCATTTCTTAAGTCTAAGGCAGTTTCGATCGCGGCGTCGCCCCGTCCATTGTTCTCCAAGATATACCGGGGACTTTGTAACTTTTGATGCGGCGATTCCATGGTTAATCTCATCTGTTCCGAATGCTGTCTGGATATTTCCGGCGCATTTGACAGTGGCCGTGTCGGTTCGACTAGAGAAGAAGATGGTTGTCTTGGAGATTCTGATGTGTGTGGCAGTCGCGCAGCCACGCTCACGGGCTTGCTCGCCTCCGACCTTCCTGACTGTCCTTCATTTGTCAAGCCCAAAACCTACCCAAAACAACAAACCATTTCAGCATTTCATTCCATATATTAATGAATCAACCCTTTCTTTCTGAGTTTAAGACTAATTTTGAATAGTTCAGAAAAATACTTCTTTAAAGTTATACTCGTAACAAAAAAACGTTGGATCATTGATGTTTGATTGATGGATGGGAAGGAAAAAATGTGTTTTCACCTGTGCAGCATACTCGCCCTGAAGGGCCATTTCAGCTCCAGTGAAAGGACCGCCATCGCTCCTCTTCAACCAGTAAATTCTTTGACTATGAGGGCGTAGGTCGCGTTCATAATTTTGCCACTGCTGGATAAGCAGCGAGTAGCACAAGTTGCAGGCCTTGAGAAGGCCGCTGTTGGGAGGGTCGGCGCGGTAACCATTTGGCACTTCGTGTGATTCCAAGAATGGGAAGTAGGGCTCCTCGGGGGCACCGGGCTTGCTGCGAAGCCAGTACTGCTCGCCATGGACGAGCGTGCCGCAGACGAAGCACACGTTCAATGCGCCGCTGTCCTCGAGCGCTGCTACCGTTGATTGACCATTCTTTTCATTTTTAACGTAAAACTTATTTTCCATTATGTCAGGAACTCATTGATTTCCAATTTCTCGCCGTTAGGGACTCGCAGCCTTCGTCCAACAACGTTGATTATTTATTCTCAGCCGACGACTCAGTTCTATTTAACATTGCCAAAGCCTGTAAAACCAACAGAAAAATAGTCATCAGTAAACTGGTTTCTTAACGTTATTTATAAACTCGGGACAGAGGAAAAAACATTTTTTTTTGTTTATATATTATCTAACACTTGTCGCTTGTGGTTCAATCTTGTTCTCTTCGGTGAAAAGTGGAATTAAAAATTGTTTTGGAAATCTATTGTTTGATTCAAACGACCACAGGGTTGCATCATTTTTACAACAAATTAATGAATTGAAACGCACGATAATACCACGCATTGTCAGATTATCTAAATTTGCTTGTTTGCGAGCCGACAAGAGCGCGACTTGTTTTTTGGTCTGCAACTTGCAACGATACACCAATGCAAATCATTGATTGGTTACATTTTGTAATCGAATAAAAAAAATGCTACGTCCCTCGTTGAAGAGAGCAATGCGACCCGATGCAGCAAAATTTTCAAGTGTCAGACTATCGTCGGATCGGTTGGTCGCAATACCTGCGGGCTCTTAAAACAAGCTCGAAAAATTGATCGCGATTGTTGTCGGAATAATCGGCGCGTTGAAAAGGATTGAAATTAATGGACTCTGGCGGAGTGGGCTGGAGAAACTTACTGTCGGCAAGGATGATGGCATGGTCGTATGTGTGGCCGGTGGTGGGCTCGGGCCGGCCACTAGTCTATGGCAAGAATCCAGCAAGAGGACGAGATATCGCGGGGAGTCGCCTTTTGAAAGTAGCCTGGCATCGGGACACTCGACATGTTTGATCTCGCGCGAGACTACGGCTAGGCTGGCCCTGGGCTTGCCGAACGGCGGACTCGCACTCCTTTCCACCGACGACTCGTTCGCGCTTCACAAAATCAAACGCCTCACTTCGTACTGGCAAAGAAACATTTTGTACAGATTTGAGCCTCCGCGAGTTAAAACTTACTTCGTCGCCATATTGAGAAACGTGATCCGATTCTAGAGATATAACGCGCTGTCCACCGTCATATGACAGTGCCGCTAAACAGTCCAATCAGCGACCGAGTTACGAGCACGCGCACCCTACACGCAAATGCCGGCTTTTGCGCGCCACTTTTCGTTTCAGCTTTTCTTTTTTTTAATCATCAAATAATAACCATTTCTAATTTCAATAACATTTTTGATTCGTCTTAAACAATTGTTCAACTCACTTTTAATTAATGCACCAACAAGTTGTACTTTTTTAAGATGAACAAAGTGGACCGGAGTTGAGAACTTGAAAGCAGGCATGCAACCTACAAGCGAAAAAAGAACAAAAGGGATATTTGTTCTCGGACATTTGAAAAGTTCAGAAATGAAAGACAACATCTTTTTTGGTTTTCTTTTCTAAATTGTAATTAAATAATTAAATTTTCAAATTGGGAGTATTAGCAGGCTTGATTAGGTAAAGGACAAGAATTCCAAAAAACATCAGGTTCGTTTCATAGAAAATGTGTTTATTTATAAATAAAAAAATGTATATTGTGCATAGATCTGATGAGTAGCAAATAAAGATCAGTTTTTCTCGCTACTACGAAAAATACTATGCTATTTACTGTATACGCAGTGTATAAATATAATTGATGCGTCTATTCAAAATACTAGTACGCAAGATTGCCAAGAATACAGCAGCACACCTTATTAATACATACATTTCACGGTACAAATACACGGTTTTCATTCTATTGATTTCCCATTTTCACTATCTCCTTCAGACGCAGCTTACATTCGTAAAAATAACCGTCTTTATAGCTATGAAATCGTTTTTGTATTGTAAATCTTAAGGCAATCTGTTTTCCGAACAGGTACAGTACATTATTACAATGAAAGTTGGTTGATTACCCATTACTCGTTAGAATTGTCTTGAGTCGCGCGCCACAGTTTTCTTCGATGTCTCAAAAATATGTCTAAATAGAATACTTGAACTTTGTTTTCACATTACCGTCCACGTGAGATCATTTATTAAACACCATTTAGGCAAGTTTATGTTTGATCAGAATAAAGTGACGCATATAGCTGGATTTTGATCATAAAAATTTTGTTACCAGATTAACTTTTGTTACTAAATTTTACTCAATTAGATTCTTAAACAGAATGCATATAGTACAGTTTCAATTCTTCTTTCGTTTTGCGAAATTTTTGCTCAGATCGCACTTCACCAATCAAGCTTCTCTAAAATGCTAAAACACTGCAGTTTTTACAAAGACTCTTAAAAGCTACAAGTACCTTATCTTACTGTTTAAGTATAAGACCGCGTGTATTAATAAAATGAAAAAACAATAGTTGAGAAAAGTGTGTCTTTTGAGTTCTAAGCTCATTTTT
Source organism: Telenomus remus (assembly GCA_020615435.1). Taxonomy (NCBI): domain Eukaryota; kingdom Metazoa; phylum Arthropoda; class Insecta; order Hymenoptera; family Scelionidae; genus Telenomus; species Telenomus remus. Next base: position 13,678,416 of record CM036338.1, read on the forward strand.
GTCAATTTTGTTTCTTTTGTATTCTTCTCGTCGCTTCAAAAATAGTTAAAATGTTTCTTTATTGCGCTACAATGAGTATTATTATAATTTCATTGAGAATGAGAATTATCTACACGTCTTTAGTTACGGTTTGAAAATAGTTGATGTATTTTATCTATTATGTTCATGGCACGTTAGTTGAATCAATGTTGTTTGACAATTTTTGAGTTGATCTCTACTATTATTTCTCTTCAAACCATAAATAAAGTATCACAAATGCTGTAAATGCAGTCAAGCAATTTTTACAAATAAAAAACAAATTTGAATCATTTTTCGATTCAAAAATAAAAACTTTTTACATAATGTAAACAACTAAGGATAATTTCTTTCGAATACGCTTTTTAAACTTATGCACAAGTCTAAAAAGTAAATAGATTTATATAATCAATGCAAAAACTGGTGTTTTATTTTGTCCCACTTATTTCGCGAACATTCTAAAATAAAACAATAGTTTTCGCAGTGATAACGTCGAGAACTTTACAAATTATCATTTTCAAAACGTCGTAAAATTTATTATGGACGAAATTTTCAAGTACAAGTAACATTAAAATAAGAGTCGTCTCACCTTGAAGGTGAGTTTGCATTTTCAATTACATTTCGATCAGATTGTTCATCGAGTGTAATTTCAATGGTTGAAATATGAAAAGAACGAATCATGTTGTAAACCAATAAACCTTTGACGATAAACCTCAGATAAAAAATTAAAAAAATAAAAAGTTTTGAAAGTTTTTTTCGTTCTTTCTTAAACATCCAAGAAATGTAATCGCAATTGCACAAACCTCATCCATAAGGAAATGAAATATTTACAATAATAAAATATAAAAAACTGAGGAACTACATTATGCCGAAAAAATTGTGACGGAACAGTTCATATATCTAATACAATATTCTAGTATTTCAAGTGTTGTATAGAATTTAACATTGTATTGGAAATTTCAGTTATAAATGAGATTTCATTTATCAAATCAACCAATTAGTGACAGGTAACTTTTGTTAAGGTAATTGACCAATATTTGTTGATCAATTTTCATGTTCTTCATTTTGAGTTTACAATTATCATTGTAATAATTATAACATAAAAAACGTATTTCAGTTTTCAAGTTTTAATAGAACCGATAGTGTCACTGAAAAGTTGATAGGCAAATTATAAACTATATTATTCAAACTCTACTTTCAACTTTAAGGTCCACATTAGCGCGTCGCGATGCGATCGTAGTTTCACTTGCTTCATCCGTTTCCGACTGACTTGACGTGTCGCTCGCATCCATTTCTTTCCTCTGTGAAAAATATGAAGCACACATATACAATGTTCAATTATGCTTAATCAATCTGGCGAATCATTAGCCCTTTGAAGATTAAACTCATTAGAAAATGCATGAAAAGTGCAACGCCGAAACTAGAAGTTTATGACCATGATTATGACGCAACCAATTTGTTGTTTTGTATTACTTTTTAGGTACGCCAAGGTGTTTGATTAGTAAACAAAAGTGTTATCAACAAGAAATAACAAAAAAACATGACATTCAAACAAAATTTAAGTCACAAAATAAGAAAAATGATGAAAAGCAATGTACAAAGTTGAAAAGCAACAAAATTTAACAATCGAAAACCATAAATAAAACTTTGTCAAAGAGAAATATTTTGTCCAAGTTAAAGTAAATTTGAAATGAATAAATAAAGAGATTCTTACAAAATTATAAAATTATACAATTCTTTCTTAGTCTGGTGGTTAAAGACTTTTCCTAAAAAGTAATAAATATTGCTTTACATCTCGAATTTAATGAATTATTTCATTAGAGATTTGAATTGAATAAGAATAATTGTCTGAAAATTACCCTTTTTGATGGTTGTTGAATACTGCGAAGGGCTCTTTGCATATCCGAGTTGCTTTCGAGAGTTGACGATTGACTGGATGGCGGATACGAATATTCCGACGTATTTTCCTCGTCAGAAGCTAATATTCCTTCAACTTTCGTCATTTGTTTGAATCTCCTGAGTCTGCACCCTGGTCCTATAGGCCTTCGCGTAATACTATAACACAACAATGACTTATAAACTTTTTCGTCACAAATCGAGACCATTTGTTTGTCTGTCTAACTAGAATTACCTTCGTCTTCCAAGTGAGTAATTATAAGTGTAAGTCGGATCTTCTCCTTCTTCATCAGACCAACTTTCATCCTCTCGTCCATCACCATCTTGTAAGGTTTTTGTACTGATTGCTTCATTATCGCTGCCTACTTTTGTATTAGCATCTAAGTCGTCTAAGCTTTCTGAATTCACAATAAGCCTGCAGAACTGACCAGAGGATCGCAGAAAGTCGTCTTTTAACCTTTGAAATGAAATTCCAAACAGAGTTAGTTTAAATAGTTGAAATGTTGAATTCGAATTTTTCATTCTATTACCTATGTGCTGGGATTAAATCGTTGCCATTGCCATTGTCGATATTAGAAACCAGTCTGTTAGCGTTAACTATTTCACTGACTTTGCGGCCAAGTGATTTGAGATTGTCATCGTCACTGCAGTCCCGTAATCTGTCGTTATCATTCAGAGTATTATCGTCTAGGGGGTCACTGTCCGAAATGTTGCCATTGTTCAGTTCCGGCATTGACAAACAGTGTATCTTCTCAACGTCGTCAAGATCGATTGTCTCAAACTTGTCAGCCAAATGATTGATGTTCGCTTCCACCAAAGAAGACTCTGTTTGAGTCTGACTGTCGGTAAACCGTACTGCTATTGTTGCGCTCTAAACAAACGTTCAAAGTTATTAATTTAAGTTATAACAAAATAGAACAAAACAAGGAGGAAAAAAAATGTTACCCTTCGTTCACGATTCGGACTTGATCTTGGACTAGAACTAATTCCACAACCAGATCCTACCCTTCGGTGTTTGTACTTCCTTTGTTTGAAGCTACTGTTGCTCGGGACTAAAACTGTCTCAGGTTGATTCGAGTTGTTGAGTTGCGTTACCAGGGTTGCTTTGACAGGACTTGGCGAGGAACCGCAAGAGGGCGAGGGAGGAGCTGTCGTTACCGGCGAATTAGTCGTTTGATTCAAAGAAGTATTTCGCCGCCTTGGAATCCGTTCATGAGCTTTTAAGAGTGGATGCACCAAACGTTTTTTTGATGTTTTATATCCTGACTGTTGTTCTCTCCTAAAACATGTCGATATTTTCAACCTGTTTGTCAATATTCTATGAAAAATTGTACAGAATAAGTATGAAACTTACTTTGAGATGTCACGTTCTCGTTGTTCAAGCTGCAGCAAAACCGAACTTAACTCCATGTACAAGTTGTTCGTACACTCAAGTTTACGTTCGTACAATTTGCGAATATCCTGAGCGTGTCTCAGCTCATCCTCCCTTCTCCTGATCAGATCAGCCTCCTCAAATCGCGGGCTCGAAGAGGTATTAGTTTGAATCTGCTTCATATGCGACCTGATCTCTTCTTTCCACGATTGCTGCTTTTCAAAATACTTATCCGGGTTTTGCGACAGCACTTCGATCGCAGCGATGCTCAGATGACACTCGATGTTTTTAAAAGACGGCCTGCTTCGGGGTTTCGGTGACAAACACTGCTTGACAAGTAGTTGGTATCCTTCCGGACAGCTCGTTGGGATGGGTAGTTGAAGGGAATTGTTTCCTACGCCCCAAATGATGGCTGAAGAGTCTACGTCTTTGTAGGGTATTTCACCGCTAAGAAGTTCCCACAAAACAATACCGTATGACCTGCCAAAAATTCATCCTTCTTCAATCTAATACTTATTCACATAGTCTCTAATTTAAAATGTTTTCATATATTTTACCAGACGTCCACTTTTTCCGAACACGGTTCATTTCGAATAATTTCAGGTGCCATCCAGGCGACGGTCCCAGCGAACGTCATTCTAGTACTCATATCGTTGAACTGACGACTGGTACCAAAATCACTTATTTTTACCGCTTCTCCTCTGCCTATGAGAACACTTTAAAGCAAAAGAAACATTCTTTTTAAACACGAGCATTTAAATTTGTAATTGAAAGATCTGAAGTTGATTGACATACTTTGGGCTCTTGAGATCTCTGTGAATAATTTTGTGATTATGCAAATAAGACATCCCGGCAGCTATTTGTTTAGACCACGAAACAAGTCTGAACGGGGGTATTAGTTCGCCGGCCCTGAGTAAGTCGTACAACGGGCCGTAGGGGCAATATTCCATGATAATACAGTAACATGGAGCCTGTGTACACACCCCTCTAGAAGATAAACAAAGACAATTAACATTACAAAACAAAGCTGATAAACTCAATCAAATCTTGTTCATTCACTTGATTCTTACTTAAATTGAATGATGTTGGGGTGGTTTAACTTCCTCAGATGTCGTATTTCCGTTTCGCGCTCCTCTCGTACTTTTTTCACCGCGACGGTTTCCTTATTTAATTTTCCACTGAACACTGCACCTTGCGCTCCGGATCCCAACCACTGTAGATCGCTGATGGCTTCAAATGGAATTTCCCACGAGTCGACTTAAAAATGAAACGAAATTAGTTAAGTTGACACGTTGCGACTGTTCTCTTTTCTTTGTTATCATGTCGAAATGGACGTCGATTTTTCATACCTTGGTTGCCTTTGATTTTTTCTCCCACAGCGGCTTTTGACAGCATGCTCCAAACAGGTTTCATACAGGTCATGATACCGCCCAGCCAGCTGTACGGTTGCGAGTCCACGCTGCCGGTGTTTGGGTTGCATTTCTTGTCACCCAAATTGTCGTCTACGAGGTTGCCATTTGACAGTTGCATTTTGACAGGCCCGCTCACTATCGGGCCTTTCGTGTTTGGCAGCTCGTCGCTCAGACACAGCACATTACTAGACAAAAGTAAAAAATTATTTTGTTAAAAAAGAGATCGCAAATCATTTTGTAACACAAATTTGTAAAGCAGATAAGATTTTTTGTTAGTGTCAAATGTCAAGTTTAAATCTCACGTCATGTATGTTTTTTTGCAAATCATATTTATCGATAAAATAAACTGATCCGTTGCGTAATCGAACCGCGTAAATCGTACGGGAAACTGTCGCTGATAAGAGATGCAGATCCGATTTAATCTAGACACAATAAAGACACAATACGATCGAAAAATAAATGAAAACTAACGAAGAGAAAACAATAAATCGTTCGTTTTTTGAGCTCTGTTGTTTCACCTGTTGATTTTGGTGTTTTCGAGTTTGGCCTTGCGAAGGAGTGTGAAGAAGAGGCGCGCGAGAACCATGTCGCAGGCCCATATGGCGCTGATCAGCTGCACTGAACAAAGACAGCGCGACGAATCGCGAACAAAGGCAAAAAGATCGCGGCGGACGGTCGAGAGCAAGATAACGGTTGGCAAAAACTTTTGTAGCGTGCGTTTTGGATAAGCGAGCCGACTCGAGTGAAACACTTCGCATCACTACTGTGCATTGTTGCACTCGTACGCGTGGGGACCGGTTATCTGCACGTCATTTTTCTTTTTCTCCTCGTCACTCCTTTTTTTAGTCGCTCGCGCGGGCTCCATTTGGTTTTGGGTCTGCACCACTCCTTTCTTTCAACTCAATTGTGTCGCGAAGATGTGCTTTTTCTGAACAATATTGACATTCGTTCAGTAATCAGTTGCACGTACAACTGATAACACGATTGGACGCTAATGTTGTGATTCAGCGATTAAACGATCGATTCTTAGGCCACGCACAAATTGATGTGACAATTTTCGATCTCAAATTCTATTTCTGTAAACTGTTTGATCATAAAATTATGAACTTGTATAAAAGTCGAATCATTATTTTGATTCTTAATACATACTACTCGTTCACACATTTTCGTTTCGTTAACGACGTTTTTGTTTCGGTTTTTGAAGATGCATCAATTCGAATCGTATTTTTTTGGCGAGGGGTCAACAACTTATCGCATTGTCTCTGTTCGTGCGCGAAAAACCTCTCACACATTTTTCTTTCAATAACAAATTTTGGTTGATAAAAGTTTTTTCCTCTCAAATGGTAATTAAGTTGACAAATTGAAAATAAGTTTAGCGTAAAGATCTCTAATAAGGGTTTCACTTCGTTTTTGCTTCCGATTCCTCGAATCGATGTAGTATTTTCATTTAAATGTATTGATTTCAGTCTAAAAGTCAGGATTCGGAGCACAAAGAGATGATTAAAAATCGCTTTCCGTTTGTCGAGCTTGGATCACTAACATTCGAGATGTTTTATATTAGAAATCAACTGTTGGATGTCGCCGCTTTGACTTTACCTTTTAGTGTAGATGCGGGTTTCGGTCATAGACGACTTCACAACCGTTTCCCCGTCTTCCGACATTGTACCTGCTAGCTGCGTTACAATTTCGTGCCTCACAACAGAGTTCCTTTTTTCCCCACTTTTATTCACGTACTCAGTCTTGCTTGGGCCCTTCTAAAAATCGCCATTTCACTTATCTGCAACAATTCAAAATACAATTGATCAATTAATACGAAAATGTTGAATGAATGTTGAAGAGACCATCAAAAGTGAACTGGATATTTGGATGGAATGCTGCTCATATGCTCTAGAAAGATCTCTGGTATGCAACGACTGCATACCAAACTCAGACAATGTACATTTTTAGCCAGGTATAAAACTCTCCGAGCTTCAAAAGTGGATTCTGCAGTCGTTTGATCGTCATACTTGAGGTATCAAGTGTCAAGCATTGTGGAACGTCTCGAATTATTCAGTTGATAAAACAACTTTTGTCCATAATCCTTCTTTCGCTCTTAGTCTATTTCAAGTTTTTCACAGTCAATGTTGTAAGTTTTTTTTAAACATTTGATAAAATTAGAAATGAATGTAACACATTCTGCAAATTCTGTACTGACGTTAAATGGACAAAGATAAAGAATTGTTAAATGTTAAAATAACAATATTGAGTTTTGTTTGTTACACTTGATTGAATAAAAGTTATGAATTTGTATCTCTGATTTTCGTAAAAAAAAGTCGTTAGCCACTGAGTCACTTGTGCGTGTTTAGTATTTTTATTCGTGCGAATTGAGAGACAAGTGCAGGGCCATAATTGTATTCTTATTTATCATTTTTCACTCTAATTAATTGCGTCAGAGACAACACCGACGCACGCAAAACTTTTTACATGCAGCAAAACCTAAATCATGTACACTTTGCGCTTGCAATTACTTGACTGTTTCAATTCACTAATCTCTTCACACTTCACAACGTTTAGACGAAACTCAAATTGACAAATTAGAACTGTAAGATAAAAATTGGAGCGTAAAATAAAAAATTGCAAAAAAGTTGGCCCTGTTGTTTACTCGAGATCCAGTGCAAAAAGTTGGACGATTGATAGATCTGAGAACTGATGAAACGTTCGGAACAAATCAGTCGACTGTCAAACAAGAGCGCTAGTTTCAAGGGCTAGGACATTTTCGCGCACTTTATGCACCCCTCGGTACGAGAGCTAAGCGAGGGTGGGATTCTTTCGGGTAGCAAACGACATTCTCAGCAGGCAGTTGGGTCGTTTAATGGGAAGCAGCCACCTCGTTTCTAGTGTCTTTTTGCCCCAATGCGACTGGATTGAGCAAGAAATTTTGACGTAATTGGTTTGTCAGGGCGTGCGTGTTGCTCGCCGAGGCAGAAAGTCCTGAAAATATATGTCCCGTGGTGAAAACTTTGTGCATACAATTATTGCGCTCGCTGGACAATAGAAAGTTGGCTTGCTATATGTAATAACAACGTTTTGGTGCTCCACATCGCGTTTAAATGCGAATCTAAAGTGATTCGGAATCGATATCTTTTTTTCAACCTTGCAATCGAAAAGAAACCGATCAAGATTATGTTGACAATTGTTGTTTCAATGTTGCAATTAGAGTTCAATTGAATGTAATCTTGTAAAAAGTGTATTGGAGATAAGAAAAATAAATATTAAGGGAATCGAGAGTGTAAAAGTTTATAGTTTGAGAACAAAGTGTACATGAGACCGATATCACATTGTGTTTTCATATAGGTGTAGATACTGAATGAATTTCAACTGTTTACTTAATACACGTGTCGTTTGACCAGGACCGAGAGCACGCCCGGTCGATCGACTGTAAACCGGTTGGTTTTATACCTGCTAACATAGATAAACATATCTCACAATGTGATTCACACAAATGTACCAAATGAAATGAACCACTTCGCAACAGCATTTTTAAATCGTTTCTACTATAAAAGTTATCAAATTTGTGTCCGAAACTAAGTAGCGGATACTTGCTGCTTGACCTGCACGCAAACTCCCTTTATCGACTACGGTGTGCACAGAGGGGTGCCAAGCTAGACAAAAAGTCGCCCCTCTCGGTGCGTTTCACGAACACAATTGAATTCGCGCCCAATCGACGACCATACGATACATTAGATGCTAATCAGCTCATGGGTAAAAGGATACTTCGTTTTTGGACTAGTCAAAATATTGGACCTTTAAATCGATTTGATTTTATGAGGATTGAAAAAGAGCAAACAGGCGAGGCGGTTAGACGAAATAGATGTACAACCAGTGTCTTGCAAGTCTGAACGCGCTTGTGGAAGCCCGGACTGGCATTGAAATCGCCAGCAATGATCGATATGCTGATCTGCAGTCACGAGATGTTTTCGCGGTCCCTTGCCAACGAATATTACTTATGCTTTCTTTATTTTAGCATAACTCTTCCATTAAGCAAGTTTAAATAACGATGATTACAATTTTTCCTCGGTTTATTTATTAAATTAAACTCTTAATGACAGACATTCTCGGAACTCGAACCGTTTCAGTTTTTTCTACAATGTTTTAAACACAAAATGATGGATTGCATAAGCATGATCTTTGCTAAAAGGTGCAACCCCTACTCTGGCATGTAAATCGCATGATTGTATTGCGCGCACCTCTACGTATCCTAAATTTAGAAAAAAATCAATGAACTCAGTTGGATTATCGCTATCAATCATATCCCACTGTTGTTATTGATTTTCCAGTGTGACAACGTGGAACATTTGATGATATAATTTCAGTCATTTTTTCATAACATAGTAGACGGGGAGAGAGATCCTCCAATATATCTGCACGAACTTGACCCCAAAATCAAATGTTTTTTACGTCAGAAAATAGCGCCTAAATCACAACCTACGCGAACGGCCAAGTTTTTAAATTTATTGATTTTCTCGTCAAGAGTATCCAAAAAATGCAAAATGTAAACAAACTTCGCAATCCACGTTTTAATTGTTTTCGTTATGCTTGCGTTTATTCGTTTTCTGTTTCCGATTTGATTGTATCCGCAGTGATGTAAACAATGAGGGGAAAACAATGTAAACAGAGTGCAAACAAAACAAAAGCAGAAGTTCACCTGGAAAGTTAAAGTTGTTAGATGCAAAACAGATTGGTCTAGAAGTTGATGTAGACATGTGGAAAAGTGGACAATGTGAACGAAGAAACAGGTTTGCTAGGTGGCCTGATTGTTGTATGTCAAACTTATAGTCCCTTGCAATGCCATATCAGCCAACAATAACACTTGATGCTGCGATGCCTGTGCACTTGTCACTTTTACGAGTACACTGATCGATGATGGGTTGGTTTGGTTTAGATACACTGTCAGAGCCGATAGCCCAGGAACAGCGTCAGGATCAAACACAGCGGCACAAGATGGCGCAAAACCCGCGAGCATAACCTCCAACGACGCTGTCAAGTGCTGGGAAGCGAGCAGCGAGAGACTGCTGGGGGAACTCGAGCGCGCATGCATTCGATATACGATCGGACGGTGGGGGAGTTCAGGTACGGATTATACAAAAGGACCCGGCCTACAATTGTCTGACGAGATTTTACTCATTCCACTATCTTACTTCGCACCGCAACTTTTATTTTTGCAACAAAAGTTTTAGTTGATTGATTAAAGGTAGGAATGTGTGCAAAAAATTAGTTTCAGTTTAGGTTTTTTATGACTTTTTGTTGGTTGAGTAGAACATCAAGTTGCAATTCATTTTTTGAAATTTTTGAGATTTTGATTTGAGATTATTACATAATGTCGACAACATTCTACATGGTTTGAGTGTATTTTGGCACTTTTATATTCCTTATAAAACACTCATAATATAATACGTGTTACGCTTGTTAGACTTCAGGCCCATGAAAACCGTGGGTCGATTCTGTTCTAGCGCCTCTATATTCTCATCATTCTGCCGAAATTTCAAGGTCTCGAGGGATAAAAGAACATACATATCAGGTCAACCAATTCTACAATCGGTGCGAAGGAGAGTAGGCAAAAGATAATGAAAGACGAAAACCCATCAACTGACCGTTTTTTAATCAAAAAAGTTTGTTTATTGAATATTATCTATTTTTTCTGAAAAAATATACATTTTTTGCTTTTCTATCTTTGTAATCAATCTGAAAACTTCTTCTATCTGACAAACTTATTTAACGAACTTGCTACAAGTGGACAAGCAAGTCCAATTTGATTATAGAGTCAATAGAAATGTGAAGATCTATATATAGATGAATATATTTGTAATTTTTTTAATCGTTGTGATTGTACGTTGTGTTATTTCATGCTAATCCAATCTCAATTGAAGTCAAAATTGAGTATGAAAACAAACTTATCTTATTATAGCGAAAAATTAATTTAAAACCCACATTTGAGAAAGTTTTAATTAAAAACAAAAAGATTGGCAGTTTCCATTCAGAAATGTCAATTCTTATAGTATTGAAATTATTTATTTCAGTCACGGTGGTAAAAATGTAACAGGTGTTTGAGAATACAAAAACATTACTGCTAGTTTGTAAAACAATATTTCTTTCGTGTGTTTTTTATTGACTGTCGTTTCCCATAACTAGTGAGGGAACGATTGCGATAATTGACTAGATTTTGATTAGATTCAACAAAATAAATCATCCATTCCAAACGCGATTCGGTGTTTAGAATCTAGTGAAATCAAAATTATCAAAATTTTAGCTTGAAGAAAAAAAATTGAAATCAATAAAACTGTCATACTAATTCAAAAATCAAAAATCATCAATTATTCAAGTTCCTGTAAGATTTGATAGTTTTTTCCATCATCGCAAAAGCCTGCAGAAAATTCTCCTTCTCCATGCCGTACTTCTCATACTGATGCAAGAACGCTGAGTAGACGAAAGTGTTCCAAGCCCTATCAACGATCCCATCCAGCGGTTTGTGTAACGAAGAATTGTTCGTGAGCAAAGCAACGAATTTGTCTTGGTCAAAGAGTCGTCTATCTTGATGCAGGTGACAAAACGTGTCCTTTTGTGCCAACCAAGACGGATACAAACTCTTATCTTGAAACTCCTCATACGTGTTATGGTCGTCTATAAAAGAGGAGCCCCGAGTGACGATCAAATTAGCGGCAGATTTGGTGTACAAATGAGATCTGGTATTTGTCGATGCTCGAAATGATTTCTTCGTCTCAGGATCAGGCAGTTGTGACTTGAACGCAGGCATTCGTAAAGTGCGTTTCAAGTTTGCACTGTAGATGTGCCACTTGCAGGTACCTTCGAAGGCGGAGCTGCTCGAGGACACGTAGGGCATGCTTCTGATACTCGCGAGTTTGTAATCCGGATGCGATGCTATGAATCTGGTGATGTGATTAATGCTACAGCTTTTGTTAACAGGGCCAAAGATGGCACACAATTTTTTCGAGATGATATCATTAATGTCTGGTAACTGAGCACCGGGGTTGTTCAGCACACTTGTGCAGATCGAATGAATCTGTTCGTTCTCAAACAAAATGCCCAGATTGACAGTTTCTTGGAGCTTTGCTAAGGTCAGCACAGTATTGTAATTTTGCGTGCCGACCTCTCCATAGGAAAATGGTAGGACGACTGAAGCAATGATGTCTCTGGTTGGATAGTTGTCTCGCAATTGTTCCATCATGTAGCTTCCTACTCCAGAACCGGTGCCACCGGCTGAACTAAAGAGCAGAAGAAAACCCTCTAGGTGGTCCGTTCGTTCCAACTCTCTATTCACGACATCCAGGATGTTATCGGCCAGTTGGGGACCTTTGGTTGTGTAACCGTACGCCCAGTTGTTAGCCGACCCACCCGATGATTGGTAGATCATGTTTTTTGGTCGATAAAACCAGTGCTTGGGGGAAGACACTTTGTGGATGACTTTTTTCTCTGTGTCCACGAGGATGTTCCTGGCGATTGGTTTTCCTTCTTTGGTTTTCCCGGAAAACCATCGGTCGAAGGATTGTTGTTTGTAGTCCTCGTTGACTGATTGTGAAACTCCAGCATTTTTGAGGTCGAGGTCCTTGGTGATTAGGGAATACAGTGAGTGACCCAGCTGGTTTCCGCATTGTCCGAATTGTAGCGTCAACATTCTTGGGTTGCACTTTAGAAGTTAATTCTGAAAGTGAAACATAAATATTTTATTCTAACAATTTATTTGGAACGACGGAGAAAAAACTACTTTAACTATTATGTAAGTTCTGTCGTGTTAGTTAAAATATTTAAATTTCCCGAGAAGACTTATATTGAGTTGTTTTTTCCTTCAACGTATATATTACAAGAACAATTTCGAAAAGTAAATTAGACTAATTTCAGATCTGAAAAAAAACTTGTTATCGAGGTATTCTAGAAAAGAACCAACTTTTTGATCTACAGATAATCTTTATTTATACTTTGTACATGCCAAAAAAATTCCAAGATAATTAGTTTGAAGTCGATAACACTTTTTTCATCAACATTTTTGCCAAAGCTTGATTTTTCTTCTTCAAGACTTCGATTTCCTCAAACAGATTTCGGTCTAACGGCTCTGCTTGGAAACTTGCGCCAACGTCCTTAACATAATCGTCGTACTTGAGCAATTCCTCAGATCCATCTTCGCAAACAATATCCAACTTTCCGTCCTTACTTTCGGTCAAGTTCCACTGCAACGTTTTGACTTTCAAACTAGGGGTCAGTCTTTCAGAATTGAAACTGTCATAAGCCGGTGAAAATACTGCGTTGTTTATCCTTCCTTTGAACGACAGTTGTTTTGTAATGACTCTGGTCCCAATGTCCCAAACATTAACCTTGCCACTATCATCTCCTGATAACAACATCGAGCCATCCGAAGAAACGGACAAGTGAGAAATAGGAACCTCGTGAGACACAAACGGTATATAATCCGCGCTAGTTGCAATCTGATCGATATTTCGAGTCGGATTTCTCAGACAAAACTGTCTAATACTCCCACTCATGGTTCCAATATAAACAAAACTTTCATTCGCATCTAAACAAACTGTTGTTAGTGGCTCGTTAAAAACAATCGACAAAAGAACATCGCCTGTGATTGCATCATGAATCTTCAAACTTTTGTCAAGGGAGACTGAGCAGAGAATTGACCTGTTGCTGAAGCTACCAAAACAGATATCCTTTACGGGTCGAGAGTGGGTGGAAATGGTGCAAAGTGGTTTGCAACTGTCTTCAGTTAAGTGACTACTGTTGGTGCACCCTCCAAGAGACCAGATGAAGATTAGGTTGTCCTCTGCAGAACTTGCGAAACAGGACCCATCCCCGTTGAATTTTACTGTTGTGACAGTCTGGAAATGACCAGTCAAGGTTGATATTAAACGTCCGGAACAGAGTTGCCAAACGAAGAGTTTTTCGTTGATGGCAGCTATCGCGAATTTGGTGTTTGGCGAACAGGCCACTGCGGACACTTTTCCTGGAGTTGCTAGACGGACGTCGGGCACGGGAGTTTGACTGTTTAGTGGCCATAAGTATAAACGTGGTTTTACTAGGTCTGCTGCTAGAAGATAACTGTCACGTAATACCTGAAACATTAATGAATAAAAATTTGGTTATTTTTTTTTCAAGTAATTACTTGTTAGATAGTTAGATGATTTCTATAAGTTGAATGAAGTACGAACAAAAAAATGTGCAAACAAAAGTTAATCCAGGATTGAATTTAAATCAATATCTACTTACCAAAATTATGATAAACGATCTAAAGGGTCAGTTTTTATCCACTACAAAGGTGTAACTAACAATAAGTCAGTTTCATAAATGTAAATAACTGAAGTCAGCAAACGCTTGACAAACTGAAATTTTAAAAGAAATGATGTAGTATTGCGGAATTACAAACCTGCAGAGTATGTGGTGCAATAACTCCAGCGTTTTTGTAAACATTCAACTGGTTCCCGGTGTGAGGATCATACGATACAATGGCTTTCTCTCCGGAGCTATCACTTATCAAGATACACTCTTTTAATCTGTTAGACATCTGCAATTGTCAGTTATTAATAACTTGTACACAATTTTCTATGATATTATTAAGTTTTAATCAACCACTTTATTAGATTTTAATTTCGTATTCTGTTTTACCAAATTGGGAGAAGTCAATTTAACAAACAATGGACATAATTTGAATTGTAAACATACATTTGGATATTAAAGCTGGATATCAATATTTACCTTTTTTACATAAACTAATACCTCGTACAAACTATTTGTTTAAAGAGAAAAGTAAGGGTTCATTGGAATAAAAACAAAACTTTTTGAACACGTTCTTGCGCGTTTAATGAATGGAAAATAATAACCTCTTAAGTCCTATACTGGCATCAAAATACCGTTAATGCAGGGAACTGCATACGTGATTGTAGATAAGTTTTCATCCGAGGTAAGACTGATAGCGTAACGAGTAAGTTTTTTCAGACAAAATATAAACAAAAGGGGGAATCAATCTCATTTTGGTTATTGTAAGTAATAATAAAACGAATGTTTGAAGCTGAATCTTTGTGCGATAAATGTTACACAAGAATACGTTTGTTAAAAAACGTAAGGGATTGATATGGACGTATAGGATCATTAAATTAGTTCTTTTGTTTCAGCGAGATGCAATGAATTACCTGATCCGACTATAATGAAAGCGTTTTTTTCTGCGAAATGGTGAGTGAACTTGTATCTGGCATACCCGTTAATTTACTCTATACCGTTTTTGTTATCATTTTGTTAATTAATTATTCTATAAGAAAACAAGAAAAGAAAAAACGGAGACTGTGATAATAATGAATGACAAATGGCGTTCAAAAAATACAATTTTGTAAACATTCATTTATCATATACACATACAGTTTATTTCCTGAACATACTGGTAAATTTTATCAGTTTATCACATTGAATGACTTTTTGTACATGAATATCCTTTACATGAAAGTTTATATAAAAAGAATAGTTTAAAATTAACACAGTTCTATACATAAATATCGTTGTCTGGTCATGCGAAAATGGTTCGTTTCTATTTGAACATGATTTTCCATTTAATCATTCGACTCCTCACTTGAAATCTTGCGCATCAATGATCAACTGCATACGAATCTGAAAGAAATACATAATGAAAAAAAATCTACCTACTGAGATCAGAAGGTCCTCGTTTTTACGTTAAGTACTCGACAGGTTTAATAGTCATGTTGATTTCGTTCATCTGAAAATCGTTATGTTGTGTAAATGCTTTTTCCAGCTTCGATTTATTTTTCCCATTCAACGAGCCGCTGTCCAGGGAGTTCTTTTTGGACATGAAATTCGTTTGATCTGGAAACAAGACACGAGCATCAAAGCGCTTTTAAATTGGCACGTCAATTTCGCGTGTTCGAAATTAACTTTCAAACGACAGAGTAATCGATACGAAATCAAAACAACTACAGATTAAAACCCTGATTTTTGTCCACTTTTATCGCCAGTGTTTTACGAAAATAAGAACCGTTAGGAATCAAAAAAATGTACGAGAATAATTTATTTGTACCTGTTAGATTAGTCTGATTCATCGCATCGGGAAACTGTACATGCTTTCTGGAGCAGCGTCCTGTTGGACTTTTGTCAGAGGTGGCAGCAAAATTAGTCGTGGGACTTTGCGACGGACTGACAACGCAAGTTGTTTTGCTGTCGTTATTTGTTGTCGTTTTTCGTGAACTTAAACCTGACGTTACTGTATTTGTTTGTTGAGCCGATACATATCGCACTGAAGATCCTGCCTGTAAATAATTGTCAAACTAAAATTCATTTATTTTTTTGATTTTCCTTCAGGAAAATATTCGCATTCAACGTTAAAAGTTGGGATCTTTGACAATTTATTGGGTAGGACAGATTGAATATCTGATTACCTATCAAGCCAACACATTAATGTAATGAATAATTCCAAATTCATAGTGAGCGTCATTACGTCATTACGATTATGGTCAATTATATTGAATATCAATATGAAAAGCAATCCGTGGCTTTTCATATTTACGCGTGTTCTATTGTGTTGCAGTAATAACTTTTCGGATCGATGACAGTGATGGTAATGGTTTTTTTATTAATAAACCCTCACAATTTAAAGAGAACCCCCTGTTTTCTGATAGGTTCGCTATATTTATATCTTCACATTTTCAATCAATCTTCACATTGTCATTCAATCGCAGCTTATAATAATAAAGGTTTAGTTGGGTACGTGCATATTGTTAGTAGTGACATGGTTTATTCCTCACATCAATAAAATGGTTCGAATGTTTTACATCATAACTCATGGTCGTTATCTCGAACAATCTTATCTCGAATAAATTTCCTTATTACGTCTGTCGATCGCGCTTAATATTGATTCGACTTACGTAAAAAGTCAAAGTGGCCTAGCGACAAGAAAATCAGATTATTAATTCTGCCTGCAGACTAGCAGACAATAAATTTGGCGGGATGAAAATGTTTGTTCGAGACACTGTAGGTTTGATGTCTTGTTTCTGTATCGTTCCTTTAGACCGTTGAGATTTGTTTAATGAATGTTTACAGAATAATACACAGGAGTTTTGAGACTATACTAACCGGAAATTCGTTGTCGTCCGCTGCAGTGCCTCGACCAGCGGTATATTCTTGAAATTGCGAAACGACGCAAAGTACTGAGTAGGTCTGAAATCCCATAAGAAATCCAAAAATTGAGTTTTGAATTATGACTCTGATTCTTTTCAGTCTCTACGTTTGATTCATTTGTTTATTCACTGGTCTGCTAAGGTAACTTCTTTTTTAACACAATTCCTTGATTCCAATTGAGAGAAACGAGAAACTTCTAAGCTTGTAAGTTCTAAGAATTCCTACATCAAGTCAACGATTCAAAGACCGACTCGAATTGTCAGAAATTGAAACGAATAATAATTCTTTGAAGTTAACTTTTAGAGCAAATGCCATTTGTTACACTACTCTCTCAAAAGACTTTACACGCGTTTTCGCGATTTACCTTTAAATACGGCTATGACTTTCGGTTCGTAAAAAAGTCTAAGACTCTTAAAACACTTTTAAGTGGTCATTTTGAATGAGAAATCTGTTTGATTACATTGTATTACATTACGTTCATGAGAACTTGAAAAAAAATTCCTGCATCATAGTTTGAAGGAATTCGCACCGAGATCTCTACATCAGTCAAACACCTCAGTTACAGTGTATTGATTGTTCAATTTGATTTTAGTTTTTTATGCAACTGAACTTTTTTTAGTCTCTCAAAGTTCGCTGTTGCAATATTGGTACTTAAAGGGTTAATAACACCGTGATGCTCAAATAGGAACAGCCACACAACTCCCCTCCCACACCCCTCTGATCGATCGATTGCATTTTACATCACGTTTTATGGGGAAAAAACGTTTTAAAAATATGTTACAATGCGGTGATCACTAAAAAGTTGTATTTTTTAAATAATTTCGCCCGAAAAATTGATCATTAGAAGAACAAGAGAAATGTCGGTTGTGTCGGTTTGTAAGGACGATTTCATGCTCGCGAGAATACTTTTATTATACCGAAATGTTACGGTCAGCTTTGCGGATACGCAACAATCGCAAAAACTCGCTATCGAACAAAATTACATATGTTTGCTCATTTTTCTTCGCTGTCGTTAGCAACTTTCAGTAATCTGCACGAACAAAATGGAGTGTTCCACGCCGGGGAGTCCAGGATGCAATTCTCCTGATTGCTTCCTACCATTCAGTTTATTCAAAATCCAGTCAATGACAGATTTATAAATGTTTTGCTCTATTTTTTTTCGTAAGATGGTAATAAAGTTAAATCAAGCTTTATTGACGTCAACATGATTCTACAAAATTGTATTTCTATTTGCTAGCGAGATTCTTAACTTTATCTCATTACAAGTGCACGTTTACGATGTCACAAATACGTTATTTATTTTTCTTCCACAAATCCTATTCCTCCAATTGCAAATTTATAAACTCGCTGTCCGTTCAATACTTTTTTTATAAATAAAATGTTTACTCAAAGCGCGTGTTTGTTTGTTTTGCTTGTAAAAACAGCAATTCTCTTAATTAACGTAGAAAATAAATGCGCCAGTTGCAGCTATCCATTTGCGTCTTTGTAAATTAATTTAATTTAGTTGAAACATGCACTTTGTCCATGTGACAAAAGATGATCGATGTTTTCATTTTAAACTTCACCAAACGGAAATTTACTTTTTCATCGTAAAATTCAACAAGATTCATTTAATGTAGAAACAACCTCATTTTCAAATTGTTTATCACAGTGCTAACATTTTCAGTGCAAAAGTTGTTCTAGACAAGCACTATTTTTCTGGTCCTTTTCGTGTAATATTTATCGGTTAATTTGAAAAATGTCGTTTTCAAACGTCACTTATCAACTGGTCAGTCGTTTTACTTCTGATTTACTCAAACTAGATTTCGCTTCGAGGAAAGTCATAACTCAGAATTTTTCATTTTCCTCTCCAGTCTATAATACCTTTCTATACTGATGGCCAGATCGCTTAGCTAATAAAGTTACCAGGTCGGTAAGAAATTTTCAGTTATTTCACTTTGTTCAATATGACATCACAGTTTTTGAACGTTGATCATATCGTTCACAAACATTACAAACTTAATTTGTTATTTAAATTTGTTTTGGTAATCAAGACGATCTTTAGGACGATTATGTTAATCATTATTGACTCCAGAACAAAAATGTTAATAAGTAGAATGAGCAAAAATCTTCTACTCCGTTACTATCTCAGATGACATTGCTCAAATGAATGCATCTGGGAAATCACTTTCGTCAGCTTGGTGTACTTGAATCATTGAAGTCCACCGGATCCCGATGATTCGAAATTCCATATAGTCGATTAGGTTGCGGCAGAAAAGCTCGATTGTTTGAGAATTTTGTCGCGACTTTTAAAGTAGATTGTGTAAAGTAGTAGCGAATGTAAACTCTCTCGTCCCAGGCAATTGTGTTTCAAGTGCTAAACGAGTGTCGCTTCATCGATTATATGAAAACGTACCAACGTACTTTTATGTTTTTTTTATCGATCACAAATTTCATTAAGACCTTTATTACAAATGTTTACATTTAATTTTGAATTATTGCAATGCGTTGTAATAAGTTATTCAGTACATTTTGTTCTGACGGGCTCGAAGAGCCACTTTGCGAAGCGCGAGAAACAACGTACGCGAAGAAGCTCTTCGATACCTTAATGTCGAGTTTCATACAAGAATTATTTATCCATGTATCCCTTACGTTTAGACAAAAGATGAAGAAATCGTATGTGTAAAGTAGCGCCGTTCCTGGATTGAATAATTGAAAATTTTCCGAGTCGGATATCTGTAACAGAAACACAGCAAGAAATACAATCTTATTATCAAGACAAATTTAGATTTAACCTATGTTAACGTAACTAACTTTTTTCCAATATACACAAATCTTGCACTAAACTTTTTTTTGCAATTTCTCATGGGTGATAATTTCTCATTTATTGATAAGTAACAATAAATAAAGAAGGCAGTTGAGCCATTAACGCATCATTTTGGTTATCTGATAAGCATTGGCGTGATTTATTTCTAAGTGATCAGATGTACTAATGGTTTCATGTGTATTGACTCTGTCGATGTCTTCTGTGACATCAACCACGCAGATCTATTGTCACAAGACAGCGACTGCTTTTTATCAGTCTGAATGAAATTAGAGTAACAAGAAAAACTAACTACGAAATTGGTAATTGGATCTGACATTTAATTATATACTTACTTCAGACATAATCAAAATGTACAAAATGGATGCGACATCGACTATCATAAAAACAATCATATTGACGATCCAAGGCAAAAGAAGCATTCGTAGATCCTAGAATCAAGTGCAAATATTTTTTTACGTAGATAAGATATGAAATTTGAATATTTTTACAGTGTAAGAAATACGTTTTGAAAGCTGTGCAATTTTTAAGAAGAACGTTAGCATCGAAAATAAATCCATGTGAAAGAATTTGTTTTGTAACTGAATTTTTATAATTTAGCAGATTATCATAAGAAAGTCCATTCAGAGAGTAAAGTTAAAGTTAATAATGTTGACAGATCATTAAAAAAAATGAAAAATTTTATACAGCAGCAGCGTAATCTGTTTGGAGAATTATTTTTCCTGTTGCTGCCATCAAAAAGTTCTCTTTTTGTAGTTTTGTTTTGAGTCGTAAAAGTTTGACTTCGTCAGCAAGGTTATACGATCTGCGCTTGCGCTTTGATGGTGCTTTGGACTTTGATGGTACTTTGATGGACTTTGGTGGACTTTTTGATGGTAGTAGCAGGATGAATCATTAATATTAAATTCATTTTGAGGAGGTGACATTGCAAACCCTCTCCGAGATAGGCAAAATACGTGTAACATTAAACAGGGATGTCAAGAAGTTGAAAATGTAACCACTTGTGAAAAACGTGTTTATAAACTTTGTGTGAAAGTTTCTTTAACTTTGTCTTTTGCAACGTCCTTAATAAACTATGTGTCATAAACTATGTGTAAACCGCAATGACGATGGAAAGGATGGATGAATTAGAGAATAAAATTTTTACCTTCATTAATCCATAAAAAAGTATAATACAGCATGTAATGCCCAACGTTCCGAGTATTAGTAAAGTTATATGAAATCGCACGGTGGCTGAAAATAAAAAAAATTGGAAGTCGAATTTATGAACATTTTGCTTTGAACAATCTGATCTACGTTCGTGTATTCTGGGAACTAATTTCCAATCACTTCATAATCATCAATTATTCTCATAGCATAGGTTTTGTTTGAGTCTGAGTTCGAGTCCGTACATCAAAAGTTCATATTAACTCACTTGGTGATATGTTTCCCGATTCAAGTATAGTTTTGGATTGTGGCATCGAGCGGTTTCCAGATAAATATTCGTTCTCATCTATCAGGGTCTTGGCCATAGAAATCGTTATCACCAAAAAGTATAACTGTCAACATACACACGCATTTTCTTATATTTGTTTGTGTTAAATAAAAATGCATCAACATTTTTGTAAAAAGTTTTGTGACCAATTATTTAGGATTGCATAAAGGTAAAGTAATTATGTGAAAGTAGATTTAATATTTTGAATTTTACGATTAGAATAGTTTGCTGTCAGTTTCATTAGATTTGCTAAATGCATGCTACTTAATATCGTGATAATTATGTGCAGTCTTGCCCAGCTTTCAATCCTCCATAGACACACCTCTTTGGAAAACAAAATCGACCCCACAAATTTGATCACTTTTGAAATGACTAAACGTACGAATAAACTAATAAACACATCTACCGAAGAGCTTCGCTGTAACTACACGATAGATATCTGTCTGGCAAAAAGTTGGAAATAAATTTCTCATAATTTTTCTTAATTAAAGGTCACGATATAATCAACAACTTTTTTGCTCGTTATGCCTTCATGACGAAGACGAAACTTTAACAAATAAAAGCGAAATATGAGACTTGCACAATTTACGCTAGGAAAATTTGTCCACAATAATTGACTGCACAAATTTGAATAACAGAAGACATGAAATGAGCAAACTCATAAATCGTGATTGCATTCATTAACGCGGATGTTTCAGTAGAGTAGCTTTTTCAACGACGTAATTGTTTATACGAATGAAAAGGCAGTATTAATTATTCAATACTACTTATCAAAGTTAAGGTGCAAATGTTTTTTTTTCTTAGGTAAAAGTATCGAGAATAAGTAGAAGCGATATTTAAATGGGATGTAATAAAAGTAAAGAATCTCGAACGGCTGTAAATTCACTCATATCCAATAAATTAACGAACTAAAGAGCTTAACTTCTCTCAGAAACATCAATAGAGTCTTCAAGTGTATTTTTTATTTATGTGAATCGAACGAATCTCAGGATAGTGATCGTACTATTATTTGTAATTCCTTTTGAGAAACGGGGTGTTTCAAGAACAAGTCAAATACTCATTCGACGGTATATTTACGCGCAAATAATAAAGACACGAATCCGTAAACTTATGTCAACAAACTTTCCTCGACACATGGCTTGTTTTCACTAATAAAATTGAACATGGAATAACAAGCTTAACGCTCGGAAGGTTTGCTACTTTAGCGCGTCTCGAATTCAACTAAATGTACTGAAACCGCTTAATTATTTGTGTTATTACATTTCTGTTTTACGGTACGGTACAGCGAAAATTGTTTTTCGCACTTTTTATCATTTTGGGACTGTTATTAACATTCTTTTAATATAGAATCAGTGCAAAACAATCGAATACAGGCCGCTGTTCTCAAGTTTCAGCTCAACATTGCGATAAGCAATAAATACGAAGCAGTAGAAAATAGCTTCTCTGACAGGCCATTTTTATTATATTTTTTTCACACGTTTTTTGCAACTTTTATGCATAAACGATAGAAGACCGACCTGGCAAAAATAGTAATGTTGAGACTGGAATTTTTTTTTCATTATGAATTGTTAGAAAAACTCAAAAAACTTGGAACAACTGAATGCACATTTTTAGGTCTGAAATCATCGGTAAACGATAGCGCAAAACTTAGTTCACCCTTGAAAAAAGATGGCAACATCGTCGAATTCTGACGTTTGTTCTCATCTGTGGATCTGGATTGGATAAACTCTAGAAATCAAACTTTGTTATTTTGTATCAATTTTTTATCTGATTCATAAGTTAGATATATTATAACAATTAAACAAATTTTTAATTGTTCATTAAAAATTCCAAATATAGAGCATTTGTGGATGTTTTGTTTGTGGTAAGGAATATCGTGTTTGTCGACGCATTTTCACTGATGATTGTGGTAAGTAAACAAATTTGTTGACGTTTTTTTATAAATGAAAAGTATTTATTACAAGAATAAACGTAATTTTCATGTAAATTTTTGACAGCAAAGTCAAGGGCATTGTTTTAGTAAAAAAAAAATGGTTTCCTGATAAAAAAAGTTTCTGCAGTAATGAGTCAACTGAAAGCCACGTTTCAACTGCTAGCAAAGCCAGCAGTAGTCAATTAGTAAACAAGGCCCAGCTGTCGCTGAAAAAGCGGGTGATTGTAAAATCTTAGTGTATGAGCGCCACCAAATCGAAACTACATAAGTCACCGAGGTCGCCAAAAATTTGACCATCCACGGTGCCACGTACTAGCTCTCGGATCTCAAAGCGGACTGTGCGAATAAGCAAAAATTGCTCCAGCAATACGAGGAACAGAATTTCACAGAGGTTGAAAAGTCACACGACGATGTAAATTATCAAACGCGAATACTTGCCAAACCTTACAAAACTTTCAATTTGTATGTTTAATTTTTTTCTTCTGTTTACAGCTGCAAAAATTGAACACTGAAGTTGAATCTACCGGAACCGGAGAAACTGATAAGAATCAAATGTCAGAAAGTGCCCTGATCGGTTTCAAAACAATACTGAAATCTTTATTTAAGTCTTCAAGTTTCGTGAAAACATACATGCCTGGGACGGTGTTGGATGGTGTCTTACACCAATCAGTAGCTCACGAAAAACTTCCCGCAGACTGTCTCTCTCTTTTTCATAATTTGCTTTTTTTTACTTTCTAATCAATTGAATTTTAGGCTGAAATTGATGTAATGCCTTTGAATTAAATGTTTTGTACATCTACTTTTTTTATTGCATTTTATTTTTCGTATTTGTTTGTTTCTTCTTTATTCTTATGTTTAAGTCCATGATAACTTATTTCTGAATCGCTAACACGTTTTTTAAATTTGTATTTATTGCAATAAATCCATTTTGCTTTTAAAAAAAATGCCATGCCAAAGTGCCCGAGAAGCAACTTTTTTAAACGTTTTGGTGTTTTTGTTGGACGTAATATTTTGCTACATTTGAAATGGTATAGTGACGATTTTCTACAGCTGTCACTTGCAACCTTTTTTGTAACAATTGAACAAATGAATGAACATTGAATTAATAATAGTTCCAATCCAATAGTTTTTTTGTTTTTTATTTCATTTGTATTTTTATTTCTATCAATTTCTTCATATTTTCTCAGATTTGTTGACACGAAACATAATTTCAAAATTAAACGTCGAAATTTTAAATATGGACGTGAATTAAGGGGGAGCCAGCTGGCCCATTAGCAGTGTTTTGTTGAGATGAGTTGTCAGGTATGATGTTAATTGTGATCATGGAATCAATAGGCTCTCCATTGACATAGCAACAGGCACTGGCTTCCACTAATTCACGATCGGTAGGATTTAATGCAGGTTTCGAATCCACTTTCAACAGCTTGGTTCTAGCAGGCAAAACATACGGATCCGCTCGGAAGTGTTGGTGACATACGCCGAAACTTTTCAGCTTCTCTGGAGGCAAATCTACAAAAAAAATTCAATTCACTCGCTTCTTCTAATTTCCTTTTTTAGCCTTGTTGTCATCCTCAAAACAAATTGAATTGAAGTATACAAGTCGACAACATAAATGAAAAATATTGACAAAATTGTTTGTTGAAGTTTAACATGTTTTGTTTACATTCATGCAGTGGTTTTGGAGGACGAGAAAATTGTGTGATTAGTTTGACAGGACTGAGTCTTTATTTGTCGAGCTTGTTTGGGAGACGACAAGAAAGTTTTGTTGAAGTTAAAAGGCTTTGCTTTTTGTTAGTTAGTCAAAAACGTTTTCAAATTTTAGTTTGACAGTTTCGTTTTCATAAGGTTGTAAGTTTGTCGATAAAAAATTGTACATACAATTCAATGAGATAGTTTAGTTTTCATTCATTGAACGTCAACGAACTTTTGCATCGTCCCCCAAACAAGTTGAACTAATAAAGACTCAAAGTTGTGAAATTTAATTCAAGTATAAAAGTCGAAGATATTAATGAATGATGTCGACAAAATTGTTTTGGAAAGTTTGATAGGTTTTGTTTACATTTATTGAGCAGTTCCGCAGATCGACAAAATTGTGTGATACGTTTGACAGGACTGAGATTTTATTTGTTGAGCTTGTTTGGGAGACAACAAAAAAGTTTTGTTAAAGTTGAAAAGTTTTGTTTTGATTTGTAATTTAAAAGGTTTGCTTGTTAGTCAAAATCGTTAGATTTTCAGATTTTCAGTTTCGTTTTTATAAGGCTGTTAGTTTGTCGATAAAAAATTGTAATTTAATTCAGTGAGATGGTTTAGTTTCTATTTCTCGAACGTCAACAAACATTTGTGTCGTCCCCCCAACAAGTTTAACGAATAAAAACTCAAAGCTGTCAAACTTAATCCCATTAGACGAGTTTTGATTTGTTATTTGTTTTTTTGAAACATCAATCTCACCTAGCAAATCCAATCACCCTGTAGCGGTGAGGCATTGCAAAGTTTTCTCACAATTTTTGGGATCCGCTGGTATCGCATGCGCCGTTTCTTTTCTGTTGACTCTACAACTCATCACCGCACATTTTTGCCCATCGCTGTTCTTAAACAAACAAAACTATTTTTGACAAGTAACTTGCCACAATTATGCTTATCTGCCTGACGCCGCTCCAACACGTGTCAACAAGCCTTCAGCGCTCCCTACTGGCAAAACCGCGCAACAGATATGGAGCAGAGCAGGCTTCGAGTTGAGGAACACGAAGCAAGTCTGCCAATCTAAGTAGAAGAAGAAAGTAGAAAAACAGAAAAGGTAATGGACCATGTTTGTGTCCAGCAATTTTGTGACTCAATTTCGACTTCCGAATTTTGCAAGTATTTTCCAGTTGAACAAAATGAAATAGTAAGACAAAGATGAGAGAATGGAGAAACAGACGGGAGTTTTACAGCGACAAGAAGTGGCATGAGATTGAAAGGTTATTTGAAACAGTCGATGAAACTATTTGTAAGTTCCTTTAATTATTGACGCAGGGGCTAAAAAAGGATAGTTGTCACACTTATGACCTTTTAGTGCTCGCTATTGAATTGTCCAATAATGCCTCACATCGTGCGCTCAAGTATTATGATCTTTTGGAAATCAAATCTCATACTAGCTATCAACAGGTGGGTTCAACTTTGACACTTTCTATTTTTTTATAATCATTTGATTGGAATTTTTTATACTGTTTACAGTTTTTAATAAAATGTTTTGTTATTTTCAGATGAAATACGTTCAAAATCACATCATCGAACTGATTTCAATTAAAAATAATGAAAAACAAACAAACGATGGATAATGAATTAATGTTACAGTTGCACCTGGGTTCGTTTGTCCCTAAAAATACACTTTAAGGTAGATAAAAAATTATTGACTAAGGTGAGTTGTGAATCTGCAGGTGGTCAACCGTAAGACAAAGGACAAAAACAAAAAGAATCTCGTAGAGATACGCAAGCCAGGTTTTAAAAGCTATCGAAAAACTAGAGGGGAGTTGATGACGATGGATAAGTTGCACATGGCCTTGGCAGAACTATGCAAAGCGATTATTTACTGTCCAACCACAAACGTATAGACAGTTTAGACAGTCAATTTGTTTACAACGCCAGGGTTATCAAATCGGAAGCAATGGTGGTGCTGTTGGCTCGAGATACAAAGAACTTGACAAAAATTCGTTTCGACTACCCACCAAAGCCAGCATTCCTGAAATTGCTGATTGAAAATAACAACATTAAAAAAGTCAAGTTTGAACATTGCAATAATGATAAATGCTTTTTGAAAATATCACGACAGAGAAAATTGAACAACTTAGCGGGCTTCTTGACGAAAACAACAATTCTTCTTATACAGATGTAGGTACATGGGAAAGTCAAAATATTTTTCATTAATTACGTTGTCTTTATATTTCGTATTTTTATTTTTTTAGCACCTTTCAAACTTGAAAAAATTGGACCTAAAAAAAAAGTGCGAGCGTAAAACTCGACCAAACGTTGTTGGATTGACATCATTTCCTTTGTATACATCAACAAATCTTGTTCACAGTCGTTCTTTTTGGCGAACATGATCTCCAACGTCGCCAATTTTTCACTACTGCAGCATCTGTCACTAGTCTTTGTTTATACAATCAAAGTCAGATTTGTAAATGTTCTAATCAGCAAAGTGGCAGAAGGTTGCGTAAATTTGAAAAAGTAACAAGAATGTATGGAAATGGCCTGTATGAGCAAATGAGAATAGAAAAACAAAACCGCCTCTTTTTCGATGCAAAAATAAAAACGATTGATTTCAAAGTTCCTTATCACATCCGAATCGCTCGCGTCAAAAGTATTCAGATATCCGTTTTTTAAACATTGAAGGAAAAATTTGTTTAGTTATGTCGCAGTAATGAAATTTGATTCTGTACCTTTTGCGTACAGGTAAGCGTTCTTCTTTCATTTCATTTCATTTTCTTTCATACTATTCTATATTGTTATGATTAAAAGCTACTGTAAATAGTCCACCGATGTACCTTGCAAAATTTTGTGCAACAATTAAAACAAAAAATCGTTGAGTAACTAATTCTATAAATACTATTGTTGTTGTGAATATTAAGTTGCATTTCTGATTCTGTTTTATTTTATTTCTATTGTCATCATTGTCATTCTTAGATTTGTTGACGTTGAACATAACCTTAAAATCAGACGTCAAAATTTGATTATGGACGTGAATGAAGTGTTCAATAATTTGTTCCTCGCCGTGAATATAGCAGAAATGAAAGTCAACTAGGTTATTATTCAGGTTCGTTGTTATTACGCCAAAATCACCCCACCAAAAGTAACGACGAAGAAACTGACATAAAAGCATTGTTTGAGAAGATCAAAATTGGAATTAAACAACTTCTTCACCTCAGTGTACGTTCAACGTCTTCCGAAGCCGAGAAACTTTAATTTTAATAATAGAACATAAAAAGACACTTGAAACAGTTTTTCGTATACCCTCAAAAAATAGCAACAAATCAGCAACAGTCAAGTTGTTGACTTATTTGTGGGAAATTCGTCTGCCAGATGAGATGAAGACCATGGAAGAAACAGAAAATGTAATGGACCAACTTTGTGTCAAGCAATTTTGTGAATGAATTTTGTTTTCTAATTTTGATGAATATTTTTCAGTTCGAGAAAAAGTTAAAAGTGACAAAGGGATGAAAGAAAAGAAGAACAGAGAGAGGTTTCAGAGCGACAGGAAATGGCATGAGATTGAAAGATTGTGTGAATAGTCGATGAAAATATTTGCGAAAATGTTCCTTAATTCTTGACGCTGGGGTAGGACAAGGATACATGTCAAATTACATTTCTCACAATTATGACCTACCAGTGCTCGCTATTTAAGCGTCTAATAATGTCTTGCATAGGGCACTCAGTTATACAGATATTTTGGAGAAGAAGACTCATAATAACTCTCAACAGGTTGGTTCAAATTATTATTTTACACTTTTTGTTTTCTTTGTTTGATATTTTTTTGTTTACATTTTTTCATTGAACGTTTTTTTATTTTCAGGTGGAATACATTAAAAATTTCGAAGATTGTTATGTTGTTGCGAACTGATCTCAAGGACTTTGGAATCATTTTGACTGACCAGCGTGAGCCAGCCTGGACCAGCAGGCATGTCTGTCGAAAAAACTAGCACAGCCTGATCAAACATTGAAAGCTCGTCTCGTTCATGGACATCCCCGTTTTGCATACGTTATTGGTTGACAATTTAGACGACGTCCTTGTGGATACTTTCAACTTGCTCATCTTCTGCTTCTATTCAAAAATCCTTCTAGGACCATTTCCACATGTGCTTGGAATTTTCTGCGCAGAATCGCTAGATCGTTGCAGGCTCACTGATCTGCGTTTTATCGATCTGTCAGTCTCACAGCTGGAATCAAGATTTATTCGAGAGTTGGTGGTGAAGTGAATTTGATGGCCAAGGGAGCGAAGAGTATCATCACAACAATTTGCGTCGAGCAGTGCAACATGAGCAGGTAATTTGTTTTTTATATCAAGTTACCTGCAATTGCTGAGCTTTTTCATTTTTTATGTTTAAAGTTGATATTTGACTTGTCATTTGTTTTTTTGCTGTTTGTCACTGAATTTCGATCCTTATATTTTACTTCTTTGTCTTATGAGTCCTATTATAATTTTAAAATACTTTGGAAGAAAACGAAACGATAGAAATTAAATAACTGTTAATAATTGAAGCACGGTTTGTTTTTACCCCATAATACACTGAAGATGAATAAAAAATTAAAGACTAACGTGAATTGTGAATCTCTAGGTGAACAATCGGAACAAGAAGGATGAAAACATAATGAATCTTGAGAAGATATGCAAGCCAGGTTTTGAAGCTGAAAATCAGAGAGAAGTTGACGACGGTTGATAAGTTGACATGGCCTTGACAGAAGTGCCACGCGGTTAGTCAGCATCTTGACACTAGCTTTTCACCAGTACTTGTCGGAATGCTCATGTTCAATTGTCCAACTAAATGTTTCGTTAATGGTCAAAAATTATGTACACATTGATATTATCCGATTTTTTAACAATACTTTGCTGCAACAGACTTAGGCTATGAATAGGCATGGCGACTAACGCAAACAGTTGGTTTGCTTAACTTTTATGTTTTCAATTTCGAATTCTATTACAAACTAGTTCAATCACCCAGCTTCGTTTGAATTTTATCTCCGTGTATTTTGACATATTTTGTCGATGATTTTTTGTCTTCAATTTATCGTAATTTCGATTTGTTTTTTGATTTGGCAGTAAAACGTTATTCTCATTTTCTCTGGTTTATTTTAGCAGCTGTCGATACTAATTTTGTAATGATAAATTATAAATACATATCATACAATTTGATTGTTCAATAAAGTTGTTCAAAGTACGAAATGAAAACATTTTTTTCTGATTCAAATTTCTTTAGCAGAATTGGCTCATTCGTACAAATGAGAGGTTGTGAAATGTTTTTGAAATTTTTTATTCAGTTTAATATCATATCTGTTATTATAAATTACATTGCATATCGAATGAATAGATAATTCGTTTGATTATCAATACGAGAAAAGTAAAATAGTGACAATTTGCAAGGAAAATAGTGAAAAAATAAGTAAGTAGACAGATAGTTCGTTGGACCACGTTTTTTTAACTAAACATACATTTTTGATAAGACGAAATACATTTTAGTAAGGATAGCGACAAGTTTGCATATTGTTTGGTTGGTAAGTTGGAAGCATCCAAGTTGGGAACGGCGGAACCATGCCTGGCATAGGTGCTGGCATATTTGGCACAGCCAAAGAAGATGAGAGGTTGGGAATAACCATCGCTGATGGTAGGTTTGGTGCCATCATCACGTTCGGTGCCATCATTGATGGCATCGATACCGGTGTAGGAAGGACATAGCTCGGCATCATCCCTGTAGTCATTGATCCCATGTGGAACATGGGATACATGCTGCCTTGTGGCAATGGATTAGCATGCTTTTGTTGAAATTTTCGCACGTTATCGGCTTGACGTTTTTTATATTTATTCAAAGCGTCCCTAACGGCAGCTTTTACATCCTATAAACAAAAATTTTGATTTGAAGAAAAATAAATATGAACAAATTTTTAAAAAATACCAGCTTTCAAAAACTTACTGCAGAATAACGAGGTTGCATTTTTGGAGATCGATTTTTGTAGCCTGCGTGACTTTCATTTATGTTTTCCATGGCTCTGCGTCTCTCTTCCTCCATGCGACGAGCTTTCATTTGGAGTTGTTGTTGATAATGAAACTCAGCACGACGCTGCTCCTCTTCATGAAATAGCTGCCATTCTTTTTGCTGTCTGAACTCATCCAGATCAATTTCAGCACGTTGCATGTCATCAGCATCGGCTGTTTGTCGCGCTTGCAGTTCCACTTGCTCACGACGTTCTTCATCGTGGGGACGTGTTGCTCCGTGGCGACGAAGTTCTTCCTGATGACGCTCCTCCAGATGGCGGTGGTGTTGCGCCAGCTGGACTTCCTGCTGACGCTGGTGATGGAGTTGTTGATACTTACGCCAATCATGCGCGCGTTGTTCTTCTTCTTGAAGTTGCTCCTGCTGTCGACGTTGATACCCCTGGCGACGTTCCTCCACCTCGCGATGTTGTTCTTCTTCTCGGCGACGTTCTTCCTCCTGTCGACGAAGCTCCAGTTGGCGACGTTGGTCTTTCTTGCCACGTTTCTCAATCTCGCGCTGTTCTTCTTGTCGGTTACGTTCTTCCTCCTGGCGACGTTCTTCCTCCTGGCGACGTGCTTCATCCTGGTGACGTTGGTCTTTCTTGCGACGTTTTTCCTCTCGGCAACGTCCATCTAACTCGCTCTGTACTTCTTCTTCTTGGCGACGTTGTTCTTGCTGCCGACGTACCTCCAGCTCGCGTTGTTCCTGCAGATGGCGCTCTTCGAGCTGTCGACGATGTTCCATTTCGTGTTGCTGCTGACAAGTCAATTGGTTTCCGCTATTTTTAGTATTTGGGTCCTGCGAAAATAATGGACATAAGTCTTATGGGAGAATATCATAATTTGTCAGAGAATTTGAATTTGAAAAAATTTGTCTTTGCTAAAATGTTATAAAATGTTTCTGTTAAAACAAATGTTGTTTACCTATATTGAAAATATTCGAAGTAGAAAAATAACGAAAGTTATTTGAAAAAAAAAACGGAAAGTAAAAAACAGTGTGATGACGTCAATTAAAAAAAGTACAAACTGTTTTATAAACATTTAAAGAGATGTTCAGTGATTTTGAAAGTACAATTCTAACCTGATTTTTCTGCAGTTCCGCTGATTTTCGTCCTGCAAAAAAAAGCCTTATATTAGACCACGTGCTTCAGCGCGAATTCTTAATAACTTTTTAAACAAAAAGATAAACGAAGATTGCAATTTAATAGACACAACAACGATTCATTATAAATGATACTTACTTGTTTCAACCATAATGTAAAAAATCTCGAGTTTAGCAACGCGTTCCTACAAGCTTCAGCGACGCAATGAGTGGCTTCGCTAATCCTACAACGAAAACGTGCGCGCACGGTTTGTTTACATTAGCGCGCTTGGACGCGTGTCCGCTAGAGATCAAATTTCAATTGACTCTAGATTTTCGTATTCAACCGAACAAACTGTTTGGTTCACATTGTAGTGAAGTTAGTTAAAAGTGACCCAACAATTATTACAATTGGATTTGTGTGTATCAAGTTCATTTGTTTTAAGTGCAATTATTAGTTGCTTTTTGTTTAAACATTGTACAACGGAAAGTTTCATTTTTTTGTTTTGTTTTGTATAACAATGGGCCAGTGCAAAAATAAAAAAACGTGTCCTTCAAAAGTTAGATCGAAAAGTTTCGCCTGGCGACAAAAGTAAGTGTTTACAATTTGCAATATAACAAGCGCCTTTTTTGATTGAAAGGAAAAATCGATTGTCGAAGTATTAACACTTTCTTTCTTATTGTGTTTCCATAAATTGAAAAGAAATTTGCAATTTTTCGAAATTTTGACATTGTGTTAATACATTGCCTGGGTGTTTATGAGTTCGTTTTCTAATTAATATTTCATAACAAATCTATTTACGATGTTGAACATAGAAAGTAACTTGTTGTTTTCAAGACAATTTCGAAATTTTCATCTCCACTTCAACATTTCATTTTAATATTCCAAAATAACTAACATTTGGTATCAGTTGCAACATTTCAATGCAATGTCCAATTTCTTTCAAGTTTAACGTTTTAATTATTTCTACTCGTGGAATAGAAATAGTTCAATCAAAATTGACAACACTAACTTTGGTACCAATTTTAGTATTCATGTTTGAACTAGTGTATTAGGAGTGTTGAAGAGAATAAACATAATTATTTTGAATTGCGAAAACCGTAAGCAGTTAGCAAGTATTTACAAAAAAATTGTCTACTATGTCAGCACATAGTAACGAGTACATTAACAACAGACTAAGAAATATCTGGAAAATTTTGATTAGATTTATGTAATGAAAAGTAGATGTATGTAATAATCCACTTAGCAAGAAGGATTTTTATTTAGAAAAATTGCTTTTCACCCATTCTTAAACTAAACGTTTCTGTATGATCAGAAGTACAAGTGTTTGATTTTCGATTATTATAGTAAATTTATAAAAATAGTTTAAGTTTTTGAGAGTATGACAAACATAAAAAGTGTCAGAAGTGGATCACAGAGGTAAAAAGTGAAGTTCGGTTAAATGACGAAGAACGATTCCAATATTTTTTGAAAACAACGTTGTTATTTTAATAGAAACAATTTTGTATTGATTAGTCAATTTTTAATAATCATTGTGTTTTGCGATCCTCTGGTATCAATATTTTGAATCATCATTTTTAATTGGAAAATCATATCAAATGAAACAATTAAAATTTAAGTCGTAAATACAAGAATGCTCTGAGTGATATATTCAAACCTTATGATAAATATTTTTCAGTTTTGTTCAAGTACCTCGGAGTACTTTGATTTTTATTTTTTGGGAAACAAAAACATTGTTTTCCAAGATACGTAATAAAATAAAAAGACTTGAAATTTCTATGCGAATAAACAAAGCCACGCGTATCTGCCACGCGCCACGCGCATCTGGCTGATGCGCAGCACTTACAGTAATTTTACTACACAAAAACAACATTTTTTGTCCTTTCGAGCATAGTGCGTGCAATAGCAGTGAATTCGTATTATGTAGCCTCATCAGTGGAGTGTGTGCGTATAAAATCTGTCTTCTCATTTTTCTACTTTTATAATACAAACAATATTGAAAAAAGGGTGTTTGCATTATTTCGGGAGAAAAAACTTTTGAATGGAATTAACATTTTTAAACAATTAATTCAAACGAACAGCATTACAGTACAAAAACAAGTAATTCGATACCTGAACGTCTATTGCCAAGCGCTGAGGATTGTTATTTTAGAAGAAGCATCTAACGCCAAGAACGTGGATGTTTCTTTTTAATTTGAAGTCCCATATTACGTAAATTATACTTGCGTTTAGCTCAGGTAAGAAAATAAGAACATTTTAGGAGAGACTTATTTATTGCAACCGGTCCGTGCGTGGAGGCCGTCATTTAAGTTTTTGACGAGAGTCGACCGTCGTGACAGTGGTAAACCGTAGTATAGAGCTTAATTCTGTATTTACGTTAATATGTGTATACAATTTTTCTCTAATATTGTATCAAACTTTTTTTACAGGACTCTTTCAAAGACGACACCAGAGGACAAGTCAGTGGATGGCACAGTACGTGAATTTTTAACCAACGGGAACGAAGCTGGAGTAATAGTTCATCGATGTTATCAAAATCCAAAAGCGAAAGCTCTGTTAAGGAATAAGGACAATGACAACATGGTGCGAAATGTCAAATCACCTCGTCAAAGTTTGCATTTATTTGCAGCAGATAAATTGGAGCGTGAAAAAAATCCACACGCTAATGCGGAAAAGCAGAAACGCGTTGCGGATGAATTATTTGTGGACATACCATCGAACACCATGCATGATATTTCGATGCACGAAAAAACACCTGAGAACCAGGATGTTAACACAAACTCAAAATTGAAGCATCCTCATTATTCCAAAATCGTGGAAATAAATGAAAAAATTCCTGATGGTAACTTTATTGTCGATATATGCCACTATATGAAAGAGTTGCACAAAATTTTTGACAATCACAATCCAAGCCATGATTGCAAATTTGAAGAATGGAAATGTGTTAATTCTCGATCATACGGCATGAACTTGAAATTATTATTCAAGTGTACAAGATGCAATCATACAGAAAGTATGCTGACGCAAATGGAGAACTCTAATTTAAGCGATCTTAACACTGCAGCCGTAACAGGTTGTGCAACCACTGGTATCGGATTCAGTACGTTTCAGCAGTTGTTGGCAAACATGAGAGTGAAAAGCATGTCTTACCCAACCTATCGAAAAGCGGAGAAAAATATGATTGATGTCTTCAGTGAATTGTCTATCGATAATATGCGAACAGCAGCTAAGGAAGAAGCTCGACTTGCAATTGAAAACGGAGAAGTCATAAACGGCTGCCCATACATAACTGTCGTTGTTGACGGCATGTGGATGAAACGTTCTTATGGACTAAATTATGATTCCTTATCGGGTGTCGCTGTGATCGTAGGATATCGTACAAGAAAAGTTTTGTATCATAGCGTACGTAATAAATATTGTTTCGTTTGCGACAAAGCACAGCGCAATGCACAAGAACCGAAGGAACATAAATGTTACAAGAATTACGACAGGTCAGCTAGTTCATCGAAAATGGAATCTGATATTCTTGCCGAAGGATTCGCATCGAGTATTGAAGATTACGGTTTAATCTACAGAACCTTTATTGGCGATAATGACAGCAATGTGTATAAAGCTATATTGGATCGGAAACCTTATGATGCGTACGAAGTTGTAGTGCGAAAAATTGAATGCAGTTTACATCTGTTACGTAGAACCTGTATCAATTTAAGAGCACTTGCGAATGCAAGCCACTCTAAACAGGAAAGGCAAACTGACTATCTGTCTGTGCGAAACATGTTGAAAGACAATGTGAAAGAAATGCGCGATCAAGTATCCATACTCGCAGCAAAACGACGAGAAACAGATGAACCTTTACACGCGCAAGCTGCTAAGTTGAAAGTGGACATTGAAAATCTACCATACCACATTTTTGGCGATCATTCGCGTTGCGAGGACTGTTCAACAAATCACGTTATGGACGTTACTAAGAATGTCGTTCCTTTGATGAGAGATCTCGGATTTCATCAAAAAATTGAATTTTGTCTTCAAGATCTCAGACGAAACTGCGACAGCTTGATTTTGAATGTCACTAGCAATTCTGCCGAGTCAGTGAATGCAATTGTATGCAAAACAGTAAGTGGTAAACGCACGTGTACTTATGCAAGGGGTTCGAATAATGGACGGATCGCTATGGCTGTTGTTCAGTATAATACACAGCAGTGTTCCACTGAACTTTACGAATTTCGCCAGGAGCCTGTTCCTCCAGTTATCAGAAATCTCGAAGAAGCAAGACAACAAAAGGTGGCATATAACAGGGTGTATAGAGCAATACATGGAAGATCAGAGAAACACCGTGCCCCAGCGAATAAAGATCCCTTTTATGGCAAGAAAGCTCAGAAACCTGATCTAGATGAGAAGACATTTGAAGACGAGTGGGAAGCTCTTTTCAAGCTTTTAAATGGCAATCGAGACAATCGGAAGAAGATTGAAGAAGATACTCGAAAACAGGCGGATTCAGAATTGTGGATCCTTCTAAGACAAAAAATGCTAACAGCGTCCCACTTTGGAGATGTTTGTTGCATGAGGACCTCAACATTGTGTGACAATATTGTGGAGAACATTGTGCGTACCAAGGCAAGAGGGCCGGCTTTGGATTGGGGTAACATTAATGAAGAACCTGCCAGACGCCAATTGGCGAAAGAAATTGGCAGAGAAATTGAACCTTGCGGTTTATTCATCGATGAACGATTGCCATTCCTCGGAGCTTCTCCTGATGGTCTTGTTGGCAATGATGCGTGTGTGGAAATCAAATGTCCGTACAGTGCACGCGATATGACTGTTGACGAGGCATTAACTAAATTACCGAATTGGAGAACGGTATTCGACAAAAAGACTGGTGAAATGAATCCCAGACACAAGTGCTATTATCAGGTTCAAGGACAGTTACATATAACTAAGCGAAAGTATTGCTATTTTGCTATTTGGACTCCGCAAAGTATGAGATATGTGAAGGTTGACAGAAATGATGAATTCTGGAAAGATAAAATGCTTATTAAACTTGCTCGCTTTTTCCACAGTTGTCTCCTTCCGGAAATCATTGATAGTCGACTACAAAGAAGTATGCCGGTGAGAAATCCACCTTACATTTTAGAGGCTGCGAAACAAAAAAAGCAACTTCTAAAACGAAACCTGAATGCTGATGATCAAGATGACGAGAATGTTTCAGACGAAGCAGAAGATATCGATTCGAAGTCGGTTAGCATTGTTTGTCTTGAAAAAGAATCGCCAGAGAAAAGAAGCAATGAGAGGTCACAAAATGTTTCTATAAAAAGTGAAACGGATGCTAACATGTCTGTCAAAAAGTCTAGGAAGAGTAATGAATGGGTAAGAGGAATGCAAGACGTGTACGAAATCTCGCCAGGCGAAAGTCCAAAGGATAAGTTGGGAAGACATGGTTTGCGAGACGGACTTTTGAATTGGACGGTAGATGCACCGCTTGGGGACATTAAAAAAAACGTATTACCAGTGGAGTCATGGATAGGTAGCGATGCCATTGATTTTGTTCTAAAATTAATCAGCACAACAACTCAGTTTGTGAGTCACAGTTTCTGGTATCAAGAATATTATACGTTCATCAAGCCATTGAATGCAGAAACTAGCATTCACATCATCGGCGGGGATTGT
The DNA here is from genome assembly GCA_020615435.1 of Telenomus remus. Taxonomy (NCBI): domain Eukaryota; kingdom Metazoa; phylum Arthropoda; class Insecta; order Hymenoptera; family Scelionidae; genus Telenomus; species Telenomus remus. The sequence goes on from CM036338.1 coordinate 13,715,958, forward strand.
AGCGGTCATTGGAGATGTTTGTTGTACAAAGAGAGAAAATTGTACATGTATGATAGTATTTACAAGTATCGTCTATCAGCCCACGAAGAACGGTACATCAGTTTGCGATTTCCTCTAGTAAATGTAAAAGATCTCATACACGAAAGAGTTACACAGCAGCCAGACGGCCTTAGTTGTGGGGCCTACGCATCAGCGTTTGCAACGGCCTTGGCTCTGAACATGAATCCCACAAAAATTAGTTTTACCTTGAACACGCTTGACATGAGAAAGCATCTTGTAAAGATTGTTGAATTAAAACAACTATTGCCATTTCCTTGTAGCTAATTACTTTAGCACTTGTTTTAGTTCTTTCGAAATGTCGGAGTCATCTAAATGATGTGTGCTGACCAGAAATTACATACTGAATTTTACAGACATGTTTTATAAATGTGATATTCACGGAAGTTCTTGCCTATGAGCTTGATGACATGTCGGAGTCATCTAAATGATGTGTGCTGACTAAAACCACTTAGTTATAACGTTTTATTACAGGTTTATTTGGCATCAGTGTCTTTTTTGGACAAATATCAAAGTTGTTTTGCAAACTAATACATCACTTCTAAAGCATTTTAAACGTATAAAAGGTACAAGTCATGTAGACACTACTCAAAACAGGTAAGTATGTTTATAAGAAATTTTTAATGTTCTTCCTCGTTTCATGTTTTCTGGGAAGCTGTTATGAATATTCTGACTCTTTGCCACAACATATTGGAAGGGAAGCAAACTTTTGATAAATTTTGATGAAAAAAAATTTTTAGTCAACACAATTTTCGGTTTGTCATAATTTTTTACTCTATCAATATTATGAGGTGGTAAGGTAAAAGAACCTCTTATCTTGACTTCAAGGATTTTCTAAGTTTCTATAATTCAACGATGCTAGTATAATATCTATGATCGTGAAATCAAAAAATATACAATCTACAATAATACAATACAAAAAAATAGATAAATTTCTGAAGAACATTTCTGTCACTTCAGAATTTCGAATAACAATGTCCATTCATGATTAATTATTGATTCTCAACAAAAAGCTGTAGGTTCAAAAGTGATTCTTAGTTGGAACTGTAAGAAACTACGCTTTTGGCGCATGACCGTGTAATGAGATATTATAAAACGATTTTTCCTGTTATTTATAAAATGATATCAAAGAACTAATGAAATTAAGTGTGCTGTACTGAGTAATCTTTTTTATAAACCTAATAAATAACTAATTGTTTTTATATTTTTAACGAATCGACTTATCCCAGAAAATTCACGATAAAGAGGTTCGTCACGATAAGGGGTTCATTTACATTATCTCTAAAACATGTTTCTCATTTTTTCTATTGTTTCAATATTTGTTATTGAAAAAAAATTAAACCCTACATGAAACGTGAATTGTTAACTTTTTATAAAAAATGTTTCCTAATTTTTCGTATTGATAAACAATAAAAAATATTTGGATACGTTTATTCGAATAAATAATTATCCAAGTAATTTTTTTAGGCCAAATGTAAACGCGCCCAAATTTTGTCACTTTTTGTAAGTTGGCTGCTCTGTTACAAGGAAGAACGTTCAGACCTAACCTTAATTGCTGTGAAAAAGTCAACAAAGCTAAGTATGGCTTGCAGTGTCGCGATTAAATGGATTATTGCTCAGGTGAATAAACAAAACGATTTGAAAATAGAATTTCAATTAACATACAATTTAGGTTCATTTTTCAAAGTAATTGTTTACTTCTGATTAAATAGAGTATGCTGGAATGTTGAAACGAGTCGAATCTATACGTGACAAGCGTGATACTTTAACCTCGATTCCATGGTTGTACGTAAGTCATAAAAGCTTTTTAAACAACTTTTTTTATGCGACCTTTGATAAAACGAGTCACTTCGTGTTTGATTTTGCAAGCGAAATCACTTTTCTTCTTTATATTGACATAGAGTTAAAATGACAGTTTCATTGTTTATTCAAACAATTCTTATAAAAACAGAGTTACCAGCTTTCAATTTTTGTTTAACGAAGTCAGCATAATCAACTTAGTTTCGTGCTTTTTAGCGCCAAAGAAGTGAATTATCATTAAAAAAAGAGGAGCCAGGAATGGAGAACGAATTAATACTGTGCTCGGCCAAAGACAAGTTTGTATCAACGCAGGACATCTGCGTGATGTGCGGTTCAATCGGAATTCATCTTCCTTAATCTCGTGCGCGCAGTGTGGGCAGTGTTACCATCTTTACTAAAGTGACTAAGGTAATCCTGCAGAAAGGCTGGCGCTGCTTAGACCGCGTGGTCTGGAAGGGCTGCGGCGAAAGGAACAACGACGGCCGACTGATCCTCTGCGACAAGAACGACATCATTTACCATATTTACTGCATGGACCCGCCGCTGGGCTGGTGCGCCCAGTGCCAATCTTGTGGCTCGAACAATCCTGGAATAAACAGCAGTTGGCATAATATTACATGCAGTACGGGCCCTGTGTCTCATACACCCAACGCATCGCCTGCCACAAAGAATCCATCGAAGGCGACTGATAATCCAGTGTGTGCAGTGCAAACGCTGGCTCTACTGCATATGCGACAATATCGAGAGCGAGCAGGAGGCAAAAAAGTGTGCCGAAGACTTGTCCCCTGTCGACCAAGAGACGTGCCTCCGCCCCACCTCGCCAACAATCCCATGTCCACCTTCTTCAACAGCTTATCAGAACCAGCGATCAAATATTCGCCATCGCCACCTCCCATGCCGATATCTCGTAGCCCTCAGCTGTACAAGGTGTCAACACAGCAGTACCTTCTCGACGGTGTCTACCTTTTAGAAACCGGACTCAAAAATATCAAATCTTCAACCTCCGAGTGTCAGCAGGTTCGATAGAAACGTTCCAAACTTGCTACTCGTAGCTAAAACCCTCGTAGCTTTAACGCTGATTTTTGCAATTCAAAAATGCAACCCTTTGCCTGTTTATCTGTTTGACGAAATTCATCAAAATCTTGATCCGCAGCACCGAAAGTCAGTTGCAGAAATGATTCGTGACATGAGTTTTGAATCGCAGATTATCATCATCTCTTTTAGGTAATTGTAAATTTTGTTATAAAAACTTTACCAATTTTCTTATTAGAATTAAAATCTGTCTTTCTTTTCCATAGTTAAAACAAAATGATCTGTAAACTTGAGGGTTCATGTAAATTTGCAATTTCAAAATTCTAATTGACGTTCATAATAATAATTAGACCCAATTTAAACTTTTAGACCAGAACTGTTAGAGCATGCAGCACAACTATATCAAGTATGGTACGCAAACGGAGTTCCTTACATAAGCCCATTGAATCGAGAGGAAGCTGCGAGCTTGGTACAATCTGACGACCCGTGCGTACGAGGCTCCGGACGATATGACACTTATTGGCATGGAAGACAAGCCTTGTCGCAAACCCCAGAGACGCAAAACAGGACGAAGCTCTCCTAGTGCTTTCCGTCATACGCAGGAGGCATTCTTCGGCAAGACTATCCTGGAAAAAACCAAAGACAACTTCGACAGCAGCAGTGACAGCGATTCCAAAGGCGAGAAAAAGAAGAGCGTGGAAAATTCTAACATCATTCAGCTGTTGTACGATGAGATACAGGCGATGCAGCAGATTAAAACAAAACAGGAGAAGAAACCTGCGGCTGTCGTAGTCCAGACAAAGATCGAGAGGAAACAGGATGAGGAAGAAGAACGAGTCAAAATGCCCATGGACGATGATGCTAGTGACACAGAAGCTTTAGGTGACATCCTGCCGATTTCTTGCGATTTGTTGACTACGACAGCAGGAACAACACCTGTCCAAATCAACCAACTAGGAACAACTTGACAATGCACTAGCCTCGACTAACGATGACCTCACGTACGTCTTGAGTCCACACTTTATTTTTGATTCCATGGTTCGTGACACAGCTGGTAAGTCTCCTTATAGTACTTTTTGCAGACTCCGTTCATCTATTTTGTTGCTGCGATTTAATTTGTTTGTTTGTTTTTTAAATTCTTTTATTCAACTTGTACACCGTGTCGTCAAATCTTGCAATGCAAATCTTAATGAAAATTTAAACACATGTTCGGTTCCGATGACAATACAAGTTAGTCATGTTTTGGGGATGAATCTACCCCTTTTGCCTTAGATTTTCATGAATTTAATACAAATAGCTAACTTCACGTTGTCAATATGTCAAATTTCAGTTTGTTTTCACTCATAAAAAACTAACAAAAATAGTTAATTGAACAATAAACGTTAGTAAATTACAATATTATTTCCACAATCATGTGACTTTTAAAGAAAATAATCGTAAAATGTTTTTTTCGCTGGCAATCCCCACAAATTCGTTGTTTGTCAATTCCTTTCACTGTACTACCACTAGTGCTTACCTTATTCTGTAATTTTAAGTTCGATATTAATTTGTTTATTTTAATTTTTTAGTTTGTTTTTTGTAAGTTAAATAAAAGAATTTTTTTTAATTGGTACACATTTTTATTTTCTACCACCACTGATTACATATTTTTGTTTCCAGGGTCTGTCAAACATCAATAGCAAAGATGTCGAGGAATTTTTCAAAAGGGTCAACTGTTAAATCGCAAGAATCTCAGGAACCGGTGTTTCCCGTTCAATCACCAACTCCTCAAACTTCGTTTTCCTCAACTCTTTTGGTATCACCCTCGGCACATCCTGGTGAGACTTTTGTTTTTTCAATTCAGTTCAGATTTTTTATCGTTTGCTGGTACGTTAAGCCTTTTTTTCGTTCAAATTAACCAGTTGAAATGAACGAAAGGTTGATTATGTCTTGCTGATTATGTTTTTTTACAATATTTTAATATTTTTAATTTTAAGTAATAGTTTCGATTTTTATTTTAAAAAGTTCTTGAAGAAATTTAATTGATGAAAAATGTCATTATCATCAATGTCATCTTCGGAACATAACACCGGTGCATAATTTTTTTTTTTTTCGTACATGATGATTTGTCCTGAGTCCTCCAACGGTGAGGTGTGCAGACATTTTCAGTCTGCAAAATGGGTTTCCTGAAGAAATGTCTTTGATGAGATAATTAATCATCAAAGTCATCTTCGAGGAACAACATGATGCATGACATTTTGTCTTGAGTCCTCCAATAGTGAGGTGTGCAGACATTTTAAATTTGTATTAAATAGTTCCTGAAGAAATTTACTTGATAAAATAATTTATTATCAAAGTCATCTTCGAGGAACAACACCGGTGCATAATATTTTTTCCTGAGTCCTCTAATAATGAGGTGTGCAGGTATTTTAATTTAAATGTCCTGGTGCAAAACCAGACATAAAACCAGGAGCTAACAAATGGCTTATTGGTAAATCATTTTTCCAAGGCCTGAATAGTTAGTTCAATAATTTTGCATTTTTTTCATATTTAAAATTACGCGCGCCTTACGCAGAGGGCGCGGCAGATTTTTTCTGTCAACTTTTGATCATAATTTTTCTACATTACCGACCGTTATTTTCCTGCAAAAGTGACTTTCACATCCTCTTAATTATTTGCGTTAGATTACATTTTTCTTCCTTTAGGCACTTTTGATATTGAAAAAGACGTATATTTGATACGAAATTCAATATACGCGACGTAGTATGAAAAATTGAGAATCCCTTTCGAGTGAAAAATTTAGTATGAGGTGTTCGATTCATCCGATAGGCAACGACGTGACAACTGTGACGGAAACTCATAATTGAACTTTTATTTTGTGCCTTGATAGCAAATTTACTTCTCAAAATTCCTTTTCATTAACTTACGATTAAATTTCAATACATTAAAATTAAGGAAGTTAATTGTGAGTTGACGTAGGTGAGTTACACTTTTGCAGTGATCGCGAATGTTTTTGTTTATGAATACGAGAAATTCGTTGCTTATTAAATGTTGAAATTCTACTTCGAATACGTGTTTGCTATTTTTAATTTCACGATTTCATGCATACTATTCAACTGGAAGCGGAGGAAGCTTTTCAGTTAATGATATTAGGTTTCACACCGTCGTTATTTTTTTTAACTTGAGCATAAATTTGTTCTAATTAACTCTTTTCATTAACTATATTCTTTTCTTTAATTGCTAAATTCTGAAAACACGTAAATAAGAGACTCTGGATCGGGGCTTATATTTTGCTCCGAAACAATGCAATATTCATTTTCATATTATTGCAAGTTCAAATATTCAATAATCTCCACAAGCCTGGGGTTAAACGATGTATTTTTTTCTGCATGAAATTTGATTTTGTTTTTCATGAATAATATTCATGCATTAAATTTTGAAGTGAATGCAACAAAGTTGCTCACTGGCTGGGTTGTCTTGTTTTTTATCGATCGTACACCGAAAATAAAATTCATAATTTGCCATTCAACTGGAACATTTCACCTTTACAATATTAATCGTCTTACTGTTCTTAGTATTCCATCGTCATCAGATATGCTTTGTTTATTCCTCTAAGAAGGCAAGACAAATCTAGTTATATTCTAATACATAAAAAACCTCATGTTATTTGTTTGCTCTGACAATTTAACACTTGCAATTATCTCGAGTCATCAATAATTGTAGCCGTCATGACCCTCGTACAAAGACGATTCGTTTCACATGAAGGTCTGAGATCAGTCACAAAAAAAACTATTTTTCTAAGTTTAAGAACACAATTTTTGTTATAATCGAGCATTGGAGCTTTATTTTTGTCAGTAATTTTTAGAACCAATTATACTAAACCATATCATAAGACATGAAATTTGACGTGATCATAAATCGATCACTTTATGTCGCTCGTAGATCACGGAGAGGATTAGTCGATTGGCATTTAATGGAATATAAATACGTGAATATTTAATACCCGGAAAATAAACGGATTTTCACATTCAAATTACTTACTCCGGTTGGATTAGTTTCGTAAATGTCTAACGTTATAGACTCTTTTAATTAGTTTTGGATGTATTATATTTTTCACTGCCTGATGATAATTTATTGTTATTATGCTTAACTTCACTAAGCTAATTCTAACGAACAGAAATTCAAAAAGTGAGTGGCTTGTTATAAAGCTATCAACAAGATAATTTGTTTGCGAGAACATCATACCGTTGAAATTCCTAAATGTGGTTGTACAAGAAAAAACAAAAACAGCCGTTTGTGTCAATACGTCGTCTAAAATTGGAACACGTGACTACAGATTTGGAAGCGTTATTGTGAGATGCAATGCAACTTAGAATAATGACCACCTGAATTAATTATTATTACAGGCAACTGAATTACTTTCATTCGTGGAATTTATAGTCCTCCATAATTCGTCTTCATAAAATTTCTCAGGTCAACGGTCTGGATTTGCAAATTTTACGACCCCCAATAAACTTTGTTTCGTAAATAAAAACGCTTGTTGTTCCCTTGGCCAACCCTTTTTCTTGCATTATGATTTTTTAAGGAGATTAAATGTTAACAAACTTTTTACATTGAAAGTTTAAATACATAACAAACACTTTCATTTCATCCAACTTGTAGTCTGACTAATTCCGTGTACAACCACTGGAATCCCAACAAAACAATGTTCTTTCCAAAGTGAACTTAGTTATCATTTTGTATTTATGTTTAGTAGCGTGTATTCGTGCGGAGATTCCACAAACTGTAGTTTTAAAAACACGTACTAGTGTGAACATTGTGCAACAATTTCGATTGAAATTTCGGATGTCCCGGTGAAATTGCTTTAGAAAAATGTTTATTTCAGGCTTGCAGTTCAAGATAAATAGATTTCATCGTTTTAAAAGAATTCAGTTCGTAGCCGGCGAAATCCTTCAATCGGATTTAGTCGTAATGTAATCGTATCACAAAAAGCTTCATCATATAGAGATCGACGTTATAAAATTGATAGAAAATCGAATAAAAGGGAGTTTGAAATATACTTACGCTGGAATAAATAGCGCTCGCAAAGCTTCCGCGACGAACCGTTCGCCAACAACAACATGACTGCATGATAACCATGCTGATCGAACATGGGATATCATGAATAAAAATTCAAAGCGCTTCACATTCATTTGCGACGCTTGGCCGAGTGCTTTTTACAGTGCCGGCTCGCTGCGTGTCTCAGCTTTGTGAATCCTTTTCAACTTGCCAGGTTAGAACGTTAGTTTGCCTTGCAAGTGAGGTGACGACCCCGTAAATGGAAGTGCTTTCCGACCGAAAAGTACGTGCATTTTATAACGCGGTGATACGCTGTGCACGGAAAACTATATTGCGCAAGCCGCTGGCACTTTACAGACTGAACTCAGTTTCATCCGACAACTCCTGTGGCGCGAAATCTTCCTGGCACATGCGCTTCGAATCTTGATACGGGTGACAACAGAAAAGGGTCATTCACGTGCGAGCAGTCTCCAACTTTGGTGGACAATGCTGTATAAACGTTGTTGTCATGTTTAATCCTAAACTCTCTAGGTCCTTCAAATCTTATTGTCAAGTTACAAGGGCGTCATTTTGATGGTACGCGAAATTCAATGATTTATCTTTTCACTGAAAATAGAAAAATAGTTCAAAAGTTTATACGTCAAACATTCTCGTGTTACATGTTCCTTGTTACGATGTTGTTTTTATAATTGAAAATTGGAATGGTAATGCAATAGGAACTTATTATTATCTTGAAATTTGTGCTGAACTTTGTTTACAAATGAAAATATTGGACAAGTTCGTGCATCTCCTGTTGCATACGCGCTCATTAAAGTACAGTGTCTCAAGAAAATTGCCATGTAAATTCTTGCGAAAACATTTTGCAGCTTTTCTCAGTAACGCTACACGGTCAGGTTGGGAATTCTTGGTCTTAATTGCTGATTTATCGTCAAGCGAGAATGAAAAAAAACTTTTCTTTGCATTAAAAATTCATTTATCTACATGGAACGTGACACAAAGAACTTAAATAACGAAAATTTCACTTAGTGAAAAGTAAGTTAGGATTTTTTAAATATTGCTGAAATCCAATTGTCGATCCAACTGTTGAAAGTAGAAATAGTACATTTTATAATTAGTTGAATTGTTTGATATCCAAACACGAGTCTCAAATAAGTTTGTTGACTTGTTTTCTCAATACTTAAAATTGGCTTTTATCATTTTCCAGGCAGTCGGCAAGGGGCATCGATTGGGCACAAACTTTGAGACAACTTTAATTTGTTTACAAGTGGAACTACTGGACTGGTTTTGAGAATCGCCTTGGTAACGTCTTTTAAACAAATTCGTGACATTTTTCAGTGACTGTTTTGATTTGTTGTTGACCTGTTTCGCAAACTCTTTGTCTTTCATTTCAATTTGTCTTTGTCAAGATTGACGGCCGTCCGCGTATCCCTGCAGGTTGCAATTAATGGCTTGTCAATTAGATGAAATGCATCTGATCCGCAAAAACGTTTCATTATTGAAAGTACGAGAAATTGCTCCAAAATTAGGAATTCTTTATAATCTTTACAAATGTGATGTTATGGAATAAGTTTTGTGAATGAGTCAAGTTTAAGTTAGTTCATTATTTTATTTCAAATCAAACGATACAACGTTCGTCGATACTTTGTAAAAAAGTATTTTCTATTACAAAGACTAGACAGTATAAATAGTTGCTCCTTGGTTAGGCTCAGTTGGGAATACTAGTTTTTCGATCCCAACACTCATCTTTTTGTTGTCGCTATAAAATTTTTCACGCAAAGCTTGCATGAAATCAGTCACCTCGCTTCGTTGGGTTATCGCCACGATGCAGCCACCCCACCTTGAATAACAGAAGAACATGACAAGTGGTTAGAAAAGGTATAGTTAAAAAGCAAATGTGTAAACTAAAGTGTCAGGCAGTTGCGGGTTAAGCCTCAGTTTTTCTACGAATCGTGTGCATTTTTGCATGGGGATTCCGTTGGGATTTGCATTGTGATAAATTTTAATTGAATTTTCGTTCGAATTCTCAGTTGTAAATGTTGTATTAAGATGTTGGATCTGTTCAAGTTTCTTTGTAGAAAGATTAAACTTGCCGTCGACTAAACTATCTGTTTAGGTTTTTGCAAAATTCCTTTTTGTCGAATATCTTCTTTAGTGCACTCGGGTGGGGATCTACCCAGTTTTCGGGCGAGTCTTTCTCTTGCTTTAGTGTGAATCTCTCCTTTCAATTTGTCATTTCAAATTTGTGACCGTCACAGAGAAATTGATTTCCGATGTGGCGATCAGTCTTTTAGTTCGCAACTTACAACGCTCAATTTAGAGTTTTTACTCTACATAACACAAGAAAAAAAGATAATAAGACGTTACCGCATGTTACCGCAAAAACGTTACCGCACTAAATTAAAAGGTAAATGCAATAAAAAAGTGAATTTACACCGTTTCTTAATTATTCTGATAAGCAGATATTGTAGAAAAATATATCAATTGAGTCATTATTTTTCAGTGAGCGAGCATTTTCTCAGTCTTGGTTAAATCAAATTATGTTCACCGCTCTCTAGAACGTATAAAAGCGTATACTAATACACAAGGTATACATGACTGGAACTTCAATAGTGGCGAAACTTCAATAAGTCCAAATTTCAAAGGACTTGTTGTTTAAGAGAAGCTTAAGTTCACATTTCATGACGATATTTGTTCGTGAGAGTACGCTATAAATTAGCTGCTATAAATGTTGAAAATGTTTTTAATTCATCTCGAAATTCGTAGCGCTTTGAACTTTGTTTACCATAGACCCTGCTCTAATCTTATGTAACAAACGTCTACATGGAAAAAAACTATTAATTAACTTTTAGGCCCAAGGCTGGGCCAACCATGGGACTCGGTGGCAAAACCTCACAGTGTTGCTACTGTTTGCTTTTTTAGTTTCGTTGTAAATTTCGTTGGTCATAAGATTCGAACTCATGTCTTTCAGAGTAAGTAGCCCGTACTAAACCCCTAAGCTGTTCGTCACTTTTAGATGAGGAAACACTAAAGGTTACAATCAATTTGGCGCACTTGATTTAAATTATATTAATTCGACTTTTTCAAACATACCCGGCACCTGTCAGTCTGGCTCCGAATGCTCCGCAATCCATTGCTGCATCCACCAGCGAATCAACCATTGGATGGCTGCAATCATACAGTTCTCGCAGGCTAGTGTGGCTGTCAGACATGAGTTTGCCAAGCTGTCGGAATTTATCGCAATCTTCGAGAGATTTTGACTCATTTACACGCTGGAATGATATCACTCTTTGCGATTCTGCATCAAAATTTTGAAAAATTGTTTTACAAATGGAACTAGTTAACAATGTTCCAAAATATTTTGCTATTTTTCACCTTCAAAAACGTGTTGAGCTCTCTGCCGAAGTTTAAAAGTCTGCGACGAGTCAAACGCGGCTAGGGACGGAACGTCTTTTTCTAAGTCTTCTTTAGTACTTCCGAGGATATCACAAATCTGAAAATCAAGTAGACTTTCATGATTCATATCCCATATCAAAGTCGTAGAACAACTTTTTCTAAAATGAAAATGAATTTTTCATGACAAATTTGATAAAGGATTCGGTATTGACTAACTTGGTATTGACCGACCTTCTTTTTCTTTTTATAAAAACACTTACTCATCGGCAGAGCAAAAAGTTATCTTAATTGTGACGCTTCCTTGAAAAGGGCAGAAACAACAGTCAATTTTCATTAATAACACAAAATTTTTTGTCTGTTGGTCGTTGGAGTTTTCTGATTAGATCTTTATAAGACGTAAATGAAAATCGCAAACGACTGGGCAGCGGTTTACTTCTCGTCAACACACTCACCTCATCGATTGTGAATGACTCTTTTTGCAGTTCCGTCACCACAAGACCAGTCATTTCCTCTAAGCTTTTGCCAAGCCTTCTTTGTATGTCGATTAACTTTCGTATCGATTTCCACTCGACGCCTAGTTTCTTTGCTAGCACCTGAAGAAAATCCATGATTGCTAACCAAACTCTTGAATTTAGTATGTATAACATGCCCTCACACATAGGAATTCCTACTATGTCAATCGACAAAAATCGATTATCATAGATGGGCCATAAACTGTAAGGTTCTTTCGTATCAATCGCATTGGTAGAATTTGTAACGAACATTTGCAATGTTCGTTACTTTTGTTAAGTAATAACTGCGGTTAGAGGAAGCATTAATACTTGTGCAGCGAAGCGGCATTCTGTGACCCTTAGATTGAATTCGACGGTCTGCGCTTTGTTGCAGAACGTTAAACTGTGTGCTATTACGAAGACTGCGTTCTTTGGTAGTTCTACGTCCGTTGCCCGCAGCGGATTGAATTCAATGAGCTTTGCTGATCCTGCAAAAAATTAACTCACAACATTCTGACACTGCTTATTTTTGCAATCAACAACATTTCCTCGAATCATTAAATTTTAAGAGTGAGTGTGTTATGTACACGTGGTACGAAACAAGTCAATCTAACGCATGCATTATTTTTATACAACAATGTGTAAACCTGCTTTGCCGAGAAAAGCGATCGCCTGATCCATACCGCCACCCATTGTTCCGATGTACCTTTCAGCCTCGGCGCTGATCGTTGCTAACTGTTCTTTCCGCAATTTAATCTGTGACATAATAAAATTATTCACCAATAGTTTCACTGAATAAAACGGGTGCATTTCTCTGTATCCAATTTCCAAACATCCTGTTAACATATTTGTATCAAACATGACACAATATTGTCATTCATTTCTTTTATATTTAGTTCATTCGCACTGAATTAGCGATACAAACCTCTCTTTAGTTATTCATAGTGCATCGCTAACTTGATATTAAGTTAGCCACGCCATGCGTTTCTAAGTTACGGTTTATAAGGACAAAATTAATAATTTCACTAATCATTTCAAAAATTTTCATTAATGTCTAAGTATGTTCATTGAAAACACATAAAAGAAACTTCAACTGCCCGAAACAAGTTAAAAAATAGGTCCTTCTTTTTCTGGCGCCACTTTTTCGTTTTTTGTTTTACTCTCAGTTGGGCAGAAAAAGCATCGCATTATTTTGTAATTGCATTCCATGATAACATTCTGAAATTGTTTGCCTAAAGTTGAGACGAGGGCCAAAAGTTTTTATCGAGTCGACTTTCATCTGTAGACGTGTAATTAAGCGAGTATTCTGAGTCTGTTTAATAAAAAAAGACCATAAGGCCATCTCGTGGCTAAAAATATTATTCTGCCCTAAATTCGCGATCAACTCAAAGCCAAACATATTGCGAACATAAATAGAGTTTGTAAACATGAATTTCCGAACAAATGTTCGATTTGCAGGCCGACGAGATAAAATCAACGATCTTACACTTGCATTTCGTTTGATCCTGTATATGATCCTTTGTTTGTCTTTTATATCAGAATCTTTATGATTACAGAATATTGAATTAGGATAAAAACTCGTAGCAACGGAAAGCACGGATCGTAAATCACACGGAACATTCTGTTTCTAGCAAACTGGTGTCATGATTTTTCTTAATTACTTTTTCAGTTTTCCAGAGCTGAACAATAGTTACACATCTAATAATCAAAAAGTAGGTCAATGTGTTAAGACTTGTTTTGAAAATGCAATTAAATGGAAAAAAGAGTAGAAGGAAATTTACATGATAATTTTTATGTTGAGAAATTCTAATATCAACAGTTTTAAAATTTGAAAACAGTGTAAATTGTTTAAGCAGGCTTTTAAACAGCTTATCATGTAGTTCTGAAACGAGTATGACATTGAGTGATAAAGGATATATGGAGAGATAGGTTAAAAGCTATGATGCACTGTCCAAACAGAGTTGCTGTTGTCTGCCAACGAGCTACCGTCACGTAAAGTGAAACTAGACTGCGCTGATCATAAATAGTTAATTGAATAGGATCAGTAACGAATTTGATTAATCGTACTCCAGACTGCGAACTTTAAGATAATAGGTGTAAGACAGTTTCATAAAGCGAAATTGCCAAAGTCATAATGAGTGCTCTAATAATTGTCTTGTGAGGAGTAAGTCCGAAATTTAATGAAAAAACATTCTTCCATGAACTAGATTTTTTTCACAGCATCTAATAATATGATGAAATTTAAAAACTTTTGCTATAAGATTTATATAGATAAATATAAGGTCAAGTGGAATGCTTATCATGATTTAGAAACGGAAGAAATCTTGTTTCGTTTAAAATTAAGTTTGAATTTTAAATTTCTGTAATCTTCTGTGTCAAATAACTTTTTGAATAAAAAAATTCGTTTGCTGTTTTGACTAGAATCTTTATAATTCATTTTAAAACTTTTTAAAAGCGCGCCAGTAGAACGCAAACAGTGTTTTAAATGAAACTTTTTTCCATAGAATATTAATTTAGTCGAGCTATTTGCTAGAGAAGACGATAAGATAAAAGACGACTTCTTTTGAATAATTAATTGTCGGCAGAGTTTAATTGACAAGTTGATTAGCAAGTCAGTTTATTGCATAAGCCATAAGTGATTCGCGTTCAAATTAATTAGAGCTCATGTGGGATAGTACAAAATTTCTGAAATGAATAAGTCTATACGCGATTGAACATCGTTAAATACTTTTGCATAATAACTTACACGACTTGCGTGCACGGTTGCCAGGACGGCTGCCGACACGAGAGCACTGGAACTTGAGAGTCCTGAATTAGGAGGAATGTTGCCCCACACGGCGACTAAGATCCCCATCGGCCACCGTTCCCTCGGAATTGATTCTAGTGCTCCTTTTACGCCGCAAAGGAAGTACTTATGCCAAGCGGGACCGCCGTCAAACTGCATTTCACTGAACATATTTCGTCTTTCATTTGAGATCGATCATTTTCACTGTTTTCATCAAATGTTCGCATTATTCAGTTGAAC